>CM021110.1:265881687-265923062 GCA_007115665.2 Sequoiadendron giganteum | reverse complement strand
GAGGGGGAGACTTGACAAAGAGAGAGAGAGAGAGAGGAAGATGGGGTAGGACGGAGATACTTTAGAGAGAGAAAGAGGGAGATAGGGTGGGAAGGAGAGACATTAGAGAGAGGGAGAGAGAAAAAGTGGGAGATAGATAGATGGAGTGAGAGAGGGAGGGAGAGAGACAAAGTGGCAAAGAGAGAGGGAGTGGGAGAGACAGAGAGGGAGAGACAAAGAGAGAGACTTGAGATATGGAGAGGGGGTCGGAGGGAGAGGGAGTACTCGGGATAGAGGGATTCGAGAGAGATGGAGGGGGTGGGGGGAGATACATGAGATAGAGGGAGAGAGAGAGAGTGGGAGGGGGTGGGAGGGAGATATTTGAGAGAGAGGAAGAGAGATAGAGGGAGTGAGAGAGAGAGAGAGAGGATGTGGGAGAGATATAGAGGGAGTGAGTGAGAGAGACAAAGAGAGGCCTGAAAGAGGGAGAGGGGGTAGAAGGGAGAGACTTGAGAGACAAAGAGGGAGGGAGAGTGGGTGGGAGGGAGAGACTTGAGAGAGAGAGAGGGAGAGAGTGGGAGAGAGATAGAGGGTGTGTGAGAGAGAGGGACTTAAGAGAGAGAGGGAGAGATGGTGGGAGGGAGATACTTGAGAGAGATGGAGAGGTAGACGAAGACATATAGAGGGAGTGGAAGAGAGACAGAGGGAGTGACTGTGAGAGGGAGAGGGGGTAATAGGGGGAGACTTGACAAAGAGAGAGAGGGAGAGGGGGTAGGACAAAGATACTTGAGAGAGAGAGAGATGGAGAGGGGGTGGTAGGGAGAGACTTGAGAGAGAGGCAGAGAGAGTGGGTGAGAGTGAGAGAGAGGGAGTAGGAGAGAGATAGAGGGGATGGAGATACCCGAGAGACAGAGGGAGAGAGATAGAGTGAGTGAGAGAGAGTGAATGGGAGAGAGATAGAGGGAGTGATTGAAAGACCTAAGAGAGGGAGAGGGGGTAGGAGGGAGAGACTTGAGAGAGAGAGACAAAGAGAGAAAGATAACAACCTAAGAGAGGGAGATGGAGTGAGAGAGATAAAAAGACCAAAGAGGGAGAGTGAAAAAAGGGGGTTGGAGTGAGATAGATTTATTTAGGTACCTACGTGGGAGGGAAAGAGACCTGACAAAGGGGATTGGACTGAGAGTGTAGTCTAGGTCACGTGGGAGGGAGTGAGACCTGAGAGATAGAGACTTCAGAGGGATAAAAAGTTATCCAGTTACGGTAACGAGTTAGAGAAGGTATGAAAGATAAAACCTCGACTATCCATCTACGATCATAAATTGTGCACTCTAAGCATTATCAAAGTTGCTCACCAAAGAGGGGAAATTCTAATTCTGTGCAAAGCAGGCCATTTGGTGCTCACCAAATGTCTTGCTTTGGACATGTTAATTAATAGGATTTGCCAAATTTTCTCATATTTTTGTTCATGCTCCCCATCTCATTTGCACGTATTTCAATGCAAGTTTATAAAAAAACCGTGATAGTGTTAACCTCTATCTTAGCTATCTAAATATATAGTTATTTTTTCATTTTGATTTAGTTAAGGTTTTGATCCATGGCTTCTATTGTAAATGCCTTCTTTTTTGGTCAAAAACCAACATGTGCTAGGTTTATGATAGATTTTTACACGTTCATCGGAACGTGAAAAAAATTACATTTTTTGAAACTAGACTCCATTCTACACATGAAAAAAAGAGTCAATTTTCGATTAGTTTGCAAAAAATTTGGGGGGGGGATGTGTCAACTTTGAAAATTCATAAAATATTATATATTCATTAAAAATATTATCCGAAAGAAGGAGGATAAACTACATGGTGTTAGCTAATTTCTCACCATTGGGATTTTTGAAATTCTTAAAAAAAGTTAACCAAAAAGGGGGGAGCCCTTAGGCGCTATGCTATTTTTTTTGATAAAAAAAAGACTTGTTTTGGGCCCCCCCTTTTTGAGACCCGTAATCTTCATTAATTTCAAAAAAAAATAGTAGCTTAGAAACTAGACTTGAATCACTTCAACTTTTGTTCTTGCTGCATCTTGAAATTTTGAGCATAACTATCTTCATTTTCTCGTGCAAATCAGATTTTGCTGATTTAAAAAAAAAAGTGGCATATTAAGAGCCAAAATTGTGTCACAGATTGGTGCACTTACCCTATTAACAATTAATATATAAATAAATAAATAATTTAATAGCTAGTGTATATTATAAACATTCTATCCACTTTCATATTCAAGCTTCAAGGTGGAATGCTTAATGTAGCCTCCTTCGATATCATCATGGTGATCTGAAAAGGTAGAGTTAAAAAGCAAAATAATGTTCTGTCAATTAATCCATAGGATTAATAGTAAATCAAATTGATAATATTTATATGATTTTACCCAACATGAGAACCCTTACCAAGGAGGTCTACCAAGGAAATTAAATTTCATCTGAAAGTGTACGTCAAAATTTTGATTGATAGTTAAGGGTCTAGTAAACCCTATGTTGGAGTCAACCCAAATTCATTTTTGTCCCCTTAGCTTGCTCTCGGGTGACATGGTGGTCCCAATGTGCATTATATGTATCATGTACATGTATGGTTGTTAAATGTTATTTTTTGTATTATTGTTAAAAAAAAATAGATGTGTTTTTTCCCTATGTAAATTATGGGCATTATAGAAACATATCACTAGCATAGGGCTTTCCAAATAGTCTCTTGTGATCTTTTTCACATGTAATTTATCATTTTTCTACTTTAAAGTAATTTCTCAAAACATGGTTTTTTATGGTTTTTCAAAGTGGGGGAATACATTTCCACTTTTCTTTACTTTGTTCACAAACATTGGACTTAGTGGTGCATTGACATTGGCATTTTTGCTCCACTTTGTTCATGGGTTTTGAACTTAGGGTGGAATTGGCATAACACCTTAATCATTTTGTGACACCTTATCAGAGTTATAAGGGAGTATAACTCTCAATATGGTTGACATGGGTACACACCTAATGAATAGCGAACTTCACTAAACCTAGTGTGTTTCTCATTTTGATACTTTATCATGGGTACACACTTAGTGAATAGAGAAAATCACTATACCTAGTGTGTTTCTCATTTTACCTTGTCTTAGGGGCTCACCTAGTGAATATCAGACTTCACTAGCTCGTGTTTCCTTCCTAATTATGATTCACCTAGAAAATATTGGACTTTTCTAATGTGTGAGTCATGAATTCCATTGGTGTGGATCCTAGCATTACATAGCTTGCTATCCCATGATTATCTATACCCTCCTTTCACATTTTGAAATTGTAATTTTATGTATGATTTTTTACTACATATAATACATATGTGTGTTCCTTTGTGCTTATGTTTCTTTTCCATGGGATCTTGGATCTTGGGAGCTTGATTGTTGGGATAATGTGTCTCAACCTTTCAATTACATAAAGTATTGTTGATATGTAAGGTATTGTTGACACATTAGTGACAAGGGGTGCAGGGGGTGTAGGGGGATCATCCGCCCTAGTTGGGGGTCCGAGGGTAGCATGCCCCAATAGGGGCTTGGGAGCAGTGCTCTCGAAAGGAAAATTTTATTCATATTTTATTATTGTAATACTAGTAAAATTTGATAAATAAATGACTACATGACTAAAATTTTTAGTCATGACAATTAAAAATAACCAAATTCCACTAATTTTTTGCAACATAGTTATAAATGAATAAATAAACAACTAATTTGATCGTCTAGTAAAAAACACATCTAAATAATTATTCACACAAATAAAAATGACTAAATAATCAGTCACATAAATAAAATGAAATAAAATATGGGTGCCAAAAGTGAAATAGGGGGAAATAGCAGAAAATAAGAAAGAAAATATAGGTGCCAAAAGTGAAATGGAGGAGGTTTTTAGTTTTGAATTCATGAGATTCATACATCACAAATTGAATCCTATTTCTCTCTTTGGAGTTCACGTCCTCAATGTTTTCTTTGCCACACAATTCCAGCCATTTCTCGTTCCTAGATTTGCTACACTTCCATGTGGAGACTTAGTTAAAAAAGACTATTTGAGTGAGGAAACTAACAAATCTCGAGGCTTGGAGAGGGAAGATGAGGTAAGCTCAATTTGTGTAGATGAAAATAACAAGAGGTGTGACTTCTGTGATTTGTTTGAGATCTTCTATAGTGAGGTATGTAAATCATATTGTTCTACAACTTATACTTTTATTCCTTCAGATAAATGAGTTTATGTGATGTTATATAAGGATTTCATAAGTGATTTTATGCAAAATTTCAGAATGTATAAAATTCCTACGTGAACTCTAATAACGTATTTTGTAATGTAGTATTTATTGTTGTTTGTTATTTTGCTAGTAAAGATAATATACCTTTAAGTATGGAAAGTTTACCTAGTGGAGAAATCATACTCCATAATTACACATTCAAGAACCTAAGGGATAAAAATCATCTCTTGCATTCTCAAGAAAGTTACTATGTTGAAGAATTTTCCAACCCCTTTGTGCCAATATATTTTATATGAACTAGATAGTAAAGACCATTTACCTGTGGTAGCACCGATTCTCCATGAACTATGACGAAAGCTCAACTGCATCCCACTCTATACCTCAAATTCCTGCAACCAATCCTTTATCTTGTTTGGTAAGCATATGTTGTAGAGTTTGCCCGAATTCATGGAATACCATCTCAACCTAAATGCAATGTCAGAGGCATCATTAACATCATGAATCTGATATAAATATTATGATGCTTCATAAAAGCCTTAGTTTCTTGCATAGTATAAACATTGAGATAGATGTTATACTATTTTTACCATCAAAACTTAAATGAGCTCTTGTTCTATAGAACATAGAGAAATTATTTGGCTACTCTAAATCAACCAAAGCAAATTGGTAGGATAATTCTAAGAATTTAAATGATTCATTGATTCTGGAGTTACTAAATATTAAAATTATAAAATACACAACACATGGGCATACATGCATATGTTACCGAGTCATGGACTTCAACTCTCCTTATTATTGCATCATAGGGAATCAAGATGTAACACTTTCATGATTGAATAAATGCTATGAGTAGATGGATAAATGTGTGGTGCAAATATGATGTTTATGATATATTCGACACAAATACATCAAATAAGCTTAAGTTCAATAGGTAAAATGAAAGAATGATCCAAACCATCAATTTCTAAGCACACACAAAATTTCAATATACAATTTATCAAAAAAATTAATGACTGAAATGTTAAGGTAGGAAATATAAACTAATTAGGATATGTTTTCAACAACAATCCATCCATTTTCTCTCCCATGCTCAATACTTGGTTTGGATTCGTGCTACTAACTTTAAATAAATTGTAAATGTTGAGTTGAAGTATTTTTCTATTGTATCTATAGTAAACATGAGACTTTTAAATGAGCACATGATATTTCTAGTATCCTGAGTTCTACATAAGTGTTGTATTCATGACTGTCAAAGTTCATGTAGTTTAGTACTTAGAAATTTAAACAACTATCCATCAATATCTAATTTATAGTATCTAAGTAGAATTTTTAATTCAACCTCCAACAAGACAATCAGGACACATGAGTCAATATGAAGGTTAGTATAGTATGAAAATTAAATTTATAATAATGTTGAACTAGAGATATTAACTCTCCATTCACTTAATTTGAATTTGAATGTCTCCTTTTGACTCAAGATTTGTGAAAACATGAAACTCATACTTATATAATTCATTATCTCAAAGTTTCAAACTCAACTTAAGTCTACTATAATCATCACTGTGAACATAAAATTCAACATGCCTCACACTCAATTAGTAATCCATATTTAAAAATAGAAAAATCAATGAAAAAATAGTAAACAATATTCCAAGTCTCCACACTTTCTCCATTCATGTTGTGTACAGAGATAGTTTTTGCAATATGGTAGCAGCACAACTTATGACCCCAAGGAACTTGGATCAAGTTCTATCATGTGATCTAAAGAGAGAGAATTTGATGGCAGAAAACCTTAGTTAAGTTTAGGCCAAGGAAAATGGAATTGTAAAAAACTTACCATGGGAGGGCCAATGTTAGACTTTCAGCAGTGAAGCTTGCAATTTGTTAGTGAAATGCTACCTTGGCAAGACAAGGGCTATGTTTTCTTATGGAAATTTTATTTTCTTGATACTGGTTTCTCAAATTTTATTCTACAACTTGTGTTTTATTGTTGAGACATGAAGAGATCATATCATTCATATTCTTGATTAAGTTGTCTTTGAAGATCAATAAAATCATCTTTCGTTTGGAATTAATGACTACAAACAAGTATATTCAAGTTTCCTGCTTTTAGTCATGCACAATTTATTTTTGATGTTAGTTTCATATTTCTTTGTAGATACTATCTTACGATTGAAAATATCAAGATTTGTCTAGGCAGGCATGCAGTATAATGAAAAATAAGATCACACAATTTTAAATGTAAAATTGGCATGAAATTTTTTTCTTGTTTCTTATTAAACACCCATATCATTTAATCTTGTCTCCACATCCAATGGTAATGTGTTAGATGTACAGGGCTTTTAGACTCCAATGGTTGTGAGGGCTTTAATTTTTCCATGTTCTTGGTTGAAATTTCGTATATTTTGTTGGAGTTATATTTGTCAGTGATCTATATACAATGATGATTTATTTTTGGAATCTTAATTTAGTGTTTCAAGTGTAATATTGTCTTCTACAAGATTTTGGGAGGCTAGAGAACACAATGAATGCAATATCTTTCCAATGCAAGTTCCATTGAAAACTAGGTATGTTTATCTGTATATTTCTCTTATTATGTTATGTGTAGCTTTTCTTATAAACATACATTGATCTAAGGAAACATTTTGATAAGTTTAGTAGCAGGTTCAAACTAGTTTTGTAGAAGTCTAATTGAAAATATAACAATGTCATGATCAACAAAAAGAACCACAAACATTTCAAGTTGACTACTAGAACTACATACCTCATTGTATTTAGGGACTCACAAAATACATAACACATGGGAACTGTCTAAGTTGCAGATGTATGGTGAAGTCAAGTAACAACTATTGAGGTATGAGTCTTGAGAAAAATGCAAAATTATTGTTACAGTTATGTATAGATTTTCTTATATAAGTTGCAGTTATTGATTTTAAGTTAATGTATCATATGTAACTATACTTAATATGAGTTATATATGTTAAATAAGTTATAGACTCATTTAAGTTGTATGAATCGTAAAGCAAATTTAATGAAATCAAATTTATTGAAATAGTAGACTCATACCTTATGGGTAATTGATCTCTTTATTTCCTAAGTGCGTGAGCCAAATTTTGAATTTACCATTATTTGGCTTCACCACAAACATGAACACCTTAATGCCTTTGTTTGTGGCTATTTTACTGTCATATACAACTAAAGAAGGTGTTATAATATATATAACTTATATTGGTTTCTAGGATGAATTCAAAATAGTTTTTAGAGAATAGTATGGGGACTAATTAGACTACTAGCGAAAGAAAAAAAAACAATGATAGCATTATCCTAGACTTATTTCTTGGATAATGTCTACCAATTTACCACAAATTTCTCCATCTACTCACATAATTTATTCAATCATGAAAGTGTTACCTCTTGATTCCCTATGATTCAATAATAAAGGAGAGGTGAAGTCCATGACTTAGTAACATATGCATGTATCCCCATGTGTTATGTATTTGGAAGTTCTAATATTTAGTAAACTCCAAAATCAATGAATCATTTAAACTCTTAGCATTATCCTACCAATTTTCTTTGGTTGATTTAGAGTAGCCAAATAATCTCTCTGTGTTCTATAGAACAAGATCTCATTTAAGTTTTGATAGTAAAAATAGTATATCTATCTCAATGTTTACACTGTGCAAGAAACTAAGGCTTTTAGGAAACATCATAATATTTATATCAGATTCATGATGTTAATTAATAGTATGAAAGTTATACTATTTCATAAGTGATTTTATACAACAATGTTATTTCTCTTTTGAGTAGGATAATGCAACAATATTTTTGCATTTTTCTGTTATTATTCTAGTATTCATAATATAAAAGTATTAAGTTAATGCCTCCTATGTGTCACACATTAGTCTTAATACAAACCTCACAGTTCAATGTGCTTGAAGTTGGAGATAAATTTATCTCCAACTTACAATGATACCCCTGACATTGAATTCAACATTCTATAGATCAAAGCTGACAAAATCCTATAGGTGCTTGCTGAGGAATTATCTTAAGATGAAGAAACTAGTAAGATGCATGGTAAGGAATTAATCTTAAGATGAAGACTAAACCTAGAATGATAACCTATTTCAAATGTTGATTAGAAATTTCTAAGGTGTTCAATTTTTTTCTAAAACTAATACTTTCATACTATTCATGAATTTGTGGTAGGCATGGTGCCAACCACAATAGTATCCACTTAGCCTATGCATAACAATACACAATCTAATGCATAGCTCATTGCACCATGTGCAAATTGCTAGGAATTAGGTCATGTCAATGCATACAATTCCTTACTTCATGCACCACCTTTGTAGTTCCAAGAATAATGTTGTGCCCCCACGCATAGGTCCTTGATTCATGCACCACTCATGCACCTAGAACCATGCTGCACAACACAAAGAAATCACACAACTCTTGTATAGCCCTTTGCTTCATGCATCACTCACTCAATGCCAAGGATCATGTTGCATAGCCTCATAGGAAACTCTGTTTGAATTGTGTGCCACATATACACTTATGTGCATTAACATATATTGGACATGTAATTTGAAACTTTGTGTAAAATGTAGTGCAACATCTTGGGAGACTATGTGACAATTCAACACAACTTCTAGAGCCATTTCATGACACATCAATTGTCAGCATAGGAAGCAACTAGAATTATAACTATCGAGAGATGAAGTGATTCATGACACAACTACCTCAATTGAGGACCAATTACAAGCCTTGGTGCACTTTCATGTTTCAAAAAATACATCAAATAAATGAGATATCATGGATACCCACTCTCTCGGAAGCACTTCAAGTCATGCCTACGGTGATGCAGGGATTTCCTGCATCACCGCAGACATGACTTGAACTGCTTGCGAGAGAGCGAGTGATATATAGGGGTAATTCATCCTTCCCTCTGATGGCTTGATCTTGGGTATCCCTCTCCCTATCTCTCTTCTCATGAGGTTTGTTGAATCTCATCACTCGATGGAAGTGTAGTTCAAAAGGGGGGTTGGGGGCTAAAATTCCAGTTCAGGTTGGAAGGAGAATATTTGGTACAATTTTCCTTACCGGTAGCGTGCTGGGGAAGACTGAATGTGTGGGGAGATGGAGTGATAGGGTAAAAAACTAGAGATTCCAATGCCCCATAGCTATCTCATCCATTCAAATGGAGGGATGATTTCCATTTCAGAGATGGAAAGGGCTCCAAAGTGGAGATGTGTGTTCCCAGCAGAAGGCCCGCTCTCCTGTAAGCACTTCAAGTCATGCCTGTGGTGATGTGGGAAAGCCCCGTATCACCGCATACATGACTTGAAGTGCTTGTGAATGGGTATCCATGATATCACATTTCTTTGAGGCATTTTTTGAAATAGTTCACTTTCCTTGTCTATGATTCCAAATTTTCATGTATTTCTAGTAGGGCACTTGTAACTACAATATATGACAAAAAATGTTGCAACAATTCCCCATTTTCATAAATGAATGGTATAGGGGCACCACAGGTTTTCATGCCCCAGCAGGGGTCAGAAAGTGAAATTTTGTTGTTCTTGAGTCAATTTCATGTAGTAAGGTCTAGATATACCATTTAATTTCTTTTGGGGTCCAATTAGTGGTCCTTGTCATTGGTTGGTGTCAAAATGCAAACAATGCAAAAATCTTGTCAAGTTGCTAAATGTTTCATGCAACTTTTGGTCTTCTTCTTGTAAAAAGGAAATGTAACATTGGTAGGTGAAGTTTAATGGTTGTAAGTCAATGGGGAAAGTTGGAAAACATTTAATAATCATTGTTCCATCGAGCTTGAAGGTTGTGGATTGAATTTCTAATGTTTGAATTGAAAGCAATAAAGAATTATATATTTTTTTCTATAGTTTCACAATGTTTTTCTCTAAACTGGTGAATAGTACGGATTTGTACGGCCTCCTCGTGGTCTAAAACTTGTTGGAAATTTTAGAGGATTGAATCTTCTAAATTCTCCTTTTTGTAGCACCTGATTTCATTGTGTTTGAAGATAGTCATTTTACTAAAAACTATGTGAAACCCTAGGTAGGGTTGGCTTTGAGTGAAGAAAATGTTTTTCTCTCCATTTCACCAGTGAAAAAGGCCCAAAATCGGTGGAATGGCTTGGAGTAGGGTATATTTTTTTTCCTAAAGTTGTAGGAGTAGCGAAGATGGTTGGCAAGTGCTGGGTAGGATTGAAGGTCTGATATCTCCATGTATCAAACCAAGAAGCCATGAGAGGAGTCACAATTAGTGTTGGAGGAGTTGATGAATGTTCTTCTAGTAAGTGGAACATATTATTGGGTGTATGAGGACCCTTTATGAGTAATGTAGTGGTTGGAAGATCTCTAGAAGTCTTTTTGTGTGCAAACCCTCATGTTTTCAAGCCTAAATTAGCCATTTAGGCCTAGTTTATAGTAGGTCAGTCAATTTTTGACCCTAGTGTTCCAAAGCAACCCTACCCCATTTTTTGATATGTGTTGTAAGGGAAAAAATGGTATCCCAAACTAGCCTTACATTTTCAATATCAGTTTTGCATCAAAATTTATGACCAAAAGGGTTGATTTGCTGCTCTTTTAGGCATAGTAGGAAAGGAGACAGTTAAATTTTGATCCCTTCCATACAAAGGAGCCCTATCTAATTTCTTGGTATGTTTTGTAAAGCCCAAAAGCATATCTCCAGCCAAATAGATCAACTGATTGTCTCATGATTGGATGTATTCGCTTGCTTATCTATGGATCTAGGGATGATATACATTTGAACTATAATGTTGTGTCCATTATTCCTTCACATCATCCTAAAAATACGTCTGTAACTTGGTGTCTATATCTGATACATTATACTCTTGGATTTTCCATTGCCTTTAGTGCAGGATATAAATATTTTAAAGTTCCTACATTCTATGGATTAGGCCTTATTGTAGGGAATTTAATGTTTTTCCTTACATTTTCTAATAAACTTCAAAAGACATTGTATTATGAAATATCCTACCCAAGAATTTAAAATAAACAAGATGTGCATTTTATTTCAAATTTTAGTCATTGTTCTCATGCATTTTTTATGGTTTTTGTGTATAATATTGATTTGAGAAACTATTTTCCCTTTTTGTTGGTGGCCATTGACAACATCTCACATAGACCATGTCCTCAATACACTCTTGATTTTTTCCTCCTCCAGATAATTTTACGCTCTAATCCTAGGTACCATTAATTGATAGAATATATTTTTGATGTTGAATCTAAAGATGTTTTGAAGAGAGGTCTTATTTATTGAGTAAATTTTGTAGGGCACTGTAAACTTTGAACAAATGACATCTCAAATGGAGGGTGGTTGTCCAATTGATTACAATGTCATCATAGATCTCTTTCTTCAGGTAATTTCTTTCTAGTTGTTGTAAATTTATATATCTTCTTCCTATTGATAAATAGCTTATGGTTTTTGATATGGAACTTTGAAGTTGAGCTGACTATTAAACTATTGCTCTCAATGTAATTTATTTTCTTATATGATTATTTCTAATAGTGCTTTTATTGGGTGTAGATTCATCCATCAAGTTGTTTGAATAGTTCAAGTCTTATGAAGGGTTGTATTTCTTCCTGGGTGCATATTTGAGCTCCAAGTGATTTGATTTTGGATTGTCACTTATATCATTTTATCATAGATATTCATTGATCTATTTGAGGAGGTAATTGTGTAGTAGCTTGGGAACCTTGTAATGGTAAACTATATTTTCAATGTCATTCGTAGTGAGGCAGAGCTCTCAGGAAGGTGAAAGGTCTCCCTGCCATTTTTGCCCCTCTTGTGCCACTCACAAAGCATTGTTTGGCTTCCACATGTTGAAAGGGAATGAGAATAAATTTTTTGTTTTATAATTTTTTGAGAAATTAGAAAAGAATTACATCAAAAAATGGCTGCTACCTGGCAGATGAATAACCTAAACACTTCTCTGTTATTCTGTGAAATCAGATGATTAACTTAAAGTCTTAAACACTTCTCTGTTGTTTTGTGAAATCTCAAGTTCCTCCTCTCTGACACTTGAAAAAATTTGCTTACTAAACTTAATAAACCTTACAAAAGTATGGTCCCATGTTAGTGCCCTAGGCATCTATCTTTTACTCTGAAGACAATAACATGGTAAAAAATAAAAATGCAGCTACATGATAAAAATGTGTCTTTCATTGTAAAAGAGGAGATCCAAATATGTAGCTGTAAAGCTGGTGTTGGGAAAGAGGTTGTGAAAGATTCCTCAGCCTACTTACGGTAGGGTTCCATACAGACAATTAGCTAAATTTATTGGGAGACACTGCTCAAACATTTTAGGATATTTTTTACGGAAGTTCATAGTATTTTATTACTTCTTTATTTTAAGTAACTACCAATGTAATGATTTTTTTCCTGCTTATTTTAAATAATTACCACTGGATTGAATTTTTGGAATTACTAAATCTAGGAGGTAAAAGTTGAAAGGGAAAATAAAAGGGAGGGAAGAATAAAATGTGCAAGTATTTGAAAAATTTGTGATTAATCAATGTAAAACTTTTCAAAATATTTCTCTTTCATTCTCTCCCTCTCTCTTCTATATATTTATCTCTTCAATCTCCATTTATCCCTCTCTCTTCTCACTCTTTCTCTCCCTCTCCCAACAAACAATGAGTGATTGTCCCTCACCTCAATGCGAACATATTATAGGTTGAGGAATCATGAGTGACTCTCCCTCACCTCAATGCGAGAGTGTTAATATCTGTGTCCCCTAAAGCTATGATTCCTGATACAATTTATATTGGGTTGGATGATAGAAATATAGTTCATGAGCTGGAAATGATTGGCTTCTTCAACACATGTTTCTTTTGTAAAATAAATGGTCATATAAGGAAAGATTTCCCGGCTATTAAATCTTAGAATGTTGGTTCTTTTAAGGAACCCATTAAGGTTGACCTTGTTCCTAAAGAGGGTGGTAAAGATAACACTCTTGTTGTTGATATGGATGTCGATTGTGGAAAAGGAAATGGTTTCCCTCAAAATGTAACTCCAAGCACTGATAAGGTGTTTGGGAAGAATGGTATTAGCCTCGAAGATCCATTGTTTGAAGGAGAGCTAGATATTATCCAAGTTGAGCCCGCAATTTCCCCTCTTGACCCTTTCTCTACAGTAGCATAGAAATAAGTGAGTGGCCTTACTAATGCTTGCCCCTCTCCACTGGACTTTATTCAAAATGTTGCACAATAGATTAGACACATTTTACAACAGTTTGATTGTGGTCTGCCTAATAATATTTTTGACTTAGGTAAAGAATGTGGGAATTCCTCCACTCCTATGGACATTGGTGAAATTGGGAAATGGAAAAATTCCCAACAATTGGCTCTTGACTCCATTAAGACCAAGGCTGAACAAATGAGGAAAACCATGCATAAACCTAACCTTATGGGAAATGAAAATGAGGTATCCCCCATTCCTGGCTCACCTACTAGTTTGAATGGTGGTAATAAGGAGATTTTTGTATCTTGTTACAATGCCCTTTACAACGAGCCTGAGATTGATAACCGCATACCTATTAAGGGCTCTCTCACCAAGGGAGAAGAGAATAAGAAGAAGAAGAATGTAGAAAGAACCTCTTCGGTGGAAGTAGGAGTAGAAAATAAAATCCTTAAATTTGGCAAGGAGGTTAATAAACCCAACGGATTAGATAATTTTTATAAGAGTTAGATAAAAAACCCTTCCACTAAACATAAATGAGTTTAAATATTTGTAGCTAGAATGTTAGGGTTTTGGAATCTTAGGACTGGAAGTATGTAGTCAGAGCCTTTTGCAACAACAAACCTGAAATGGATATATTGTGTTTATAGGAAGTCAAAGCCACTGGCTTCCAAATGATTTTTTTTTAAAGATTTATATGGAAAAATTCCAAGTTCTTCATATCTGGACATGATAAAGGGAAGGGGGTACTGCTATTTTAATTCACCTGAAATGACACAAAAATGTGTTGCAATGGGGTTGTTCTCCTTGTAATAGGTTGGTGTGGATGTCTCTTTTGGTTGGTTCTCAGATTGTGGGAGTTGCTTCACTCTATGCATCAAATGATTATAGGGAGAGAAGTGAATTGTGGCATTGGATGGTTGATAACCTTCCCCAAATTCCATAGATTTGTCCTGGGGACTTTAATATGGTTGAATATAGTTTGGATAAAAGTGGAGGCAATGGAAAGGCGATGAATTTTATTACTGGTCTAAAATGAAATGTTGTCTCAATTTGTATGATCCCTTGGAAGGATGTGCAAAATCCTCTGCTTCTATTTGGTTCACATGGTGCAATAATCAGTCCAATTCAAAGAGAATATATTGTTGGCTAGACAGATTCTATGGTGACAAGAACTTGATCTCTTTTGTTAGTCAACGAGATGGGAACCCTCTAACTATTTCCCCACCCTCTATCTCTGATCTCTCTCCTATTGAATCTATTTTTTTTATCATTCTTGTTTATTGTATACCTCCTCCTAGGAGACCATCTAGCTTTAAGCTCAACTGATCTCTCCTCAATGAACTTGATTGTATGGGAGGTATTAGAACTGTAACAAACCTCTCTAAAGAATTGAATAGAGGTTCTAACCTAGTACAGAAATGGGATTTATTTACTAAAACTTGGAAGGAGGTGTTTCAGATGGTGGGGAGGAAAAAAGATAAAGAGAGGAATAGACTTGATAGCATGCTTCATGATATATTGTTTGGCCTGGAGAAACAATTGTAGGGTTTTCCTCTTGGTATGCAGATTGAAGCCAATCTTATTAGAACTAAATAACTTTTAAGGAAAGTCCAAAATTATAAATCCCAAGGCCAAAAGATCAGAGAAAGATCCAAATGGACACATGAAGGGGATAGGGGTTCAAAATATTTCTTCAATTTGATTAAGGAAAAATAGGAAAGGGAAAAAATTGGTCCAATCCTAGAAGATGGTTGTCTTTTTTATGACTCGGAGTTTATAAAGAATTATTTTTTCTCTTTCTTTCAGAATTTTTTCTCATGTGAACAAAACCCCAAAAGTTAGGAGGCCAGGAACTTCTATATGAGAATCATTTCTAAGAAAATCACCAAGTCTCAGGATTTAGAACTTGATAAAAAGATCTCTATAAACTCGATTGAGACAACTATCAAATCCTTGGCGAATGGGAAATCCTCGAGGTTAGATGGGCTCCCGGCCAAGTTCTACAATACCAATGTGGACTAGATTGGGAATGAACTGCTATAGGTCTACAATTTTTGCTATGAAAGTCGCTCACTTGGCCCAAATATCAATAAAAGGGTCATCAAGTTGATCCCAAAGGGTGGTGATAAGAATCTTATTAAAAATTGGACTTTGATCACCTTGTTGAATTTGTCCTATAAAAATATTGCAAAAATCCTTGCTAGGAGATTGACTAGTATCCTTGGGAAAATTATCTTTGTAACACGGGTTGGTTTCATCAAAGGTAGGTTCATCCTAGAAAATTTGATAACAAGTTGGGAAGGAATGAGTTGGGAAAAGTATGATAAACAAAGAGTGGCAATGATTCTTTTAGATTTTGAGAAGGCCTATGACAGAATTGAATGGAAGTTTGTATTAGATATGTTGAGTGCACTTGGTTTCCCACCATCATTTTGTAGATGGATCAATTATTTTTTCATTGATTCCTCCACAATTCTTGATATCAATGGTGATATTTCTAAGGTTATCCCACTTCAAAGGTCTATTAGGCAGGGTTATCCTATTGCGCCTGCACTGTTTGTAATTTTTCTCGATGCTCTCCATTACATCTTGAGAAAAAACTTATTTATCATCCTATCAAGGGCATTAGGCTTCCCAATCAAGAGCGGGTGATTAACTCCCAGTTTTCTAATGACACTACCTTATTCCTAGAATTGACAGAAGAGAATTTTGATAATGCCTTTAGCCAATTGGAGATATTTTGTGATGCCTCCGGGTCTAGAATTTCCCCACACAAATCCACTGTTATTGGTTGGGATAATCTCCCCCTAGGATGGTTGAACAGTAAAGGGTGGTAGTGGTCAAATCCCTACAAAATTGTGAGATATCTAGGAATCCACTTCTATGTTTATCCCTCCCTGCAAGATATGTGGGATTGGATTTTCAACAAAATTGAAAACAAGCACATTAAATGGCAGACCCATTACTTATCTTTAGTTGCTAGAATGCAAGTTGTGCAGAAAGTTATGAATTCTCATGCAGTCTATCACTCTTCTACTTGGATGTTTTCCAACATTCACTTTAACAAACTTTGAAAAAAATTGAGGGAATTTTTATGTTCTGGTGGCAAAGGGTAGAAAAAAAGACATAAAGTCAAGTGGGAGTGGTGTTGTTTTCCCAAAGGGGGATTGGGATTGAAGTACCTCAAATCTTAGGGTATAGCTCTAGCAACCAAATGGATTATCAAGGCCCTACAAGGAAATGAACCTTCGAAAGAACTTATTAGAAACAATTTGATCACATCTAAGCCCAAAAAAGGTCATCAATGGCGTAATTTGCACTTGCATGATATTGTGTTTGGGTAGATGGAAATTAAGTTCAGGGGTCTATTGTTTTTGCTTCAATTTGGAAAGCCTGGGTACAAATCAAACATCATATACTCAATGGGGAGGCTATTAACTAGAAAGACAAGTGGTTTTGGCCCCAAATATTTTTATGGTGGAATGACCCTTAGCACTTGTGTTCAACAAAGGCCTGGGCCACTTAGGGTATCACATCATTTCAGGACTTGATTATAGTGGCAAGTTTGGGTCTTGGGAACAATTGAGTACAAAGTTTGGGTTGTCTCCAGCTCAAAAGAAAACTTATACCATTCTTTCCAAGGGTCTTATCAGTGAAAATCTTGGTGTTGCAGTTTATGAGGATGAGTTTCTTGCTAAGGTTAAATGGTGTGATGAAATTTTGTTTGAAAAATCTACTGTTAGAAACATTTATAGGCTCCTAAATGGCTTGGGTGAGATGGATAGCTACTTGAACTCCTGTTGGAACCTCTCATGACCTGAAACTATGTGGAGCAATGCTTTTAAATGTCTTTGGATTTATAATGTGGAACCTAAGAAGACATGTTTTAGATGGATTTTTATGCTTAAAAAGTTGTGCAGTGATGACGATGCCAAAGGATAGATTTATGATCTTGCCTAAAGAAGGAGTGACACTGCTATACAAAAAGGATATAACAATTTCCCACTTCTTTCCTCAAGGCAGAAACAATCTGAATCAAGAAGAAATGAAATCATTGAATGACTATCTACAAGAGAGGAACTTGAAGAAAGAGGATTGTATTAGAAATGCACAAATAGTGGACAAAACATATAAAATGGAAAGAAACACTAGACTAAACCTGGACATGCCACCATTAGAGTCTTACGAGTCTGATTTAGCTGAAAGCAATAATTGGGCCAAAGGAAAGTCTTGAGTCCTAATGGACATGTACAGTTCTTTTTGGGTGTCTTATGTATGTCTACATATGATATTTACATCTGGTTATAAACTATGTTGTAACTGTCTTTATACAATTTGTTAAGCCATGATGGGTTGACAAACCTTTAAATGTATATCTTTTTTGTTTACTATCATTAATATAAAAAAATGTCATTGGCAGTGAGGATCCTGAAATTCACTTCAAATACATTGGAGCAGCAACCAAAACTAGACAAGTCAAGGAGGTGGAACCTGTAACTAGGGAGTCAAACTGCTATGATGCTAAAAATACAAAGAAATTTCTTATGGAAGCAAGACTTCTAGATGCACGTCCACTGATAAATGTTTGTGATCAGTTTGGATTTTTCCACTATCATGTTCAATAAAGCTTATCAATTAAGGTATATGTAGAACATAGTTCTCAGTCCATCCTGAGTATTCATGGTGTGAAGACTATAGAGGAGTCTTTCATAAGGCCCTTAGGCTTCATTTTTTAAGTAGTTCTTTCATGTTTTGGAGTTGTATAAGTAAAAAATAGAGCATTGTAACTCAGTTTTCCTAGTCACAACACTAAGAAACACACTTGGTAACACATTTTTCAAAGAACAAACATCTTTAAGTCTTGTATCTACTATAAGAACACATTTTCTCAGTAAAAAAATAGTATTTTTCTTTTTTAATAGTTTTTCATTATGTGTAAATAAATGATTGATTATGTTTTTCTGTGTTTTATTTTTAAACCTCAAAAGGATTGTCTCATTTCTAACACGTCTAGGCAAAAATCATCTGTGAAAAAAATAATTAAATAAACTACCAATTCACTAAATATACTACCAATTGATAGAAATCAATGAATAAATATGACTAAATATACTACCAATTGATAGAAATTGGTGAATACATATACTACCAATTGACAGTTTTTAGTGAACAAATGACTAAATCAATGAATAAATATATACTACCAAATTGATCAATCAAAACAACCGAATAAATGACTAGCAATGAACTACCACAGGTCACGTGTCCAAGCTCAGTGAATAATATGACTAAATATATGACTAAATCAATGACTAAATATACTACCAAATCAATCAAAACGACCAAATAAATGACTAAAATTGGTTTAGTCATAAATCTGGTCATGTTATAAATGATTGGAAATAAACTACTACTGGTCAAGTGACCAAGTTTAGTCATTAATAAGCAATTTTTAGTAGTTTTTTCAATCATATATTGTTGTTTATGAACTAGTGTAAATTTGGACCATTCATCATTAGGTCTTAGATATGACAATTGAAATTTTATTAGCTTGACTTTCACTACAAGGAAACCCTATTTTATGAGGGTTTTGTATTACAGATGTGTATTATGATGTATTCTGAGAGTTAGATAACATCACGTTGCCTTTGGATCTTTGGTTGGTGATACTCCTATGAGAAGCTTTCTCTACAAGTATATTGTAATCTTTTTGATTTCTAAATAATATATTGGGCAGATTTTGGAGTGCGGGGTTTTTCTATTGAAACAGTTTTTCCCATGTAAATCACTGTGTTTTGTTATGAATGATATTTATGGTTATTTTTGTTTAAGTTTCTGTAATTGTTAAATATTCATAAAATCATTACATTATTCTCCTCTCAAGATTAGTGTAGGAAGTTGTTTCGCTACCTTATCTTCCTTATAAGTGGTATTAGAGTATGATCAGCTCTAGTTTGAATTGTGGGTTGTTGGAATTTTTGAACCTTGATCAGTAGAAGAGGCATTAGGTATAAATGATGCAGAATTTTAGAAAATTGCTATGGATGAAGAAATGACAACTTTGAAAAAGAATGACACATGGGATCTTGTACCATCTCCTAAAGGATGAAAATTTGTCAATTGCAAATGGGTGTTCTAGAAAAATATTGGTTTAGATGGAGGTATTGAGAAGTACAAAGTGAGGTTGGTTGCAAAAGGTTACTCTCAAGTTGAGGGTCTTGATTATGGTAAGATATTTTCTCCTATTGCAAAGATGACTTCCATTAGAATTTTTCTTTCTATTGTCTCTTCTTATGATTTAGAGGTTGAGAAAATGGATGTGAAAACTAATTTCCTTCATGGTGACTTAGAAGAGGATATTTATATGATAGCCACAACTAGAGCACTACATGGTGAAAGGTAAAAGTAAATTGGTTTGCAAATTGAAGAAATCTTTGTATGGATTAAAACAGAGTATTAGGATGTGGTACCATAAATTTGATACATACGTGTTGATTTTGGGATTTGAGCATTCTAAATCAGATCATTATGTTTATTATAAAATTGATGGTGATCATTTCCTATTTATTTCATTATATGTTGATGATATGTTATTTATTGGTAGAGGGAAAGGTATGATTTTAGAACTAAAATCTCAACTTGCTGCTACATTTTAAATGAAAGATCTTGGTGCAGCCAAACACATCCTTAGGATGAAAATTAAAAGAGATAAAGTAAACAAAAAGTTATGGCTTGGCCAAATTAAGTATGTCAATTCAATTTTACAAAGGTTTGATATGCAAGATTTTAGACCATTATGTGTTCCTATTTTAGCTAGCTAGAACAAAGTCATGTATTTCAGATTTTAGAACTAAAATCTCAACTTGCTGCTAAATTTGAAATGAAAGGTATTGGCGCAACTAAATTTTTTTTTGGGATGGAAATTAAAAGAGATAGAGTAAACAAAAAGCTATGGCTTGGACAAAGTAATTGTGTCAATTAAATTTTACAGAGGTTTGATATGCAGGATTGTAGACCATTGTGCGCTCTTGTTTCAGCTAGAACAAATTTATCTATTTCAGATTGTCCAACATCCCCACCAAAGATAAAAGATATGAGTAGAGTGCCTTACCAAAGTGTAGTTAGAAGTTTGATGTATGCTATAGTTTTTACAAGACCAAACATTTCCCAAGTAGTGGGATTTATTTCCATATATATGTCTAATCCTGGTAGAGTTTATTGGGATAAAGTTAAAAGACTTCATATATTTGCATGGAACCTCATACTATTCCTTGTGTTACCATAGTAATATGATTGAATAGAATACTTTCCTTGATATTCATGGTTATGTGGATTCAAACTAGGCAAGTGATGTTGATAGTAGACAATCCACTAGTTCTTATGTGTTTACTTTATTTTGTGGTGCAATTAGTTGGATGAGTAAGCAATAGGTTGTGGTTTCTTTGTTCATTACAAAAGTAGAGTATATGGTAGCTACTCATGCTTGTAAAAAAACCATTTGGCTTAAGAGACCGTGTTCAAATATTGGAATTAAATAAGGTGCAACAATAATTTATTGTGAAAATTAGAGTGTGATATGTCTAGCTAAGAACTCAGCATTTCATGCACGGACCAAGCACACTGATGTACACTATCATTTTGTTAGAGATATCGTCAAAGATCACAGGGTGAATCTGGTTAAGGTAGATACTTTGATTAATCTTATTGATTGTTTAATTAAGCTTGGGATCATAGAGAATTTCATATGGTGTTAAAAGACTATGGGTCTATTGGCCCCTAGCAGTTAAAAGATGATGTTTATACAAGCTGCCATTTCTTTTATAAGGTGTTCAACAAGTGGGAGATTTGTTGGGATAGTGCATCTCAACCTTGCAATTACATAAAGTACTATTGATATGTAAGGTACTATTGATACATTGGAGATGGGGGACATAGGGTGCTTTCCCCCCTTGAGGGGTCTGGTGGGGTCATCCCCCCCAACTGGTGGTCTAGGGGCAGTGCATCCTAACAAGGGCTCAGGGGCAACACCAGAGCAAATGAGTAAGTTCAAAAGTGAAGCAAAAATAGTGAGGTTGAATAGGAAATAGATTGTGTCGAGGGATAAAGAAGAGTGTGAATCCATTTAAAGGCTTGAGGATGGCACGATGAAAAAGGTAGAAGGTGAGGCTAAAAGTTTGAAACCTGATATAGAAACGGTTAAGAATGATTTGGTTGTAGGAAGGTAACATTAGAAAGAGACACAAATTGAGAACATGGATGGTAAAGTTCTTTGTCCATTGACGAGACAAGTAGTTGATGAACCTGAAAATATAGTGTTGGCAAAGGAAAAGAGTTTAGTGCAGGACAAGGTGATAGAGAAGACAATTAGTCGAGGCAAATGGCAAAGACTAGTGGAAGGAATTGTGAAGGTTGGGAGGAGGATGAAAGTTGCAGTCACCCCAAGAGGTGAAGTTGTGAAAGAAAAGTGTTTGCAAAGGGTCTCAATGTTGGAAGAGACTAACGATGTGATGTTGATAGTGATTGGCCGAGAGAGGGCTAAAGACAGAGAGTTTGTGGAATCTCCAATTGAAATGCAGAAGAGTGATGTTGTTGTGGTAAGGAAATTGAGTTGTCCTTGGTTGTCAAAAGTGATTGGAAGTTAATAAATTTTTTTCATGGCTAAGGTTGATAAGTCAGATTGCATAGAGGTTCATAAACTGAAGAACCTTGAGAAGGTTGGGAAGAGAAAGGATAAGTTGAAAGTGAATGTTTGGTGGAATAGATTCAAGAAGGAAACAATCCTTGTTTTGATACTGATTTTGATGAGGATCATACCAAAGGTCAAGATGAAAGAAGAAGGAAAAATTAAGGGCTATTTTGCAGTGAATGAAGAGAAAGAACAAGGTACAAGCAAATGGATGAAGCTGGTCAAGACAAATCAGATCATGAAGATGCAAGTTAAAGCTAACAAGGCAAGAAGAAGACCATATTGTGTGGAAAAGTTCAATCCCAAGGTAAATATGAAGCAATTTAAAGGACAAGAAGGAGTATCAAATGTTGGAGAACAAAGAGTTATTATAGGTTCAAAAGATGCGGACTTCCAAGGGACTTGGAAGAAATCTTATGGTCGGGTGAATGGTGCAGAGCACCTTGTTGCTCCACTTGATCAAAGGAGTCTAGTTAGGTTTATTTAGTCTTGATAAGGTCAAATAAGGCCATGTTGGGCCATTTTTTAATGTTTTGTGGTCTTTTGAGTCATTGTGTGGTCAGTAAGTAAAATGTTGCGAAATTGCAAAATGTTGTCATGAGGAATAATGTAAAAATGCAAAATTTGAATATTGGAGGGAATCCCAACGGTCGTGGGAAGTTGAAGGGTGTTTTTATGTGTTTTAGGAAGTTGGAATAGTTAGGAGAGTTTTTAAATATGTGTAATCAATCGTTGAGATGGGTGTGGAGGAATTTGAAGGAGACAAATCAATAAAAAAACATTGTTTTCTATGTAAATTCATCAAACCCAACATGTGTACAGTTTCGTAATAGCTTCCATTAGTATAAATTATAGTGGAATCCATAGTATTATGTGTTAAATCCATTTTAAAGTTTATTTGAGTTATTTTTGTAAGGTTTCAAGCATTTGGTGGGCACATTACTACAAACAGTCTGAAAATAGGGGTTTGAGGTTTTGAGGGAAAAAATGCATTAACAGGCCATTCCACCTTTTTTTGCATGTTGTATTCTGGTGGAATGGGCCTGATTATTTTAGGATTAGGTGTAGGAGTCATAAATTAGGATTGGGAAATATTTTGTGAGAGTTTCTCCACGTTGTTCTCTTAAAAGTTCAGATTTTAGGCCTTAAGAATAAGGCTAGAGTTGGTAACTTGAGGAAATGGACTGAGAACAGGGTAAAGTATGTTAGTTTTGATGTGTGTAAGGGTATTTTGATGTGTTTTTAAGGTTGGAAAATATAGGAGTGGTCATTTAATGTTTGGTTACGAAGCCCTAATTGGAGAAAGAGTGAAAAGAGTGAATTGAAGAGGTTTTGTGAAGGAAGTGTGAGAGATTCTTGGGGGCAGCATACTTTGAGATTGAATTAAGTTTGTGTAGGCAGAATAAGGTCTATTAGAAGTGTTTTTAAGGTGGTGAGAGTTTTGGACATGTGGTTTTCAATAAACCTTGGGCTATTATGAGAAAAGTGAGGGTTATGTGAAAGAGGGTCTTAGAAGGTGAGTTGTGGCTCAAGGATTGGAAAATCTAAAGTTTTGAAGATTGTTTGAAGGCTTTTTGGTGGTTTCTTGAGCTGGTTGCAAGATTGAAGGGGTGTCCCTTTGTAAAAGAGGCTTAATTCATGGCCTAGGTCAATGTAGAAGGCATGATTTGAAGTTGTTGTTCCAAAAGACTTGCATGAGATGTTGAGGGATGTTAAAGTTGACTTTGATGGGTGTCTGAAACGATAAGGTGTTGGCTGGTTGAGAGGGTTTTGAGTGATTTAGATTCAAATTTTTGGGTCTGCGGACCTACTAGTGAGGAAAGGTGTTGAGTGAAGAATTTCGCTTCTAAGGATTTGAAGTTTTCAATACTTGTTGAACAGTGTTGGATTGGTGTTGTTATTGTTGGAATCCTCCCTGATTTTCATCAAAACTACATGCTAGCTAATACTAGGCCATTCTAATTGAACATAAATTAGTAATTACAATTCATGGATTGGTACTATCATTTGTTTTCAGCATGAACATATTTTATTGACCTATATGTGGCTTACACAAAATCTTGTTGTATCATAGTTACGAGATTCACCATTTACCAGGAAAGTCTTTGTGAGTCCCAGCTTTAGTAGGCCTAAATGAAGCTTGTAGACATATGGGAGAGGAATAGCAATTTTTAGCAAAACATTAATATTAGCAAATATCTTCAGACAAAGAAAAAAATGGAGCAAGCAAGGAAGAAACGTAACTATATTGGGAATTTTGCATGTAGGAAAAATGTCAAGTAGCTTCTATCAACTAATATTTTGGGTGAATAAGTTTTGGAGTTTGTCAACATTCTCTCTAGCATTGAAAGGTTTGTTTGTGAAAAGGAAGTGAAAAATAAATATACTTCACCATAAGGTTGTTCTTGACATTGTGTGTGACCTTTGTTTTTTTAGTAATGATTATGTTGCATTTTTATGGGGTATTTTCCCCTGAATGATCTATCTATGTTTTTTTAAGTTTCGGTTAATGAATGTGCTATTTAACTTCTTGTTAATATTTTATCTCAACATGCATTGATGTTCCTCTGTGCCATGATTTTACTTTTATGTACCATATTTCACTTTCTTTTTATGATATTTGCAGAGAAAAAATTAATATTTAAAGTTGACTTGTGAAATGACTCAACCAAAATTTGTCTTACAAAGTCCACAAGCAATAGTAACGCCATTTCAGATATTGGGTGGAGAAGCTCAAATAGTGCAGGTCTAAACTTGGAAGAATTCTATTATCTATGTATTTCTCTTGTAATTCACATGAGTTTCTTGTTTTATGCTAGCCATATTAAAAGGGGCACCTATGTTATACAGATAATTTTGAAACCACAAGAGAAAGTTCTACCCAAGGCTAGTATTGTTTCACAACCAATGCCATTATTTTATTGTAATTTTGGACTTCTTTTACTTTCCTTTCACTATAGACATTTTCATTATGTGGAGATCCTTGCCACTATCAATGTCTTGAAAAACCTTCCATCTTCTTTTCTTGTTTCCTTTGATTCAAGGGTTGATGGGGTTTGGCTCAACCCTAGGATGTCTTGCTTTGAGCTTTATTAGATACAAATGTTTGAAAACTATTACTCTGGTTTTTATGTTTTCATGCAATTTCAAGCTCTAATACTTTTTCCTTCTTTTCTCTTGTCTCCTATGTTGCAAAATTACTTATTTGTATTGTGTTGAGGTTTAAGAATTGAACATAGTTTTCTTGTTTCTTGGATGCTTTAGTAGAGAATATAGGTTATCCTTTCATTTAAGGATTGAAACAAGATACAATGCAAGTACAATGTACTATATGTTTGGATCCATTCAGATGAAAAATATCTTACCTCCTGAGAATGGTGGTGGCATGTGGCAATGGGTTTTTGGAAAGAGTTGCAAATATATAATTCATTAATGTGGGATACCAAGATGGATTTGTTGGAGTGGCAAAACCATCTCTTTCTAGATTTTTTTTGGTATGTGATCTTAACCTACTTGCATCTATACTTGTTCTCCCCAGAGTAGGGAGTGCAATGCTTATTTTTTCTTAGATCCGAGTTGAATTTTATTAGCAATGAATAACCTTTAATTTCTATTTTGTGGAAAATTTTATAGATTGACCTAGCCACTTTCAATGGAGAAATTATTTGTCAGTTAACTTTTATTTATGTTTTGATAACAAGTTGATCTTAAGTTGGATATTTTGTGGATTCAGTTTAGGTTGTTATGCTTTTTTTTAAAATTGAATTTGTGTAATGATCACTGCAGCCAAATGAATTCATTTTCTCACTTAATGATGTGACGGTAACAACTATGGTCAATAGGAGAGCTCATCTTGGGATATTTGGTGGTGAGGTAATCCATGCTAATTATTCACACTCATGCATTATATGTCATGAATGATTTTCTTATATTAATTTCTTCTTAGAGATATGAAATTTGAACTTGTTGTTTTTGTATGTTACCTAACAATGCTTTTGTAATGCTAGGGCATTTTGAGGTAGGAGTTAGTTGGGTGTGGCCTTACATTTATAGCTATTGGAGGATCTAGTAGGTTATGATCTCTTGTTGTAATAAGAGTTGGAGAATGCTTCATTATCTCTCTGCTTAGTGGTTGTGATACATGCAATTGTGTTGTATAAAGTTGATTTTCATAGTTTTGTTGTGTTCAAATATATTGAAAAACCCTCTAAATTTTTGTTGTATTAAAGGATTATATATTTATGGTGCATAATCTATTTTCTGATGTTGTTTGTTGTTGTATATGATGCTCAGTTTAAGGAAGCAAAAAGAATCTAAAATATAGGAAGAACTCACCAACTGATCTTTTTTTTCAATTCTCAGGCCACTTGAATGTTTGTTATATTTTATTTTAAAGGGTTTTTTGTACTTTGTAGTATCTAGAGGTTTAGGTAAAAACTTAAAAAATTTGAGAAATTGTAACATGGTGGGCATGAAAGAGAAGATGTAGAGTTATGATATTTTCTTTTGTTTTCTGTTCTTATACAGCCATGCCAAAGTCTTATATGAGTTTTGTCTTTTAATGGTACATGAATATCAATTAAGCTTATAAATAGACCGAGTGCTCAATTATTGGGAGCCAATGGTCCTGGGGTGGGTTCGTTTTCACATCTTAAGATGATACATTATACTAATTATTTTCTTCTCATCTCATTTTCTAACACTCTTAGCAACTAAAGCTCTAAGGAGTTTTTGTCCATTTTGCATACTCTTCGTAGTGGTGCATTGTCTTATTCTTTGTAGTCATTTTGTGTTCATTCTTAGCATAATTCTTGAACTGCCTAGTGCCTTACTGTTTTATGTTCATATAATTTTTTTTCTTTTCAATTTGTAACCTACTTTGTTTTAACCTGTTGTAGATTACAACATGCAAGAAAGAAGGAACAAATAGAATATCATTGCAACCATATGACCCTCGGTCTTTTGTTCTAGTTGTAAGATGATAGTTGTATAATGGAGAAATGATAGTTGAAGGCATTATTCTAGTTTTATCATAAGTCCACATGCATTTCCTCCTAGATAAACATTTAGATAGCTTTTGAATGTGCCTTATCAAATATAATTGTATCAAGCGGCAGTGTTGTTGATGATGCACCTTTTAGTCTTATCACACCATTGAATCCATTACTAAGCAACTTCATAAGCATATTGCAGATTAGTGTTCTACCATAGTCACTGTAATGAGAAATCTCACAGAACCATTGAAATAGGTAAAGGATGTCATATTGTAAAAATATAAATGTGCTTATTATAAGATCTTGGTTGTATTTTCATTTTAATAAACATATTCTAAAAATTGTTGAAATCTTATTTTCAGGTTGTAGCTTGTCAAATTGGAGAGGTGAACATGCACTCTTTACTTTCATCTGACCATGACCTGTGAGATTTCTAGATGGGAAGTTTTCATCCTTCTCATTCGAATCCTTCCAATCTTCTCTCAAGGGTTGTCTGGCTGGAATGGGAGGGAAATGTTGCTCTAAATCGGGCAATAAATGCACCACAAATAATATAACTACATTTACTATATATTTTCATATCTTTTCTCCCTTCAATGTTTGTAGCATTTGTAACATATCTTGGATTTGTCTTCCATGGCAACCAAGAGTGTATTGAAGGATGTATTTCTTAGATCTTTGTTTATGCAACTGTTTGTTGTTTTCATATTCATTTTTTTTCATGCAATACAAAAAAAACATTTGAATATCTATGATATTTGAAGTTTATATGCATAAATTTGTGAAAATTAATTAAGTTAGATTTGATTTATAATCTGAATCATTGATTCACTCAAATAAATGACTAAACCATGACTAAATAAATGACTACTATGACTAAAATAAATGAATACAATGACGAAATATATGACTACAATGATTAAATATATGACTATAATAATTAAATATATGACTACAATGACTAAATATATGACTGCCATTACTAAAATAATGACTAAATATATGATTAAAGTAATGACTAAATATATCAGTACCATGACTAAATAAATGACCAATTAATAACAATCAATGACTAAATTAACGACCAAATCAATGACTAAATCAATGACAAAATCAATGACCAAATCAATGACTAAATCAATGACTACATAAATGACTAAAATAGTTTAGTCATAAATTTGATCGCATTATAAATGACCAGCAATAACCTACTAATGGTCATGTGACCAAAATTAGTCATTTATATGCAATTCTTAGTAGTTTATTTAGTCATATATTGTTGTTTTTCTATTAGTGTATTGCAACTCGGTGGAATGGCATAATTAGGGGTAGGGAACATTTGTGCATGGTTTTAGGAGCAGAGGAGGTGAGTTGAGTGGTTTAGTGTGATGCCCTTGTTGGCAATTTGATGAGTTTTGGTGAAATCGAGTGATTTGAGAGTGGAAATGGTTGAAATCCTTTGGGACAATAGTTTGTGAGGGAATTTTAAGCATGTGTAGGTCGTTTTAAGCATGTTTTATGCTTTGGGAAGGTGTGATGAGTTGTGGGAATAGGATTTTCAATAAACCCACCCTAAACTTGCTAAAAATGAGGGTTTTGTAAAAGTGGGCTTAAAGGAGCAGTTCTTAGGTTAAACATTGTGGATTTGGAGGTCTTGTGGTCTAGTAAATGACTATCAATAGTTATTTGGGATGGGAAGATAGTTTGGAGAATAATTTCTTTGAAAATTTGGCCTAATTGGCCAATTGGGATAGTGTAGTAGCCCTGTTTTGATGGTGTTGGTCCAAAGTGACTTGGTGTGTTTTTGTGATATGTTTTTGAAGGCTTAAAAGGGTGTCTAAAAAGGTGAGTCTCTTGAGAGTTGGTAGGAATATTTGATAGGGAAAGACTAAAAAATAATGCTAATACTACACATATAAGGTACATTAGTTGTTACATAAATTTACCAACTAAACATTACAAGGAATTACAAAGTATCACATTATATGTGAGAAGTAGGTTGAACTAGAATATTATAAAATTATAAGTATAAAAAAAATGTAATTCTTATTTCCAACCTCCTTTGAAATAGCTAATAAGGTTGGTCTAGTGACATGAATCTTGATTTAGATGCTATACTATCATTATCAACTTATTCCTTGTATGTACAATCTATAGTATTAAATGATCAAGTGTCTAGTTTGATTACTATTGCTAACAAGTTCAAACCCACAGATTTACTAGCTTTGGAACTTCCCATTTCTTTCAAGGCAAGAAATCTATACATGGATAAGAAAACATTCAACCCTTAATACCAAAGTGTGACTAAATCTATTGTTCAAACTAAACTTCAAGGAAGAGTAATATCATTTAACTAAAGTTTTGAGTTACTAGCAATGCACAACTTAGAATCCCATACAATTATTATATATAAAAATATTTTATGATACAACACAAAATTTGTAACAAAATATCACCCTTGAATTTTTTAGAAAAAAATATCAATCATCAAAAGTAACTCTTGTGAATATCATTCAATCTCACATTGTTATCATACCTAGAATATCTATTTCTTAAAGATGAAATATAACATGAATTAAGTATGAAGGAAATATACTAGAGACCAATGAGTCAACTTGATATTGTCTAGAAGAATTTATAGAGCTTCAAGGACCTATCTTTGAATTTTTTTCTCCACCAAATTAACACTTACATATACCAATAACAACTTCCCAAAACTAACATAATAGCACAAAAGAAGATAACACCAAATATTTTGTTTGTTATTCATCAAAAACAACCTCTATGTTCTTCAAGATATTTTCAAACTCAATATTCAAGTCATACAAGTGTTGTTACATTTACGAAATAACAAGAACAATGAATACTAGGAGTTGGGAATGCAACAAGGATTTACCATGGATGCTACCCATAATTTATATTCAAACAATAAACTTAGAAAACTAACTCTCTTTACAACTAAGTTTTAAACATGAGTGTAGAGTATCTTGTACATGAAGTTTTAGGTTTCTCTATCAATTTCATAAATAAAATTAATATTGTAGTTACTATGGCATTCAATACTCCTATGCATAATAGGGATAGTGGTGTTACTTACACTTAAAAGATTAATAAACTTGTGGTTACATTTATTCCTTTATCTATGTTATAAGATAACCTTTAGTCAAGACATTTTAATAATAGCATGCTCAACTTTATAAATATTTTATTAAAACTCAACCAATATATCACCACTTCAATACCATTGTTGGAGATATCAACATAGTTGTAGTTATATTCGCAGCCTAAACATGGTCATTTAGGGATTTAATTTTAATTTGATACCCTTGACAAACACTATTAGGACTTAGCTCTAACATGTTAATATGATTAGTCTCAAATTTTTAGCTTAGTTAATTATTCAAAATTATTAACACAAACTTAATAATAATATAATAAAAACTAAGTCTTAGAGAGGAGGAAAATCAAGCCTATTATAATTTTATAAAATATATGATAACATGAATTCAACAAATCTACTATGCATGATATTACACGTGATGAATTACCAAAGATAGTCAATATTAATGATTGTACAATAATAGTTATTTACTACTTCCTTCATCCTCTTCTAATTACTCTTTCCTTTATACTATAAAATTCATACATAGCATTGTTGTAGCTAGTATTCTTTTCAAAAAGTACCCATAATTTCATATATCTAAATTTAAGTAAGTGCGAAATTATAAAAATATACACAATAAGAATATATAATTTTAAGTTAGTTGTTGTCTTATCCCTTAGCTCTCCTAATCTTCTAGACTAAACTCTAAAAAAGTACATACCACACAAATAACATAAACTAAAATAGTTACAATGATTTATTTTACAATAAACAAATTGCTTTAATTGACTTATAAAACATATATTTGATAACATAACAACTTAGTATCTTTTAAAAATACAAAACTTAAAATGCACAAGAGATTATGTTTAGATTATGTGTTTGCAAGTTTTTAAATGAACTCATTTCAAGGGAGCATGTATTAATAATTGGCATTGATATTCATATATGCGTGTTTGAATAAATTTACTTTCATGTTGATTTCTTGACTTTACTTTGATGTGCATCCTCATAGTTTTTCAAATCGGAAACTTGTACAAGTGGAATAGGTCACATGTGCAATTTGTAGAAATGACCCCAATATTTTTAAATTTCAAATTCAAATATTGAACCTATTTGTTTCTCTTTTCAACATGATCATTTCAACATAAATAGATTTTGTTTTTAGAAAAAAAAGAAACTCAAATCCTATTATTAAAATTTAAAGAAAAACTAACAGTCCACTAAATATGAAAAAAAAACAAAGTGGCAGTCATTGAAAAGCAACTCACCAACAGTCAATTAATGAAAACAACCAAGTCTTCTTGTAGCTCAAGTGTTGGTAGATCGATATGTAGAGCAGCTCAAGTGTTGGTAGATCAACAAACTCATTAGGTTTTGAATTCTTTGTTTTCTTTTGTTTTAAAGAAGCTCACCAACGGTCGATTAATGACTGTTTGTTTTAAAGTGTTGGTAGATCGATATGCAGAGCAGCTCAAGGATCGACAAACTCATTAGGTTTCGAATTCTTTTTTCTTTACTGGTCTTTACTATCATTATACCATTAGCATTGTAGAAATATCTGAACATTTCTGCATAAATTGTTTATAATATTAGATACCAAACTTATTAAGGAATTTTCTTGTTTTGATGGTTGTGTTCTACCTTTGTTCAATCTATCTTCTTCTGTGAAATCAAGGTCTTCTGCTACAGATGTATGACTATTGTTTTATTGAGATCCCCTTTGTATCCAAGTCTATTCTCATCATAGAAACCTGTCACCAATGATAAATCTTTATTATCCGTACTTGTTTGTAACCCTACTGCACGATTTTAATCAGCATTAAACTTATGCCTCTATGCTTGTTTGGAAATACACGTTTTATTTTTGCAATAGTTTTTCAATTAAAGAAACACTCCTGCATTTGGTAGAACATGGTAGCTTTGATATATATACTAGCTTATCTATCTTAATATATTAAGATATATATATTATACGCTGAGAGATATCATTTTTTTGACATATTTTTTTTCTTTTTTGTTCTTTTGAATTTTTAAAATACGCCTCAAAAATGATATCTCTCGGCATATAATATATTAAGATAGATAAGCTAGTAGCAGTTGCGACGTGCGTAACATTGAATAAATTAATATATTTAGGGTTATGATTACAGTTAACATTTAGGATTAGGGTTTATATCATGGTTAGGGTTAGGATTAGGGTTAGGGTTTGGTTTAGATTTATTATTATGACTAGTGTTAGGGTTTAGTGTTAAGGTTGGGTTTATGGTCATTAGGGTTAGGGTTTTGTTTAGACTTATGATTAGGGTTATAATTAGCTTTAGGGTCTGGTGTTAAGGTTTAGTGTTATACATTGAATAAATTAATATAGTTAGGGTTATAATTAGGGTTATAATTTAGGGTTAAAGTTTATATCATGGTCAGGGTTAGCATTAAATTTAGGGTTAACCATATAGGGTTAGGGTTTAGCATTTAGGTTTATGATTATGGTTAGGGTTAGGGTTTAGGCTTATGGTTAGGGTTGTAGTTACAGTTAGGGTTTAGTGTTAAGGTAAGTGTTAGCATTAGGATTATGGTTAGGATTATATAATTTTATTCTATGGTTAGGATTATGTTTAGGGTTTACATTAAACCCTAATTGAACCCTCATTTTAACCCTAATTAAACCATAACCATAATTGAATGATAACCCTAACCCTAATTGAACCCTCACCCTAACCCTAACTAAACCATAAACACAATTGAATGCTAAACCTAATGTAACCTTAACCCTAACCCTAATTATAATAATAACCCTAACTATAATCTTAATTCTAATTATAATCCCAATCTTAATTATAACCTTATTTATAATCTTAATTCTAGTACTAACCATAGTTGTAATGGAAACCCTAATTAAACCCTTATCCCAATTGAAAATTAACCCTAAACCTAACCCTTATTAAAAACTAATTAAAACCATAAACCTTAAACCCTAACCTCAATTGAGCCTTGACCCTAGTTGTAAATTGTAAACCCTAAACCCAAATTGATTCCTAACCCTAACCCTGATTAAATCCTAACTTGAACCTAATTGAATCCTAAACATAATTAAACCTTAATTATAATTGTAAGCTTTATCTTGGAACCCTAACCTTGACCCTTACTAAAACCTAATCCAAATTGAACCCTAACCCTAAATTAATTGAATAGTAGTTCCCTAATCAAGCTTAATCTTAAGTGTGATAGAACCCTAGCTATAATATTAACACTAACTAAACCCTAACCCTAACCCTAACCCTAACCTTTATTAAAACCTAACCTAAATTGAACCTTAGCCTTAACATTGATTATACCCTAACCATAAACCTAACCCTATCCCTACCCCTAATCCTAATTAAACTTCAATGTAACTATAAGCTTTTACTATAACCCTAACCCTTACCCTTACTAAACCCTAACCCTAACTGAACCCTAACCCTAACTGCAGATGAACACTAACGTTAATTGTATTCTAACCCCACTCTTACTAAAACCATAACCTTTATTAAACCCTTACCTTAACCCTAACTCTAACCCTTACTAAACCCTAACCCAAATTGAACCTTGACCCTAATTATTATTGAAAATTAACCCTTATTTTATTATAACCCTAACCCTAGTTAAACTTTTATCGTTGGTAAAAACTAACCCTAGTTGAACTCTAATTCTAACTGTAATTGAATAGTAACCATAATTATAATTGAACATATAATAATTGAATTATACTACTAACCTTAATTAAACCCTAAACCTAATTCAACACTAACCCTAACCGTAATCTTGAGTGAATAGTAACTATAATTGAACTCTAACCGTAACCCTAACCCTAATAAAACTTGAGCGTTAATTGAACCTGAACCCCAAACCATATTAAAACTCAACCCTAACCATAAGTTAAAACTTAACCTTATTGGACTCTAACCCTAACCCTATATTAACCTTGACCTTAATTGCACCCTAACCCTAACCCTAATTGAAAACTAACCCTAATTGTACCCTAACTATAATTGAACACTAACCCTAATTGAACCAAACCCTAATCGTAAACCCTATTTGAATTGTAACTATAATTTAACCTTAGCCCTAACCCTAACTCAAATTAAATCCTAACCATAACCCCAATTGAATAATTACCCTTATTAAGCTCCAACCCTAATCAAACCATAATCCCAAATTAACCCCAACCCTACTTGAATCATATGCTCAATTGCAACACCAATCATATCCTTAACTAAAATTATAAGCTTGATTAGAATTAGTGTTAGTACATTATAATTTTATATAGATTTATAAGGTTAGGTTAGGGTTAGGGTAAGAGTTAGAATTAGTGTTAGTTTTAGTTTATATGGTTAGTGTTAGAGTTACAATTAGTGTTAGATTTAGGGTTAGGGTTAGGGTTAGGGTTATCATTAAAATTATTGTTAATTTTAGAAGTAGGGTTAGGGTTAGGTTTGAAGTTAGAAGAGTTAGGGTTAATGTTAAAATTAGTGTTCATGTTAGGGTTAGAGTTAGAGTTACAATTACTATTAGTTTTAGGGTTAGGATTAGATTAGAGTTATAAATAGTGTTAGTGTTAGGTTTATGATTAGGGTTATGATTATAGGTAGAATTAGTGTTAGTATTATAATTACGGTTAGGGTTAGGATTTGGGTTTGAGTTTGAATTAGACATAGAGTTAGGGTTAGAATTAGTGTGTTAGAGTAAGGGTTGGAGTTAGAAATAGAACTAATGCTAGTATTATATATTTTTTAATAAAGTTAACTTAAGGTTAAGTATATGCTAGATTTAGAATTGTTGTTATTATTATGGTTAGGGTTAGAGTGAGGGATATAGTTAGAATTAGTGTTAGTGTTAGACTTAAAGTTAAGAGTAGGGTTGGAATTAGTGTTAGTGTTAAAATTAATGTTACTATTAAAATTTTATATAGATTTATATGTTTAGGTAAGGGTTATAGTTAGAGTTACAATTAATGTTAGTTTGAGGGTTAGGGTTAGATTATATTTATAATTACAGTTAGTGTTAGGGTTTAAGTTGGTTTAATTATTAAACTTGGAGATTTAATAAACATAAACAAATATAAACGCTAAAGAGAAAATACACATAAAGCTGAAATGTTAAAGATAAAAGTTATGATTAGAAGACATCCCTTTCTATTAATTGAGTGATTAATTGTGTAGAGATTAATAAGATTTAATGAATTATTAAAAATAGAATTGTTAATATCCAAAGAATTATTGAGATTTTTTATTAATTAGCATATAATATTTTTACTAATTCAAAGACTATTTGAGTAAACATTTATATAATATATTCATATAAATTTTTTGAGAGTAAATTAGATATAATTCTCTATATCTAATGTCTATTATAAATAATATGTATATAATATACCCATTTAATTATATATTTTTCTGTCTATATATAAAACTCTATAAATGAAAAACATACATAGAATTATAAGAAATTATAATATACTACAATAATTATTCTTAATCAAATCCTTCAAATGGAAGAAATATTATATATACTCATTTAATTAAAAACTCTTTCTTTATAGTAAACTCGTATAATTAACACTGTATGTTAAATGCTCAAATAATTATTCTTGTTGGAAAAGATGGATTATATATTTAGTTGGTAATTAAATTCTTAATTATGATCTAGAGATCATTTAGCTTAGAAAAGTAATATCTTCAAATTATGTAGGATCCTTAAATGAAAAAATAGCATATAAGATAATCAGTTGTGAGTGTTTTATAGATTCACTTTTTTTTTATAGGAAAATAAAAAAAAATTATGCTTTATGAATATTTTTCTTGTTACAAATGGATGGGTTTATAACCAATTCTGAATCATTTATTTGAAAATATTCAAAATAATATAAAGATGAAACTTAAATTCTATATGATTATATGTGATTAAATATTTTAAAAATTTATTTGGGATTGATTTATTGTAAAAGCATAAAATATAAGAAATTGAGAAACCTAAAAATAAATTGTCACCTAATTGAACTTTAATTTTGTAAGTAATAGGACATAATGGTAAGAATGAATCAAAATTTCAATTAAATATATTTATGTTTTCGTTTTAGGATTCCTAAAATTACAATATACTCCTAATTGTTTATTTGTCCCTGTCAAAAATAATGCTATAGCGATTGGTCATTCTATAATACTAGTTACATCCAATTCACTTATGCCAATCTCCATTATCAACAGGTCTTTTAAAAATGTGCTACACAATACCAAAGGCAACTAAACTCTTGAAAGATAGTCTGTGTTGGTGAGAAACGAATTTCATCACATTTTTTTTATCATTATTTCCCTCCTTGTCCAGCAAATTTTGATTTGATGTATTCCTAATATCATTAAGTAGTTTTTATCGAATGTACAGTCTACAATGCGAAGATAGAAAATAATAGATACAGGCAACCTAACGTATGTGGGTCAATTTTCAAAAAAATATTTTGGTGCATGGCATGGTAATGGTTTTAACAAGATTACTTCAAATCGACAGGAGGTGAAATGTGCTTTTAACATAGAGATCAACAAAATCCACTATTAAACTCCAAATCTGCAACACAATAGCATATTAAAATATAATAAACAAATGAATTATTCTCTTAAATGAATTGGAAAAAAATGAAATTTTAAACAAGTTTTGATTTTTTACATCGAACACCATAACTCATGGTAGTCTAACCGCAGGTAGATGCAATAGCTATGGAGCGACTGAAAGTGTGTTGAATCTTTTTCATAAACCTGTGGGTGAAAGCCAATGTAGTTTCAATCTTTCTAAAATAAGAAAAAAATTACAGGTAAGAAAGTTCAAATGTGGAAGGATGTCGATTCATATTTGGAGATACCTTCCTTATTGTTCTCATCCTCAAAAGATCATAGGTGGTTGTGAAGGTAATGGTGGCCATCAGGAATGCTACAGCTACCATCCACATGATTGAGAAGAGCAAGCCAGATACATGGGACAACAATGGCGCTTCTTCGAAATTATTGTATACCAACACTTTGCATCTAACCAAGCAAAAACCACTGTAATGGAAACGGTGAAGGCCACAGTGTCATTGAATACAAACAATCTGAAACACAAAATAAATGCAATCTTGGCAGCTCTATTAGGATTATCTTTTGCAATTTTTCTTACTTGAACAATTAAATCTTTTTAACATTAAATCTTTTGATTATTAATGCACTAACTACGTAAATGACTGAGGTTTACTAAAGAATCACGTCCACTAAATTTGGTTCCTTTGATCGAGCTTGGGGGTGCCATCCTTGTCCTGATAAAGAAAAGTAAAGCAACCGATATCTGTATGAGAACGCGGGATCTCGTCCTCTGTTGGCATCTTTCCACCTGAGGCCCGCTACTATGATTTTAAGGATCTTCCCTGCCTGATCAGTCACAAAGACAATATATGTTCAAATTGCCTTGTTGCCAAAACATAGTTTAAATAGAACACACTGAACGAATATTAATTGCCAAGATGAAGACTGGAGTCCTGAAACGTTTAGCTAAAGAGGTGACTGTGTCGATTCCACTACCATCGGTTACAGATTAAAACTGCGTGCTGAAACATTGAGGTCTGCCGGACTTATACCCCGAAACGTCAGTAGCAGCTGTGCTGAGTGCTGGTGCCAGGTAGGAGCAATTACTCTTCTGATGTAACGAAGAATACAAATCAACAGGAATATGAATCGTTTCTTTTTTTTAAGATCGTTACTTGTGCTGGCCTCTTATAGGGTTGTGCTGTCATTGTAGGGTTACGCTTCTCGATGTAATTAATAGGGTAACTTAGTTTTGTATTCCTTTATGAAATTCTGGGTGTCTTTAATATTTGACTTATATAAATTGATAAATATTTGATTGAATCCCTTATTATTATTTGTGTATTGTATTTTGAGTTTTAACTATACTCTAATGTTGGGCATTTCCGTATCGAATGTCAGTAGGGTGTCACAATAGTTCCATTTCCAACCTTGTCTACATAGTTTGTATTTGTTTGAAATTGGTACTACCTCTGTCTGCAGCCATGACCTACCCATTTTCTCTGGCACCAAACATTTAACTTCATTAATCTTGATTTGTGCATTAGTTTTGTTTCACCAATTAGACTTCAATCTGTGCAAAATGAATAAGGCTCGGGGATACAAAGTAAGTTTGGTTAGTGCATATCTTCCTCTACAGTGATTCAATTAATAAATGCTAATTGCTATTTCAGAATTTTCATTGTTAATTTTCGGGATACAGAAGACAATTCCTTATCAAGGCTGCCTCAACACTTGTAGCTATTCCCCAAGGACTGTCAAAGATTTACTTTCAAAATACATATTGAACCCAAAAACAAATCACACATTTAGATACCATTTTTCATCAAAAACAACTTTTCGATACAGTCAAATCTAGAAACACCTTGTTGTTGCTTTAAAATTGTTCTCATTCTCTATTGATTAGTTAAAGAAAAATGATTTAATAAATAATTTGTTCAATACATGGATTATATTAAACCCTGTCCATAAATGCTTGAACTATCTGTCTCTTTTCTGTGATCTATTCCTTTGGTTCCATCCTCAAATCATTTAAATTGTATATGGCCATTACCATTCAATCAAAAAGGTTATGTTGGTAAGTTTTGGTAAAAACATGAAACATAATGTTAGAATCATGGCTTTAGGAAAAATGTTTTATAGGAAGATAATTCTGTTTGATATATTGCCACACATATGTTGTAGTAAACTTGAGTTGAATGCAGTCTGAAAATGCTGTTATTTGAAGATTCCAGTATAGCGGTTTTTTTTATTAAGAGATATAAATGAACAATATAAAGATTTTTAAGTATAATAGATTATAAATTCAAGAATGTTTCTGGATTTATAATTTTAACATCTTGAAACCATAATAGGTTTTGTGTAATGAGTTGTTTGTTATGGCAGTTGTTTGTATGATAATGGTAGGGTTAAAGTTACCGTATCTCCAAACAGAATGGATATCTTTTATGGAGGCTAAGAAATATTTCTTTTCAAAACTAATGGCTGGTTAAAATGTATTAGGATTCAGGATAGGAGCATAAAGAGATGGACAGACAAAAGAACTGTGTTACTTGCAGCATGTAATCCATGTCCTCTTGCAACTCTAGTTCCTCGACCTTCTTTCCATGCTTCGTGTCAACAATGGTTTGCTGATGCAAAAACTGTTGCCAAGGCTTATGCTCAGGTATTGATAATTACTTGTGCAACATTTTGGCCTTTCAAATATATTGGAGATCCACTAGCATGATACTGGGTGATTTTGTGGAATCTCCTTGGTTATGTTTGTTTACGTATTATTTCAGTGCTCTGTTTCTCTCTCAGTGATTGTCCCTGAACAACTTCCCAAGCTTATATCAGTATTCAATGCAGCAAGACTCCACTTTATATCATTATTCAATGCAGCAAGACTCCACTTTTGGCCTATGTCCTTATGATGAATTTAAATTACACTAGTATTTTATATGCAAAAATGCAGATTATTTGATTGCCTTTCCCTATGCAGCCTGACCATACCAACCCTGAGTGGAGATAGGCTAATTTAAAGGTTCATCTAAAGGGATAAGCAGCTGATGGGACTACACCCAGAGTTACCTAGAGAAGGGAGACAAATATTAGGGCATGGACAACTACTTTTAAAGTATATATTTGTGATGCCAAAGTTACGAGACAAATAACATCAATGAGAGGAAAGCCTTAGAGATATTCCTAATCTGCAAATCGATCAGATGATCTTATCACCATAAGACCAGCTAACGTATGAGATACACTCTTGAACCATGATGAAGTTAGTTTGTCTTTTTTAATCTTCCCTGCTTTTGGATTTGAGTCCACTCCCCATTTTGGAAGGTAGTATTCTTTGATTGTATGAATTATCATAGAAACAGGAAAGTTTTACGCATGCTTTAATAAATAGTTTTTTTCCATGTTCTGTAGTGTATGGAGTGATGAGTAGACAAGTGCACACACCAAACAGAGAACTTGCTACAGAAACTGTTAAAATGGTACAGGGACTTGGAGTGGGTAATAGTTCTGTGGGTGATCCTTAGTTGTCATCCACTGTCATTGCTTCTCAGTGTCCAGTGACAGGCCATGCAAAGTGTACAAAATTTTGGGAGGTATGGCCTTGCTCTCTATAGCTTTCCTTTTCATACTCAAATACCAACATCATCTAAAGATGACATTTATTACAATGTTAGAAACTGTGGTTTGGGTAAATAGTATTTTAGTAGTTTTTATTGGCAATAGAGTTGTCTTTAGTGATGGATTTATTTGAAAAAAATTCAATGACAGCTTAGTGTCCAGAAATCCAGACACAAAATTTTCATCTAAAAATGATAGCAATGAGTAGAGTGGCTAAAAGCATCTCCAACTTATCGAATTCTTACAAGGAAACTATAAACTTAGTGCATATAACCATTACAAAAACTATAAACAACAAAAGCTGCCCAGGAAGAATAAAAATTGTGAGATGTAGAATATGGCAGCATAAAATCTTCTAATCCTCCATAATTGGAAGGCAAAATTGTAGACATATCACTTGGAGGGAGCATGTCAATGACTCTCGGAAACTTTCAGATCTATTTTCAAAGGCTGATCGTAGCTTTAACACATCTCTATACAAAGATCAAAAATGACAAATCACATAATTCAATACAATGACTTAGAGCAACAACAAGGAACAAACATCGTGAAGGCAACAATATAATAGTAAACCATTAGCACCCCACCAACAGAGCAAAGAAGAACAAACTAGAGTAACTACCCAAAAACAAACCAGAGTAACTACCCAAAAATAACAACAAATCCAATAGATCAAGGTGAGTTGAAGCTGAAGCTCTCCAGAAGGCTCTATATCCTACTAACAACCTTATCCTTTGATTCAATCAAATTGAGATGATTTCTAAAACAAATTCTATTTTCTAAGAGCCAAGTATGAATTCGAAAGGAGGGGGGGCCTAAAGTGCTCCACAGATGGAACCACCCTCCTATTTTCTTTGTTAGATTCCTTGACAGAAGAAAAATTGTGATTCAAAAGAAGGGTTGAACCCTCCAAGGCACTCCCTAATAAGCACCTTC
>CM021110.1:265787915-265881587 GCA_007115665.2 Sequoiadendron giganteum | reverse complement strand
GGGAGAGAGAGTGAGAGTGAGGGAGGGGTAGAGAGGGGGAGGTAGAGGGGAGAGACAAAGACAAAGACAGATACAAAGATAGAGGGGCAGAGAGGAACAATTGGAGAGGAGGGGATAGAGAGAGGGGGTGAGAGAGGGGACAAAGAGAGGAAGGGTTGGAGAGAGAGAGAGGTGGGAGAGGGGGCAGAGAGAGGAAGGGTTGGAGAGAGGGATGGGAGAGTGTGGGAGAGAGAGGGTATGAGAGAGTGAGTGAAGAGAGATAGGGGGAGAGGGAGAGGGAGAGAGGGAGAGAGAGAGAGGGAAGGAGAAGTTGTAGATTTTTTTTTCTATTACCCAAAAAAACTGTCAAATGCATACAATGTGAAGTTGTAAGGTAGCCTAATTTTTGTTTCATGCATCATATCGCTGAATCGTCAATTTCAACATGTTGAGGTAGGAATTTCTATGCTAGGCATGGTCTTATTTTTCTCCCCAAATCTATGGAATGTTTTAGGTTTGTTGGTAAGCGAATTGGCACTTGAAATGATACTTGACTCACCCAATGGAAAGTGACAATGACGCACCAATAGTTGGAGAGATTGCTTGTGGAATAGCAATCTTCCTCTGCATTTGAGAGGGGCAGATCCCTCGTATGATGGGGGTATTTGTAGTTTTGTGTACTTTTAACTTGAAAGTACATAAAGGTGAAAAAGAAAAACTAGATGAAACTAACTAATATAAATCTCAACAATAGGCATACGAATATTAACTGAGATGTCACAACAAATGACAAATTACAAGGGGTTTTATCACAAATATGTTTTTGATATACAATATGATGAAAGAAAGATAACAAATTTCCACATATGAGGAAACAAGTTATCTAAATGCATTCAAACCAAGATACTAAGGTATGATTATGTTTCATCAATTACACACAAATGACCTATGGATTCCATAATTAGACAAAGGGATTGCCAATTTAACATACCAAAAATCAATAATAATAATCTAAAAACACTTTGAAGACATATGAACCAAATGCATTCTTGATTATCTTCATGAAATTATACAATATCACAAGCCCTTAAGAATAAAGTGTCAAGCCCAATTACCTTTCTCAAAAAAAATGCTTTGAAAATAATAAAACCTTATTTAGTTATATTTTACATCACTTTTTAGAAAATAAGGTTTATTTTCTAACCTCTAGTTACAGTAAATAACATAAGTCACATTTACAAAAAGGCAATTAGAAGAAAGGACATAGTATTGGTTTTGCTAAGATGAGCATCATATCTTCTTCCAGTCTGTTCAATAATAACTTGGCCTTAATTATTTTACCATCCATAATATTCCATCTTGATGAAAATAATGCAATTGAACATAAAACTCATGATCAAAGCATCTTCAAGTCAATCTTCAAGTATATGAATCTAAGAATTGACTCCCATCACTAGTATAGCATGAAACTCAAATGGAATTTTGGAAGTTCTAGTAAGTTTTGATAATATTTTTCCAACTAACTCTAACCTTGCCTCACCTTGAGGATTTTTTTTTTTAACATAGGATTATCCACACCTGATATGGACATGAGATGCCATCTTTGGTCTTGCATTGAGAACTCATTGACTTCCTTGAACAATCTTAAAATCCACCATGTGAATTCTATCTGTATCTTTAAAATTTTATTAATGCTTTGTGAATTGTTGCTCCAAAGAATGTATTCCATGTGTCTTCTGTGGTGAAGTCGTGCCATGTCTATGCTATCATAGTTGTATGCATTTCTTGCAACAATGACATCTCATGAGATGACATTTATTTGAGGCATTATGTGAAACCTATCACCCCTTTGCATAGGCTTCTCTGTAGCATACAAGATCTCTATGAGGCTGCTTTGTCAAAGAATTTCTATATTATTTCTATGATCATGCATGGTGTAGTCTGGTTCTCTGTCTCCACAATCCGCATGCACAAAGATTTACCTTCACATCTTCTATCCTATCTTCCCACACGTATCTATTCTGAGAAGATCCTACAATTATGGTGTTCAATGAAACCATACTTCTTTGAGGCATTTAATCACACAACTTCCTTATGTGCATTCTAGCAAATGATAACTTTAAATTCTACAAAAGTATATCCTCACATGGGTGTGAACAGTGATTTCACCGAATATCAATGATTTTAAATAACTTCTTTTTAAACTCCTACCAACTCCCCCCATTTAAAATTTTATTTATAATTAATTCGCCAGTCATCTAATGAAACCCATTAAATGAAATCTTCCCATCTCTTTTGAAAATTGATATTTAATTATTTTTATGATCTTATGCACAAAAAACTGAAACATTAAAATATCTTACCTTGTGAAGATTCAAGACACAAAAATTGGCCATATTGGCCAAAATACCCTCAATATCATCCCCATTAAAGGAATTCATACCAGCTTAATTGTTTTCATGAATTTTGCCACTTTTTGCCATTGCACCAATTTTAGACTTGAACCCCAAAGTTGTTGTGATAAAGCAAGCGAAACCAATTGACACCAATAAAGAAGACTTGAAATATTTTGAGGGATAATGAGCAATTTGGTAAGTTTCTCAGAATTTGTGGATAATTAGAGATTTTTTTTTACTAGGAAGCTCTCAGCTAAAGGATTTTGAATCAAAAGTTTAAAATTTACCAAGTTTAAAAACTAGGTTAACAAGGTTACTCTACTCCAAGCTACACTATAGCTATAATGTTTTCATTCTTCAAATATTTAAACACACTTTGGAATCTTTCTCAATCTTCAAAGCAAAAAATTTCTCTCATAAATTTTTGGAAACTTTGAGGTGGTAAGACATAACTTTACAAAATCCATAACTTCTTGCTAAATTATACTTAATGCATCTAATGGGTTCACATATTTGTCCAAATTCTATAACAAGATAACATGTGAGAAAGAAAATAACTTGTGTTGGTCTTGCAACCCTTCTTCTCTTCTAGGTCGACAAGTAACATTAATAGAAATTTGTTCCATAGCCTACTCCAAGAAATTGTGTTTAGCTTTGTTATTAAAAATTACCATGCCCCCAAAATGTAATTTTTTACATGACTTTTATGGTTTGTGAGTGGGAAGATATAAATTTCTAGCATGACTAAGTTCACTTTCTAACATCATCCTATTACAAGTAAAATCTCTCAATGGATTCAGTACTAAGTTCTTTTTCCTCCCTCTTTTCTTTGGAGTTATCCAATTCTCTTCTTCCACAACTTTCTCCAGCATCAAGCCCTCTGTATTATGTATTGTTTCATCAATAAATCCATTACTCTCATCTTACCAAATTTCACCTTCTTTACCCATTGTCTCACTTGTCCCAGTAGAAACCACCTCCAATAGGGGGCTTCCAATAATCTCATCCCCCCCAAGGTGAGGCCAAAGGATAGAGCATTGACATCCAAGGATTTAGTAGCAGTCTTGTTCAAAGTTCGAGTGGAAAGGATCGAAGTCGGAGCAACTCTAGGACTCATAGAACCACTAAGAGGATCCCCAAGGGAAGGTGAAGTAACCAATCTTGGAGACTTGGCCGGAGAAACACCTTCCTTTGATAACTCATTTTCCATAGGAGGTTGGGGACTAACAACATAAACTCTCATGTTAGATTCCTGATTAAACGAGGATTTATAGTTAGAGACAAGGTGGCCAGCTTTAACATACTTCTAAAAATACACAACAACATTTTCATAGCACACTGGTTGGACCCAGTTGCCAAACTTAGAACACAACTTCATTGAGTTAGGAAGAGTCTTGTTCACACTGATATTCACACAAAAGCGGGCAAAGACTAACCTAGACTTTGATTTGGTGATGGAATCAGAAGTACTAAATTTCCCCATAGAGTCCTCGATCCTCTTGAATATGGAGTCATCCCAATATTACAAGGGTAACCCAGGAAAATGAACCTAGATCAGAGCTGATTTGTTTAGATCCACAACAGGGTCAAAACCTGACTTCCAGCAATATAATGCCAGACTATGTTTCCCATACATCCAGGGCCTCGAAGAAAGGACTACCACTAATTCATCTGAGGTCATAAAATTGAATAGAAAGAGACCACCCAGCATTGCATAGATCTCCATGCTACCTTTGAGTCACCATTTATTAGCATCTCATTTTTGAACCATATCCACAGATGGCCGGAAGGAAAGGAACTGACCCACAACCACATTCTCCATAGAGGAGATAATTCTATCACTGACAGAGTTAGGAATATCAAAATCCATCATAGAAGCTTTTATTTCCTCATTAAGAAGAGGTGAAGGGGTTGAGCTCTATTTGCCATTGTTCAGCACATCCTTCCACCCCAAAGTTTTCAGAAGAATCTCCACTGCCGACACATTCTCACTAGATAGGACCAGAATCACGAGTGATTCCGGAAGACTCAAAATCAAAGGCGTTGACCCTCCAGGAGTAGCTCCTAAGGGACACGAGTCCGCATGTGACAAGGTGAGACTTGGGTCAGGAGGGGATAGAGGGGGACCGTGGGGTACCCCCAGGGTAGAATCCACCATGTGCACAAGAAGTTCAAAACATGGATAGAGGAGATATGTGTATGTTATTTATATATATGAGTGTATGTGTGTGTATATTTATATATGTGTGTATATTATTTATATATATATTTATTTAGGGTGGATAAGTAATTAAATTATTAACAATTAATATATAAATAAATAAATAATTTAATAGCTAGTGTATGTTGGAATCAACCCAAATTTATTTTTGTCCCCTTAGCTTGCTCTCGGGTGACATGGTGGTCCCAATGTGCATTGTATGTATCATGTACATGTATGGTTGTTCAATGTTATTTTTGGTATTATTGTTTTAAGAAAATAGATGTGTTTTTTCCCTATGTAAATTATGGGCATTACAGAAACATATCACTAGCATAGGGCTTTCCAAATAGTCTCTTGTGATATTTTGTCACATGACATTTATCATTTTCTACTTTAAAGTAATTGCTCAAAACATGGTGTTTTACGATTTTTCAAAGTGGGGGAATACATTGCCACTTTTCTTTACTTTGTTCACAAACATTGGACTTAGTGGTGCATTGACATTGGAATTTTTGCTCCACTTTGTTCATGGGTTTTGAACTTAGGGTGGAATTGGCATAACATCTTAATCATTTTGTGACACTTTATCAGAGTTATAAGGGAGTATAACTCTCAATATGGTTGACATGGGTACACACCTAATGAATAGTGAACTTCACTAGACCTAGTGTGTTTCTCATTTTGATAATTTATCATGGGTACACACTTAGTGAATAGAAAAAATCACTAGACCTAGTGTGTTTCTCATTTTACCTTGTCTTAGGGGCTCACCTAGTGAATATCAGACTTCACTAGCTCATGTTTCCTTCCTAATTATGATTCACCTAGAAAATATTGGACCTTTCTAATGTGTGAGTCATGAATTCCATTGGTGTGGATCCTAGCATAACATAGCTTGCTATCCCATGATTATCTATACCCTCCTTTCACATTTTGAAATTGTATTTTTATGTATGATGTTTTACTACATATAATACGTACATGTGTGTTCCTTTGTGCTTATGTTTATTTACCATGGGATCTTGGATCTTGGGGGCTTGATTGTTGGGATAATGTGTCTCAACCTTTCAATTACATAAGGTAATGTTGATACATCAGTGACAGGGGGTGCAGGGGGTGCAGGGGGATCATCCGCCCTGGTTGGGGGTCGGAGGGTAGCATGCCCCAATAGGGGCTTGGGAGCAGTGCTCTCGAAAAGAAAATTTTACTCATATTTTATTATTGTAATACTAGTAGAATTTGACAAATAAATGACTACATGACTAAAAATTTTAGTCATGACAATTAAAAATAACCAAATTCTACTATTTTTTTGCAACATAGTTATAAATGAATAAATAAATAACTAATTTGATTGTCGGGTAAAAAACACATCTAAATAATTATTCACACAAATAAAAAATGACTAAATAATTAGTTACATAAATAAAATAAAAAAGAAAATATGGGTGCCAAAAGTGAAATAGGGGGAAATAGAAGAAAATAAAAAAGAAAATATAGGCGCCAAAACTGAAATGGGGGAGGGTTTCAGTTTTGAATTCATGAGATTCATACATCACAAATTGAATCCTATTTCTCTCTTTGGAGTTCACGTCCTCAATTTTTTCTTTGCCACACAATTCTTGTCATTTCTCGTTCCTAGATTTGCTTCACTTCCATGTGGAGACTTAGTTAAAGAAGACTATTTGAGTGAGGAAACTAACAAATCTCGAGGCTTGGAGAGGGAAGATGAGGTAAGCTCGATTTGTGTAGATGAAAATAACAAGAGGTGTGACTTCTGTGATTTTCTTGAGATCTTCTATAGTGAGGTATGTAAATCATATTGTTCTACAACTTATACTTTTATTCCTTCAGATAAATGAGTTTATGTGATGTTATATAAGGATTTCATAAGTGATTTTATGAAAATTTTTAGAATATATAAAATTCCTACGTGAACTCTAATAATGTATTTTGTAATGTAGTATTTATTGTTGTTTGTTATTTTTCTAGTAAAGATAATATACCTTTAATTATGGAAATTTTACCTAGCGGAGAAATCATACTCCATAACTACACATTGAAGAACCTAAGGGATAAAAATTATTTCTTGCTTTCTCAAGAAAGTTACTATGCCGAAGAATTTTCCAGCCCCTTTGTGCCAATATATTTTATATGAACTAGATAGTAAAGACCATTTACCTGTGGTAGCACCAGTTCTCCATGAACTATGACAAAATCTCAACTGCATCCCACTCTATACCTCAAATTCCTGCAACCAATCCTCTATCTTGTTTGGTAAGCATATGTTGTAGAGCATGCCCAAATTCATGGAATACCGTGTCAACCTAAATGCAATGTCAGAGTCATCATTAACATCATGAATCTGATATAAATATTATGATGCTTCGTAAACACCTTAGTTTCTTGCATAGTATAAACATTGAGATGATGTTATACTATTTTACTATCAAAACTTAAATGAGCTCTTGTTCTATAGAACACATAGAGATTATTTGGCTACTCTAAATCAACCAAAGAAAATTGGTAGGATAATGCTAATAATTTAAATGATTCATTGATTATGGAGTTTACTAAATATTAAAATTATAAAATACATAGCACATGGGCATACATGCATATGTTACTGAGTCATGGACTTCAGCTCTCCTTTATTATTGAATCATAGGGAATCAAGATGTAACACTTTCATGATTGAATAAATGCTATGAGTAGATGGAGAAATCTGTAGTGCAAATATGATTTCTATGATATATTTGACACAAATACATTAAATAAGCTTAAGTGCCATAGGTAAAATGAAAGAATGATCCAAACCATCAATTTCTAAGCACACACAAAATGCCAATATACAATTTATCAAAAAAATTAATGATTGGAATGTTAAGGTAGGAAATATAAACTAATTAGGATATGTTTTCAACAACAATCCATCCATTTTCTCTCCCATGCTCAATACTTGGTTTGGATTCATGCTATTAATTTTAAATAAATTAGCTACAAATAAATTTTAAATTTTGAGTTGAAGTATTGTTCTATTGTATCTATAGTAAACATGAGACTTTTAAATGAGCACATGATATTTCTAGTATCCCGAGTTCAACAGAAGTGTTGCATTTATGACGGTGAAAGTTCATGTAGTTTAGTACTTAGAAATTTAAACAACTATCCATCAATATCTAAATTATAGTATTTAAGTAGAATTTTTAATTCAACCTCCAACAAGACAATCAAGACACATGAGTCAATATGAAGGTTAGTATAGTATGCAAATTAAATTTATAATAATGATGAACTAGAGATATTAACTCTCCATTCACTTAATTTGACTTTGAATGTCTCCTTTTGACTCAAGATTTGTCAAAACATGACACTCATACTTATATAATTCATTATCTCAAAGTTTCAAACTCAACTTAAGTCTACTATAATCATCACTGTGAACATTAAATTTAACATGCCTCACACTCAATTAGTAATCCATATTTAAAAATATAAAAATCAATGAAAAAATAGTAAACAATGTTCCAAGTCTCCACACTTTCTCCATTCATGTTGTGTATAGAGATAGTTTTTGCAATATGGTATCAACACAACTTATGACCCCAAAGAGCTTGGATCAAGTTCTATCATGTGATCTAAAGAGAGAGAATTTGATGGCAGAGAACCTTAGTTTAGTTTAGGCCAAGGCCAGTGGAATTGGCATCCACTTACCATGGGAGGGCCAATGTTAGAGTTTTTGCAATGAATCTTGCAATTTGTTAGTGAAATGCTACCTTGGCAAGACAAGGACTAAGTTTTCTTATGGAAAGTTTATTTTCTTGATACTATTTTCTCAAATTTTATTCTGCAACTTGTGTTTTATTGTCGAGACATGAAGAGATCATATCATTCATATTCTTGATTAAGTTGTCTTTGAAGATCAATAAAATCATCTTTCATTTGGAATAAATGACTATAAACAAGTATATTCAAGTTTCCTACTTTTAGGCATCCATGTTTCCATTTTGATGTTAGTTTCATATTTCTTTGTAGATACTACCATACAAATGAAAATATCAATATTTGTCTAGGCAGGCATGCAGTATAATGAAAGATAAAATCACACAATTTTAAATGTAAAATTGGCATGAGAAAATTTTCTTGTTTCTTATTAAACACCCATATCATTTAATCTTGTCTCCACATCTAATGGTAATGTGTTAGATATTCAGGGCGTTTAGACTCCAATGGTTGTGAGGGCTTTAATTTTTCCATGTTCTTGGTTGAAATTTCATATATTTTGTTGGAGTTATATTTGTCAATGATCTATATACAATGATGATTTCTTTTTGGAATCTTAATTTAGTGTTTCAAGTGTAATACTGTCTTCTACAAGAGTTCGGGAGGCTAGAGAACACAATGAATGCAATATCTTTCCAATGCAAGTTCCATTGAAAACTAGGTATGTTTATCTGTATATTTCCCTTATTTTGTTATGTGTAGCTTTTCTTATAAACATACATTGATCTAAGGAAACTTTTTGATAAGTTTAGTAGCAGGTTCAAACCAATTTTGTAGAAGTCTAATTGAAAATATAACAATTTCATGATCAACAAAAAGAACCACAAACATTTCAAGTTGACTACTAGAACTACATACCTCATTGTATTTGGGGACTCACAAAATACATAACACATGAGAACTATCTAATTTGTAAATGTATGGTGAAGTCGAGTAACAACTATTGAGGTATGAGTCTTGAGAAAAATAAAAAATTATTGTTATAGTTATGTATAGCTTTTCTTATATAAGTTGCAGTTGTTGATTTTAAGTTAATGTATCATATGTAACAATATTGTGAGTCATGTAACAATATGTTATATAACATAATATACTATTCATAGATAAGAATCAAATTCAAATAGATAAATAGGTACATGCATAATAATATGTATATTATGTCACTATACTTAATATAACTTATATATGTTAATTATAGACTCATTTAAGTTTTATGAATCGTAAATCAAATTTATTGAAATATGATTTACTTTCTAGTAGACTCATACCTTATGGGTAATTGATCTCTTTATTTCCTAAGTGCGAGAACATTGATCAGGTAGAGTCGTTTTAGCCATTAGACATTAATGAGGATGATGTAATCTCACACACCACTTAATTAACTAGAAAGTAATTTGCATGATTAAATGATTTTAATTTTATTTATTATAATGGTTATGGATTTGTTAAATAAAATTGCGAAAAATAATTTGTTTGTTTTAAATGGCAATTTGATTATTTTTGTGGGGAAATTTGATTTTATTTAAATAATTGAGACAAGGAAAAAGGAAAAAATCGTTTGTTAGAGAGAAGGCTGAAATATAGTTGATGTTTTCATTTTTATTCATTGATTCTCCTGATCCTCATGCACCAGAAGGAAGGAGAGATAAGAGTTTATGTTCTATTTCATAAGATACTACTTATCTCATACGTAGGCATAGAGGAGAGCATTTTTAAATTTAAATTGATTATCTTTTCCCTTATCTCCCATGCGGCTAGAAGACAATATAGGAAAGCTGTTTTAAATTTGATGATGATTCAATGAGAAGAACCCATACGCAGAGGAAGAGAATTTGTCAAGGGTGCGTGGGAAAGAGAAGAGGAAAGAAGGCAGGAAGAAGGGAGAAACAGATTTAATTTATTTAAATTTGAATCCTCCTGTAATGCCCTGCCAAATAACCTTAAAGGAAGTTGCAATTAACATCTTAAGTGAACTAATTTTTTTTTTATAAAGTGCATTTAACATACACATTCACTTACTAGTTAACAACAACCTCTAAGGCTACAAGGTTAGGATTACTCAAACCCACACAAACATATTACAAATAACCATAGCCTTATGAACTTTATGAAATAAACATCATACATCATAAGAATACCACAAAACATAATAAGATAACCAACCAAGATACAATCTCATAAACATTATCTTAATCCAATAGAAACATCACTCATTCCTAGAATGAGGCAGTAGTATAAAAGATTACAATTACAAAATTCCACCTCATAAATATAAGAGAGATAAAATAACTTATACAAGTTAAAATATTACAATACAAGATAATACAACAAGAACCGCGAGTTGTCCATCTGGATGTCTCGCCACCAAGTACTGAAGATTGATGGGGACCCAACGGTTTTGGTGCATGTTCCACCCAACCAATGTGGTACTCGAAGGCCCACCCCCCATGCTAGGAGATAGTAACAAAGTAACATGGACTAAGATCTACAACCACTAACCAAAGGCAAACTCATACTGACTCATACTGACATAACCAACCAAATGAATTAACAAGTACAACTCATTCACCATACAAGTATGAATCAAGTACAACTCAAGTACAATACAAGTACAAATAAAATACAATACAAGTACAACTCCAACATCACTGACATAGGTCACATTGCTTCCAGACATAATAATAAGCAAGTATGTTCACAGAACCATACACATAAAACAATTAACAACAGTTGTCATAGATAGAGTGTCATCGCAAGGTTTGTCATGAGATCTCCTCTGGGCATTCTTCATAGGCTCCAGCACAAGTAATCCTAGTGGCCTCAACTGAATCCCGACACTCATACTCACTCATGCAGAATCAACTACCTCTCACAAGAACTAGATAATTGATCTTGCCATTCCAGGCCTTCTCACTCATCCTAAGTCTAAACAAGCCCTTGCATCTATGAGTGAGGATTAAATTATCTTGATTAGTGAGAAGTTAGTCCTAATATTCTAAGTACATTATTTTAATTATCACTTGTTTAAATCACTCCTGAAGGTTATCCAGTTTACCTCTTTGGGCTCTAGCGTCTAACAGAAGCCACTCTTCTATTCGACAACACACACTCAAACAATCCACCAAGGGGACCATAAGTGCATACCGACTAGGCATCATAATCCACTCCAACACAAGGAGGATACAAATAATAGAAACTCACTCCAAACATCTTGGAGGCAAGAATCACATAGTCCACTCCTTTCACAAGAGGTACAAAAAATCTCACTCCAAACATCTTGGAGGCAACAACACATAGTCCACTCCTTTCACAGGAGGCAACAAGATGAAACCACATAACAAGGTCACTCCATGCAAGGAGACACGGATCCCATAATCCGCTCCTAAACCAAGGAGGTGCAAACATCCCCGTTCATGAAAACCGGGTAAAACTGAACATGCACTACCCAAGGGAAAACAACTGGATGGCCTAAAGATTCAACAACCCTTATCCTCTAAGTTCTTCTGAAAGACTTATAATTTAGGACTAACACTAAATCCCAAAACCAACAATGCAACTTAACGACATAGCAACAAAAGCATTCAAGTCATCAACCAAATCTAATATTTGGATTTCCTAAATCCATATTCATTCAATAGGTAGTGTTGACAAGTCAAAAACACGATAACTAGATCATCTAAAATAATCATAACCTCTATTTCCCTTTTCATTATTGAAAATCTAAAACAATTAAACTTACTTCCCTTTACTGAATACAGAGAATTAAATTCTTTAAGATAATCATGAGGAAGATACTACTTTTGGATATACTAAATCCATACCTCTTTTATAATCCAATCACAATGATTCAATTAATCTAAATAGAAATTAATAAATAATATAATTGATTGCCTAATCAATAAAACTTCTTAATTTACTTTTAAATCAACACAAATCCATGCAAGTAAACTTTTTTCATTTACTGACCAAATCTTACATCTCATACAATTTTCTATTTAAAACATTCAATCATTTTAATATAATAACATATTGTTTCTCTATCTATTTTTCATATACACTAATCAATCTATTTTAAATCTCTATTCAATAATTCATTGCATGCATCTCATTTAAAATAAATATGCTCCATATTATATAGACACCATTAATATTTCATTCACAATGACTAGATTACTCTACGGAACTAAATAAAATATAATAACTATTTGCCTTTTTCAATATAGTTAGTTCCTAAATTTACTTCTAATGCAACCTAACACTATTGCAAACAATTTTTTCCAATTTTCTATCCGGAGTCTATGCCTCATCAACTATCCATTTAAAAATATGCACTTTCATCAATGTATAAAAATATCTTTTGGCTTATCTATTTGACCACGCATTCATATTGTTTCTATTTAAATCTCATTAATTAAAATAAACATTCAAATATAAATATTTCTATAATTCTTCAATATATTTAAATATCTTTTTCCTTATCAATTTTGACCATACATTAAAAACTTATCTTTTAAACTCTTCATGCAGAGCTAAATTACACGCACTTAAATAAAATAAGGTAAATACTGATTGAAAATACTCATGTATATATATATACATCTCAATATATTTTCTTCAATCATATTAACAAAATAACCATTTCCTTTTTAAATCAAGTAATTATTTCTATTAAAAAAATATCTTTCTCTATACATTTTCTACACATACTAATCATTTTTTTTAGAACATTAATAATACCCAATTTGCAAACAACAGAATAAAATAAGATAAAATATTATTTATTCTTTCAAATGGATATATACCTTCACTATATATATACTAAATATAAATTAATATATTTAAATATATTTAATCATTAACATATCTTCTATCCTTTGCAGAATATCAAATTATTTAATTCAAAATAAAATATCCCTTATCACTAATTTTCCAAAATATAAATATATATTTTTCCAATTAAATCAAATTAATAATTGGCCCTTTCACACATGAATTTAAATTCCACAATTAAATTTTAAATTATGCATTATCTAAATCAAATATTTAACTCCTTCAATTAAACTTTAACATGTCATTTTAAAATAAACAATAATTTCCCCATACGTTTATAATATTAATTCCACTAATCAAATATACAAATTTTATTTAAAATAATATAAATAAATATAATACTTTAGTATTATAAATTATAATATAAAATATTATTAAATAATATTTTAATATTATAATAACAATACTTAAAATATTAATATTTATAAATATCAATTTATTATTATTTTATTTTCAGAACAGCCATGGGAAAATAGTTTAATAACAGTCTTATGTTTTAAGCATAACTCAAAAACTACGATCTACGTATTTGAGATTTTTGGACAACGGTTAGAAAATTGCAAAATGCAAAAACCCTTTAAATTGCGTGAAAACCCAATTTGTGAAAGTAAATTTATAGATGACGCAATCAGATCATTTTACCATGAAAATATAACTATACTGCAGATTTTAAAATCCGATTTTTAATAATAACAGAGGGTTTCATTTTCTAAAAATATTCTAACTGCCTTGTTCAATCTCTATGTTTAATTTTAATAACAATAAAATCAATTTCTCCTAATAATTTAAATTCAACTAAGGTTTTCACAATTTTCACTCAAGAATTTTCACAAGCAAAGGCTGTAAATTTGTTTAATTCTTTTTTTCTAATATCAAATTTATTTTCTAAAACAGATTTAACAAATAAATCTTTAATCACTACTATTTAAAAAAAAAATAATCAAGAACAATAAAATACAAAGAGGAAAACTTGGTACAAGAAGCTACAGGAAGAGATGAATTTTTGATGCAAGCCTCCTCCAAAGATTTCATGAATTTTCTTAAATCTTCCAATGAATCCAATCCATAATCCAACAAATGCAAACAATCTTTCCTTCAATCAATTCTACAATCAAAACTTTCTTCAAACCCTTGTGCAAATTTTTCCAAAATTTCTTCCCTGCTGTAAAAATGTATTTTTCTCAAAACTTTCTTACCCTAAAATTAAAACATATATTCTTATAAATCAAAAATACATAATTCAACCCTAATTCACATTACATGCAAATTAGATATTTCAATTTCAATTTCAATTTTCAATATTTACAACCCTAATTCACATTACATGCAAATTAGATATTTCAATTTCAATTTCACTTTTCAAAAACCCACTTTCAATTTAAAATAAAATTTCAAATAATAAATTAATTTCCAAAGTTACAACCAATTTCCCAAATAAACATTTAATTACAATTTCTAATTTAATTCTCACATGTTGGAATTAAATTCCAAAATTAATTCTAATTCTTTTATTTCCTTGCATTCTCTTGAATCACATTTAATTAATTAATTTAATTATTTAATAACTAAATTCAACCCCCTTCGATTAAATTTAATTAATTAAATAATTTAAATATAATTAATTAATTTAAATATAAACTTTTATCCACATTGCATTATTTAAATTAAATAACTATCAACATGATTTAAATGCAATTATTCTAAATATCTATTTCCAAATCAAGAATGCTTCAGAAATAAATAACATTAAAACAAGACAGACAATAACTTGACACACACAACTGACGACAAACTAAGGCTAGGGTGTAAACTTGACACATGTTACCTAGCTACTATCTCCCATTCAACTTAACCGTTGAATCGACACGCTCAAACCTGTGAACCAGGTGGAGTCGATGTCATGTAGCTGCAATCCTGCAACCAAGTAAACAACATCATACAATATATCCAGCATATAATACACACCGTGAAGAAGGAATTACGGATTCGCAGGGCGCTCGCAAGCGAGTGATGCGAAACCGTCCTCTTCACCAATACACTCATCGAAACTGACACTTCCATCATAATTCCAATAGTCTCATAATAACATCTCATGTTAACTCTACAACAACATTAATCTATTATGCAAGTGAAACAATAATCAAATAACTACATCCCACAATAATATTTGTCACTCAATAGTAACAATCAAAACATCATAACCAAATGTATCCAGTATCAAAGTAATTGCAACCAAACATAGCATAAAGCAACTTGAACAAGAAACAAAACGGAGGGGTATTACACCTCCAGCATACACGTGCTAGGGAGAAGACAAAGAGGAAGTAGTTGAATTTTATTCATCTTTGGTAATCTCCACCATGTGTGGCAGTAAGAGGGAGAGAAAACTTTAGTTTTAATCTTACTCTCACTCACCTTATCTCCCAGGCATGGCCAATAGGAGGGAGAACTCCAAACAACAAAAGAAAAGAATAAAGAATTTAGAACAAAAAATTGCCAGAAGAGGAGGGAGAGAATTGGTGATGGCATATGGAAAGAAGGAGAAGAGGGAGAATAGGATAAGGAAGGAGAGTTATTTAGAACAAAAATCTCCTCTTTCCACTTGCAAGTGTGAAGAAAAAGTGAAGTGCGCAGACAGAGGGAAAGAGAAAAACAGTCAAAGAACAACTACAGGAGAAAATTGATAGAGAAAACAAATAATCATTGTCAGATTCAGGAAAATCACACAATTGCAGGATATTAATAGGTAAGATCAATGATATAAAATATTTACCAGTCTTAGAAACAATGAATGCTTGAGTTATTAAATTCTTTCTTTCGTAAAAAGTAAAAATAAGAACAAATTGCTGTTATTATCAAATTTAGAAGAAAGATTAAACACTAGACCATATTTTTATAAGAGAAGAACGATCTTGAACATAAAACAATAAGAGATAGTATATTTCTTTATTTAGAGAATTATGTTTTAGGATATTAAAAGATTTGCACAAAAAACAGTATGTTTTAGATATATTTCAAATATAAAGATTTAGTAAAGATTGTCACTGGAAACAACATGTTTTTAGATTCAGCAAACCACATTCGTCACTGGAAACTACATTCGTTAACTGTACAAATAGAAAATTGGAAATTGCAAGAAAAGAACATGAAGATATTAAAATAACAAAGATTAAATTATAGAATGTTTTTCTAGAATGATAAGATTAAAATAATTCTGTGTATGTAAATATGCTTAAAAATGGAGTGAAATTTGACAATTATTTAGGACTGATTCTAAAATTGCCTTCGAAACAGAATTAAATATGAGGTTTTATGATTTTGGCAAAAATAATATTTTAATGGAGATATGAAAAAAAGAAAAGAAAATAAAATAAAGTAAAATATAATTACTTTGAAATGAAACGAATTAGAGAAATGTTGTATTAAAATATTATTAAATTTCATGAGCAAATGAACCGAAAGAATGTGTGCTCATTTATTCTGATTTAAATATGTACCTAGATTACATACTTGAGATACACCTTTTTTATTTTACTTTTATTATTTTATTTTAATTTATTTGACCCAAATCTAGACTTTATGTTATTTACGATTTAAAATTGTGAGATTAATATATTAAAAACCATGTTTGCTTGATTATAAAAGTGAAGTTCATGTGTTTGAGAAAGATAATCTTTATTTCGAATGGAACCATGCATGCTTGATAAATGAATGTGCATGACATGTGCTTGGAAAGTTACCTTCCGGGACAGATGCCGAATATGGGTTTATAGAGAGCATAGTTTTGCTTCTCCAAAACTACTATTATTTGTCATGCATGACATTTCACTTGGCCAAGTAACTTAAGGACCATTGAAATAGATGGAATGAAATTGACTCTCTACCATATCCTAGTATAGAACTTGCTTGTTTCTTAAATGAATTAGAAAATTGAAAATGCTTGTGGATTTACTAGTTATACTAGGCATGCATCAGAATCCATCTTGCTTGTCGATTGCTTTTTGCTAAGCGATTCATGTAGGGTCGGGTATTATTTGAATGACTAAGGAATTATGGGGAAGCGTAAGCTTCGAGGTTGGGCGGAAAAAGCGCCTGATCCTTGTTCTCGTCTTCATGTTCGAAGATATGCTATTGGATTGAAGATCAAAGGATGATTTCTTCATATATGTATTATTTTATTTTTGAATTAATTATTGTAGAACATAAGGCGACCAAATGCCTAAATCTTGTATTATTATTGTAGAGCTTAAGGCGATAGAATGCCTAAGCCTTGAATTGTAATCTTTTGTTACAAATTCTTTTGTATTATTAATATCGTGTAAGATGACACGTTTATGAATTTAATTGGAAGTATTTTGAATCTATTTGTAGACTTTAAGTTGATATTTTTGGAATCTTATGGATTTTATGTAATCTAATGAATGGAGATTCAACTTTCTTTGAAATATAAATAAATTTATTTAAGGAATTGTCGTTGTTTGGAATTGAAGAGTTTCATTGTTTACATTTGGTATCAAAGCTACCAAGTTCTGCACTAAAACCTATGAGCTTATTACACAATAATGCGTAAACCTTATGAGAAGATAAAGGTTGAAAATTTATTGTGCCAGAACGGCAAGAGAAAAGAAATTAAGGAAGTGAAAAGGAAGATGTAATCATTGGTAACTTGTGTAAATTGGGGCTAGTTAAAGATTCGTCCCTGGAATCAGAATTCCTAAACTAAACAACTTATGATAAAACCTAGGATTGCGGAAGATTATGCAATCAGGTTATGTAGGAAGGTTAGGAAGAATAACCTATAGATACATGACTCTAAGAAAAAGAGAATGAGTAGGAATGAGATAAATTGAATTGTACCTTGACCTACAATTTTAAAAGAGTCAGGAACTCTTGGATTAGTGTAAACACTACGAATCTATGTATGCAAAGTCAACATAAATTAGGTTGTTCAAAGTAGGATATGAACGAAGGAAGTATCCTCAAGGGTTGAGGAACTCTTGTGTTAAGATAAAGATCTTGTTAGAAAAGAGTTAGTACCAAGGAATTGAGAAAAGACCAGAATGGTCAAAGGAAACAATCAATGACATGAGAAAGGTTCCTCCAACCAAAATTAATGATGTTATTGAAGTTTTTGGAATCAAACAACTTATGAATAATGGTTCCAAAAGGGAATAGGAATGTAACATGGCACTATGTGTCAGGACACTAGAAGTTGCAAGGAAAGCAACACTCTAAGTTGAGAAGTAGATCAATAAAAGAGGTTTGTGAGCATGGATATTCCTCCATTAAAAAGGATATGAGAAGAAGATGGAATATTATTTGTTCTTCTTAAAATCCTAAAAGTTTCTAATTATTCATTGGATCTCCTACTGAATGATCCAATATGCTGAATCTGTGAGATAAAAAAAAAGCAATGAAAAATCTAACTTTGAGAAAAGTGTATTTAAGGTATGCCATGAGGTAAGGGAAGGCAATGAGAAGTCAACAATAAGGAATGACAAACCTTTTCTAAAGAAGCAAGTAAATTTCTAGAAGTTCAACGCAAGAAGAACGAAAGTTGCGGAAACACTAAGGGGGGGGAAGAAGAGAGTGGATTGACTCAAGGTAAGTACCCCACCCAACAAAAACTTGGTTATGACTTCTTTGCAAGTCATAAGGACAAGTAAGTCATACATTTTATGACCACAAGGGAAAAAGGACAAGTGGAAAGGTTAAGAACTATGACCTTTATACCTTACGATTATCTGATCTAAAGATCAAAGGATATTATTATCAATGCCTTAGAAAAGGATAGGCAAATAACTTGATCATGATAAGGAAGATCATTGTCTATGGGATTGACAAGGAAAGATCTAAGAGACTCGTGATTGGAAGAAAGTGTCTCTATACTCCTATATACTTTATATAGATAATTTAAATAACGATGTTATTTCTATATGAAATATATCCATGTCATGAAACTACTTGACACTAAAGCTTACTATGCTAAGAAACCTATGGATGAAAAACAAAAGGTTAGCTATTTAAGCCATTGAGATGGAGTGAAAAAAAATAAAGTAAGATGTGACATTATGTGAACCACACCAAAATATCTTAATGAGAATGATTAAATCACTTAATCACTACCTTACTCTTGAATGAAACCTTGGTTTAAAGATAACCTAATTGGGACAAGAAGTTCATTCAATAAAGAGAGAGACCTTATGATGAGACTAAAACCTATTAAGTTGGGTTACGTACTGGATTACTCTTTAACACCTATAAGTAGGAATTAAACTTGAATGAGCTGTACATTGGGTCTTGACTATAGCCATATAGAGTGGGGAAATCTATGAACAATCAGACTAGTCAATAGTTAAGGTTTCCATCCTAAGAATTGGAAGGGAATATTGGGTTTAAGATTTTCCCATGCGATTGAATATCATTGGAGATAATGGAACTCTATAAGGATAGAAACATAGGAGGGATGCCTAGTAAGTTAAAGGAAGTCATATTATTGACAAGAATTTACTTTAAGTAGCTCTTATATTAAAAGAGAAACACTTTCAAAAGGAAGCATCTTTTGTCATGACAGAACATCATAGAATTTTCACTTAACAAGAAATGTTGAAAATCTTACGGAGAAGAACATCCGAATTGTTACTTGTGCTCAAAATAGATATATTGAAGTTGAGACTCTCCTATAATTAAGAAATCATGGAGTTAAATGTTCATGCTTGATGATTAGATATGCAATTAAATTTGTTATTATCTAGAGATCAATGTGATTGAATGAGGATTAATACTCAAAAATTAGTACCAGATTAAATCAAGGAAATTAGATTGAGTTAAAAGATGAATTGCATCTTTGAAAATAATCCAAGGACAAAAGAAAATCCATGGTATGGATGTCCTGAGATAAATAGGAATTATCTCCGCAAAACCTATAACCATTTACATGAAGATTAATAATGGCGTAAGATCAAAATAGGTTATCACTTAGTCAAATGATAGACTATTGTTGGATATAAAAGAACCTATGTGTCCAAAATTTGGAAGATTCGAGAATGGAACGAGGAAAATAATGTCAGAGTTAGGACATCGGAATGACAAAGGGAATTGTCGGATAAGGATCCACTATTATTCTGAAGAAGATAGAATAAGAAGCTGCATGGAATGTAGCAAGGTAATGTCTAGTATGCCAAGAAATGAAGACCAAAATTCATCATTGGTACTTGACATGTAACTCTCTTGAGATTCTAGAAGGAAAATGGTAGAACACAAGACAAATTAATTTGTCTATGTTAGTAGAATTAACATAATGTTCTAGTGGTTAGACTCATCAAAGAAATCAATAGTTTTTGGAAACTCGACTTATAGGATTTTGGTCCTAAATAATATATTGTGGGTAAGTAGCTGCTTAGTAAACCTGAAAGGTTATTTCAGTTTAGCAAATATGATAGGGTTGTGTAAACCAAAATCATACCATGAGACATTCATTTGAATAAATGTGCAATATATTATTTTTTCAGCCAAATAAGTAAAATGGTGGATTAAATCTTGAATGATTTGAAAAATTCAAAAATTGAAGTTTGGACCATTATATGGAAAGAAAGGAAACTCTATTAAAGCTTATTCAGAGTGGAATTTTGTAATTGTAATCTTTTGTGCTATTGCCTCATTCTGGGAATGAGTGATGTATCTATTGGATTAAGATAATGTTTATGAGATTGTATCTCAGTTGATTATCTTATTATGTTATATGATATTCTTATGATGTATGATGGTGATTTCATAAAGTTCATAAGGCTATGGTTATATGTATTATGTATGTGTGGGTTTAAGTAATCCTAGCCTTGTAGCCTTAGAGGTTGTTGTTAATTAGTAAGTGAATATGTATGGTAAATGCACTTTATAAAAAAAAAATTAGTTCGCTTAAGATGTTAATTGCAACTTCCTTTAAGGTTACTTGGCGGGGTATTACATCGATCACTTCGATCTATTACTCCTTTTTGACATTTTATCAATTCTATTTTTTAAGCGAACTAATTTTTTTTTTATAAAGTGCATTTACCATATACATTCACTTACTAATTAACAACAACCTCTAAGGCTACAAGGTTAGGATTACTTAAACCCACACATACATAATACATATAACCATAGCCTTATGAACTTTATGAAATCACCATCATACATCATAAGAATATCATATAACATAATAAGATAATCAACTGAGATACAATCTCATAAACATTATCTTAATCCAATAGATACATCACTCATTCCCAGAATGAGGCAATAGCACAAAAGATTACAATTACAAAATTCCACCTCATAAACATAAGAGGGATAAAATAACTTATACAAATTAAAATATTACAATACAATATAATACAACAAGAACCGCGAGCTATCCATCTGGATGTCTCGCCACCAAGTACTGAAGATCGATGGGGACCCAACGGTTTTGGTGCATGTTCCACCCAACCAATGTGGTACCCGAAGGCCCAACCCCCATGCTAGGAGATAGTAACAAAGTAACATGGACTAAGATCTACAACCACTAACCAAAGGCAGACTCATACTGACTCATACTGTTATAACCAACCAAATGAATTAACAAGTACAACTCATTCACTATACAAATACGAATCAAATACAATTCATTCACCATACAAGTACGAATTAAATACAATGCACGTACAAATATAGTACAATACAAGTACAAATCAAATACCATACATGTACACATCAAATACAATACAAGTACAACTCCAACATCACTGACATAGGTCACATTGCTTCTAGATATAAAGTAGATCAAGCATGCTCACAAAACCATACACATAAAATAATTAACAACAATTGTCATAGATAGAGTGTCATCACAAGGTTTGTCATGAGATCTCCTCTGGGCATTCTTCATAGGCTCCGGCACAAGTAATCCTGGTGGCCTCAATCGAATCCCGGCACTCATACTCACTCATGCGGAATCAACTACCTCTCGCAAGAACTAGATAGTTGATCTTGCCATTCCAGGCCTTCTCACTCATCCCAAGTCTAAACAAGCCCTTGCGTCTATGAGTGAGGATTAAATTATCTTGATTAGTGTGAACTGCATCCTAATCATCTAAGTACATTAATTTAATTATCACTTGATTAACTCACTTTTGAAGGTTACCCAGTTTACCACTTTGGGCTCCGGCCCCTAACAAAAGCCACTCTTCTAATGGACAACACACACCCAAAACAATCCACCAAGGGAAACACAAGTGCATACCAACTAGGCATCATAATCCACTCCAACACAAGGAGGATACAAATAATAGAAACTCACTCCAAACATCTTGGAGGAAACAACACATAGTCCACTCCTTTCACAGGAGGTACAAAAGATCTCACTCCAAACATCTTGGAGGCAATAACACATAGTCCACTCCTTTCACAGGAGGTAACAAGATGAAACCACATAACAAGGTCACTCCATACAAGGAGACACGGATCCCATAATCTGCTCCTAAACCAAGGAGGTGCAAACATCCCCGTTCATGAAAATCGGGTAAAACTAAAAAGACGCCATGCACTACCCAAGGGAAAACAACTGGATGGCATAAAGATTCAATAACCCTTATCCTCTAAGTTCTTCTGGAAGACTTATAATTTAGGACTAACACTAAATCCCAAAACCAACAATGCAACTTGACGACATAGCAACAAAAGCATTCAAGTCATCAATCAAATCTAATATTTGGATTTCCTAAATCCATACTCATTCAATAGGTAGTGTTGACAAAGTCAAAGACATGATAGGTAGATCATTTAAAATAATCATAACCCCTAATTTCCCTTTTCATTATTGGAAATCTAAAACAATTAAACTTACTTCCCTTTACTAAATATAAAGAATTAAATCTTTTAAGATAAGCATGAGGAAGATACTACTTTTGGATATACTAAATCCATATCTCTTTCATAATCCAATCACAATGATTCAATTAAACAAAAAAAGAAATTAATAAATAACATAATTGATTGCCTCATCAATAAAACAACTTCTTAATTTACTTTTAAATCGACACAAATCCATGCAAGTAACCTCTTTCCATTTCCTAACCAAATCTTACATCTCATTCAATTTTCTATTTAACACATTCAATCACTTTAATATAATAACATATTGTTTCTCTATCCATTTTTCATATACACTAATCAATCTATTTTTAAATCTCTATTCAATAATACATTGCAAAAAACGAAATACGATAATGAATTTACCCTTAACATATTTTACATGCTCCATATTATATATACACCAAATATATATAATAATAAACTCAATTATATAGATTCTTTAATATTCCAATCACAATGATTAATTTGTTCTATGGAAATAAAACATAATAACTATTTGCCTTTTTCAATATAGATAGTTTCTAAATTTACTTCTAATGCAACCTATCACTATTGCAAACAATCTTTTCCAATTTTCTATCCGGAGTCTATGTCTCATCGACTATCCCTTTAAAAACATGGTATTTCATCAATGAATAAAAATATCTTTTGGCTTGTCTATTTGACTACGCATTCAAAACTTATCTTTTAAATTCTTCATGCAAAACTAAATCATACGCACTTAAATAAAACAAGGCAAATACTGATTGAAAATACTCATGAATATATATATCTCAATATATTTTCTTCAATCATATTAACAAAATAAATATTTTCTTTTAAATCAAGTAATTACTTCTATTAAAAAAAAATATCTTTCTTTATACATTTTCTACACATACTAATCATTTCTTTTAAAACACTAATAATACCCAATTTGCAAACAACAGAATAAAATAAGATAAAATATTATTTATTCTCTCAAATGGATATATACCTTCACTATATATATACTAAATATAAATTAATATATTTAAATATATTTAATCATTAACATATCTTCTATCCTTTGCAGAATATCAAATTGATTAATTCAAAATAAAATATCCTTTATCATCAATATTCCAAAATATAAATATATATTTTTTCCAATTAAATCAAATTAATAATTGGACCTTTTACATATGGGTTTAAATTTCACAATTCAATTTTAAATTATGCATTCTTTAAATCAAATATTTAACTCCTTCAATTAAACCTTAACATGCCCTTTTAAAATAAACAATAATTTCCCCATACGTTTATAATATTAATTCCACTAATCAAATATACAAATTTTATTTAAAATAATATAAATAAATATAATACTTTAGTATTATAAATTATAATATAAAATATTATTAGATAATATTTTAATATTATAATAACAATACCTAAAATATTAATATTTATAAATATCAATTTATTATTATATTTTATTTTCAGAACAGTCATGGGAAAATAATATAACAGCAGTCTCATGTTTCAAGCATAACTCAAAAAATACAATCTGGGTATTTCCCATTTTTGGACAAGAGTAAGAAAATTTCAAAATGCAAAAACCCTTTAAATTTCTTGAAAACCCAGTTTGTGAAAGTGAAGTTATAGGTGGCGCAACTAGACCATTTTACCAGGAAAATATAACTATACTGCAGATTTTAAAATCCGATTTCTAATAATAACAAAGGGTTTCATTTTCTAAAAATATTCTAAATGCCTTGTTCAATCTCTATGTTTGATTTCAATAACAATAAAATCAATTTCTCCAAATAATTTAAGTTTAACTAAGGTTTTCACAATTTTCACTCAAGAATTTTCACAAGCAAAGGCTGAAAATTTATTTAATTATTTTCTTCTAATATCAAATCTATTTACTAAAACAGATTTAACAAACAAATCTTTAATCATTACTATTTTAGAGAAAACAATCAAGAACAATAAAACACAAAGAGAAAAACCTGGTACAAGAAGCTATAGGAAGAGATGAATTTCTGATGCAAGCCTCCTCCAACGATTTCCTGAATTTTCTTCAATCCTCCAATGAATCCAATCCAAAATCCAACAAATGCAAACAATCTTTCCTTCAATCAATTCTACAATCAAACTTTCTCCAAACCCTTGTGCAAATTTTCCAAAATTTCTTCCCTGCTGTAAAAATGTATTTTTTTTTCTAAACTTTCTTCCCTAAAATTAAAACATATATTCTTATAAATCAAAAATACCTAATTCAACCCTAATTCACATTACATGCAAATTAGATATTTCAATTTCAATATTTACAACCCTAATTCGCATTACATGCAAATTAGATATTTCAATTTCAATTTCAATTTTCAATTTCAATTTCACCTTCAATTTCAAATTTCAATTTCACTTTTGGAAAACCCACTTTCAATTTAAAATGCAATTTCAAATAATAAATGAATTTCCAAAGTTGCAACCAATTTTCCAAATAAACATTTAATTACAATTTCTAATTTAATTCTCACACATTAGAATTAAATTCCAAAATTAATTTTAATTCTTTTATTTCTTTTCATTCTCTTGCATCACGTTTAATTAATTAATTTAATTATTTAATAACTAAATTCAACCCCTTGGATTAAATTTAATTAATTAAATAAATTAAATATAATTAATTAATTTAAATATAACTTTTATCCACATTGCATTATTTAAATTAAATAACTATCAACATGATTTAAATGCAATTATTCTAAATATCTATTTCCAACTCAAGAATGCTTCAGAATTAAATAACATCAAAGCAAGATAGACAATGATTCGACACACACAACTGACGACACACTAAGGCTAGGGTATAGACTTGACACATGTTACCTAGCTACTATCTCCCGTTCAACTTAACCGTTAGATCGACATGCTCAAACCTGTGAAACCAGGTGGAGTCGATGTCATGTACCTGCAATCCTGCAACCAAGTAAACAACATCATACAATATATCCAGCATATAATACACACCGTGAAGAAGGAATTACGGATTCGCAGGGCGCTCGCAAGCGAGTGATGCGAAACCGTCCTCTTCACCAATACACTCATCGAAACTGACACTTCCACCATAATCTAGTAATCTCATAATAACATCTCATGTTAAATCTACAACATCATTAATCTATAATGCAAGTGAAACAATAATCAGATAACTACATCCCACAATAATAGTTGTCGCTCAATAGTAACGATCAAAACATCTTAACCAAATGTATCTAGTATCAAAGTAATTGCAACCAAACATAGCATAAAACAACTTGAACAAGAATTAAAACGGAGGGGTATTACAATCGATGAAACTTAATTGATAACAAAGCTTAAGTGTGGAGCAGTATCAAAATTGACAAGTGTCTAAGAGCAAGGTTATGCTCGAGATAGACAAGTAATCAAGGGAAAGTACCATATGGTAAGGATAATGAATGTGTAAATGGTGGATGGACTCAGTTTATGAGTTGTCTAAAAGTGTAAATACAAAGGAAAAGGATTGGACCCATGATGTAGTGTACAATACATCGACATTCCTCTTCCATTTGGGTTATACTAAGGATAAATTCATGGACCAATGAATTCCGATCACTAAGTATAGTTATTATTATATATTGGATGTATTTATGGAATAAAGCTCTTTGGGAGAGTAAGTATGTGTGAAGCATATGAGACTTACCTATGTGATAGTAAGGACACTTGAAACAAGGTCTAGAAAGGACAAGATTACTACATAGGATGAATGTTTTGTAAATCTTACATATTTTGGGAAATCATCAAAGTTGGCTCCGAGATTTGTGGGACCCTTTGATGTATTGGAAGTCATTAATCCAGTTGCTTATAGACTAGCGTTAATAGGGATAGTACTCAGTACAAGGTCCAGTGGGACTAGTATACTGAGGATAGTGCTACATGGGAGGATTATGTGATGATTGACCGTCATTTTCCTCATTTTCTTTCTTAGATTAGTATTTGCTTAATGCATGAGATACTTGATACTCTAGTTTTTGATTCACATGTTGTGAACTTGGATAGTGTGGATGCTACTATGAATTGCTTATGCTTATGTATTGAGAACTATGATGTTAGTTATTATTTCATTATGATTGAGATACTATGTTTTACTGATTGAAATACTATTCTTATTGATTGATTAATAAGACATCGAGACGATGTCTCTTCCAAGAGGGGAAGGATGTCACGTATTGATTTTTGTCATTTATTTAAATGCAATTATTAATCATGAGATTATTAATGTTTATGATTAGATGATTATTTAAATTGAAAATGAAATTGAAATTGAAATTTAAATGCAAATGAAATGATTTGAAATTCATTATTATGAAATTCGGGGTTTGTCATTGCTGATGAGAAATTGAGTGCAAGTGAACGCACGAACAAGTGAACGAGAATGAAGGCGAGAACATTGATCAGGTAGAGTCATTTTAGCCATTAGACATTAATGAGGATGATGGAATCTCACACAACACTTAATTAATTAGAAAGTAATTTGCATGATTAAATGATTTAAATTTTAATTATTATAATGGTTATGCATTTGTTGAACGAAATTGCGAAAAAAGAATTTGTTTGTTTTAAATGGCAATCTGATTATTTTTGTGGGGAAATTGATTTTATTTAAATAATTAATTCTTTGTGTAAATCTTTTATTTTAGTTGAAAATAATAATGTTTTAATTATTTTAAACTATGGGAATAAACCTTTAATTGTGAAAATATAAATATTAAAGGATAACCATAAATGGAATTCTATATTGAAGAAATAGGTAAATACCAAAATAAGTTATTGAAAATAAATTAGAAAACAACAATGCGTTCAAAGTTGGAATTGAAATTGAAATCAAAACAACAGTTTACAATTTGAAAACAAATATCTTTCAATCAATTTTGTATGCAAAACAAAAAGAACTTGGAGTTTTGGCAATTTTGGCTGGAGATCAAGCATGAATAATGGATCTGATTTCTTTGATAACAACTACCATTTGCATGAGATTAAACACAAAGAGTAAATTCAAATTAAGAGACAGGGAAGAAGGAAAAATCCGTTTTTCAAAGAGAAGGCTGAAATACAGTTGATGTTTTCATTTTTATTCATTGATTCTCCTAATCCTCATGCGCCAGAAGGAAGGAGAGATAATATTTTATGTTCTATTTCATAAGATACTACTTATCTCATACACAGGTAGAGAGGAGAGCATTTTTAAATTTAAATTGATTATCTTTTCCCTTATCTCCCATGCGGCTAGAAGACAATATAGGAAAGTTGTTTTAAATTTGATGGTGATTCAATGAGAAGAACCCATAAGCAGAGGAAGAGAATTTTTCAAGGGCACGAGGGAAAGAGATGAGGAAAGGTGGCAGGAAGAAGGGAGAAACAAACTTTAATTTATTTAAATTTGAATCCTCTAGCATACGTGTGTCAGGGAGAAGACAGAGAGGAAGTAGTTGAATTTTATTTATCTCTGGTAATCTCCACCATGTGCGGCAGTAAGAGGGAGAGCAGACTTTAGTTTTAATCTTATTCTCACTCACCTTATCTCCCAGGCGCGGCCAGTAGGAGGGAGAACTCCAAACAACAAAAGAAAAGAATAAAGAATTTAAAACAAGAAATTGTCAAAAGAGGAGGGAGAGAATTGGTGAAGGCATATGGCGAGAAGGAGAAGAGGGAGAATAGGATAAGGAAGGAGAGTTATTTAGAACATAAATCTGCTCTCTCCACTTCGCAAGTGTGAAGAAAAAGTGAAGTGCATAGACAGAGAGAAAGAGAAAAACAGTCAAAGATCAACTATAGGAGAAAATTGATAGAGAAAACAAATAATCATTGCCAAATTCAGGAAAAACACACAATTGCAGGATTTTAACAGGTAAGATTGTTGATATAAAATATTTACCAATCTTAGAAACAATGAATGCTTGAGTTATTAAATTCTTTCTTTCGTAAAAATAGTAAAAATAAAAACAAATTGTTGTTATTATCAAATTTAGAAGAAAGATTAAACACCAGACCATATTTTTATAAGAGAAGAACGATCTTGAATAGAAAAAAATAAGAGACAGTAGATTTCTTTATTTAGAGAATTTTGTTTTAGTATATTAAAATATTTGCACATAAAAAAGTATGTTTTAGATATATTTCAAATATAAACATTTTAATAAAGATTGTCACCGGAAACAACATGTTTTTAGATTCAGAAAACCACGAAAAGAAAACTACATACGTTAACTGTACAAACAGAAAATTGGAAATTGCAAGAAAAGAACATGAAGATATTAAAATAACAAAGATTAAATTATAGATTTTTTTTCCAGAATGATAAGATTAAAATAATTCTGTGTATGTAAATGTGCTTAAAAATGGAGTGAAATTTGACAATTATTTAGGATTGATTCTAAAATTGCCTTCAAAACAGAATTAAATATGAGGTTTTATGATTTTGGCGAAGATAATATTTTAATAGAAGTATGAAAAACAAAAAAGAAAAGAAAATAAAGTAAAATATAATTACTTTGAAATGAAATGAATTACAGAAAGACTATATTAAAGTGTTATTAAATTTCATGAGCAAATGAACCGAAAGAATGTGTGCTCATTTATTCTGATTTAAATATGTACCTAGATTACATACTTGAGACACACCTTCTTTATTTTACTTTTATTATTTTATTTTAATTTATTTGATCCAAATCTAGACTTTATGTTATTTACAATTTAAAACTGTGAGATTAATATATTAAAAACCATGTTTGCTTGATTATAAAAGTGCAGTTCATGTGTTTGAGAAAGATAATCTTTATTTTGAATGTAACCATGCATTCTTGATAAATGAATGTGCATGACATGTGTTTGGAAAGTTACCTTCTGGGACATATGCCGAATATGGGTTTATAGAGAGCATAGTTTTGCTTTTCCAAAACTACTATTATTTGTCAAGCATGACATTTTACTTGGCCAAGTAACTTAAGGACCATTGAAATAAATGGAATGAAATTTACTCTCTACCATATCCTAGTATCGAACTTGCTTGTTTCTTAAATGAATTAGAAAAATGAAAATGCTTGTGGATTTACTAGTTATACTAGGCACACATCAGATTCCATCTTGGTTGTCGATTGCTTTTTGTTAAGCGATTCGTGCAAGGTCGGGTATTCTCCGAATAACTAACGAACTCTGGGGAAGCGTAAGCTTTGAGGTTGGGCGGAAAAAGCGCCCGATCCTTGTTCTCATCTTCATGTTCGAAGATATGCTATTAGATTGAAGATCTAAGGATGATTTCTTCATATATGTATTATTTTATTTTTGAATTAATTATTGTAGAACTTAAGGTGATAGAATTCCTAAGTCTTGTATTATTATTGTAGAGCTTAAGGCGACATAATTCCTAAGCCTTGAATTGTAATCTTTTGTTACAAATGCTTTTGTATTATTAATATCGTGTAAGATGACACGTTTATGAATTTAACTGGAAGTATTTTGAATCTATTTGTAGAATTTAAGTTGATATTTTTGGAATCTTATGGATTTTATGTAATCTAATGAATGGAGATTCGACTTTCTTTGAAATATAAATAAATTTATTTAAGGAATTTTCGTTGTTTGGAATTAAAGAGTTTCGTTGTTTATAGATGAATTCAAAATAGTTTTTAGAGAATAGTATGGGGACTAATTAGACTACTAGCGAAATAAAAAAAACAATGATACCATTATCCTAGACATCATTTCTATGATAATGTCTACCAATTTACCACAAATTTCTCCATCTACTCATAGAATTTATTCAATCATGAAAGTGTTACCTCTTGATTCCCTATGATTCAATAATAAAGGAGAGGTGAAGTCCATGACTTAGTAACATATGCATGTATGCCCATGTGTTATGTATTTGGAAGTTCTAATATTTAGTAAACTCCAAAATCAATGAATCATTTAAATTATTAGCATTATCTTAGACCAATTTTCTTTGGTTGATTTAGAGTAGCCAAATAATCTCTCTGTGTTCTATAGAACAAGATCTCATTTAAGTTTTGATAGTTAAAATAGTATAACATCTATCTCAATGTTTACACTGTGCAAGAAACTAAGGCTTTTAGGAAGCATCATAATATTTATATCAGATTCATGATGTTAATAAATAGTATGAAAGTTATACTATTTCATAAGTGATTTTATACAACAATATTATTTCTCTTTTGAGTAGAATAATGCAACAATATTTTTGCATTTTTCTATTATTATTCTAGTAGTCATAATATAAATGTATTATTAAATTAATGCCTCCTATGTGTCACACATTAGTCTTAATACAGACCCCACAGTTCAATGTGCTTGAAGTTGGAGATAAATTTATCTTCAACTTAAAATGATACCCCTGACATTGAATTCAACATTCTATAGATCAAAGCTAACATACTCATATGGGTGCTTGTTGAGGAATTATCTTAAGATGAAGAAACTAGTAAGATGCATGGTAAGGAATTAATCTTAAGATGAAGACTAAACCTAGAATGATAACCTATTTCGAATGTTGATTAGAACTTTCTAAGGTGTTCAATTTTTTTCTAAAACTAATACTTTCATACTATTCATGAATTTGTGGTAGGCATGGTGCCAACCACAATAGTATCCACTCAGCCTATGCACAAATGGCAATTCTTGAATAGGTATGGATATCCATAAAATAATTACTAGAAGTCAATTTTGATTAGAAATTATAGTTCTAATTGCACTAAGATGTATGCATAATCTAGAAGCATACATAGGGCACACAAAAACAACTCCTTCCATAAAATTCTTCAATAGTTCCATGGAATGCAATTATTTTAAAATATTGTTAATAAAGTGTTGAAATCTCTTTCAACAATTGTGAATCGCAAGTATAAGACAAAACTGTGTAGTCTTTGGCACCATCCTTAGAAAATTGTGCAATCTAATAGTAAATTGGTTCAAGGGTTCTATAGGGGCCTCACCTCAAAGCATCACAATATCAATGAGTGGTTAGAGATATTAGATTCTTGAAAAGATTCCATGATTCAAACATCTCTTGCAACCTCCATACTAGATTGCACAAGTATCTTTCAATACAATTGGGATGATTGTACTTAAAGAAGAGGCATATGATCTGCATATTAACACACAAGGATGCATGTCAATCTTACTATTTTGGACAACAATACACAATCTAATGCATATCTCATTGCACCATGTGAATAATGCTATGAATTAGGTCATGTCAATGCATACAATTCCTTACTTCATGCACCACCATTGTAGTTCCAAGGATCATGTTGTGCCCCCATGCATAGGTCCTTGCTTCATGCACCACTCATGCACCTAGAACCATGCTGCACAACACAAAGAAATCACACAACTCTTGCATAGCCCTTTGCTTCATGCATCACTCACTCAATGCCAAGGATCATGTTGCATAGCTTCATAGGCAACTTTCTTTGAATTTTTTTCCACATATACACTTATGTGCATTAACATATATTGGACATGCAATCTGAAACTTTGTGTAAAATGTAGTGCAACATCTTGGGAGACTATGTGACAATTCAACACAAATTCTAGAGCTATTTCATGACGCATCAATTGTCAGCATAGGAAGCAACTAGAATTATAACTATCGAGAGATGAAGTGATTCATGACACAACTACCTCAATTGAGGACCAATTACAAGCCTTGGTGCACCTTCATGTTTCAAAAAATACCTCAAAGAAACGTGATATCATGGATACCCACTCTCCCTCAAGCACTTCAAGTCATGCCTACGGTGATGCAGGGCTTTCCTGCATCATCGCAGACATGACCTGAACTGCTTGCGAGAGAGCGAGTGATATATAGGGGCACTTCTTCCTTCCCTCTAATGGATTGATCTTGGGTCTTCCTCTCCCTATCTCTCTTCTCATGAGGTTTGATGAATCTCATCACTCGATGGAAGTGTAGTTCAAAAGGAGGGTTGGGGGCTAAAATTCTAGTTCAGGTTGGAAGGAGAATATTTGCTCCAGTTTTCCTTACCGGTGGCATGTTGGGGAAGACTGAATGTGTGGGGAGATGGAGGGATAGGGTAAGAAACCATAGATTCCAATGCCCCATAGCTATCTCATCCATTCAAATGGAGGGATTATTTCCATTTCAGAGATGGAGAGGGCTCCAAAGTGGAGATGTGTGTTCCCAACAAAAGGCCCGCTCTCCTGCAAGCACTTCAATTCATGTATGTGGTGATGTGGGAAAGCCCCATATCACCGCATACACGACTTGAAGTGCTTGCGAATGGGTATCCATGATATCACATTTCTTTGAGGCATGTTTTGAAATAGTTCACTTGCCTTGTCTATTCTTCCAAATTTTCATGTATTTCTAGTATGACACTTGTAAGTACAATATATGACAAAAGATGTTGCAACAATTCCCCATTTTCATAAATGAGTGGTATAGGGGCACCACAGGTTTTCATGCCCCAAAAGGGGTCAAAAAGTGAAATTTTGTTGTTCTTGAATCAATTTCAAGTAATAAGGTCTAGAAAGACCATTTAATTTCATTTGGTGTCCAATTAGTGGTCTTGGTTGTTGGTTGGTGTCAAATGAAAAACATGCAAAAATCTTGTCAAGTTGCTAAATGTTTCATGTAACTTTTGGTCTTCTTGTAAAAAGGAAATGTAACATTGGTAAGTGAAGTTTAAAATTTGTAAGTCAATGGGGAAATTTGGAAAACATTTAATAATCCTTTTTCCATCGAGCTTGGAGGTTGTGGATTGAATTTCTGAAGTTTGAAGTGAAAGCAATAAAGAATTATCTATTTTTTTGTATAGTTTCACAATGTTTTTCTCTGAACTGGTGAATAGTACAGACTTGTACAGCCTCCTCATGGTCTAAAAGTTGTTGGAAATTTTAGAGGATTGAATCTTTTAAATTCTCCTTTTTGTAGCACCTGATTTCATTATGTTTGAAGAAAGTTATTTTACTAAAAACTATGTGAAACCCTAGGTAGGGTTGGCTCAAAGTGAAGAAAATGATTTTATCTCCATTCCACTGGTGAAAAAGGCCCAAAATTGGTGGAATGTCTTGGAGTAGGGTATATTTTGTTTTCCTAAAGTTTTAGGAGTAGCGAAGATGGTTGGCAGGTGTTGGGTAGGATTGAAGGTCTGATATCTCCATGTATCAAACAAAGAAGTCATGAGAGGAGTTGCAATTAGTGTTGGGGGAGTTGATGAATGCTCTTCTAGTAAGTGGAACATATTATTGGGTGTATGAGGACCCTTTCTGAGTAAGTTAGTGGTTGGAAGATCTCTAGAAGTCTTTTTGTGTGCAAACCCTCATGTTTTCAAGCCTAAATTAGCCATTTAGGCCTTGTTTATAGTAGGTAAGTCAATTTTTGACCCTAGTATTCCAAAGCAACCCTACCCCATTTTTTGATATGTGTTGTAAGGGAAAACATTGTATCCCAAACTAGCCTTACATTTTCAATATCAGTTTTGCATCAAAATTTATGACCAAAAAGGTTGATTTGCTGCTCTTTTAGGCATAGTAGGAAAGGGGACAATTAAATTTTGAGCCCTTCCATACAAAGGAGCCCTATCTAATTTCTTGGTATGTTTTGTAAAGCCCAAAAGCGTATCTGAAAATTTCTTTAAATTTTTGATTTCATGCTTACCATATGAGTTATGATTGAAAAAACCAGCTGTGAAAGGCTACTAGAAGAATGAAGACTAGTGGATCAAAACCCACCTTTTGGTGTTTGAAAATTTGAAAATTTGATTGTTTGAGATTGGTTCAAGGTTGTCCACTCCTGCTCTGCATCAATGAAATAAATAATATTATATCTCCCCCTTTGTGGGTGAGTGATGTTATGAATTCTTTGAAAGTTTTCTGGTATTATTGTCAGGTTGTTTGACTGACAATTGGTGTAAGCCTTTGCTCTACAATACTTCTGCACACAATTTTTCTTGATATTGAATTGAGATTAATCTCACACTATCATCTATTCCTTTAACAAAATTAGTAGCATGAATGTTAGTGTTGATTTTTCTTGTTTCTGATCTAGTTGAGCTTTACTAATTATTTTTGTGATCTAGTTGAGTTTTGCTAATTTATTTTCTTATCTAGTTGAGTTTCGAAGAAATTTGAAGATGTGGTTTATCAAGGAACCTAAATTTATGCCTTCATTTATCCTCTATACATGTATAAGTTTCAATTTTTGTTCCACCCTCTTCACATTAGATTGAATAGGAAAAATCAAAACCTGATTAGGTATCACACATGGGCGCACACAAGTCATTGAAGTTGATCCATTACACATCCTTTCTCTTTTGTTTATATATATTTTGAGCAATAGAGTTAGTGCCAGTATCATTCATGTAGGTGGCATTCTAATTTCTAAATTACTAGCATTGGGGTCACTATATAGTATAATTGAGCAACTGATGGGGTAGAGCAGGTATGTGAAGAGAAATTTCACAACTAATTAAATAATCCATAACTGATATTAAATAGTTTTCAAAGATTTTTGTCATTTGCTTTCATTTTGAGTTCTTCATCTGCTGTCTCAAAAATTTCCTTTTCCATACTCATATATATCTTTAGTCTTTATACATCTCCTTTGTGATATCCATATAATTTTGTAACTCCTCCTGGTAGCTCAATCTAGTGCATAATGTTTCCAAACTTTCTCAAGGCTTTGTAGGAACCCATCTTTTATATTTCACTGTGTTATACTCCCCTCTATAAATCCTTATCTTTTCTATGAATTGTATCACAAATTACAACATCTTTAAGGGTCTCCATTCTTTTGGAACAATCAACATCTTAATTGCATTTTTCATTGTTTTATTCAATTTGTATTAGAACCTTCTTATGATCTATTGTCTAGTTTGGAAAATAAGACGATAGTTCATTGTTTTCTTCAATAATTCCATAATTACGGAGCCCATTAAAGATGTTTTAATTTTCAATGTTTTATTCAATTTGCATAAAACCTTCAAAATATTAATTGCATTCTTCATTGTTTTATTCAATTTGCATTAGAACCTTCTCATGAACTATTGTCTAGTTTCGAAAACACCTTTGCTTAATAATTGATCCTTTCTTCAACACACAAGTTTACTCTGAAATGCCTTTGAGACTTGGTCCTAAAACAAGGTGAAATGGTGTGAGCTTTTTGTTCTATCTCCAACCAAATAGATCAACTGATTGTCTCATGATTGGATGTATTCGCTTGCTTATCTATGGATCTAGGGATGATATACATTTGAACTGTAATGTTGTGTCCATTATTCCTTCAAATCATCCTAAAAATATGTTAGTAACTTGGTGTCTATATATGATACATTATACTCTTGGATTTTCCATTGCCTTTAGTGCAGGATATAATTTTTTTAAAGTTCCTACATTCTATTAATTAGGCCTTATTGTAGGGAATTTAATGTTTTTTCTTAAATTTTGTAATAGACTTCAAAAGACATTGTATTATGAAATATCCTACCCAAGAATTTCAAACAAACAAGATGTGCATTTTATTTCAAATTCTAGTCATTGTTCTCATGCATTTTTTATGGTTTTTGTGTATAATATTGATTTGAGAAACTATTTTCCCTTTTTGTTGGTGGCCATTGACAACATCTCACATAGACCATGTCCTCAATACACTCTTGATTTCTTGTTCCTCCTCCAGATAACTTTACGCTCTAATCATAGGTACCATTAATTGATAGAAATATATTTTTTATGTTGAATCTAAAGATGTTTTGAAGAGAGGTCTTATTTGTTGAGTAAATTTTGTAGGGAACTATAAACTTTGCACACATGATATCTCAAATGGAGGGTGGTTTTCCAGTTGATTTTACAATGTCATCATAGATCTCTTTCTTTAGGTAATTGCTTTCTAGTTGTTGTAAATTTATATATCTTCTTCCTATTGATAAATAGCTTATGGTTTTGGATATGGAAATTTGAAGTTGAGGTGACTATTAAACTATTGTTCTCAATGCAATTTTTTTTCTTATATGATTATTTCTTATAGTGCTTTTATTGGGTGTAGATTCATCCATCAAGTTGTTTGAATAGTTTGAGTCTTATGAAGGGCTATATTTCTTCCTGGGTGCATATTTGAGCTCCAAGTGATTTGATTTTGGATTGTCACTTATATCATTTTATCACAAATATTCATTGATCTATTTGAGGAGGTAATTTTGTAGTAGCTTGGGAACCTTGTAATGGTAAACTGTATTTTCAATGTCATTGGTAGCGAGGTAGAGCTCAGGGGAAGGTGAAAGGTCTCCCTGCCAATTTTGCCTCCTGGAGCTTTGCATCCGTGGCTTCAACCTGGTTTGGTTTTCTTCGTATCCTTGATCTCTTTGTTTTTTTTGATTCATTAGTACTAGTTTTTGAATTTGAATTGTTTATACTTCAATACCCACCAAACTCTGGTGTGTTTTCTTACATGTGAATTAGTGCCCTGTACCTACCCTTTGAGTGATGGCACTAGCCATTTACTCCTGAGCCCTATGGGCTCATGGGAGATGGCGCTAACGAACCAGATGGGACAAGAACGACATCTAAAGTGAATGATACTAATTCTTTGACATCTAAACCGGATGGATACTAATTCTTTTCCATCTCGTAAGTTTTTTGACAATTGGATTGCCACTGTATGGGGTAAGAAACTAGGTCTTTATGTTTTGTTTTGTAGAATGGTTAAGAAAGGTTTATTTGTTATCTTTCTTAAACACCACAATATGCAAGAGAGAACCATTAAGAAAGAAATCTAGAATGTGGGAAATTCACTATTTAGGGCTTTGGCTTGGTATTCCAACGATGACCTTGAAAATTTCTCCACCAACTCTATCCCTAAGTGGCTAGAAATTATGAGGGTTCCTCCTCCTCTGTGGAAATTTATTCCCAATATATTGAAGCCTATTGGGAACGTATTGTAGGTTGAGGAATCATGAGTGACTCTCCCTCACCTCAATGTGAGAGTGTTAATATCTGTGTCCCCTAAAGCTTTGATTCTTGATAAAATTTATGTTGGGTTGGATGATAGAATTATAGTTCGTGAGCTAGAAATGATTGGCTTCTTCAACACATGTTTCTTTTGTAAAATAAATGGTCATATAAGGAAATATTGTCCGGCTATTAAATCCCAGAATGTCGGTTCTTTTAAGGAACCCATTAAGGTTGACCTTGTTCCTAAAGAGGATGGTAAAGATAATAGTCTTGTTGTTGATATGGATGTCGCTGGTGGAAAAGGAAATGGTTGCCCTCAAAATGTAACTCCAGGCACTGATAAGGCGTTTGGGAAGAATGGTATTAGCCTCGAAGATCCATTGTTTGAAGGAGAGCTAGATATTATCCGAGTTGAGCCCTCAATTGCCCCTCTTGACCCTTTCTCTATGGTAGCATAGAAATAAGTGAGTGGCCTGCCTAATGCTTTCCCCTCTCTGCTGGACTTTATTCAAAATGTTGCACAACATATTAGACACATTTTACAATAGTTTGATTGTGGTTTGCCTAATAATATTTTTGACTTAGGTAAAGAATGTGGGAATTCCTCCACTCCTATGGACATTAGTGAAATTGGGAAATGGAAAAATTCCAAACAATTGGCTCTTGACTCCATTAAGACCAAGGCTGAAAAAATGAGCAAAACCATGCATAACCCTAACCTTATAGGGGTTCAAAATATTTCTTCAGTTTGATTAAGGAAAAATAGGAAATGGATAAAATTGGTCCAATCCTAGAAGATGGTTGTCTTTTTTATGACTCAAATTTTATAAAGAATGTTTTTTTTCTCTTTCTTTCAGAATTTGTTCTCATGTGAACAAAACCCCAAAAGTTAGGAGGCCAAGAACTTCTGTATGAGAATCATTCCTAAGAAAATCACTGAGTCTCAGGCTTTGGAACTTGATAAAAAGATCTCTTTAAAGGAGATTGAGATAACTATCAAATCCTTGGTGAATGGGAAATCCCCGAGGTTATATGGGCTCCCGACCAAGTTCTACAATACCAATGTAGACTAGATTGGGAATGAACTGCTAGAGGTGTACAAATTTTCCTATGAAAGTGGCTCACTTGGCCCAAATATCAATAAAGGGGTCATCAAGTTGATCCCGAAGGGTGGTGATAAGAATATTATTAAAAATTGGAGGTTGACCACCCTGTTGAACAAAACCTTGATGCAACTAGGTCAATGTTGTACCATAAACAATTGGACTCCAAATACTAGGTAGAGGTTGTACATACTATTACATATCTTTGAAATAAGACTCCTTCTCAACTTAGAAAGCATGACATCTTTAAAGTTTGGTTTAGTTTAGGCACAGGCTTATTATAAATGAATCCTCTAGGTATAGGCTTGGGTCTTGGAATGACCCTAATATTGGGAGCTTATCATATTTAGTGTGAATATGTAATATTGTGGCATAGGGTTGTTGTCACGACTATCATTGGTAAGGTTATGAAGTTGACAATTCTAAATTAGATAGAAGTTACCTTGTCAATAAAGTTAGTACTTAAGGTGTAATGTGATAATAGAAAGAAAAAAAATATTAGTAGCTAGGGATGATTATTACACTATATAAAATTTATTTGAATGGTTCTATTACAAACTAAATTTCTTTAGAGATGGACTTATAATTTATCTTTCTATAGATATTAGAGATGTTTGTTTGGGTAATATTTTCCTTCTCTAAAACAAACTAATTTTTATAAACAATCAAGGAAATCCATTCACCTTTAAATCATGATTCAATGGTAGTACTGATTTAGAAGCATTTTGCATATATGATTCTTCCAATCCATATTATTTTTGGTAAATTTGTAACAAGCAATTTTAAGGTCTTAATGTTTTAAGTTTAAATATTTATTGTAAGAATAAAAGCAGTCAACCATAATAAGATTATAAATGTAATAGAAACTCATTTTTCTTTTGTGTTGGGTGAATTTTCTATGGAAAAATCAACCTTTAACTTTGTATCATCCTTTTAAGAAAATGTTGTTTCTATTTAGTCTAGAATATTTCTTTCTAGGCCAAAAAGATTCCAATTTAGAATTTTTTAAACATGAATTTGTACTTCCTACATTTATATTCATTTTTTTTTTTGAATGTTGCCACTCTTAATGCTTTCCAAACATGGAACATGTGTTCATATACTCAAATTGATACAAAATTAAATCAATAACATTCTCAATTATTTAGAGTACTTTATTGAAAGCTTAATGATTATCTTCTTAATTTTGTAGGTCTATCACATTATATCAATCTAAGACATGTTATTATAGTTACTAGTGCCAATTCATAGTTGTTAGCCACTAATATTTTATAATTTAGTGATTAATTTTAATTGATTTATTCTAATTTCTAAGTTCCTAAAGGTCGTGTTGCCCTCTAACGAAGGTGAGTTGGTGGCAGGAGTTTGATGTGATTAGACTATAGTTGGAATAAATCAATAACCAAATGCTCAAGTTTTATGAGAAAACCAAGGTATAAACAATTTTGGGCTATCAAAGTCATGTACTAGAGTAGTTCCTTCTAAAAATAGGTATTCTTAGGTTCCTAAATGTTGTTTTGTAACACACTTGCAATGGGTGAAATCCATGTACTAAGTATAGATGTTAGTAATAGTGTAAATAAAATTTTATATGTAGGTGCTTCTCATAGGAAATAAAATTATATATTTGGACATATAGATTATGGAATAACTTATGGAATAGGTGGAAGTATCACAAGGACCAATGATATGAAGGATCTTCTTAAATATGGTTGGCTGAATGGGGATTCACATCAAAATTTGGACAACCATGAAACTAAAAGGGTTTTTGAGCAAAGAAAGCTAGGCCATTTTTATTCTATATCAAATTAAGAAAAATCAAGCCCTAAGCAGCTGTATAGAACCTCAAAGGATAGAAGCAAACTGTTTGACATTAAAAGTGTGTTATGAGACAATCATTCATATAAGGTTCAACTATTCAAATGTAATAATTATTTCTTTAATATTGGTTACACACCCATGATCTCAACAATGTAAAAATATAGGGGTATGCGGGAACGATGCATGTATCATCAATACTATGACCCTAAATTTTCATCATATTAATTATACTAATTTAGTTATTCTTACATTTCAAAATAAAATTTAATAAACAAAATTAAATGAACTTGTTGAAATTTACTTGAGTATCAATGTCAAATATTTCATTCAACAAGGCTTCTATCATAATATCTGCTCTACAGCTAATGTACCCTATGTAGCTTCATATTGAGCACTCTCACCATCATATGTGCAAATAGTACCACAAGAGTGACAAAAGTGGACTGGAACTCTAGGCCTAGAAGACTCGCCTACATCAGGCTCTGAGTGAGTGAGCTAATCGAGTCTAGCATGTCCACCTCAACACTATCCTTCACAATGAAACAATCACATGCTCCACCATAGCTCTAGCCAAGTTTCTAAGTTTCAACTACATATTACATCATGCACTCGCTCTATTATGTGTGGAGCCCACACCTCTACCCTAAAAGTCTAGATAGTCAAAACAATTTGGAATCTTATTGAGGACAAACTCACAATAGATTTTCCTCAAAAATTACTATGAGACCTCATAATTATTACATAGAGTTTGGTCAAAACCCATCCTCCATCGCTCCCAAAAATTATTTTAATTAATCCATGGTGACACCAATTGATGGGGAACCTCCTCCTTGCAAGTATAAAGGTGCATTGGTTCTTGGGCCCTTGAAAAGGGCACACAATTCAACTTTGCAAATTTTATCTTTCTTCACTTACGCATATAAGGAAAGTCCACATGTATAAAATCATTTTAATTCCTCCCTCTTATTCAACAAAAAATTAATTTGTGCACTCATTTCTCCTACATGAGATACAATCGATTGTAGGGATTCGACAATGCCTCTCCTATGAGGGTATGTTGTAGCATGTTCATTTAATCTTGCAATCAATTCTTCAAGCTCTCTTTTGTTGTTTTATATTTGATTTAGAATATTTTCTTGTTTTTTTAGGATGTCTATGAATCGGGGGAGGAGTTTGATGTTTTTATTGTTCACAAGGATCTTCATGAGGAGGTGATTGTGATTTTTTTCTATATTTGGAGGTGCAGATTTATTTCCTAGAAATTAAAATAAAGTTTAATTAGAAAATGTCTAATTCAATCTACAATTTAATTCAAATTTGAAAGTAAAACAATAAGAATGTGTACCTCTTTCACCTTTGCATTGTATTGGTGGCATTCTCATGAAGAATCGCAATCTTAGAGTGCAAAAAATGGTCTTGTTTTGGTGAGAACAAGTTGTAGAGGTGAAAAATGGCAGAGAAAACTAGTGGTCAGGGTAGAAATGTAGGTTTGAATGTTGATTTTTAATTTATATTTTATATTTGGTGGATGAAAAAAATCCTATTTTGTATTTTTTCATAATTTGGCACCTTTTTAGTGTCACAGGTTGGTGCACACACCCATGGCCATTAAGGGAAGATTAAACAAGAGGTTGTAGATCTTAGTTAGCTATAGTGAAATTAGAAGAGGAAAGATACTCCTTAAGGATTCAAGAGGGTATTCCTTAGATCTCAAGGGAAATGAGTTGCATATAAAGATTAGAGGATAGTCAAACAAATGATAGTAAATAGAAGGCAACAAAGACACTTCACAGTACAAGAATAGAATATCTAATATACTCACAAAGGGGTAGTGCTTTATCAAGTGAATATGGATAGACATTACTTTTAAGACATCAAGAGTCATCACAAATAATAGATAGTCACAAAAGGGCGGAACTTTCATAAGATGACAAATTGAAAGACCAAACTTAATGTTTAATGTGTCTTATTATGACCAAGCTTGATATTTTACATCCTCAAGTTGAAGTCTTGCAACCTACATGGTGGTATTTATCCTAGACCTAGTTCATTAAATTCATCACTATAAAATTCATGTCAAACTTTTGTGCCAATATTTATTACTACAATCCCAAAAAACTAGCCCTTATGCACTTCTTCTAGTTCAATGTTGATTGCCTTGGTTGGTCAACAAATAACTTAAGGTACATACATAAACTACTAAATTTTTATCACCATTACCTTGGTAAGTAGCCTCCTCTACTCACTTCATATTAGTCTCCACATTGTCCCATAGTCATGTCCTTGATCACTATTTCCACTTTGATTAGCCCATATCTTATCCCCTAGTTTCTTGTGCTCACCCCTTCAAGTTGTTGTGGTTACCCTAAAAATATTCATAGTTATATGTCACACTTTTATTAGTACCGCACAACATATAATTTGGGATTTCACTTCTACTATTTTAATTTTTTGCAACCTTCCACTTCATGCACACAAGTTGCCTTATATCTGATATAGCTCGATGCCATTTAGCCACATATGTAAAAAATTTACACCTCATATATTTGGTGGCATGTGGTTTATCCTTGAGTGCCTCATGTCTATGTATTGAAGTCATCCTAGTGGGTTGAAGTTATTCTATCATGTACCTTTAGGTGATTAAAAATCTACTAGATTTTCCCCTCATTGATGTAAAATTGCAAACCATGCAAAAATTCCCTCAACATAGTCATGAGGATTGTCAATAAGATATTTTTCCTCTAATATTCCTAGGAATATCATCTGATTTTTATCTATAAGTCTTTTCAAGCTTAAAACAATCCTCATTGAATGCACCATAATCGCTTAGATCTTTCTTTCAATTCATAAGGATTTTCCTTCTTGCAAGTCAAAAAATAGGGGTTGTGCCTATAGTCTCTTCATTTCTCACCGCCCAGCCTAGTGCTTTGTGAATGTGTAGCAAGTTATTATGTGACTATCATATGAACTCATGAACATGATTAATATCCTACCCTCTATGATGAATAACCCTTCTTCAATGTCGGTGTCCTTTGATCATGATTTATCCTTCTTTGTGATGGCTCTATGCTCTAGACTATTATGACATTTGTATTGACTAAAGGGTTACATAGCTTTCACATTTGTAAGATGATTTTCATAAGATAATTACCTCATTTTCATGGTTTCATTAAAAAAAAAGGGCTTCATGAAAGCCTCTATCCAAATTCATGTCTTTTCCTCTTTGATAAATAACTCTTTAATTTGCTTCTATATATATTTTATATTTGAAACTCCCTAAGATAAAACCTGTAGGAATCTTATTTGATAGATAAAATAGAAAGAAGGGTTACAAATAGAATACGTTCTTTTCATTCCATGTTTCCATCATGCATATTTTGTACACACCTACATGTTTGAAGGCATCTCAATCATCAGTTCCACTCTTTCTCCTCAATCTTGCATGTTGACCTTCTAATTTTCATTTTATTCTTGCATGCATCTAAATGGCCTAGTCTTCAATTTTTCTTCTAGCTAAGGAAAAATTGTTCTTCTAAGATAGGGTTATCCTGTAATTGTTACCTATTTTTCACTCCGAGCTCAAACAGGTAGAGCTGGATGAATTTCATCAGTTACAGGTACATAAATTTTCATGTTTTTCTGATTAAGCGATCATTGATCATCATTGGGATCATCTTACATATGAATCATAGTTTTATTGTGCAAACATTTAAAACAAAAAATTGAGAAAAGTTGCATAGTGATGCTTTTATTCATTTTTGTAAAAAAATGCTGAATTCCACACAAGCTGTGGAAGTAACTTTTCGATTTTTACAATCAAATAAAGAATGCTTAAACAATGGTATGCTATACAACTGAAAATAACGAAAGCATAGGGTAAAAGATGATCTGTCATTGCCTGGAATGATGAATCGTTGACAGTTGAGGTTCAGTTGTGACATCAGTTTTAGCTCCGTTTCCAGCTTCAAAGGCATCTGCAGGAAAAGATGAAAATGATGTTAGAGATGGTCTCTAAGCAATAACGGATCAAATCCTATCATATGCCTATGCTACTAATAGAAATATCAGATACAATCAGGCTTTCAAGCATCTATCAGATGATTACGAAAATTCAGCATAAGGGGAAAAGATAAAAATTCAGCTTCTTTTATTTTTGCTAACATGTTTGTTCACTGTGTAGGAATAGGTGCATTGTGTATGAGATGAACTTATCGGATATGTGGAGTAAAACAAGCTCCCACAAGGGTTGAGCCCGGCATATCAGGAAGGACATACTCTCAAGTGATATACGAGAGTTCATAGATACGTAGCAGTCATTAAGAGTTGCTGAAATCAAGAATATAATATAAGCAACCTTATTTCAGCAGATTCAGGAAAAGTAGTTTGAGCATAGAGTATGACTTTGCTCTACATTTCAAGAAAGGATCAATCAATGTTGCACTCATTAGTTTCATTTTCTATTTATGCTCTACTTTATATTTTTCACATTACATCTAAATAAAGTGTTGAGCCTCTTTGCATTGAAGAGAAACAGAATATTCGATTATTGGAATGCTTTCATAAATCATATCACCATACAAAACAGATTTGCAACAGTCTAGGTTTTTACAAGTTCTTCAACAGAAAGAAGCAAATTCTGTTTTAAATTAGCATTTAATAACAATAGAAGACACAGATATGCATTATCTTTTACCAAACAAGAACAATCTAATGTTACAAGCTAATGTTATATTTTGGCATATATTGCTGAGTATGTTTCCATCATAAAACACAACCATGATTTAAGGATGTTCATCATCTTGCTTCAAGTGAGCTTGAGAGAAGCAGAGTTTCAAGCTAGGTGTGGCCAGCATAAGGGAAGTGAGTCTAACAGAAGATACGACAAGAGTAGTAGCTATCAGGAGCTATAGGTAAGGCCGTGGCCTGTATGTGGCCAGTATTGATGTTAAAATCTGGGCTAAGCATTCAACAGTGTGTCAAATGGTAATGCAATGTCCGATCAATATATTATAGACTATACTTACTAATGCAAAATATGAAGTGCTTCTTCTAAAGAAGGTTCATAAATGCTGAACAAAAGGTCTTGGGCGTGTTTGTTTTTAATACGATAGTATATCAATAGAGAAGAAAGCAAAGATGTACACAGTAAGCTATAGGAACCAAGCTAGTTTTACCAGTATATAGCCCAGAAATATTATAGTCACAATTAACAGTTACTCATACATCCATAGAGAAGAATGATTCTTTGTCAGTAGCTATCAGGAGCTACAGGTAAAGCCGTGACCATACCAAAAGTATAATCTACAAAAGCACACAGGAGCGCACTGGAATCACATTAGGTAGAATCTCATGGGGTTTCACAAAGTCAAATAGGAAATACCAAGAGTTTTCAAGCTAGATACGGACAGCATAAGGGAAACAAGTCTAATAGAAAATGAAGCAAAGGGTTACCCAGATGGTGAAAGAACAGTGGAGAATACAGAGATACATGAAAAATATATGCATGCCATAGCTAAGAAGGTGATTCCCTGCATTCAAATCAAAATATGGAACCATAAAAACCTTGGAAAACTTACCAGGATCGCGCATGGAGAAGTCAAGTCCAAGCAGTTTCTTAAGACTCTTTCATTTTCCAGAAACCCTACAGCATGGCGGTGCAACAAGAAGCTTCTCCAAATAGCCAAGATGAAAGTGCAAAATGGTAAAGGAGTTAGGGTTAGACTATCTTTTGTCTACCCTAATTCGATAGGTTATATTGCCTTTACATTATAGTTAATCACCTTCAAAATAAAGTGCCGAAAATGCTGAATGGCTGAACAAATATTAACCATAAAAATGCCATTGGATCAAAGATATGTTAGGATATATTAAGGTGATTAATATAGTGATTTATCATAGATTTTTTGTAATATACATAGACTATGCTTGCATTGATTTAAATCCTATCAATTTAATGTTATTTTTTGCTTACCTATGTAAAGTAGTATTAATTAAATGATAAAACTATAAATCATTTGATTAATATTACTATTTTTAGGAAAAATAACATTGAATTAATTAAATCCAATAAATGCAAGCATAGAATAAGGCAAAGATGGAGTTTCATTTTGCATGGGCGGATTGACACAAACGAGGTAGCTCTTGCATGCTTTGGCCCACTTTTCAGGGATTTGCAGTTCAGTTCGAGTCTTCGCATATATCAGTTATGACTTGGCAGTGATTTTGAGCTTAACTAAGCTTGTTTTGCATGGTTTTGGTCCTCCTTTTCAGAGATATTTTTTTTTGCTCGGAATTGGCTTTGGAGTTATCACCTTTTCTTCCAGTTGGACTTTCAGTTCATTTTGACATGCCTTTTGGAAAGGCTTTTGTATATATTGAAAAACTCATTTGTTTTTCAGCTAGTTCTTATTTTTCAGCCTTTGCACTCTGCAAAGTGAATCATCTTGTAACTCAGCATTTTTATAGAGTAATATAGCAGTGTTTTTATAGGTTCAAATCATGTTATTGCAGATAATTCCTTCAAGTTTCAGTATTTTAGAATTTTCCTTCAAAGTTTCAAGCATCTTTGTCATGTGGGATTGATCGAAGTAATTATTGTGTTGCAGTTTATGAAACCTTTAAATATTTCTGTCTCCTTAGTGAATTTTGTATGCATCCAAGTTTAAATCCACTGGTTAAACATTGTGCTAATCAATAATCAAACAGTCTAGTTGTGGAAATCATATTTTCCTTTTGTGATTGTTTCTTTAATAGCCTTTGTTTAAAATATTCAAGTGTTTAAGCTTCTAGATCTAGCTGTGTAAATAAAAATAGTGAAGAATTGTTTTATGAGTTAAGTCTGCATGTTGAATTCTTCGGTGCATCACCATAGTTAAAATTTCATAGTTTAGAATTCAAACTTAGTCTCTCTACCTCTTTCCCAGCCAAATCAGTTAGTTTTAGGAGTTTTTTGTTAAGGGAACTAGCCCTCTCTGGAGATTGATTCTCAAAGTTAGGCAACCCACAGGCCTGAGAATCATTCCATGTTTCAATAGATTGCTAGATTTAACTAATTGAGCGTTCAGGTGGAATCTGATTGACAATAGTTTTTGGCACTCTCGGTGGGACATAATTTTATTATTTCAAGTTGTTGTTTTGGTATGTACAGTAGGTTACCAGCTTCTCAGAGCATTTAGTTGAACATACCTGGCGACTCCATGATCAAATTTCAAAGCAGATTAGTAGCAAGCATATGAGAAACATCCAGACGAGAAGAAGCTCTTCTCCATTTGAATATCTGCAACTATCTTTGCCAAAAAGGAGAGGAAGGACAGCAAATAGAGTCTCAGAAAGGCCTTTAAGAAACCTGTCGATTTCTCCAAGTTTTAGAAGAGAAACAATTGTTTACACATCAAGGAGAGGCAGATCAAGCATAAGGCAGCAAGGCCTACATTCAAGTTCACCAAGCTACAAACAATCTACCTCACCTGTACCAGTTTTGCAAGCTGCAATTTTAAGAACACCAGCAGCTCTGATGGCTAGAGCGCATGCATTCGTACCATTCAATGGGGGAAGCCCATTGAATCTGGTGCAACATGATAATATTCCTATTGTAGCACTTAAAAGTTTACCATTTTTCACTGGTGAAGATCAAACAACACCAATCGAGCATATCAGGGATATGGCTTCATTGTGTGGAGTTCACCATATCACGCAAGAGAATGTTGCTTTGAGACTGCTAGCAGCATCTTTCAAAGGCAAGGCGCTTCAATGGTTCTGTGGCTTACCAGTTAATACAATCGCTACATGGGATGATCTAGGAGACAAACTCAGCAAGCAGTTTTGAGACAAGTCTGATCATCTATCTCTAGTTGAACAAATGATGACTATCAAGAGAGCGCCACAAGAACAAATGATGGATTTCAACTTCAGGTTTCAACGAACCTAGAATAGGATTTCGGTAACGGTAAGACCTACTCCTGATCATGCATTTTTGTATTTCCTTAGGTCATTAAATAGCGACATAGCTTTAATGATCCAGTCAATGGGGGGTTTAACACTACCAACAGCTTATGATATTGCTATTAGAGTAGAAAACAGCCTTATACAGGCTGGTAAAATTGCGCCAAGGCCACCTATGCCTATATTTCCAAATATCCACCCATTGATGCCAATTAATTTGCCACCAATTGCCTTGCTGAACCAGCTTTAGGCTATCAGCCAATTGTCCAAAATAGTGTTGTTTCAGCACAGTCTGAGATTCAAGAGTTAAAGGATAATCAACAGGAGATGGCAAAGTTGTTGCAGACTATTAGCAACAACTTAGTCAGTATCAAGAGGCAACAAAACCAAAATTATAAGCCTTACCAAGCACCCTTTCAGCCTAACAGACCTCCCTATCAAGCTGATAACCAAGGACAATGTAGGAATTTCAATCCTAGGCCATCATATAACCAGAACCAGCAAGCTGCCAGCTCATCTAAAGAGCTCGTTCCAGTTCAGAATAATCTAGCACATGATTACATATGGTGTTACCCATGTAATCAGCCTCACAATCGGGCTACTTGTATGAATGGCGTCATTAATCAAGCTCTTATGGTACAGAGCACATATGTTGCAACAAAAAATTCAGCGAAGGATGGTAATGATCAGAATGATCAGACACAGCAAAATGACATGGATGTTGCCATGATGAATTGGCAAGGCAATGAATTTTGTGGAATAAATTAGTTACAAGGTAAAAACTAGTCTGATACGTCTATTGCAGCTAACACAAGGTCCAAAAAGAGAGCAACAGATCTGAGACAGCAAGCTGTTCCTGATAAACAGTTGCCAGAAAGTGATAAACAACAAGCTAATAAGGTCAAATAGCAAGCTGTTCAGCAAAATGTTCAGGTTTCAGCAACTGATAATCAGCAGTCACAGCTTCCTTCCTCACAAAATGCGCACATTCTACCAAGGAAGCAAGTTGACACTACTAAAGACTAGCAGAAACAAGGTGAACCAATTAAAGTTACGAAAACTCAACCAGATCCAGTGCTAAAAGAAGTTGTTGTTCCAAAAGCCCAGCATAAGGTTAGCTCTCCTACTTTTAATATTGTTGATCATATGAAGAAAGCAACAGTTAGCATCACTATGTTGGATGCATTGCACTTACCTGGGCAGAAAGAAGGTTTGCAAGAGGCGTTGGCCAAAATATCTATTTCTGACGAAACAACCAAAGAATCGCCAAGGGTTCTTACAAAAAGGTGCAGTCAATTCAAGAGGTAAAACCACCACCTTTTTACATTAGTCTGATTATTGGTGATAACATAGTACATAATTGCATGATAGATTCAGGAGCTAGCAGCTCAATCATGCCTAAACAGCTTGTTGACAAGCTGGGTCTTGAATATGAACCATTGTCAAAGGGGGTAGTACAGTTATACGGAACGGCCATTAAGTCTGTAGGAGTTATAAGAAACCTACCCCTTACATTGCATGCCTGTCCTAATTTTCAAGTACCACAGGACATTTACATTATTGATCTCCCACCTTATTTTGTCATTTGTCTGTCTAGAGATTTCACTGCAAAGTTGGGTGGTTATTTGTCATCAGACTAGTCTCACATGTTTTTCAGAACCAGATACGGTACTAGAGTTACCATTAAGTCAGAACCATTGGCCAAAGACCATATCGAGCCCTATGTGCCAAATCCTATAAACGCAAATCTAGCTTTCCATGATTAGGAGGATCAATCCATGACCCTCGACCCCACTGTACCTATAGAAGGTATACCAGATATAAATTTAGATGAGTGGGCAGCTGAGAATCATAAGATTGACCTGTTCAATCTCATGGATGAAGTAGGTTTGGGCATTTATATGATTCAGGAGCCCAATATGACCATTCTAAATCTGGTAAAGGAGGAAAAGGAGTTAGAACAACAAATTGATCAGCTTTGGAAGCTGTATTTTGATGGTTCCAGGAGTAAAATTGGTGCTGGTGGAGGAGCAGTGCTCATATCACCTAAAAATGACAGGTATTATTCAACTTTCAGATTTGCTTTTAGTTGTTCAAATAATGTTGCTGAGTATGAGGCGTTGATAAACGGTTTAGAGTGGGCTAGAAAGAGAAAGATTAAGTGTTTACAGGTATTTGGTGATTCTGAATTAATAGCAAATCAGGTAAGAAATTTGAATTTAACTAAAAATGATTTGCTGAAATTGTATAAGCATCGTGTTTGGGACTTGATTGAAGAGTTCGATGCGTTTAATTTGCAATCAGTACCCAGAAATCAGAATAAGCATGCTGCCATGGGATCACAATTTGACATCCCAGCTGAAGTTCATAATGTGCAGGCACAACAATATGTGAAGGTAGTTGTTAGACCATCAGTACTTGATAATAATGTTAGTTGGCAGATTTTTGACAGCGATGAACAAATATGTCATTTTCTGACAGAAGAGGTAGAGTTTTCTACCGGAAACCAGTGCAAGTTTGACCAGCAATATGGTGATCAAATCATGCAGTTAAAGTCTAATAAACTACCAAAAGGTTTGGTGACCCTTAAGTCCATTTTCAACATCGATGACCAAGTTAGAAAGGAAAAATCCGGCATCATAGTGAAGTAGAAACATTATGAACCGATAGAAATATTTAAGGATAAGCTTCTCAAGCTTGGAAAAGTCTGTACGAAGGAGGAACATCAAGATTTTATCTTACTTTGTCAAGATTTCAGTGACATCTTCGCCTGGGAATATGGAGATCTGAAGGGTTTTAACCCTGAGTTAGCTCAGCATACAATTGAGCTAGAATCCAATGCAAAACCAATCAGACAAAAGCAATGGCCTCTGAATTCGAAACTAGAGCATTTGATGAAAACAAAGTTGAACAAGCTGATTGAAGGAAGCATCATATTTCCAATCAAGCACACTTCTTGGGTATCAAATCTAGTGCCCGTCAGAAAGAAGAACAGAGAGATAAGACTATGTGTTGATTTTCGTGATTTAAATAGAGCTTCACTTAAGGATCACTATCCGTTGCCTTCAATGGAGCAGATATTGCAGGTTGTTTCAGGATCAGAGAGATTCTCATTGCTGGACGGGTATTCAGGTTATAACCAAATCTTGGTTAAGGAAGAAGATCAGTATAAGACAACCTTTACCACCAAGTGGGGTACTATGGCTTACAGAAAGATGCCATTTGGACTGTCAAACGCAGGAGCCACCTTTCAGAGAGCAATGGACATGGCTCTCCAAGGTTTGATTAATAAATTTGTTCTTGTTTACTTGGATTATATTACTATTTTTTCACGTAATGTTGATGATCATTTCAGTCATCTTAGACAGATATTTGAGAGGTGCAGAGAATATGGAATCTCATTGAATCCAAAGAAGAGTATTTTTGCTGTACACGAAGGTAAGCTTCTAGGTTATATCGTTTCAAAAGATGGCATTTCTATTGACCCAGAACATATTGCAGCCATTCTGGCTTTATCACTGCCCGCTCACAAAAAGGGTTTGCAGAGCTTCCTGGGCAGAATTAACTTTGTGAAGAGGTTCATTCCTAATGTTGCAGTGTTATTACAGCCATTGACAGCCATGCTGAAGAAAAACATTCAATTCAGCTGGTCAAAAGAGGGAAAAAATAGTTTTGAGCAGATTAAAGAGGCACTTGCAGCAACCCCTACTCTTATAAATCCTAATTTTGATAAGGATTTCATACTATACACATTCGGAGGAGTGGATACCATCTCCACAATGCTCTGTCAGCAAAATAATGAAGGTATGGAGCAGCCCATAGCTTTCTTTAGTCAAATCTTGCATGACTATGAAACAAGATATTCATTCGTTGAGAAGCATGTACTTGTTGTAGTGAGGAGTTTGAAAAAATTCAGACATATGCTGTCTAATAATAAGATAAATCTGCTGGTAGCTCACCCAACAGTCAAGGAGTTTCTGCTGAATAAAGATATTAATGACAAGTGAGCAGGCTGGATAACCAAAGTCATGGAGTATGACGTCAACATAAAGGTTACCAAGCTTGTTCGAGGTAAAGGATTATGCGAACAACTTGCAGAAAATGAGGAAACTAGCAGTGAAGAGATTGCTGTTGTTTTGAATAATGAAGAGGAACCTACTGTTTCAACTGTTCTAGCTGACTGGATTCATCAAATGGTCCATTATTTGTATACTAGAGATTGTCTAGAAGGTTTAGACAAATCTAAACGAAGGTATTATAGATTGCAGGCAATTCCTTATGCAGTAATAAATGATGTTTTGTATAAAGAGGACTTCAATGGAGTATTTCTCAGATGCGTAAGCCCTTATCAGATTGAAGGAATTCTGGAGGAATTCCATGATGGACCTGCTGGAGGTCACTTTGCACCATGCACTACAACTTTAAAAATCATGAAAGCAGGATATTCTTGGCCAGATCTTTTCAAGGATGCTTATATTTATGTCAGAAAATGTACTAAATGTTCACTGTTTGTAGGCAAACAAAAACTAGCAACTCTGCCCCTGAATCCAATTCAGGTTGAACAACCATTTGGAAAGTGGGGACTTGACTTTATTGGTCCTATTAACCCACCATCAAGTGCAAGTCACAAGTGGATCTTGATAGCAATAGATTACTTCATGAAATGGATAGAAGCAATTGCTCTAAAGGACTCAAATGAAACTTTAGTTTTAAATTTTTATCAAGACATAGTTTCCAGGTTTGGTACACTTGAGTCCATTAATTCAGATAATGCTTTAGCCTTTGTTGGCTTGTAGGTTTCAAATTGGTCCGTAAAGAATAACATCTATTTGAACACTTCGTCCAATTATTACCCCCAGGGTAATGGACAGGAAAAATATACAAACAAAAATCTGATCAAGATTATTAAGAAGACAATTGATGATAATCAGAGATCATGGAACGACAAGCTTAAATTAGCCCTTTGGGTTGATAGAGTTACACCAAAGCGGTCAACAAGTTTTTCACCATATGTTTTGGTTTATGGTAAAGAGGCCAAGCTGTCGATTTCAAGAGAATTCCCAACTCTTAGCTACATAAAGGAATTGGAATTACTCGAAGAGCAGCTAATGCAAGTTAGGCTTGCTGAGTTAACAGAGTTGGATGAAACCAGGAAGGAAGCTTTCAGAAAGCTTCAGATTCATCATTCTCAGATGAAGAAGACATTTGACAGAAAAGCAGTTGCACGAATCTTCAATGAAGGTGACTTAGTTTTTAAATGGGATGAATTGAAGACCAAGCCTGGCAAGCATTCTAAGTTCGATGCCATGTGGGATGGCCCATACATTATAATAGAAAAGAAAGAGCATAACGCTTTCCAGCTCTCAAGGTTGGATGGAGAAGTGTTGCCAATTCCCGTTAATGGGATCCATCTCAAACAGTGCTATTAAGCAATTTTAGATGCTGTTGTACATAGTAGAATAGTTTTCAAGTTTTAGTATGCTTTCAATAAGTGCCTGATGCCACGTTTCATTTCAATATTGTCTGGTTTTCAATAAGTGTAGTTGCTGCACCTGGTTTTCAGATTCTATCATAAAAAGAATTGCAGTAGTTTCTTTTAGTTTTTATTTGATGCTGAGTTACCATTTTTTGAGTCAAGAAAAAACAAAATAGAATATGGACTCCATGCCCAATGGATATGCTAGTCTTTTGTGTTTAGCAGGCAAACACTCCGCAGAGGTCTCCAGTTTGTTACCTATTTTTCACTCTGAGCTCAAACAGGTAGAGCTGGATGAATTTCATCAGTTACAGGTACAAAAATTTTCATGTTTTGTTGATTAAGTGATCATTGATCATCATTGAGATCATCTTACATATGAATCATAGTTTTATTGTGCAAACATTTAAAATAGAAAATTGAGAAAATTTGCATAGTGATGCTTTTATTCATTTTTGTAAAAAAATGTTGAATTCCACACAAGCCGTGGAAGTAACTTTTGGATTTTTACAATCAAATAAAGAATGCATAAACAATGGTATGCTATACAACTGAAAATAACGAAAGCATAGGGTAAAAGATGATCCGTCATTGCCTGGAATGACGAATCGTTGACAGTTGAGGTTCAGTTGTGACGTCAGTTTTAGCTTCATTTCCAGCTTCAACTCCGGTTTCTAGCTTCAAAGACATCTGCAGGAAAAGATGAAAATGATGTTAGAGATGGTCTCTAAGCAATAATGGATCAAATCCTATCATATGCCTTCGCTACTAATAGAAATATAAGATACAATCAAGCTTTCAAGCATCTATTAGATGATTACGAAAATTCAGCTTCTTTTATTTTTGCTAACATGTTTGTTCACTGTGCAGGAATAGGTGCATTGTGTACGAGATGAACTTATCGGATATGTGGAGTAAAACAAGCTCCCACAAGGGTTGAGCCTGACATATCAGGAAGGACATACTCTCAAGTGATATACAAGAGTTCATAGATACATAGCAGTCATTAAGAGTTGCTGAAATCAAGAATATAATATAAGCAACCTTATTTCAGCAGATTCAAGAAAAGTAGTTTGAGCATACAACATGAATTTTCTCTACATTTCAAGAAAGGATCAATCAATGTTGCACTCATCAGTTTCATTTTCTGTTTATGCTCTACTTTATATTTTTCACATTACATCTAAATAAAGTGTTGAGCCTCTTTGCATTGAAGAGAAACATAATATTCGAGTGTTGGAATGCTTTCATAAATCATATCACCATACAGAATAGATTTGCAATAGTCCAGGTTTTTACAAGTTCTTCAACCGAAAGAAGCAAATTCTGTTTTAAATCAGCATTTAATAACAATAGAAGACACAAATATGCATTATCTTTTACCAAACAAGAACAATCTAATGTTACAAGCTAATGTTATATTCTGGCATATATTGCTGAGTATGTTTCCATCATAAAACACAGCCATGATTTAAGGATGTTCATCATCTTGCTTCAAGTGAGCTTGAGAGAAGCAGAGTGTCAAGCTAGGCACGACCAGCATAAGGGAAGTGAGTCTAATAGAAGATACGACAAGATTAGTAGCTATCAGGAGCTACAAGTAAGGCCGTGGCCTATATGTGGCCAGTATTGATGTTAAAATCTGGGCTAAGCATTTAGCAGTGTGTCAAATGGTAATGCAGTGGCTGATCAATATATTATAGACTATACTTATTAATGTAAAATATGAAGTGCTTCTTCTAAAAAAGGTTCATAAATGCTGAACAGAAGGTCTTGGGCATGTTTTGGATCAAAGATATGTTAGGATATATTAAGGTGATTAATATAGTGATTTATCATAGATTTTTTGTAATATACATAGACTATGCTTGCATTGATTTAAATCCTATCAATTTAATGTTATTTTTTGCTTAACTATGTAAAGTAGTATTAATTAAATGATAAAACTATAAATCATTTGATTAATATTACTATTTTTAGGCAAAATAACATTGAATTAATTAAATCCAATAAATGCAAGCATAGAATAAGGCAAAGATGGAGTTTCATTTTGCATGGGCGGATTGACACAAACGAGGTAGCTCTTGCATGCTTTGGCCCACTTTTCAGGGATTTGCAGTTCAGTTCGAGTCTTCGCATGTATCAGTTATGACTTGGCAGTGATTTTGAGCTTAACTGAGCTTGTTTTGCATGGTTTTGGGCCTCCTTTTCAGAGATATTTTCCTTTGCTCAGAATTGGCTTTGGAGTTATCACCTTTTCTTCTAGTTGGACTTTCAGTTCATTTTGACATGCCTTTTGGAAAGGCTTTTGTATATATTCAAAAACTCATTTGTTTTTCAGCTAGTTCTTGTTTTTCAGGCTTTGCACTCTGCAAAGCGAATCATCTTGTAACTCAGCATTTTTATAGAGTAATATAGCAGTGTTTTTACAGGTTCAAATCGTGTTATTGCAGATAATTCCTTCAAGTTTCAGTATTTTAGAATTTTCCTTGAAAGTTTCAAGCATCTTTGTCATGTGGGATTGATCGAAGTAATTATTGTGTTGTAGTTTATGAAACCTTTAAATATTTCTATCTCCTTAGTGAATTCTGTATGCGTCCAAGTTTAAATCCACTGGTTAAACATTGTGCTAATCAATAATCAAATAGTCTAGTTGTGGAAATCATATTTTCCTTCTATGATTATTTCTTTAATAGCCTTTGTTTAAAATATTCAAGTGTTTAAGCTTCTAGATCTAGTTGTGCAAATAAAAATAGTGAATAATTGTTTTATGAGTTAAGTCTGCATGTTTAATTCTTCGGTGCATCACCATAGTTAAAATTTCATAGTTTAGAATTCAAACTTAGTCTCTCTACCTCTTTCCCAGCCAAATCAGTTAGTTTTAGGAGTTTTTCGTTAAGGGAACCAGCCCTCTCTGGAGATTGATTCTCAAAGTTAGGCAACCCACAGGCCTAAGAATCATTCCATGTTTCAACAGATTGCTAGATTTAACTAATCGAGCGTTCGGGTGCAATCTAATTGACAACAGTACCATAGGATCCATCCTTGTGATGGAAGAAAATAACTCCAAAGAAGGGATTTCTTCAGATTCATTTGATTCAATTTTTATTTGGCCTGCAAGAGTGAGATCATCTTCAATTTTTGTCGCCAAGGTCTATACAATTGCAAGAGTAGCTGGGGCTGCTCTTCTCAATAGGAAACCAACTTCGGGCACTTGAGCATTCACAAAGAGACATTTCAAATTCTCAAGTGTAGGTTGAGCAACAATTGGAATTCTTCGTGTCAATTTGTTGAAGTGGGCAATGAACTCGTGCATAGTCATGTGAGATTGCTTCTTCAACTAGGTGAGTTGAGCCAACAAAGCATGAGTGTCTTCAGGAGGTTTGAACCTTGCTTCAAACTTGACTATGAGAGTTGCCCAGTTTGTGATGGTACGTGGCGTCAGATTATACAACCAATCTGCAGCAACACCTTGGAGAGCCTCCACAAACAACCTTACAAATACATCTTCATGTTCAACACCATGAACTCCACAAGCGATGTAGAAAGCAACAACGTGATCATCAGAATGTTGTTTTCCATTACCAAAAAACTTGGGAAAGTTCTTCCATGAGCCTTCAGGAAGAGCATGTAGGGGTAGAGCCAGACTCAACGGACCAAAAGAATTTCCCCAAGGACCTTGAGCAGCCATTTACATGTCCTTGGTCAAAGCTTGAAAAACTTACAAGAAAATAAATTACAATGAAGGACATGTTGTGACCTTTTTCACACATCACCCCATTCAAATGGGGACCCCCCTAAATTTTGCTCCATTATGGTCTTTTGGCTTTGCGTCTCTCTCTCTCTTTGGTCCTTTTGTCTTTTCGGGGATGTCCCATCATTTGACCCAGGTTAAAATATTGATTAAGTCTGCGAAATTAGGGTTCCCATCCTTTAGGCTTGTTTCAGGTCAAATTGAGTTATCAAGGTGAAATCTAAGTGCATCAGTGCAATCAGGAAGCTCAAGGCAAGATCCCACTGAAATATTATTGAAATCTGACAACTTACTATTTTAGTAAGTACCTAATCTAAGGTCTTTTCCTCAAGATTTCAGGATTCTAACCACTTCAGCACATTTAGGCAGCTTCAGAGCATCCACACATGAAATTTGAATAGATTCAGACAACTGGCTATTTTTAGTAGTTTAGCCTTCAGAGGCAATTTTCAGGATTTAAACATGTGATTTTTCAATGCATTTCTAGAGATTACTTCTGGGTTTCTCGAAACCTTCGCAATGATATAACATGCAAACCGAGACGATCACTTTTAGAGTTCAGCCTTCGAAGGCTATTTTTAGGGTTTGCATGCAGATTTCTCTAACGCATGTCTGGATATTCCTTCTGGGTTTTTCGAGAGCTTCGTAACAGTGTGACATGCAAGCAGAGAAGATCAAGTTTCGAGGACTTACTATTTTTAGCCAGTGCCCGCATGCAGACCAATTTTTTGGGTTTTTTTGGGTTTCTTGAGATCCCACAAGCAATATGACATGCAAAATCATCCGACAATGGATGGGTCACTTTTTAGGAAGTTTCTATAAATAGCAGTTTCACCCCAGCCACCCAACACTTCAGTCCAGCATATAGAGCGACATACAAAAGAAACAAAGTCAAATGGAGACCGTTCGGGATACATGCAAGTCAAATTAGGGTTTCCACTTTTATAGGGGATGAAATCTAGAAATTGTCAAAATGAAGTACCCCACCAATATCAGCATACTTCAAGGTACCTGCTGGCAAAATTTGAGCGGAATCGGAGAACTTACTATTTTTAGTAAGTCAGGTTACGGCTATAAATAGCAGGTCTGCACTCGAGGTTGGCATGAGCACGACACTCAAGTTATCAGGATCAGGCGTAGCAAGTTTCAAGTCAAACAGAGCTACTGAAGTCAGAAAGTCAAGAACTTACTATAAATAGCATGTGGCTATAAATAGCAAGTTGGCATGTAGGATAGGCGAAAACAAGTTCACCAAGCAAAGGAGGTCACATGGTGAAAATTTCATGACAGACGGGGCTGTGGAGGTCAAAATAGCAGAGACTTACTAAAAATAGAATGTGAAGACAGGTTGAAGAGATCAAAATGTTCTAAGTATAAAATCAAACTTCACCTTCAAATGACGCCCTAACATGGAAGCTTGGCATGCAAAATGCGCCCATGAAGCAATGAAAAGTCTAAGGCGTTGAAAACATAAGTGCTAGGGGTGAAATGTGCCCAAAAGTAGATGGCAGGCTAGAAAATTTCTAAGGCACTCAAATGGAAGCACACCCATGAAAATGCGCCCTCAAGGAAGGTGATGATATAAAAAAGTTTCTAAGTATGAAATGAAAGCCCACCCCCTTGAATGCGCCCTTGAGGTGAAAGCCACTCAAAAATATTTCTAAGTGTTGAAAATCTAAGCAAGGGGTCCCAAATGCACCCAAGGTTGAAGATGGAGGTTGACATGGGAAAATGCACCCTCACAGTTGAAATTCCTCCTCCATAGGTTGAATGCGCCCACCATGAAGAATTCAAGTAAAATATTCTAAGGCACAAAGTGAAAGTAGCCTATCTAAACTGCGCCCAAGTCAAGAAGAAGTGGCTTCAAAATATTCCAAGGCATAAAGTGAAAGCTCCACCATGGAAATGTGCCCACCTTGATGAGTCTCTCAAAATATTCTAAGGCTGGAGAAATGGAAGTTGGACCCCTCAAATGCGCCCTCACCTTGAAAGGATTAATGAAAGCCTTGGAAACACCTAAGGCATGGGATAATGGAAGTTAAAGAACTGAAATGCGCCCTCAAAACAGAAGCTCCCTAGGCTATTTGCGCCCATTTTGGAGGAATAGGCTGAAAACGCCTAAGTATGTGAAAATAAGAGCCCATGAGCTAAAATGCGCCCAAAGGGAAATGAGCAAGCATGAAAAGTTTCTAAGTGTATGGAATCAAAGCTACACTTCCAATATGCGCCCAAGGAGAAGTGGAGACTTAGAAATTTGTCTAAGGCAAGAAAACAAAAGCATGGAGTCCCAAATGCCCCCATGAAGTGAAGTGGTGTTATGAAAATTTCTAAGTATGAAAATTGCAGCACATACTCTCAAATGCGCCCAAGGCAATGTGAGGGCTCAAAAGGTTTCTAAGTCAAAAACAAAAGTAAGCACCTTGAAATGCGCCCAAGCTTATATGGAGGCTTAAAAAGTTTCTAAGGCACTTCAAAATTTGCCTAAGGCATTGAAAATGGAAGCTTGCATGTAGAAATGTGCCCAAGTTGTGAGGAGGCCTCAAATAAATCCAAGTGTGGAAAATAAAAGCAGCAAGGGTAAAATGCGCCCAAGGTTGAGAGGATGTTGGTAAAATGTTTCCAAGGCATAGCAAAAGTAGACCCCTTTAAATGCGCCCATCATAAGGAGGAAATGACAAGCTGAGAAATCTCTAAGGCGTTGAAAATGAAAGTTCAAGGGGTCATATGCGCCCAGGGTAAGGAGGAGATAAAAGACTTAGGAATTTTTCTATGGCATTAAAAGAAAATGCCACTGAAGGGAATGTGCCTAGAGAGAAGGAAATACTAAAGGAGTTTCTAAGTTAGAAAATGGAAGTAAAGATTTCAAATGCGCTCCAAGGAAGTTGGGACTTGAGAAAAGTTGCTAAGTGAAAGGTAAAGGTTGCTAAGATGTGGAAATGCTTGGGAGATGAGGGTAAAGGTATGTGTTATGAAGTGTACCCAAGGTGAGTTGATTAAATTAAAAAGTTTCTAAGGCATTTTACAAGGTGAAATTAGAAAATTCGCCTAAGGAAGAGATGATATTAAATTTTCCAAGTACAAGGTGAATTGTGCCCATAAGCAGGAAGAGAATTTCTTCAGGAAATAAGGAAAGTGCCAAGGCATAAAAAAATGAAGACTGCAAGTGTGGAATACATCCAGAATAAAATGGAATCAGCCTTAGCAAATTTTATTATTTTTCAAAAATAATAAAAAATTAAACTTACCCCTTCGTCTGGATACACATGAAAACGATGATTTCTGAGGGAAAATTTCTTCTGGGTATTGGACATTTCCCATTGGGAGATTATTTAAAGTTCTTCCACACCTTGCTTGTGTTGTTTCGACAAAGATTTTGGCCTGGAACCCGTTTAACAAATTTCCTAAGGCTCAGATGGATAAATTTTCTAAGACATGGAAAAGGAAAGCAGAGTGGGTCAAATGCATTCAAGCTCAAGATGAGTGGAATTTTTATCCAAGTCATCAAGCTCCTAAAGGAAGGTGGACAAGGCAAGTGAATGAAATTGCTAAGGCAGGAGGATGAAAACAACAAGACGGCATGCGCCCCAACACACAATGTGCCCATGATGAAAGTTTGCCCCGAAGGTGATGAATTTTATCAGATCTAAAGGTCAAGCAGACCTTGAAAGTCAGAACGTGGGAATTGGGTAAGTAAAGTGAATTTATATTATAAATGTTCTGATGCTCTTCTTTTGTTTTGCAGGATGAACACCAGAGCTAGAGCATGAGGACTTGATGAAGCTGGACAACATTGCAACTTTGGAAAAGGAAAAGGCATTGAAGACTGGTCTAAGGCATTAAGAACGTGGTGCAAAAGGGGCTAAATGCGCCTAAGGCAGTGGGCTAGAGAAATATAAAAATTACAAGGAAGAAGTGCGTCCAAGAATTAAGCAAGAGGACTTAACAAAGAAGAACCTTTTTTGCAAGGAGGATTTGAACCAAATGTTGTGTCCTTGCCTCCTCCTAACACAACAGAATTGGTAGGCAGGGCAGAGAAAGTCTTTTTGGGCGAGAATCTTCTAGAAGAGGATTGTGGGCATTAATTGCTCATAGTGGTTCTTGCAAAGGAGTGGAGAATATTTTGTGCATTCATTGCCCCACTCCTCTTTGTGGCAGTTTTTAGGGCAAAAACCCTAATTAGGGCATATGTGGCTCAATCTGGGCCCTTCTTTGTAATTGAATCTAAGCCGTCCGTTGGACTGGGCCAACTATAAAATGGGCATCCCCCCTTATTTGTAATAGGTTAGATTAGATTAAGAAATCAGAGAGATAGCTAGGAGATAGAGCTTAGAAGTAGCATAGCTTAGAAGTTAGCTTAGTTTGGAAAGGAAAGAAAGCTTTCCCTTTGAAAGTTTTGTACGAGGTTGTTGTGGAAAACTCTCATAATACAAAGGTTTATCATTGCATGATGGTTCTATCTTTTATTGTGAATAGATAGCAAGGCCTTTTCGTCTTTCCAATTCAAATTGATAGAGTAAAGTAAACTTTCATTTCATGCAAGTAGTTGTTAATTGTAGAGTGTGGCATTTGGTTTGGACAAGTCTTCCTTTATCCATACCACTAGCGGGCTTGCTGATGGTAAGTCTTGCCTGCGTGGTCAACTGGAATATCGGTACCTAACTTCGGTTGTGATTCATGTGTTCACTTGCATCGTTGTGATGGGGTGTACATGTTGAATCACAATTTGAACATCTTATCCATCCTTTGAAGATTGCACCAACTTTGTCATAGTTGTCCGAAGGGGAGGCGAAACAAAGTCTGGTTTGAAGATTGTCGAAGTCAGTCCTTGCATTCCACCTTTAGAGTAGAAATTAGAATCCCTATCCTTAATCCTTTTCAATTTAGTATTTCCTTGGTTAACTTAGGAATCACAACCTCATTGTCAAATTATTCATGTCTTAATTGCTTCACAAAATCAAACAACTACGTAAGTCCCCTTGAATACCCAACATATTCACATCAACCAATTGAGTCTATTCACGATAAAAGGAACCTTGGAGTTGAACGCATGAACTTTCATGCAATCTTAGCATGCAGAATACTTTGATCAAGAGAGAATAGAGTGACCGTTGGACATTTTATTCTGTGTTGGTGTTGTCATAAAAAACATGTCAACAAAATTGACGCTAGAAGGAGGGCCACTACTTTTTATAGTGAAGCAAAAGGAATTATAAAAGTATAATGTACCAATATGGTGCTACCTCATAGGGAAGTATTTCCAGTGTTGCAGCCTAATTTGGGATTCAATGACGATCAAGAAGATATTCTTTCAGGATTGAACAATCTCGCGTGGAGAACAAAGAAGAGTGCAGCTGAGTACATGCAAACGAGCTTTGTGTTGCAAGAAGAAGAAGAGAAAGCCATCCAAATCCAAGTTGCTATTGAAAGAGATTTGTTGAATCAAAGACTACCAATTGCTCCCGCACGTCACCAGTAGAAGAAATAGCTTCATCCAAGATCACATCAATTCATTCTCACCAGATAAGTTGAAGAGAATTTTGAGGTCTGCACCTAGTTCATCCAAGGAACTTGTAGAGCTAGGGCTACCTACCAGAACAAGGAAGAAGAAAGGCACTCAATCAGACAGAGAGACTCCCTCAACCGAGGAAATTTTATCAAAAGAAGAAGCTCAATCAAGTGAAGAAGTAGTGAGCGGTGAAGAAGTCTCAAGCTTATTTAGAACTCCGCCTAGCATTTCAAGGTTTGCCCAACAAGGACCAGCACGAGACATCACGCTAGTAGCAATCCAACAGTAGCAACTAGTTCAACTCACGCCAGTTGTTGTTCAACAGCAACTAGCTCAAGCAACTATATATCGACAAAGGCAAGCAATGGCTTAGCCAGTTGCAAATGGTGCTACTTGGTTGGTAACCAACCCGTCCCTGCTGGAGTTTGCCGACTATCACGACATGCCAAAGAACCTAGAGAGTTTTTGCTCCAAGTTCCACATCCACGATGTGAACCGCACTGCTAAGGATCACATCAAAATGTTTGAGGACCACCTACGCAATAGGAAGATTGCATATGCAGATGTAGCTTGCAGGTTATTCCCCTATTCTTTGGGGGAAGAGGCCCATTATTGGTTCATACATTTGCCAGTCGGTTCAATCAAAACATGGGAGCAGATGAAGATGGCCTTCATCAGAAAGTTTGGTATTCCCATCACTCCCGCAGAGTTGTTCAGATAGTTCATAGAAGTAAGGAGACAAGATAAGGAGCCCATCCACATCTTCAACAATAGATTTCAGAAAGCTCTCACAAGGTTGCACACTCCTTACACCATCGCGGATGCTCGAGAGAATTATTATGCCGCTTTGGATCCTTTAACTACGATGTTTGTGAGAGAAGCTCACCCCGCTCCCACCAATATGAACTTAGCTTATGCTAAGGCAATTGAAGTGAGCCAGAACATGGGACAAAATACAACTGGTCCCTCACTATACACTGGCTTAAGTTCTACGAGCGGTCAAATACAAACCTAGAATCAGCAAATTCCAACGTTAAATCCAGTTCCACAACTAGCTTACCAGGCAACCGCGCCATCAAATCAGTTGGTTCTCCACCCCGGAGTACCTTCATCTCAAGCGTCGATTGCACAACCTGTTTATCTGCAGAACACAGTACCACCGACATAGACTTAAGAGGAAAGAGATGAAATAAAAGGTTTGGTGGAACAAGTAAAAAAGCTATCAACTGAGGTGACATACCTTAGAAATCAAAATAATCAGATTCAAGCCATGCAAAGAAACAATCAAGCACATCAAGGTGCTAATCGAGGATATCAAAATAATCCTCCGAATCATCACCATGATGCCCATCAAGGATACAATCAGGAGAACAATCATGGGTATATAAATAATAATCAAGGGTTCTCGAAGAGATCCTAGAATACAGGGCCTAATAACAGGGGAGTCCCTTCACCATTGGACAACCCGCCACCTCCTAAGAATCGTCCTGCAGACAAAGAATATCTGGCAGAAGCCGCCTTGTCAGGATGGTGCAGATTACACAACACTAGTCAGTATTCTGAGCTTCAGTGCCATGAGTTTCAAGTTGCCGCTGACATTTTTAGAGAAGAGGTGAAGAACACAGAACCGACAGAGAATCCTCTAGTTACGGGGTATGAAATAGTTCCAGCACCCCAATATGATCAGGCCTTGATCTTGGAAGACTTCAAGTTTCCACCTGAATTCCAAAGTTATATACCTCCGTCGGTTAATCAAAAATTTCCACCAGCTTCGGCAAATGGTCCCATGGGGACGCCAGAGGCTCAAGCGCCTTTAGAGGCTCATGCCACGTATGCATCACCAGATGAGCTCCTAAGCAAAGATGGTTATAGTTTTCCACCTCTTAACAATAGTGTCTTGGTGGAAGGAGCCAGAGAGGTACAAGCTCTCTAGACTACTGGAAATGGTGCCCCTAAAGTATATCAAAGAGGTTATCCTCAAAGAGAACCGTTGACCTTGTCAACACCCCCGAACAACTTTTCCACACCTCCGCATCTCAATGCGAGCAACGTGCCAGTTGCACCGAAAGACTCTCTGGAGTATAGACAATAGGGGCCCACACAAGCAAGATCAAATGGACCACAAATGCCTCAGCAGCCAGTTTACCAGTTAGTCCGAGGACAAAAGGGGAATTCTCCTAGGGAGGATCTAAGAAAGTTGAGCTCCTATGTATTGGAGGAATTCAAGAAGATAAAGGTCAGTTTACCACTCTATGAGTTGATGAAGGTCCAAGAAGTATGAGACACTCTTATGGGGACATTGAATGAGACCCCCACCATAGGAAACACTTCACAAGAGGCACCTAGTGTACCTAGGAATCCACAGGTTGTCATGCAGTCCCATCCAGCACATAACACAAACATGGTACAAAATGTGCCCCAAACACCTTATAATTCATGGGAGGCACCACAATGGCCTCAAAACTTTGAAGGCATGGTATTGAATTCCACTAGCACTCCTGGAAGGACTGAGGCTGAGAAAGGTCCTCAACCTAATGATGCCACAAAGCTTAAACAGAATACCAGGGATGTGACTCAAGGCAGACAAGTCCAGCCAGACAAGAAAGATGAAAAGAGAGATGATGTGGTAGATGAGAGAAGAAAACCAGTAGTGTTTTATCAGGGGAAAGATGAGCCGGCCATCTTTCTGGTCTTAGTTAGAATATTTGGAAAGATGCTACACAACTGTTTGATTGATTCTGGGGCATCAAGTAACATCATGCCTTTAAAGGTATGTGAAAGTTTGGGCCTGATTCCACTCCACACCAACAAGAAAGTGACATAGCTCGATAAAATGGAAGTTCCCATTGTTGGGGAGCTAAATGACATTCACATGCAGCTAGCTGCGGATCCTAGAATCCAGAGCCGTATTGATATCTCCATTGTGGATATACCAGATGGGTATGGCATGCTGCTTAGCAGAGATTGGTGCCAAAAGTTGAATGGGTATATTGCCACTGACTTTTCTCATATGTGGTTGCCTTGGAGAGGAATCCCTAATCAGATAAGAGTGGAGAGCACACCACGGCTCAGGTTGATGATCACCGAATATGGTGACAACAATGAAGTATTATTTGTAGAAACTGATCTGGGCTCCTACAAGCCAGTCAAACAGGAGGTTCTCATGCTACAGAGCCTAGAGGGAGAGAAACCCTTGGAAAATACATCCTCCTCTACTGAAGTATTGATAGAAGATGACTCAAGTGAGAGCGAGGGGATGTTCGAAAATTTTAGAAACTTTGTGCTGAGAAATGTTAGGCAAAGAATGGAATCAGGAAAGAGCGCCTCAATTAGTAGTATGTTAATGCCATATTGGTGTAGAATTCATGAGGCATTCCACCCGGAATTCACATGTGCCATGTGCAAAATGGCCATAGAACAAGTTTCAAAGAGAATTCCACAGGCCTCTCTGATGCAAGAACTTGAAGAAGTAAATGAAAGAAGGAACTCCCAGACAGAAAAATTGGTAGAAGAAAGGAAAATTGAGCCCACAGTGGAGAAGAATGTTCCAGAGGCACCCACCTGTCTTATGGAGAATCAAGTATGGACTTTAAGATTCGATGGATCAAAGTTTAACAAAGGGAATGGAGCGGGGTTTGAACTCATCAGCCCCAAGGGAGAAGCATATCTAGGTGCTTGCAGGCTCTAGTTCCCTTACACCAACAATGTTACTAAATATGAATCTTTGATTCATGGGTTAATCCTAGCAATAAATAAAGGTGCTAAAGTTGTGCATGCCATTGGGGATTCTAACATAGTGGTCTGCCAAGTAAGAAAACAGTATGCTTGTCACAACAAGAGATTGGGCCGTTACCGGAACAGAGTCTGGGACTTGATTGAAAGCTTCAATGCATTCAATATCAAGCAATTATACAGAGCTAAAAATCCAGTGGAAAAATTTCTCGCACAAGCGGCTAGTTCACTAGAACCATTGGCCATGGAAGGTCTAAAGAAATTCATGGTAGAGTTAATCTCTACACCTTCAATTCTAGATAATATAAAGAATTTCCAAGTATTTGATGATGATAAGCAGATTTTGGAATTCTTGACAAACTCGGGGCTATTTGAAGCACAGATTATAGATGAAGAAGAAACCGAAGAAGTGGAATTTGACACCGAAGGGATCTTAAATTTAAAGACAAATGCCATTCCTAGGGGCATGGTTGAGTTAGAAAGACTCTTTGACCCTGATAAACTGAGTAGAAATCAGGGCACTCAAGGAAATGAGTGTGAAACAATCAACTTGGGAACAGATGAGAAAGTAAAGAATGTATTTGTGGGTAAGGTTGTACCCCGAGAGAGAGGGAAGGAATTGTACAATCGTTGAGAGAGTTCTCTGATGTGGTAGCCTGGGGCTAAAAAGATCTAAAGACATATGACACTACCTTGATCATGCACACAATCCCGCTAAAGCTAGGAAATAAACCATTCATACAAAGACAAAGGCCGGTGAATCCGCTGCTAGAACCATTGATATATCAGGAGGTTAAGAAGCTCCTTTTGGCCAGAATCAGTTTCCCAGTAAGGCACTCAATGTGGGTCGCCAATTTGGTACCCGTCAGAAAGAAAAATGGAGAGATAAGGTTATGTGTTGACTTTCACAATTTAAACAGAGCATCTGAGAAGGACAACTATCCGTTGCCCTCACTAGATGAGGTGTTGAAAATTGTGAATGGTTCCCAAATGATGTCCTTCTTGGATGGTTATTCAGGATACAACCAGGTGATGGTTGAAGAGGCAAATAGATTGAAAAGAACTTTCACCACCAAGTGGGGGACTTTTGGCTTAATCAACGCCAGGGCCACATTTCAACGGGCTATGGACATCGCTTTCTGAGACTTAGTCGGAAAGTGCATTATTATATACATGGACGACCTTACCGTCTTCTCCAAGAAGAGGGAAGATCATGTTGAAGACTTGAGGAAGATTTTCCAGAGATGAAGAAGGTTTGGTATTTCTCTCAATTCCAAGAAGTGTGTGTTTGGAGTCACTGAAGGTAGATTGTTAGGACATGTCCTTTTAGAACAGGGCATATCAATTGACCTAGATCGCATTGAAGCAATTTCGAAGATTGGCATGCCAGGGAGTCAGAAAGAGTTGAGGTCCTTCTTTGGAAAGATTAAATTTGTGAGAAAATTCATAACTGGGTTCGCCAAAATTGTCAGACCACTGAATGAGATGTTGAAGAAAGATGCAAAGATAGAATGGACCCCTCAAACAAGGAAAGCGTTTGAGGAAATCAAACAAGCAATAGTGGATGCTCCAGTGCTGGTTAGTCTGGATTATTCGAAACTGTTCTACTTATACTCTTTCACTTCAGAGCACACTTGTGCAGTAGTACTAACCCAGAGAACCAAGGAGAAGGATGAGCATCCAATTGCTTTTATGAGTGCACCATTGAAAGAGGCGGAATTAAGGTATCCAAACATGGAGAAGTAGGCTTATGCTCTAGTAAAAGCAGCTAAGAAGTTTAGGCACTACATCCTAAGGAGCAAAGTCTATGTAATAGTTCCAGACGCCACGGTGAAAACACTATTGATGCATAATGAACTAGGAGAAAGAAGGGGCAAGTGGGTCGCCACTTTACAAGAATATGACATGGAAATGCAGCCTATGAAGTTAGTCTGGGGGCAAGCCTTGGCGCAAACAATAGCAATGGTAGGACCTGGATTAGTGCAACAAACGTATGTGCTGGAGGAAGTATCCCCAGGAGAGTGGTATGATGACACTATATATTATCTATTGAATCATAGGTGTCCTGTACATTTGAATCCAGTACAGAGAAGGGCTTTAAGAATGAAGAGCCAGAGATTTATGCTACAAGGATCAGTAATTTATAGAAGAAATCATGAAGGTATTTATTTGAGATGTGTAGGAAAAAGAGAAGCCAAGCAGCTAATGGAACATTTCCACGAGAAATTCAGAATGGGTCACGAAGGTGGTTTGGCCATAGCTCATCAAATTCCAAGGGCTAGGTATTATTGGCCCACACTTTTTAAAGATGCTTATGAGCATGTGAAGACTTTCCACATTTGTCAGACAACTGCATACAGAGAGAAGAATCCGGCTATGCCCTTGCAGCCAGTGATTGAAGTTAGGCCATTTGCTAAGTGGGGGTTGGACTTTATTGGAATGATTAACCCACCATCCTCGACACAACACAGGTACATACTGACAGCTACAGATTACTGCACCAGGTGGATAGAGGCTCAAGCCCTCAAGCTTTTCACAACAAATGTGGTCATTAAGTTCCTCGAAGAGAATATTATTACAAGGTTTGGATGTCCACATGCTTTGGTGTGCGACAATGACCCTGCCTTTTCATCACTGAAGTTTTCAAACTGGGCATTTGAGTATGGGATTGCATTAAAGTTCTCATCTAACTACTACCCGCAGGGAAATGGACTTGCAGAGTCCACGAATAAGAATTTGTTGAATGCTATCAAGAAACTGTTGGATAAGAACCCTAAGGATTGGCACATGTAGTTGAGGTTTGCCTTGTGGGAAGATAGGACTAGAACGAAGAATTCTTTGGGAACGTCTCCTTACCATTTGGTGTATGGGCAGGACCCAGTCTTCCCAGTTCAATTGAGGATTTTGACTCTTCAGTTTATTCAGGAGTATCTGGAAGGCGAGGACCGAGTTCAAGTCAGGTTGTCCCAATTGATGCACTTGGAGGAGAAAAGAGACGAAGCATTGGAAAATCTAGCCAAGCATCAAGGAGTCGTGAAGAGATGGTTCGACAAGCAGGCCAAGGTCAAGGCCTTCAAGATTTCAGATTTGGTTTTATGTTGGGACAAGGCCCACGAAAGAAAAGGTGATCATGATAAGTTCGAAAAATTGTGGTTGGGCCCGTATCAGATTTATGAGATCCTGGGAGATAATACATTCAGATTGAAAATGCTAACAGGAGAGGATATCCCATTGCCAGTCAATGGGTGGTTCCTCAAGCATTATTTCCAAGCATAGGTTCCCTCCTGGATCCTACTTTGTACATAGTAGATTAGGTTGTTTTGTTTCCCGCTTTCCCTTTTGGTTTTGGTTTTGGTTTGTTGCCCTTTGGGTTTTTGGTTTTGGTGTTTCTGCCTTTGAGTTGTCTGCTCAAGTGGTTTTGGTTTGGGTTTGGAATGGACATGAGTTTTGGGGTTTCCCATTGTGTATGGGGGTGATGATGTTTCTTCATAGTTTAGTCTACTTCCATGGGGATTTTTATGAATTTATGCAAATGATAAATGCCAAGGTTGTTTTCCTCTTGTCATCATCCAGTCTCATATAAGCTCGACTCAGAAGGTTAATCAGATATTGTGTCTTAACACATCTTGCTTCAGTGCCACTGCAATTCTCAAACCCATTGGTAGCTTCATTGCTTGCCAACCAATTATGGAATTGACAGAAAATCAAGAGAAAAGAAGAAAATATACTAAAAGAGAAATATAATAAAAAAAAATGAAAGAAAATTTGTACTTAAAACATTGGTTTGGGAACATATGGATAACTCCATCGGGGCTATAGATGCCTAACCACCAGTGGAGCAATATTCGTGAGAATTTTAGTGACAACCTCGTCGGGGCTATGGACGCCTGACTGGCAGCGAGACAATTTCTGGATGCTTTTGAAGTTAAAGTACTTATATAACTTGCCATAGTCAATCTTGGGAGTCACGATGATTTAGAGATGAGATAAATGCATATGTTCAAGAGATCTCAGATGAAGATGTTTTGATCCAATATTGGATTCTCCTCCCCCTTTGAGTAAGTATCCTTTCTGTATCATGGTTGAAGGGAATTGGCCAGGGTTTAATTTTCAAAGTGTTTTTCAACACTTTCCCATGGAGTCGCCAGATGTTGTGACCTTTTTCACACATCACCCCATTCAAATGGGGACCCCCCTAAATTTTGCTCCATTATGGTCTTTTGGCTTTGCATCTCTCTCTCTCTGGTCCTTCTATCTTTTCGGGGATGTCCCATAATTTGACCCAGGTTAAAATATTGATTAAGTCTGTGAAATTAGGGTTCCCATCCTTTAGGCTTGTTTCAGGTCAAATTGAGTTATCAAGGTGAAATCTAAGTGCAGCAGTGCAATCAGGAAGCTCAAGGTAGGATCCCACTGAAATCTTATTGAAATATGACAACTTACTATTTTTAGTAAGTACCTAATCTGAGGTCTTTTCCTCAAGATTTTGGGATTCTAACCACTTCAGCACATTCAGGCAGCTTCAGAGCATCCACACATGAAATTTGAATAGATTCAGAGAACTGGCTATTTTTAGCAGTTCAGCCTTCGGAGGCCATTTTTAGGATTTAAACATGTGATTTTTCAATGCATGTCTAGAGATTACTTTTGGGTTTCTCAAAACCTTCGCAATCATATAACATGCAAACCAAGACGATCACTTTCAGAGTTCAACCTTCTGAGGCTATTTTTAGGGTTTGCATGCAGAGTTCTCTAACGCATGTCCGGATATTCCTTCTGGGTTTTTTGAGAGCCTCGCAACAGTGTGACATGCAAGTGGAGAAGATCAAGTTTCGAGGACTTACTATTTTTAGCCAGTGCCCGCATGCAGACCAGTTTTTAAGGTTTTTTTGGGTTTCTTGAGATCCCATAGGCAATATGACATGCAAAATCATCTGGCAATGGATGGGTCACTTTTCAGGAAGTTTCTATAAATAGCAGTTTCACTCCAGCCACCCAACACTTCAGTCTAGCATACAGAGCGACATGCAGAAGAAACAAAGTCAAACGGAGACCGTTCGGGATACATGCAAGTCAAATTAGGGTTTCCACTTTTATAGGGGATGAAATCCAGAAATTGTCAAAATGAAGTACCCCACCAATATCAGCATACTCCAAGGTACCTGCTGGCAAAATTTGAGCGGAATCAGAGAACTTACTATTTTTTGGCATGAGCACGACACTCAAGTTATTAGGATTAGACATAGCAAGTTTCAAGTCAAACGGAGCTACTGAAGTCAGAAAGTCAAGAACTTACTATAAATAGCATGTGGCTATAAATAGCAAGTTGGCATGTAGGACAGGCAAAAACAAGTTCAGCAAGCAAAGGAGGTCACATGGTGAAAATTTCATGACAGACGGGGCTGTGGAGGTCAAAATAGCAGAGACTTACTAAAAATAGAATGTGAAGATAGGCTGAAGAGATCAAAATGTTCTAAGTATAAAATCAAACTTCACCTTCAAATGACGCCCTAACATGGAAGCTTGGCATGCAAAATGCGCCAATGAAGCAATGAAAAGTCTAAGGTGTTGAAAACATAAGTGCTAGGGGTGAAATGTGCCCAAAAGTAGATGGTAGGCTAGAAATTTTCTAAGGCACTCAAATGGAAGCACACCCATGAAAATGCGCCCTCAAGAGAAATAGAAGCTTGCACATGTAAATGCGCCCTCAAGGAAGGTGATTATATGGTGAGTGTCTTGGGGGGAGATTCTTCCCTCCCCTTGCACTGTGATTGAAAGGATGTTTGGTTACTGACACGGCTAACTACTACACTAGGTTCTTAGTAAGTCTTTCCATTCAGTGTGACAATGGATATACTCCCTCGAGAGACCTCCCAACCTTTAGAACAAAGGTTTTGGGGATGGTTATCCTGTCAACTACTGTCAAGTTGGATTTTCATCAACAACTTGCTTTTGATTATAGTGGGTTGGAAACCTTGGCTTTAGGTGTTCCCACTTAGGTTGTTCCCGTAGGGTGAGTACTTTTTCCCACTACGGCAGGCCTTCTAAAGGATTGAATAAAATAGGAAATGCATAAAGAAAATGGGTAAGTCTAATTTTTTGGTCACCCAGTAAAGAGGAGAGCATATACCTATTACCCAATCAAGCACAGTAGATAAATGTTCAGTTTTAAACCCAAATGAAAGTTTTCTATTCTAAGTGAAGATATTGCTTCACAAAAACATGGGGTTTATTTTAACCAAACAAAAGTAAATGAAGTGACTATCCTAGGATTGATAAATTGCCAATTAAATTGCCTATCCTAGGATTGATAAATTTTAAATGAAATGTCTACCCTAGGGTTGGTTTATTTTAAACCCAAAAAAAAGGAAAGACTGGTCGCGGTCGCGTCGGATCCAGATTACAATTCTAAGAGGCGAAATTTTTACCAGAATTTAAAAAAAATAACAAATAGTAAAATGACCATAACTTTCTCAAATCTTAACAAAATTTTATATCGTTTGAAGTTTTGGAAAGCTACAAACAAGGCCTACAAAACCCAGATAAGCATTTTTTAATTTTTCATTTACCCATTTTTCTGTGTTCTAAAGAAGATGACAGGATTTTGTGCAAATTCTTGGCTGTAACCTGCAAAACAACAAAAACAAACAAGAAAAGCAACAAATCTGCAAAAAACGTGTTAAACAAACTTGTCAGGTTCACCAATGTAATGATCTAAAATATAATCCTGCAAAACAAATCTTGTTAGAACATGCATGCAATAATAAACAAATCATTCAATGGAATGCAAAGGAGAATATGAAAGAAAATGGAATGAGACTAGAACAGTCTCACCCATTTCTCTCCTCCATGGCTACTTCCATTGTACCTTCTTGAGATTGTTGTGATGAAAATGATGCCCTCAGATTTGAGAGCAAATTCTATAATGCCTAGCCTTAGCAAATACCTTTGAAGGATTTAATGAAATAAACTATGCAAATTAGAAAGTAAATTCTATTATGCAAAGTATTAAATATAATATGCCTAATGTGTGATAATATCTATGCCAAATGAGGATAAATTAAATGATTGATCGATGATAAAGATTCAAGAGATAAGATTGATCGACCCCGAAAATGAGATCAAGATTGTCATTTTATAGAAAATGCAATCTTGAATGGACGGACGAGATGAGAGATTGAGAAGTACCCTAGAATCAAAGGTCAAGATTCAATAAGGAAACTCTCATTTAGAGTTAGGGAAAGATACCCATATGTGTGAATAAGATTTAATTAAATGAATTAAATCAAGACTAAATGTGACAGTTGAGATGAAATTAGTAAAAATCAGAAGACAAAAGGATGAGATTTTAGAAAATCAGTAATTTTAGAAATTACTTGATTTGTAGAGGAATATTTCCCTTTTGAATTAAATTAATTCAAAATAGAGATTTTGTGAGATAATAAGTAATTGATTTTTGAAATCAATTACTAAATGAAGAATCGGTTAGCTATGTGAAGATATTTTTAAATGATTTTCTTTATTTGAAAATATAGAAGTGTCACATAAGGCAATTAAATAATTAATAATAATTATTTAATTTTAATTAAGAGACAATTACTTAATTAAATAAATGAATGAATTTATTTAATTAAGAGAGGATTTAGGAATTAAATCAATATATTTAAAATATATTAATTTAATAACCAAGATGACTTTAATGATAAGGATTAATTAAATAAATTGATGAATTTATTTAATTATTAGAAGACTTTGACAATTAGTGACATTAAAATAAATAAATAAGATTTATTTATTTAATAATCATGAAGAATGAAGGATTATGAATTAATTAAATAATTATGAATTATTTAATTAATAGTTGAATGTGGGTTAGAAACATAATTAAAATGTCATAATTATGCTAGGGAAAAAGGTGATAAAATGTTGCTTGTAGGCCTAAGTCATTTTTAGGTGTCTACACATATTCCTATAGTTTTGTATCTGGAAAAGGAATTGGAAAACCCTGTGTTGAATATGTGAAATCATTTGTTAAAATTGAACAAATTTCTTGTAGGTGACCATTTTTTTAAAGTATTTTCCCTACTGAAGCATATGTTTAACAAATTTGTATATATATATATATATTGAAGTTCATGTTTAAATATTTTATGAGTATTTGGGTTTTCGTCCATATGATGGATGAAAGAATCTGTAGGTTTTTGGCTTCTTTTAAATTTCCTTCAACGAATTTAGATTCACAGGTGTGAAAATTTAATGAGATTAAATAATGGAAGGGGCATATGGGGGGTTACCCCACTACTACTCCCCCTAAAGGGAGGTGGACGGTGGAGTCTCCATTGTCGCTTCCCCTAAGGGAGGTTCTCTGTTGGGAATAAATTCTTCTATAGAAATTAACTTTTTGGAAAATTTGGGTAAAATTTTTCCTATAGAGAATTTACTATTGGATTTTTTGTTGTAGAATAATTACAATACATCTTCCTATAGTTTGGTATCTGGAAAAGGAATTGGGAAACCCTGTGTCGAATATGTGAAATCATTTGTTAAAATTGAGCAAATTTCCTGTAGGTGACCATTTTTGAAAAATATTTGCCCTACTGAAGCATACGTTTAACAAATTTGTATATATATGTGAGGCCCATTGTCAAATAGACACACATACCTTGTATTTTTTTATCATCCACATGGTTATGCTTGGACACATTTTACTTTTGCCCCACATTAGTATGGTGGTTGATTATGAACATTAAGTTTAATTGTTAATATGCTTATTATAATATTTATTTTATGAATTGTAATTTTATGAGTATTCTAGTTGATCAAACTAATATCTTGAATGTTATGAAGGCTGAAACAATGTGATTTGTGATATCATTTTAATCCAGAAGTGAATTTTAAGTTACCATGCAAGGTGATGCATACATGATATTGTTTCAATTCAAGACAAATAATTGAATTATTATGCAAGTGACTATAAAAATTGTGATTAATGTTTTAGAAGTGAAATTGGTATTGCTTTAAAATTGTAACAATATAGTGTTTGAATTCTAGAAAGGAAAATACGAACAAAGATTATTGTATGCTTCATCGTATGTATGTGTTTTGATTTAACTCTCTGGATGATTGGACTAATGTTTACATGGAGTGTGTAGGTTAATCTTCCATAGCCATGGACATTGGAGGCAACCAAAAAGACCTTTGTGTTACCCTGTAAAGCCTAACTCAACCGCATGGAGGGGCTAGAGTCTTACATTGTTATGTTAAATATTTGGTGATGTGCATGTTGGGGGTAAAGGTGTAAATGTTTGAATTGTTTGAAAACAAATGTGATCTCAAAATTGAAAATTCGGATCCCTTGGTTTATGTCACTTTAAAGGGTCATTTATGTCTTAATTTTAGTTAATTCATGCTTTTTAGAGGCCCTAGGTATATACCTAAAGATTGGGGGTTATTTTTAGGCCATACTTTTGACCATGCTTCATTTATGAACCCTCTTGCATTGCTTGTAAAAGGGGTGACGAAAATTGGAGTAAGGGAGTCCATGTGAACACCATGCCTCTTAAATGAGAAGAGGACATGGTGGTTGGGGGTACTTTTTGAGAAGAAAACTGAAAGAAAGTGTTTACTAAGTATTATTCATTCTGGGTTAAGTGTGGAAAAGGAGGGGGAAGAGGAGCTGGAAAAAAATAGAGAAGAGTTGAAGAAGGGATTGAAAAAGCAAGTAACAAACCCCTTCCAAAGTTCAGAGGTAAGATCTTCATCCTACATGTTTTTGTTTGAATATCTGTGTGAAATCTAAGTTGTGTTATGTGTTACCTGACTATTTGTTGGATTTATTGTTTGTGTTAGTGTATTTGATGTGTGTTGCAATGTTAGGTTGGCTCCCCAATTTAGGCTGTGAGCAACCCATGTAGGGGATGGAGGGGAAGAAATCCCCATGTGGGGCTTATATGAGAGTTATATTTTGATTCTGGAAAGATTGTGTGCTTCGGCTATGAGAATAATGGTTATGAGTACCCAAAGGGTAAGAGTACCCTTTTTGTGAAAATTTGGGCATGACAATATATATCAATATATATATATATATATATTGAAGTTCATGTTTAAATATTTTATGAGCATTTGGGTTTTTGTCCGTACGGCAGATGAAATAATCTGTAGGTTTTTGGCTTCTTTTAAATTTCATTCAATGAATTTAGATTCACAGGTGTGAAAATTTAATAAGATTAAATAATGGAAGGGGTGTAGGGGGGTTACCCCACCATCGCTCCCCCTAAAGGGAGGTGGATGATGGAGTCTCCACCATCGCTTCCCCTAAGGGAGGCAGATGGTGGAGCTTCCATTGTCTGCACCCCTCAATGGAAGGGGGGGTTGGCGTACAAACAACACCCTCCCCTATACTTGGTATTGTACCTTATGTGAATTTGTGTGTTTTTTGATTATTAAGTGGGTTTGTGTAACGCCCCATCATGCAACCCAATAGGAAGTTGCATTTAACTACTTAAATAGAATAATTTTTTTTTTAAAAGAACAATTATTAAGCATAAATGAGAGTAAGTTCACTAACTAATGCCAACAACCTCTAAGGTTACGAGATAGAGGTTATATAGAACCTCAACAAAAACATGAATATAAACCATGTCCATTATTTAATTAATGAAATAACACATACATGCCAAGTAAGATAATATTACAACAAGCATAAGAGATAACTTTCAAATACATTAATCCATCATTTAACAATAAGGTTACAACACTCATTCCCCGAATGAGGCAAGTCCAATAAATAGGGTTACAATTACCAATTCCACCTTGATAACAAGAGGGGTAATAATTACAAGAATAATTGAAAAGATAACAAGTAAGAACTGCAACTGAAACCACGAGCTCTCCAATTGGAAGACTCGTCCACACGTACAAGGAGAAAACCCAATGGAGTAAGGTGCATGTTCCACCCAACCAAGTGGAACCCAAAGGTCCACCCCTCGTGTTGGGAGATAGTAACTAGGATTTATGTGCCGAGTCGTCACCCTAGTTGTAGTGTGGCGTCAGTCCTAGTATAGTCCAGTTGTGCTATTTTGTTCTAATTGCCTGATTTCAATTTATTTTGGAAGTTAGAATAATGTTAGAAATGTGATTAAATTATTGAGTAATTTAATTTAATTAATAAATATTTTAATCTTATGGTAGATTTATTTTATTAATTGATTAAGTTATTTATGTGGAAATGAATTACATTATTCTTTTTGGAAATGCATGCATATTTAAGTCGGAATTGGAAATTAGGAAAATGAATTAAAAGTCAATTTAGAAATTTGAAAATTTGAAAATTAAAAAAAAAAGATATTTCCTATATTCTATTTTCTGGAATTTATGAGGGTGGTTGTAGGATTTTGGGAAGGAATTTTGCATATCTTTAAATTTCTTCACAAAAATTTTAAAAAATGGAGTTTTTGGGGGAAAATTGAAAATAGAAGAGGAAGGTTGCTCAATTTTGTGGGTTTGGACAAAAAGCTCAAGGAATCTGTGGAGCTTAAAAGGGTTTCAAAGCACCAGCAGGATCTTCAACATACTTCAAGAGAATTAGGTTCTCATCTTGTTTAATTGAAATTTGGTTGATTCAATGGTGTTGTGTGAATGGAAAACTATTTACAATCTTTAATTTGTGTGCAAAATAAATCTGTTTGATAGCTTTGCTTTCAAAATTGGATAAGTTTGTTTAAGGTTGGGAACAAAACTCTTGTTGCAAATTGTTATTTCAATTTTATTTTGTTTTCATTTTGTTCTTCAATTTATTTGAAGTTTCAAACTTGGTTGAATGGCTATTTATATATATATTCATGTATAAATAAATAGGTTTGTGATTTATTTTTATAATTTCATATTATAAGGTTATGCTGGCCATTTAAAAAAAAAAAAAGACCAATAGGAAATTTTGTTTTTAAAAATAAAGGGTTCTGGTTTTTTTAAATAAATAAAATTACAAAAGATGTGACAGTTATTTTTATTTAAAAATAAAAATAAAAAAAAAAGGGGGTTGGGGTCATTCCCACCGCCTCCCTTGGGAAGGCGGGGGAGCGCACTGCCGCAACCCCGTTTGCAACCTGAGCAGACTGTGCAGCACGCGACCACCAATGGTGGCCGGCTACGCTCTACGCAACCCATGCCACCACGGGTGGTGGCCGGCTTCGCCGCCTGTGCAGCGTCATTGCCTTCCGCCTCCCTCCCCTCCGTCTGGTGGTGCCACCTCCTACGACCCCCATAGTCAACATCCACCACCGCCTGGTAAATAGCCGCGGCTGGTGCCAATCTCCGCCCTAATGTAAAATGCATGCAACTCGAGGTTCGTGCGATCCAACCTTAGGGTTGGTGCCCGAATCAAGGCAGTGCTCTTAGTTTTTTTTTTTAAAGAAAAAAATTAATTAAAAATAATAATAAAGTTTTATTTTATTTTATATATTATCATTTTTATAATATATTAATATTATAATTATTATAATATTTGAATATTAAATTTTTTTATTATGATTTGTCATATTGTTAAAATGCATTTAATATTGTAATAATATGATTTATTATATTGTTAAAATACATTCAATATTTTAATATTATGACTATTATAATATTGAAATGTATATGATGGAATGATATTATTCTTTTATAATATTATGAGAAATTTAAACAATAGTATAATATTAATATTAATATTATCAATTTGAAAATGATTAGTTCATTATATTATTATAATATTTAGAGGGGAAGATTGTTTTTTTTAGAAAATGAATTTTATTGAATATGCAATAAATATTTTATTTAAAAATGGAATTTTGCTCTTATCTGCATTATTAAAATACGGGTTAATGTTTTATATATTTAAATGCTACGTGGAAACAAAATGATTTTTAAATGGCGTATTTTAAACCAGTACATTTAACGCATTGGTTACTGAATGCTAGTCAGGAAATGGGTTTAGTGAACCCAAAGTAGATTTGATTCTTCCCTTGTTTTGAGATGTTCGTATGGTCATTTGGGAAATGTGGGTTTTAATGTTTAATCAAGTCTTCCAATTGAGTTTTCAAGTTTGTGGGTTGTCATACTGTGTAGTCAACCTTAGATCATGTAAGACCCCTCCGTTTTGCTCTTTTGATTGAACAATGTTTTGTTTGATTATGTTGTACTTTTTGTTTGCACTTTGATTTAGAAATCAGTTGTTATTTGATCATTATCTATAAAGTTATGTGAAGGGTATATTTTAGTGTGAGGGTGTATTCTTTTGATGTTATTATTATGTCATGCTTTGGATTAGCATAGTAGATAATTGAATTAATGATGTTTATACTTTTAATTATATTAATGATGTTAGATTCATCAGTCAGTGATACTATATTGGTGAAGGGGACGGATCGCATCACTCGCTTGCGAGCGCCTTATGATTCTGTGATTTCTTCTTCACGGTGTGTTTTAATTTTAACATATATATGCATGTGGATATACTCTATATTTGCAGGTTGACAGATACAGGACATCGACTCCACTTGGTTTCACAGGTGAGAGCGTGTCCAATGCCCTACGGTATTTGATTAGGAGATAGTAGCTAGGTTTTCATGCCAAGTCATCACCCTAGTCCTTGTATGTCGTCAGTTGTTTGTCAGGTTGTGTTGTTGTGAATATCGTGCCCTCTCTTCGTTATTTAATTGCAAGTTAGAAAAGTTAAATAAATGGCCTATGTAGTTAAGTTGTTGATTTAATTAATCTGGTTATATTGTGAAAAATGTTATTTTATTTATTGATTAATTTAATGTAATTAATAAAATAATTAAATCTTGGATTAGATTTATTTTATTAATTAATTACATTAATTATGTTGAAATTAAGTTGGAAAATTTGGAAAAGGTTTAAATTTCATTTTTGAAAATTAGAAAATGCAAAAATTGGAAAATAGAAATATTTGGAGATATTTTCCAGAGTTTGACTTTGGGGTAGAAAGATATTTTCATTTTGGCTATTATTTGGTTTTTGGGTAAAATTTTTAAAAAAATGAAAAAAGATGAGAAAAATGGAGAAGGGAAGAAATTTCTGGTTTGGGGGTTTTGGATTTGCATGGAGGAACTAGATTTTGAAGAGGAATCATGGCACCCTTTTTGGATCTGTTCAAACTTCTTGAAACTAGGTTCCTTGTTTAGTTTAATTTTGATTTTGAAGAAAAACTTAAAGTTTGTTATTCTGTTTGCAAAACCCATGTTGAATCCTTATCAAATTGTAATCTTTGTTTCATGTGGTTGTTCTTCAAATAGAAAATTTATATTCTTAGTTGTAATTGATCATTTTAATTACTATTTGCTCAATTAATTCTATGAATTCTTGTGAGAAAAATAAAATATCTTGATATATATGTATAAATATATACAAAAATGTATATACATACCTATATATACATATTTTATTTGTGTTTTATTACGAGCTTATGTTGTTATTGGTTTAAGTAGAAAAACCCCTCCTTTTAAAATTAATTTTCGGACTTTTTTTAGAAAATCCGCAGAAAGAAAGAAAGAAAGAAAAAATAATAATAAAAAAAATAAAAAAAAATTAAAAAAAAAACAATTGGTTTTCGGAGGGTTTGGGGGGGAGCTGTGGGAGGTGCTGCCCCCACCACTGCCCCCACATAGGGGATGGTTGTGGAGGCAGAGCCTCCATCACCACCTCAACCCTCGCATTAGCCACGCCCCTCGCCTAGGGTTCAGCTGTGTGTAACACAGCCGACGCCCTTTGGGGAGCCAACTGTGTTACACACAGTCGGCCTAGGGTTAGGGTCGGCTGAGCATGCCGCCGCCCTGCCCAAAAATCATGGCCACTGCCCTGTGCGAATGGCATTCATCGCCTCCCCTCTAAAAATGCGTGCACAGATCTTGAGGAACCCGCGCCCTAATTTCCTTTGGGGTTCTTTCTTTAAAATAAATAAAATATATATTATTTTAATATTATATTTTATATTATTAAATATTGTTAAAAAATAATATTTGATATTATATTTTGTAATGTTAAAATAATGATATATATTAAAAGGTGATTAAATTATTGGTATGTGTTTTTCTTTTAATTGAGAAAATCTATATCAAAATGTTATGGTCAAATTATGGAATTTCATTTTAGAATAATATAATTGAGTAAAATTTTAAATCTAAATGCATTAGTCCAATTATTGTTTCATTTTAAAAAGACAATATTTTGGAAAGGGAAAAATGGATTTAAGAGTGATATATTTTTATAACGAGATTAAATGTTTTAAAATGATTTATTTCGCAAAGGAGTTGTCGATATTCTGAGATGATAAATTTAAATCAAATGAGTAAAGGTTTATTTTAGTATTATTATTTGCAAACAAATAAGGATTAAATATTTGATTCTAAAATTATAGATGAATTAATGGATTTTAAAGTAATATATGTTTTGAGAAAGGGGAAATAGTTATTTATTTCGAAACGATATTTTCTGAATGGTAGGAATAAATGTTTATTTTATCATTATTGAAAAACAATTAGAGAATGTGACATTTGATTTAAATTTCATCTATGTCCAAAAGAAATGTTATTTAATTCAGTTTGTTAATGTGATGAATTACTGCATGTTAAGGAAGAAGTGGATTTAGTGAATCCAAAGTAAATTTTGCTTCTGTCTTCTTGTTCATCTTGACTGTGAATTGCATTCCGCTTTCATTTGGGGAAAGTTGAGTTTTAGAGTTTAATAAGTCTTCTAGATGAGTTTTCAGTTATGGGGGTTGTCGTCTTGTGATGTCGACTATTTGTTAATTCCCTTGGGTGTGCATGTAGTGATGTCAATGTTGTACCCGGTTTCCACGATCGGAAATGTTTTGTGCCTCCTGAGAAAGGAGTGGATTTTGTTATGTGTGTCTCCTTGTCAGGAGCTGTCAGGAGCCGTTTTTGTTATTGTTGTTACCTCCAGTGTTTGGAGATGGTTTTATCTTTGTTGCTCCTGAGAAAGGAGTGGAGTTTGTAATGTGTGCCTCCTTGTCAGGAGCTGTCAGGAGCCATTTTATTATTGATGTTACCTCCAATGTTTGGAGATGGGTTCATCTTTTTCGACTCCTGAGAAAGTAGTGGACGTGTTATCTTATTTGTTGCACCTTAGTTCCATAGATGTTTGGATGGTGTGTGTGTATTGTCCAGTAGAAGAGTGGCTTGTAACGGGGGTCGACACCCAAAGTGGTGTCAAGGATAACTCGTTGTAAGTTATTTAATCAAGTGATAACTAAAACAATACTTAGAATTTTAGGACTAACTTCTCGCTAATCAAGATTTTAATGCCTCACTCATGGACCTAAGTGCTCGGTTAGGCTTGGGATGAGATGAGAAGGCTTGTAATGGAAAGGTCATCTATCTTGTCTGTACGAAAGGTATTTGGCTCCGCATGAGTGAGTATGGGGGCTGGGATTCAGTAAAGGTCACCAAGATAACCTTTTCTTGTGGGGGCCGGAGCCTAGGAAGATTCCCAAGGATAACCCATGACGAGCTGTGTGATGACACTCTGTCTAGGACAACAGTCAGTTTTGTTTTGTGGGTATGGTTTCTGTAACATACCTGATGTGACCATAGTTGGTATTTGATTATTATGTGTATGGTTCTCGTAACATACTTGTTTTGCTTTATCTCTGGAAGCAATGTGACCCTGTAGAGTTGTCCTTGTGTGTTACTCATGATGCTCTTGAGTTGTACTTTTGGTGTACTTATGTTGTACGTATGTGGTACTTGGGTTGTACTTGTGAAGTGCTTGTGTTGTACTTGCATGGTAACTGAGTTGTGCTTGAGTTGATTATGTGTAGATCTCATGATGTATTTGTGAGGATCATGTAATTGGTTGTTTCGATTTGGTTCAATTTATGTTAACTCGTGTCTAGAGGTAGATGGTCTTGACTAGGATTCCTGGTTACTATCTCCTAGCATGAGGGGTGGGCCTTTGGGTTCCACTTGGTTGGGTGGTGTGCACCTAAATCCGTTGGGCTACCTTCATGTTCATGTGGATGAGACTTCTAGTTGGAGAGCTCGTGGGTTTCTGTATCAGTTCTTGTTGTATGTCATTTTAGTTGATCTTGTATTATTTTACCCCTCTATGTTATCGAGGTGGAAATTGTAATTGTAATCTTTATTTATGGTCTTGCCTCATTCGGGGAATGAGAGTTGTAATTGTAATATTTCTTTATGGATAAATGAGTTTGAAAATTATCTATATGTTTGGATGTAATTTATCTTGTATGGAATGTATGCGTATTTATTATCTTGAGTAGATAAATGTTATGGTTTTTATTCATGTTGTTGTTGTGGGTTGTTAAGTAGTTTCAGTCTCGTAACCTTAGGGGATGTTTGCATTGGGAAGTGAACTTGTATAATAATTGTACTTAAACAAAAAAAATTATCCTATTTAAGTAGTTGTTTGCAACATCCTTTAGGGTTGCGTGGCGGGGCGTTACAAATCACCTTGGGGTAGTGCGTTTAACCAGTTTGTTCCCCAGTTATCACGAACGAGAGTTTGTGGACTGTATGTCATGGTTAGAGATGTGGTATCCTTATCTCGCACTTGTGTACCCTTGGGTTGTGAAGTTGTTCCACATTTCGTCTTAGAGGAGTGGCTTGTAACGAGGGCCGACACATGAAGTGGTGCCAGGATAACTCATTGTAAATTAATTAATCCACTGATAACTTAATTAACTGATTAGAGTATCACATAGTATCAAACACTTAATAAGATAATTATTCCTCACTCATGAACACAAGGGCTCGTAAAGACTTGGGTTGAGACGAGAAGGCCTGGAATGGCAAGATCATTATCTTGTCTCTATGAAAGATAATTGATTCCGCATTGGTTTACATGTGGGGCCGAAAGTTGTTAGAGGTTACCAGGATAACCCAAGATGGGGGCCGGGGCCTAGGAAGACTCACTAGGATAACCCATGTAACATTGTGATGACACTTCTTCTAGGTCGACAGTATGTTCGCATTAGTGATGCAATTGATTATGTAATTTCTGGAAGCATTGTAACCTTGTGTCAGTGATGTCACTGTGTTTATTTCGGTATGGTTATATTAGCCTATGTCTAGAGGTAGACGTCCTTGGATAGAAATTCTTGTTACTATCTCCTAGCACGGGGGGTGGACCTTTGGGTTCCACTTGGTTGGGTGGAATGTGCACCTTACTCCATTGGGTTTTCTCATTGCACGTGTGGACGAGTCTTCCAGTTGGAGAGCTCGTGGTTTCAGTTGCAGTTCTTACTTGTTATCTTTTCAGTTATTCTTGTAATTATTACCCCTCTTGTTATCGAGGTGGAATTGGTAGTTGTAACCCTATTTATTGGACTTGCCTCATTCGGGGAATGAGTGTTGTAACCTTATTGTTAAATGATGGATTAATGTATTTGAAAGTTATCTCTTATGCTTGCTATAATATTATCTTACTTGGCATGTATGTGTTATTTCATTAATTAAATAACGGACATGGTTTATATTCATGTTTTTGTTGAGGTTCTATATAACCTTTGTCTCGTAACCTTAGAGGTTGTTGGCATTAGTTAGTGAACTTACTCTCATTTATGCTTAATAATTGTTCTTTTAAAAAAAAAATTATTTTGTTTAAGTAGTTAAATGCAACTTCCTCTAGGGTTGTGTGGCGGGGCGTTATAGTTTTAATGATATATATGAATAAATATGTATTTATATATATACATATTATATGTGCATTTAAATATATAGTAATATATGTTTAATGTATATATATATATGTGTGTGTGTATATATATTTACCTAGTTTATTAATATATGTATATATATTATTGTATATTATTTTGAAAATTTGTAAGATGTTTTATTTAATATTATTTAAATATTATTTATATATTTGTGTATGTACAATTATATATGTATATATATAATTATATATATACTTAACTATATATATATATTTAAATAGAATATTAAATAGGTGGATGCAATAGATGCACAGTTGAGGTTTTGTAAAAGATATGTTTTGGGAAGAGAAGAAATTGATATTTTGTTAAAAGTAATCGAGGAATTGAAGTTATAGGTAAATTAGATTTTCCTTCTTTGTTCGAAAAGAAATTTCATTTAATTAATTTATTTGGGAAATAGCTTAACTGTGAAACACTGAAGGGGAAATTGGATTTAGGAAATCCAGAGAGTAGTTTTATTCCCTGTTTTATTGTACTTCATATGTAATATCTTCTCATCTCTTTTTGGGGAAATTGTTTAGCAGAATTGGTAAGACTTCTAGTTGTGGTAATTTGTATTTGGGGGGTTGTTGTGTTTTAATTGTCATCCCTTTATATTTCCCTAGGTTACTGTGTATTGTCATTGTTCGGTAAATCACCCAGTTTCCACGAACGGGGATGTGATGTCATTTGTCTTTGGATGGGGATTGAATATTAGTAGTGTGCTTTAGTTACCTTTGGTTGTGGATTTGTTCCATGTTTTGATAGTAGGAAAGTGATTCTTGATGGGGGTTGGGGTCTGGGAAGGTCTACTAGGGTAACTCATGCAACCTTGCGGTGACACTCCTCCTATGTCAGCAGTATGGTTGGTTCACTGTTGTATCTTATTATTTAACTCTAGAAGCATTTTACCCAATGAGTTAGTGTTGTACTGGTATTTGTTAAGTTTAGTTATGTGTTATTCTGTGTCTAGTGGTAGATGGTCTTGCCTAGGGAACCTTGTTACTATCTCCTAGCTCAAGGGGTGGGCCTTTGGGTACCACTTGGTTGGGTGGAATGTGTACCTTACTCCATTGGGTTCCCTTGCTTCTTTTCGTGATGGTGAGATCTTCTAGTTGGAGAGTTTGTGGTGGTACCAGTGAATATGTTCCTTTCTTTTAATGTATTGTATTAGTTGACACTTCTGCTTATATTACTCCTCAATTGTATTCGAGGAGGACTCATATAATTTGTAACACTTATGTATGATCTTCCTCATTCTGGAAATGAGTATTGTAAACACTATTTGAAAATTAATGTAATCTTTGGATCTTGATGTATTTATATTCTATGTGATGTAATTTTAAGGTTTTGAATGTATGTACTATAAAATTCATAAATAATTAATTATTTACTATGAATGAGTAATTTTTATGTTATAGGATTTAGATGTAACCTTATTCATGTTCCTTAGAGGATGTTGTGATAGTGTAGTGCATCTTTCATGTTAATATTGCACTTTAAAAGAAAAATAAATTTGTACGCTTTAGTAGTAATTGCAACTTCCTCGAGGGTTACGTGGTGGGGCGTTACACATACGATCTTAAATTCTTTTCAATTTTCATACAAGTAATATTATTTAATTCATCCATGATGAGTCCTTCTTAGTCAATGCAAGAGGCCTCATTGGTTATATATATTTTTTGTAGTAGATAATTTTTTGTTTGGTAGCCTAGATTGTTTATTTACACATATAATTTTTTCTTAATGTATGCATTTCCTTCTTTTTCAATAATTATATATTGATTTATATCAATTTTATTTTACTATTATAGTCTATTCCAAAAGCAAGTGATGTGGTGCTTCTACCATCATGCTTCGCTAGGACTCCAATCATCCTAAGATACCACAATTTGTAGAATGACTCTTAGAACAACAAATAGTTGAGGTAATTAAATTGAATTTTATTTTAATTTATAGTTGAAAGAACTTATAGTTGAATATAGTGATTTAGATGTTAATTTTAAAGTTCTAAATTGTAATCAATTTAAGTTTTGATTTACTAGTCTAACTTATTTACCACTAAACTAATTAATCAAATTTATGGGTTGACTTGTTATTCAACCAACTTTGCATCCATCAACTAGTAAGCACCGTGGCACCAAGAGGCTTCTTTTTGATGATCCACCATAGATTAAGGATTTACCAAAGACATAGAGTAAAGTGGACCTTTCAGATTTGACAAAGCTATTCTATATGTACAAATTGTATATAGATTTTGGGATGGCATATGTGTATTTTTTAGAACATGTTTTGAGTTGTTATATATGCCAAATTTGTGTATGTGTACAATTATTCTACACTTATATATATATGTAATGCCCCATCATGGAACCCAGAGAATGACACGGAAACCCAACTCACAACTAAACATTTTTTTTTAAATCATATAATAATAACATATGAACATCAACATATACATGCCCGTTCTCGGGTTCCACAACTATGCTACTAAAGTAAAAAAAATATAACATTACATCAAGTATTATAAACAAGAAACATGTGAATATGCCATATCAAAATTTCATTACCAAAAGAGATTCATTACAAGTTCAGATACAACAAACAAGATTGTGACAAATCTCAATACATCCAAAGTCAAAATACAATGAAGCCTCATGTCATCATCATGAGTGAATACAATAAAGAAGATGAACAAGTACAACTGACAAACACGTCCATGAGCACATACAACAAACAACTATGTGAATGATGTGAATCCAGGAACCTATCAAGAACAATCTTGTCTCGAGCAACATCACCTACAAGAGGATCCAATGGAAGAAAAGGAGCGTTCCTCCCAACCATGTGGTACTCGAAATCCCACCCCTTGTGCTAGGAGATAGTAACAAGACCTCAAGTCAAACTGACATCAAAGAAGAGAAAACATATAACACATGGCCGACCAACACATGACAACATGATGACATCAAACCGCATGACAACTGACATACTCTGAGAGGCAACAACATAACCACAGGTGACTCTACATAAGAGACCCAAGATATGTACAAGGATAGGTGTGTCATCACATAGTCATAATAGGTTACCTTGGAGAATCTTCCTAGGTTACCGGTCCTCAATCTAAGTTACCCTAGCAACCTCTAATGATTTCTGACCCCTAAATGAACTTTTGTGGTATCGATACACTTTTTAGAGAAGACAAAGTAATCGATAAGTCATTCCAGGCCATCTCAACCTACTTTAACCTAAACAAGCATTAAAATACAAGGTGAGGCAAATCAATTATCTTAGTTGTTTAATGTTTACTACCCAACCCCTAAAAGCTTAAAGTTTAGTTATCACTAAATTATCCACTTTTGTAATGCCCCACCATGTAACCCTAGAGGAGTTGCAATTAACTACTCAAACACACAATTTTTTTGTTTGTTTAAAGTGCAATTAACATGCAAGTTTACTACCCAATGCCAACAACCTCTAAGATTACGAGATTGAGATTACTTTAAAACCCATACATACAACATAATTGAATCCATAATATTTATCTACTTAAGAATTAAGAACACATACATTCCATACATGACAAATTACATCATAACAATAAGAGATACAATAAGCTTTCATATAACAATAATTTGACAAGAAGATTACATCTCTCATTCCTTGAATGAGGTAGAACCAATAAGAGTGGTTACAAATTATAATCTTCCACCTCGGTTACAAATGAGGGGTAATAAATTACAAGAATCAACTGAAATGAATATAAGCATGTAAAGTAACTGGATCCCACGAGCTCTCCAATTGGAAATATCGTCAACATGAACAAGAAGGAAACCCAACGGAGTAAGGTGCACGTTCCACCCAACCAAGTGGTACCCAAAGGCCCACCCCCCGTGCTAGGAGATAGTAACAAGGATTCCTAGACAAGACCATCTACCTCTAGACATAGGCTAAAACATAACTGAACTTAATCAAATACAAATACAAATACAACACTATCACAATCGTTACAATGCTTTCAGAGTTAATTAATCAATTGCATCACTAATACAAACATACTATTGACTTAGGAGAAGTGTCATCACAATGCTACATGGGATATCCTAGTAAGTCTTCTTAGGCCCCGACCCCCATCTCGGGATCTCCTGGAAACCTCTAACGACTCTCGGCTCCTCATGCAAACCAATGCGGAATCAGTTATCTCTTGTAGAGACAAGATAACGATCTTTCCATTCCAGGCCTTCTCATCCCATCCCAAGTCTATACAAGCCCTTGTGTCCATGAGTGAGGCACAATTATTCTTATTAAGTGTTTAATATTACCTATTCCTCTAATAAGTTCATTTACATTATCACTGGATTAACTAACTCACAATGAGTTACCCTGGCACCACTTTGTGTGTCGGCCCTCATTGAAAGTCACTCCTCTAAGATAACATGTGGAACAACTCCACATCCCAAGGGTAAACTAGTGTGACTTAAGGATATTAAATCCCTATCCAAAACATAAGGGCAACACATCCCCGTTCGTGATAACCGGGTAATTAACTGGATACAAATATACGCACTACCCAAGGCAATTCAAAGGTTGACTATCATAATACGACAACCCCAAATATTTAAAACCCCATTTGGAAGACTTATTGACCCTTCTAGCCAATTTTCCCCAAAATGAAAACAAAATAAATTTACATTTAAAAGAGAAATTTAAATAGGAATTAAATCTACTTTTGGATTTCCTAAATCCACTTCCCTTAATGAAATTCAGTAGTTTATTGCCTTAATAAAACTAATTTACTAATGCCTCTTTCAGACAAATGAGGGAATTAAACTATATATTTCAATTCCTTAATTTCTTTTAAATAATAATAAAAAAATAACATTTATTTCTTCTATTCAGAACATATCATTTTAAAAATAACCATTTCTTCTTTTCAAAATAAATCATTCTAAAATCAAATAAATTCATCTATTAAAACATATTACTTTAAAATAAAATATTTGTTCTGTTAAAACATATTATTTTAAAATCCTCCAATTGCATTTAAAACATGTCATTATTTAAATCACCAATTAAATATATATATTTAAATATTTAAATCATCAATTAAATATATATATTAAACATTATTATAAAAAAATTCAAAACAATAATATATAATAATATAAATAAACATATATACATAAATATACATACATATATATATATATATATATATACATATAAGTATATTATATATACATACATATATATATATATTTAATATTTAAATATTAAATATTTTAATAGTATAAAAATATAATTTTTTATAAAAAAAATGAATTGAAGAAAAGGTCAATTGCAGATTTTTTTTTGGGAGGCGCACTAAGGAATATTGGGGGGACTGTGTGAATACACAGTCGAACCCCATTTACATGGGGGTGGTTGTGTATTCACACATCCAAACCACAACTGTATGGTGCGGTTGTGAGTGGGGTGTGTTGGGCGTGACCTCCCCCACAGTGCCTCTTGTGGGGGCAGTTGTGGGGTGAGCCCCCAGCGATCCCCAAATTCACATTTTTTTAATTCTTAAAAAAAAAAATAAGAAACCTTGCGGATTTCAAAATCCACCCAATAAAAAAAGGTTTTTTTTGTTTCTTTTAAACAACCATTTCCACCATGAAAAAATATATATAAATAAATAAATAAATATATATATATATATGTATGTATATATATATATATATACTTTTCAATATATATATACAGATTTAATAAATTTACAAAACTAGTTGAGCAAATAATTTCTAGGAATGATCATTTACAGTCATAAGGCCAATTTTTTTTTTGAGAAAAATCATTTGAATACAGAGGTTTCCAGAATTTGATACAAGATTTCACATGGGTTTTTCATCTTAATTCATTTCTGAGTTTCTCAAACAATGATTTACAAACAACATATCAAAACTAAGAATCTTTTCAAAAATGAAATTAATTTAAATAACAAGAACCTGGTTTCCAAATGCTTGAGAGGATGTCAAATGGTGCAAAGATTCCTCCACAGATTCAAGCTTCTTCCAAAAAAATCAACAAAGCATCTCCACAATCAAAATCCAAAACCAAAACCATAATTCCTTCCTCTTTTCTCCTCTTTCTTCCTTCCCTTCATCCTCTTGGACTTTCATGGTTAAAGCCATTAACTCCATAAAAAAAAAAATCTCTTTCAACCACCAACATAAATTTTTGAAAACAAAATAGAAAATATCTTCCAAATTCTTTTTGCATTCAAATCCTCCAAAAAATGCAAAATAAAACATTTTTAATTTTTTAAATAAAATATCTATCAATTCTAAAAATAACTTAATTCAATTCAATTAATTTAATTAATTTAATAAAATAAATATAATCCAAAGATTAAATTATTTTACTAATTAAATTAAATTAATTAATTAATTAATTAACATCATCTAACATAATAAACCAGATTAATTTAATAAACAACTTAAATATTTATTGTCATTTATACCTTTTTCATTGTCATTTATTTACCTTTTTCATCTTGCAATTAAATAATATCAAGGTGAAATTGAATAACATTAAAGCAACCAAACCCAACTTAAAACCAACAACACACTATGACTAGGGTGATGAATTGATAGGCAAAACCTAGCTACTCTCTCCCAATCAAATACCGTTGGGCAATGGACACGCTCAAACCTATGAATTCAGGTGGAGTTGATATCTTGTACCTGTAAACTTGCAAACAAAGAGTATATCGAACATGCATATATATATCATAATAAAACACACCGTGAAGAGGAAATCATGGAATCGTAGGGTGTTCGCAAGCGAGTGGTACAATTTCGTCCCCTTCACCAATACAGTGTTACAAAACTGACGAATCTAACATCAATAATCTAATCGAAGGCATAAAACAACATTAATTCAAATATCCTCTATGCTAATCTAGAACATTCCATAATGATAACATCAGAATAAAATACCATCACATCAAAATATAACATCACATCACTTTACAATTAGCGATTAAATAGTAACCGAATACCATAGTCAAAGTACTAACAAAAAACAAAACACAACGAAGAAGAACACTGTCTGATCAAAAGAGCAAAAATGGAGGGGTGTTACATCCTCCCTAGAGTCAGGCTTACTCCTGGAAGCCTACGAAAAAATAGGGATAGAGCTCCCTCATTCTAGTTGCATCTTCCCAAGTGGATGATGTATCATCCCTAGGATCCCACTGGATCCTAACCTGATCAATATCTCACACTCGAAGAGCAAGCGTTTTGTGCTTCGTTTCGACCACGAGTTGTAAAGCCAGTTTTCTGTCCTTTACCTATAAACAATTCCAATCAAGGACAGGACATGAGAAATATCTAGATGGTACGACCGAAGAACAGAAACATGAAATACATCGTGAATACGCGAGAGACTGGGTGATAAAGCAAGCCGATAAACAACTAGACCAATCTTCTCGAGTATCTTGAAGGGTCCGAAAAAGTGAGGTGCCAACTTAGAGCCCTTCCCATAATGGATTGGACTCTTTCG
>CM021110.1:265756429-265787815 GCA_007115665.2 Sequoiadendron giganteum | reverse complement strand
TCCCTCAACTCCTATACCCTCTTAATCCTTGAACCCTCAACCCTCAACCATTAAAGCCTAATCCCTCAACCCCTATACCCTCTTAATCCCTCAACCCTCAACCCTCAACCCTTAAACTTTAATCCCTAAACCCATATACCCTCTCAATCCCTCAACCCTCAACCCTTAAACCCTAATCCCTCAACTCCTATAACCTCTACTCTATAACCTATTAATCCCTCATCCCTAAACCCTAAACCCTTAAACCCTAACCTATAAACCCTCTACCCTCTACCGCCAATCCTATACCCTCTACCCTCAACCCTAATCCCCCAACCCTCAAACCCACTTAGTAAACTCTCTACCCTAATCCCTCAACCCTCTTGACCCTTAAACCCTCAACTCTTAAACCCTTAAACACTCAACCCTAAACCCTCAACCCTCAACCCTAACCTCTTAAACCCTAAACTGTTAAAACCTTTACCCTCTACCCTCTAACCTCTACCATCAACCCAATACTCTCTACCCTAAACCCTAATCCCTCAACCCTTAATCTCTCAACCCCTATAACCTCTACCCTATATATTGGACCCTCAACCCTAATCCCTCAACCCTATACCTTAAACCCTTAATCTTCAACCCTCTAGCCTTAAACCCTCTACCCTTTACCCTATACATTAAACACTCAACCCTCAATTCTCAACCCTTAACCCTTAATCGCTCAACCATCAATCCTTAAACCCTAAGCCCTCTACCCCTTACATTGGACCTTGAACCTAATCCTTCAACCATATACCCTCAAACCTATACCCTAAACCCTCTACCATCAACCAAGTAAACCCTTAACCCTAAACCCTTAACCCCAAACCCTTCAACCCTAAACACTTAAACCTTAAACCTTAAACCTTCTACCCTATACCCTCAACCAAATACCCTCTACCATCAAACCTATTCCCTCAACCCTCAAACCTTAAACCCTAATACCCTAGAAACCATCAACCCTATAGGTCCTCCACCCTAATCCCTCAACCCTATACCCTCAACCCCTATCACTTTCTCTCTATCTATACATCTCACCTCTCCCTCCTTCCCTCCCTCCCACCCTCTCTAATTGTCTCTATCTATCATCTCCCTCTTTCTGTGTACCTCTCATTCAATCAATCCCTACCACCCTCTCTCACTCCCTCTCTCTCACACTCCCTCTCACTACCTATCTCTCAAGTCTCTCCCTCTCACCCCCCTCACACTCTCAAGTCTCTCCCTCTCACACTCTCAAGTCTCTCCCTTTCACACCCTACCTACATAACCCTCTCTTTCTCTTTGTCTCTCTCTCTCTCTCCCTCTCCCTCAACTCTCTCTCTCTCTCCCTCTCCATCAATTCTCTCTCTCTGACCCCACCTCTCTCTCTCTCCCTCCCTCTATCCCTCCCACCCCCCTCTCTCTCTCTCCCTCCCTCTATCCCTCCCACCCTACCTAGCTAAGTCCCCCTCAATCCAACCCCTTCTCTCCCACTCCCTCTCTCTTAAACTCTCACTTTGACCCCCTCTCCATCTCTTTAGACTCTCTCTAAATTCTCCCTTCGTCTAAAGACATACATAAATGCATACATACAAGCATAATACATTTGTACATATAATCTTACATCCATACAAGCATACATACATACATGTACATAAAAATATATCAACATACATTAATATATTAGCATTTAACATAAAGCAAGACATAATGTGAGCACGTTATAACGCGCTCGCATTATGGGTCAGTAGACATGTTCCCCACAGAAGTAAAAACCATGTCAAAGTGAGATATAACGCGAGTGCGTTATAACACGCTCGCATTATAGCACGCTCACGTTATATCTTGCTTTGAGAATTACCGAACTTTAAGCTTGGTATTGCCTTGGAATTCAAGCCCAAAGGTTTGGAGGGCATTCCCAACGACCAGAGACGTTTTTTTAAAAAATCCACCATATTTCTCATAATCGAGTTTGTGCTCACCGTCAGGATTGCATGTGGTTCAATATCGAAAAAACTGAGCACATGGGTAATGTTGGGTTATCTCTTAGCTATCCAACGATGTAATTTTTTTCACTTTCTGAAAATGTTAAGTCTTTCATCCATAATTTATTTTATCTATATGTCTTTTTTTTGCCAAAAAGTAGTGTTTGGTATTTTTTTCATTATAAATTAACCGTTCATCAATTTTTCAAATAAATTACATTTTTAGAAACTAGACTCCATTCTACAAAACTAAAAAATTAAAAAAAAAAACAAATTAATTATTTTCCAAAATTTGTAGGGGTAGCATGGCCAAAATTCTATTTTCAAGATATGTCCACTTCGCAAATTAGTAAAAAATCAAATATTCATTAAAAAATTACCAGAAAAATCGTGCATCAACTACATACTGTTAGCTAACTTCTGACTCTTGCAATTTTAAAAATACTAAAACAAAATTCACCGTACGAGGGTCGTACAAGAGTTGCTATGTTATGTTTTTCTGACAAAAACAACACCAATTTGTGTACATCCCTCGTTTGAACCCCTTAATCTCAATCATTTTCAAAATAAATTAGTAGTTTAGAAAGTAGACTCAGAGCACTTGAATCCTTCTTTTTGTTCCATCTCAAAATTTTGAGTCTAAGTATCCTCAATTTCACATCCAAGGTCAGTATTTCCTGATTTTAGAAAAAAATTGTCCACTTAAGTCCCCTTTTTGGGAACCATCTTGGTGCACTTACCCCATTGGTTTTTTGATAAACTTTTCCCGACAACAGGTTTTCTGATGATCCCACCTACTATTCTAAGGCGAAGTAGTGATGCAACTTTCCATCACCAGAAGATGGTTGGTGGCTAGCAACGAATCAAATCTACCAATCCTCATTATGACCAATGATTTAGATCGACCTAGGGGAGAGGACCTAGTAATTGTGCACCCTAACTTCGCGCTTCTCAAAATCCTACGTGGAAATTTCAAATCACTCTAAATTTTTTACAGCAGCTTACATGGCAAGTCCTCTACTTATAACTTTCGTTTCAGGGCCACATCATCAAATATGATGCCACATCAACATTCTTTTTTTCAAGGTGTCCAAAAAGGCCCAAAAAAAAAGTGCTACCAATACTTGTGCATTCACATAATGGGTAGTTGAACGTTGATGTGGCATCACATGATTGGTTGTTTTTTAGATCAAAGGGATACATTTTTTTAAGCTAGGGTACTTATGTCACAACTATTGGGCATTATATAAACAACTACTATCACAACTCTTGGACATTATATTAACAACTACTATCACAACTATTGAAACATGCTCAACTATTGGGTCCTCTCCCCTACCAAATTTATATGCATTTATTGCAAGATTTTATACGTTTTATCTTTCAATGCATTCCCTTTATCAGTATCGGGACTTCTTTTCCAAGTCAAGTATGATGGCGTGAGACTATTTTGACAAAATAGGATTTGAAATGAAATCCGATTTGATTTGATTTGACGCAATTTCTATCTTGTTGAGATTTGTATCCAGACGTGAAGCGAATGAGTCAAAGACCATTGGCGACAATATGAGAATGGTTTATTGGCAAGCAAGAATGGTTTATGGGCATGTGAGACATGTTTATCAGTTCTTTGTGGATTGACAAGTTCACAATAAAAGCCTATCGGTTATTAAGGGAAAATGTCAAAATTTGATGGGATAATGAATAAAAGTAGCGAGATATATATGCATCAATCATGTATTCCTACAACTATGTAAATAATTTCTTTACAAAATACTCTAGAATTTTGTTCCAACTCAAAGAGATTTCCCATAGTGGCAAGCAACCAATTGTTACCAAGAGTGTTATTTTGGTGTTATGTCAAATGGGAGGATAGCTTGAGGATGGTTCAAATATTTTTTAAAGGAGGTAAAACTATCAACTTAGCTCTTAAGGAGGTCCACTCAACATAGACAGTAACCAAATACGTATACTCCTCCTGATTGGAGATGTATTTTTTCTTTGATTTCTAATATAGATGAGCCTTGAACTATGAAGGAGGCATTGGGTGCGGATGATTCTAAGTGTAATACCCCTCCATTTTTCTCTTTTGATCAAACAGTGTTCTGTTTGGTTATGTCTTATTTTCTATTAGTATCTTTACTATGGTACTCGGTTATTGTTTGATCACTACCTTTATCGTGATTTGGTGATGTATTTTGATGTGATGATATTGTATTCAGATGTTAACATTATGGCATATTTTGAATTAGCATAAGTGGATATTCAAATTAACGATGTATTATGCTTTGGATTAAATTATTATGTTAGATTTGTCAGTTGTAATACTATATTGGTGAAGGGGACAGATCGAAAAACTTGCTTACGAGTGCCCTACGATTCTGTGATTTTCTCTTCACGGTGTGTTTTATTTATGACATATATTTGCATGTGGATATACTATTTGGTTGCAGGTTGACAGGTACATGACATCGACTCCACCTAGTTTCACAGGTTTGAGCGTGTCCATGCCCAATGGTATTCGATTGGGAGATAGTAGCTAGGTTTTTTGTGCCAAGTCGTCACCCTAGTCATAGTGTGTCATCGGTCGTAGTGTGGTCCAGTTGTTTTATATTGTTCAAATTGCCTAGTTTCAGTTTAAATTGGAAGTTTGGAAAAAAGGTTAAAATATATGCTTGGTAGTTAAATTGCCATTTGACTTTATCTGGTTTATGTTGAAATGTAATTTATTTTATTATTAATTTAATTAGATTAATAAATAATTTAATTGTTGATTAAATCTATTTTATTAATTAATTAAATTTATGTTGTTGAAGTAAGTTAAATTATTCATTTTGGAAATTTATGCATATTGGTTGAAATTCAAAATTAAAGAAAATATTTAAAAGTCAAATTAGAAAATTTAAATTCAAAATTGAAAGAGGAAGATATTTGTTATTTTGTTTTCATAAATTGATGAGGGTGGTTGTAGGAATTTTTAGGGTTTTTTCCTTATGATTGAATTTTTCTTCCCAAGTTTTATGTTCTTGAGTTTTAGAGAAAATTAGAGGAAAGAATCTGTGGAATTGAAAAGGTAAAACAAGGGCACCATCAAGATCTTCTCTCATCTTCAAAAAAAAATCAGGTTCATTCAATTATTAGTTTGATTTTGAAAAGTTATATATAGTTTGAATAAGCTATTAGAAATCATTTAAATCTTGTTTATGGATTGCAAAGGAAAAAACCCATGTTGAATATGTAATTTATTTGAAAAAGCCTTGTTTTGAAATGAATATCTCTAAAGAAATTGAAATATGTCTGGTTATAGAATTTATTTGCCCAATTAAATCTCCGATTTGGATATTTTTGCAAAAAGAAAACATTATTTTGTATGTAAATATAAGTATATATGCATATATACATACTGGGAAAAATATTTTATTGGGGGAAACCAGATTTAAAAATCCGCAGTCAAAATACAGATTCGCATTTTTTATTTAGGGTTTTTATATAATAAAAAAATGCTTGGGGGAGGCGTTGGGGGCTCACCCCCACCACGCCCCCCATGGGAGACGCGTTGGGGGGAGCCGCATCCAGCGCGACCCCCCAGCCACCACCACAGTGGTCGGTTGTGCTTACACATCCGCCCACAGTGGTCGGTTGTGTTTACACAGCCACCCACTGTGTGGGCTCGACTGTGTATGCACAACGACCCCTCTTTGACCGGCGCGCGGACCGATACTTTCGCCTCTCCTTTTTTTTTAAATAAAAAAAATATATATATTAATATGTATTTTAATATTATAATATATATAGTTTTAATATTATTATATTATAATATTAATATATATATATATATATATTAATATTTTTTATTTATTTATATATATATATATATATAATATTGTTATTATTATATTATGATATTAATATATTAATATGTATTAATTATTAATATTATATTGTATAAAATTACAATATTATATGGATAATTTGTGTCTCTTATTAAATGGATATAATTATAGATTTTGTGTATATATATTTAAGTTGAGCAAACGGAAAAGAAAAACATGTTAATTTAAATTAAAGCATTTTTTTTTTTTTTAAACATTATTTTAAGGAAAGTAGTTTTGACTTTAAAATAATACGACTTCAAGTCAAGTTAATTTTAAATGACTTCATTGAAACGAGGAACACTTTCTTTATTTTAACGCAACGTATTTGATTTAGATAATAAACTGGTGGATTTTTCATTATTTAAATGCAAGTAGGGAAATCAAATGATTAGTGTTAATTTCTCCCTTAATTGAAAAGACGATATTTAATTCAGTTTTCTTAAGGCTATTGAGTATTGAATGTAAATGAAAGATGTGGATTTAGGAAATCCGAAGTAGATTTAATTCTGATTAAACTGCTTGTTTAGAAAGAGATCTCTTATGTTATCGCTTTGGGGAAAAATGGTCAGAAGGGTTGTTAAGTCTTCCAGATGGGGTTTTCAGTTATGTGGGTTGTCGTGTCATGTTTGTCAACCTATTGTGAGTTCCTTGGGTAGTGCATGGTGTCTAGTCAGTATTTACTCGGTTTCCACGAACGGGGATGCTTTGTGTCTCCTGTGAAAGGAGTGGATTATGGGATCTGCGTCTTCTTGTAAGGAGTGACCTTGTTATGTGATTTGCTGCCTCTAGTGTTGGAGTGAGTTTCATTTTATGTCACCTCCTATGAAAGGTGTGGTCGTGATATCTTGTTTGTTGCACTTTGTACCCTTGGTGATTGGATGGTGTGTGTGTTGTCAAGTAGAAGAGTGGCTTTCGTAGGGGCCAGAGCTCGGAAGAGGTAAATTGGATAACCTACAGAGGTGGTTTAATCAAGTGATAACTAAAAAAATACTTAGAAGATTAGGACTAACTTATCACTAATCAAGATAATTTTACCTCACTCATAGACACAAGTGCTCGTTTAGACTTGGGATGAGTGGGAAGGCTTGGAATGGCAAGGTCATCTATCTTGTCTGTATGAAAAGTATTTGATTCCGCATGAGTGAGTATGGGGGCTGGGATTCGGTAGAGGTCACCAGAATAACCCTTAGTGGGGGTCGAAGCCTATGAAGATTCCCAGTGGGAAAACCCATGACGACCTGTGTGATGACACTCTATCTAGGACAATAGTTGGTATTTGATTTTGTGGGTATGGTTTCCTTAACATACCTGATGTGACCATAGTTGGTATTTGATTTTGTGGGTATGGTTTCCTTAACATACCTGATGTGACCACAGTTGGTATTTGATTTTGTGGGTATGGTTTCCTTAACATACCCGATGTGACCATAGTCGGTATTTGATTATTATGTGTATGGTTTCCTTAACATAGCTGATGTGACTATAGTCGGTATTTGATTATTATGTGTATGGTTCTCTTAACATACTTAATCTGCTTATATCTAGAAGCAATGTGACCATGTTAGAGTTGTACTTGAATGGTACTCGTGATGTACTTGTGTTGTACTAGTGTGGTACATATGTCTGGTTGTTTTAGTTTGGTTTAGTTATGTTTTAGCCTGTGTCTAGAGGTAGATGATCTTGGCTAGGATTCCTTGTTACTATCTCCTAGCACGGGGGGTGGGCCTTTGGGTTCCACTTGGTTGGGTGGTGTGCACCTAAATCCGTTGGGTTCTTTCTCCATGTTTATGTGGAGGAGACTTCCAGTTGGAGAGCTCGTTGGATTCAATATCCGCTCTTGCTTTATTTCATTTCAGTTGATCTTGTAATATTTTACCCCTCATTTGATATCGAGGTGGAAGTTGTAATTATAAACTTATTTATTGGGCTTGCCTCATTCAGGGAATGAGTGTTGTAACCTTATTGTTTAATGAATGGATTATTGAAATGGAAAGTTATCTTTATGCTTCATGTAAATTATTTTATTGGAATGTATGTGTTTAAATTATTAAGTAAATGAATGGCATGGTCTAAGTTCATGTTTTTTGTTGAGGTTCTATATAACCTTTGTCTCGTAACCTTAGAGGTTGTTGGCATTAGTTAGGGAACTTGCTTATTAATTGTACTTAAACAAAAAAAAAATAGCTTGTTTAAGTAGTTGTTTGCAACTTCCTCTAGGGTTGTGTGGCGGGGCGTTACACTAAGTCTTAGAGAGTGTTATCTCTTAGTTGTTACTATGTTGAAATTTTTATAGATATTTTCTTATAATTTCTCTCATAAGATTATGTGGATCTAGTCATGTTTCCTTTTAGTTGATGATGATGGACACTCATATGGTTGTTTAGTTTTAGTTTTTCATATTTTCTATATTTTTACATGTTTTGTGCATGTTTATATGGTGTGTGTGCATGTATGTGTGTGTGTATGTTTGAATGTGTGTGTGTGGACACTCATATGCTTGTTCTAGTTTTAGTTTTTCATATTTTTTATATTTTTACATGTTTTATGCATATTTATAATATGGTGTGTGCATGTGTGTGTGTGTGTGCATGTGTGTATGCAAGTGTGTGTGTGCATGTGTGTGTGCATGTGTGTGTGTGTGCATGTGTGTGCATGTGTGTGTGTGCATGTATGTGTGCATGTGTGTTTGTGTATGCATGTGTGTATGTACATGCATGTGTGTGTGTGTGTGCATTATCAATACAAGCATTTATCTTTTGCAACTAATGAACCACATATGATAATAATTCAATTAATGAACCATATGAATCCTATAATTATAATCACATGTAATAGATGAACATGATGTGTCATTATGACTTAAATAGATGTCCTCGTGTTGAATCTTATCTCACTATGTTATGTATTTCCTTGTAAAGCTATTAGATTATGCTTTCCTTGTTTACATTTTCCAAAACCTTTACCCTTATATCTAAGCTTTTGCTTACATTTTATAACTAGGACTATATATTTATTTAAATAATGGAGGGGAAGGAAATGGTTCAATTGTAGAAATGATACAAAAATAAAATGTTTTACATAAATAATATATAATTAAATATATGCATTCAACAAGTACAAACTAAACTAGATAAACTCAAATGGGTTGATAATTATAATGATAGTTGGAGTACTTAGCTATAAAGTTGATGATGGAGAAGTGATGTTGGTGTCATGTTGAATTCATTCATCACTATTTAGAAATTAATGCCCTTGATTTGATAAATGTGTTAAGTCTATGGAATCTCATTATCTTTTATGGTTCAATCCCAAGCATCACATGATTTATCCTAATTACCATAGAGCTACATTGTTGAATGATTCTGATTTATGTTGTTTGAGATTCATTTGTTTGTATATGTGCCTAAAAAATTGCTTGCCTTTACTCCTTTGGTATCTAAAGTAGGTCAAGGCAGTGTTTACTGACACCTTTAAGATATTCCCAACTTGATAAGGAACATGTTCTACTAGGTCAACACCCTTGATGAGCTAGATTAATGGCGGTGAGGAATATCAAAGAGAACATTCACCAACATACAAATGATTTGTACACAAATAAACAATTTTGTGTCCCTTAGGAAATCAATGTGTGGTCATATATTTCTTTTTTATTTTTACAACTCCAACATATGAGAAAAAGACACATTATTAGTCTTAAAAAATCATGATATAATTACCATGTCATATAAACACATGTTGACTCATAGTGGCTAGTCAAAAGGCATGAGAACCTTGAAATCTAGAATTTGAATGTTTGAATTTGGGTTAATTCCCACTGGTGTAGGGATTGAATTAGGTCAATTTGCACCACACAAAAATGAATCGCAAGGTTAAAGTAGTAGTTTTGAGGCATTAATTGAATGTGTGGAAGTAAGTGCAAAAGGGAATGGATGAAATGGTGAATACATGATAAATACACAAGGAAAAGTGTAAATGGGGTATATATTAGGTGTGGAGGAATAAGGTTACGAGTTATACCTAGCACAAGATTGTGCCACTTGTTGATATATTATTGCATTTGAGACATCTACTAAGGTGGATAGGAAACTAAATGGGAAATAGCATGGGACATGCAAATTTTACCATTGATATTGTAAAGAAATAAAATTATTTTACATAAATAATTTTGGTTAATTTTAAATAAATAAAATCACAAAACACATATTAATATAGATTAACTTTAGCTAGGATTTGATAATTCTAATAAATATTCAAAAAATTAACTATGAGGTATTCATGTACTTAGTTCTACTAAGGTACATTTTAATATATTATTGCATTTGAGACATTCTACTAAGGTGGATAGGAATGTAAATGGGAAATAGCATGGGACATGCAAATTTTACCATTAATATTGTAAAGAAATAAAATTATTTTACATAAATAATTTAGGGTAATTTTAAATAAATAAAATCACAAAGCACATATTAATATAGATTAACTTTAGCTAGGATTTGATAATTCTAATAAATATTCAAAAATTAACTATGAGGTATTCATCTACTTAGTTCTAGAATTGATGATAGATTTGAATGGTTTCAACAATGTGTAGAAATGATTCATTGCTTCTAAAATTTTACGACCTTGATATGCTAGATATTTCAAATTTAGGATTGGTTGTAAAAACCCTATGGTTCAATCATGTGTTTCATAGGTTCGATCTTAAGTACTACACATAACTCTAATGCATGTATCTAAAATGACAAAAAATAGGATTGTTAAACTCGTGAGCTTTGAATCTAATGTTTAATAAGCTTGCAAGGATTATGGTGTATATAAACGCCTTAGGGGAATCTCTAGTATCACCATGGTTAAGTTCTCTTCAAGTTAGACCCCTTAATGGGTCAAATTTATAGCTTGGAGCTTAGACTTGAAGACAACATTAATCAAAATGCAAATGGTTCATGTGTAGATGAGATTTTTTTGTTCCGTTTAGATAATCAAAGTGTTATCTAGATTTTCTTCCAATTCCCAAATCCAACCTATAAATTAATGATGCATTGAATTCTTTTAACTACCATGACATAACAACATATAATGTAAAGGTGTGTTACCAAGTCAATTCATAATGGCTAGTGAAAAGGGAAGGGAGATTTGAGATTTGAATTTGAACATTTTAAATTTTGGGTTCATTCTTATACGTAGCAGAATTGATCCTAAGCAATGTTGATATGAGCCACGAGGATAAATTGATAATCTTGAGTTTTTGAATGTGGATGTAGTAATAAAGAGGAAAATAGAAAATATGTGGGAATAAGTGTATGTAAGAGTATATAATGATGGGTATGGATTGTGTGCATTAGCCAAATTTAGCACAAGAGCACTTGTGAATATGTCATTACATCTGAGATATTCCACAAAAGTACACACTACTAAATAAAAAATGATATTTGTATGCAAATTTCATCATAACAAAGTGAAAAGAAGAAAATTGGGGGCTTCTCTCTTTCACTTTTAGGGTTTAGACCTAAAAGGAAAGGGACAATTTTCACACTCTTCACTCAAGAACAAACCCTTGAGACTTCAATGTGAAGGAGATTGAAATCTTGCAAAGGGATTGTCCTAAAGGCTGAATTAGATCTAATGAGGGGTCACCACCAAGTTTAGACTTGGAAAAGACGATGTGCAAGATGTAAAACAAAACCCTAATTGAATGCAAACTCTAAATGACCTAGAAAGATGAACAAAATGCAACAAAAAGTTATGAAATAGAAAGTGTGCACCTGGAAGATTGAAGAAGGTAGAATGGAGATCTGGAATTCTAGAAAATCTGGTGTCAATGTTGACTAGGACTCATTCGCCAAGCTGGGCGAATCTGTCATGCTTCTAGGAAAATGTGCAAATACAAGTTTCAACCAAAAGGGTATCCAGATCTGTAAAAGTATCTACCAGGCCTATACAGTGGGACTCATTCGCCACTTGTGGCAAATCAATCCACTTTTACTTTTGTGGAAGTTTAGGACTTCATTTTATTCCTCTCGGTCTCCTCTGCTCTTTTTGAATGATTTCTAGATCTGAAACTGCAAATTGCCACCTGTAGGTCTTCTCCAAGTTTCTCCAAGGATTGATGACAACTTTGATCACTTTACAACTTTCTTCAACCTTGCTCCTTGTGAAATATATAACCAAAACCTAAAAATCACACACAAAGGAGAGGGGAAAATGTCGTTGGGTTAGTGGATAAGGGTTTGCCTTAGTCAAACCCCTTGCTGATAATTAAACCTTGAAATGAAAGCAAATAAAAATGGAGAATGATGAATGAACAAAAGACAATGTTACAACTCACTAATACCTAGCAATAAGGTGTTGCAAGTATGCTTGAAATGGTTGCAATGGATGTGGTTTTTGACTCTTGCTTGAATGATGTTGATCTTGCTTGAAACACTTGCTTGAATCATGAACTCTACATCACAATTGTTAGCACAATAACAAACATGATATATGAAATCCTTGATATAATGATTGGCACTTGAAGGTTGCTCTAAAATACTTGATTATCTGCCCTTGAATGCTCTTGTGAACTCAATTTTCTATTAGAAATGCTCTCACAAAAGTCTTAGGTGATCTCATGAATGCTTAGATGAAAATAAGTGAAAAAACCTTGTATTTATATTCAATTATGCAAGAATTCCCGAAATTACAACACCACAAACTAACATCAAATCTAGGAGAATAAAATCCCACCAAAAATTTGAATTAAATTTGAATTTTGGTCACACGGGACCAAAAACCAAAAGTGCTTAGAAATATGTGAAAACTGATTCGGGGCCAAAAGATCTAGGTGGGACCCATTCGCCCAAAGTGGCAAATGAGCCCTAGATCCCTAAATCTAGACCACACAAACCAGAAACACCTGAATTATGATTGGTTACTGATTGGTGTTGAGATTATCCTCGAAAAGATGTAATAAATGAGGTTTGTGGATGCAAAATAGGACCAATTAAAGCATAAAAAAACATAATTATTAATGACAAGCCTAGAGAAGTGTGAAAATGTGTTACAACACTGTACAACACTCCAAATAAAGCAAGATTAAAATTGATTTTGATTAAAATTGTGTTTATTATGCTTAATTATTTGATAAAACCCTAGAAAAATGTGAAAGCGAATTACAACACTTCACTACACTTTAGCAAGACACCATTAAAATTCATTAGTTCACAAGAACCCAAGACCTAATGTGAATGTGTTATCCACATTACAACACTAAATCAAGGCAACATTAAACCAAAATCCACAAGAAAAACCCAAATGAATGTGAAAATGTCAAGAGATCCATTTTTCTACATGTACAAAAATAATCCCAATTCTTTTTTCTTTTTTCAAACAAATTTAATCTCATAAAATACTTAATTCAATAAACATTTTGTTAATGTTTATTGAAACAAATTTCTTATTGAATGAAAATTTTGATATATAATAACATATATCAAAATACATCATAATACTTATCATCATAAGATGATAACATTGAATCAACTATCTTTAACCTCATAAATATTAAAAACATTCCATCCTTCTATCCAATTTACAAAACATCCTTAAAACTCTTTCGCCTCAAATTACATAATTTTTTTTTTTTATAAATTTGACCTAAAATCCTCCAAACATATACATATACACATAAATGAAAGTAAAAGTGACCCTACAATAGAAGTAGCCCTCACCATAACATTATGGTTGATTGCGTCCCATGAAGTATTAACAAATGCAGTCTGTTACGAGGAAGAAGCAAAATGTTGAAGTGTGTTGAGAATGGCGGCCAATACAGAGCTCCACTTGCTCACAAACTCTAGTTCAGAACGGCCAGCAATCCGTTCAACCTCGAAATACCATTTCACAACACACGATCCCTACTCCCTCTCCATTACTTGAAAAGTGGCTTGATAACCGCGGAAACCCTCGATGCTGATATCGATCACAGCGTAAGTGTAGGAGTGGTTAACACAGTCCATGGAAATGAGCTTTTCCTTGGCCCTCAAAATTTCATCGCCTGAGGACGACGATGGCGATGCACTACAAATGTAGCGCACGCAGCCGGGACCCTGCTCGGGCGTCCCTTCCACTCTTTCGCAGAGGAGGGCAGGGTACCATTTCTTCATTCCACAGAAGTCGCTCGCAATTCCCATTTCTACATAGCCCTGCCATTTGTGGCTTTCCATTTATCAGGGGGCGACTGGAGAAAACCCTAGCACCAATTTTGAGGGTTTGGAAGGCTTGGACGACAGAGAGTCTATGGTGAAGGGCCTCAATCCTCAGGGGCCGAGAAAAACCTAGCATTTAATTTGATTCATTTGTCATTTTAATCAGCAATCATGCTCAAACCCAACAACCACATGCAATTCCTAATCACTATCCATCAACTACACATTCACCGTTTCCTATCTTTAGCATTTTTACATATTAGACTTTGTTGTGTGGCACAACCTAGTTTTCCTATTTCAAATTTCATGTTTCTTCTTTCCAAACAATTGTTTTCAAATTATGGAAGTTATCTTGTTAGCTCTCATGCCAAAATTCTCGAGTTGTATGTCTATGATCATGTATTTTAAGGATATATCTTGTTATTAGAGAATAAATTAGTGTCTAAGTATTCACATTTAGAGCACTTAGTCATTTGAATATGTCTCAATTGCAATAGCATTTGCATATTAGTTTGACATGTTTTAATTTTTTATACACAGGAAAAGAACTTGATTGTTATCAAAAAAATTGGTGGTCTTTCTTTTATCTCATAATAGACCCCATTGTAACTTAGCACAATCCATTGCTCAATTAACATGCAAAGAAGATAGCAACACAATACAATAAGACACATCAACATCGAACATATCTATAACTTAATGATTAGATCATGTGGTATAATCTTATTTAGAACTAGATTGCATGGAGGTAATTCAGGCCTTAGTAGCAAAAATATTTGAATATATTAGTCTTGGCTTCTTGATATCTATTGTGACCTCCCAGGACGGCTCAATGCTTCACCTCTGTGAGCATCACCTAGATGCAATGAGTGCTAAGTGGACCATTCATTATCATGAGAGATGGGTTCTTTTGAACCACTACTCATGAAACATGGGTCAATGAGTTTGACTCGAAAACTACACTGTTGAATCTTGATAGCAATATCATAATTTGACACGTTGTGGAAAATACCTCCTACTTATCTATATATTGATTTCTAAAATTTTGTCTCAAAGCATTAGTTAGTCAACAAGGTCAAAATTGACATCACAACAAAAATTAGATAAGTAACTTATTCCCACTTATTTCATTTTCCTTGCCTCATTTACTTAAGTCTCAACATTTCATTTGTCTCAACTCCTTGCATTCTACTATTAATTTGATTAGCACTAGACTATAATATCATGTCCTAATGGAGGAAGCATTTTTTTTTCACATTAATTGGTGAACCTATAACTTCCATACATATTTGGGTAGGTGAAAAAAATTCAAAGTTTTATTTTTCATTTAGTTATAGTGCCCATTATTGATTTTCAAGCCAATATGTTTATCTTTGCATGAGCAAGTTCATAAGACCCTTAGGTCCTCTTCTACTAAGTGTTGGTTAAACCCTCACCTTGCCACCATATTGCATTCTAATGAAGAGGAATGGTAGTATGATCACATCACCTTCATTGAAAATCTTGTAAATCAAAAGAAACTTGAGTTGCTCCATAAATTAAATTCTTTGTGCAAACAACTAATTACTATAGATGATGATAAGCCTGCTTCATTTGTTGTTGGTTCTCTTACTAAGGTACCTCTCACTAAACAATATGACATGGGTACAATTATGGACATAGGGAAACTAAATTAATATATACAATTTCCTCACATGGTGAACCATATTTTCTAGACCCTAGGTTCTATTCATCATTCATCTACCCATAGTTTACCAATGAGCTTTGCATGTCTCTCCCAAACCCTAAGTTCACATTAGTTTATAAACATTTCTTGTTCCACATCCCTTGCACATCCAATTTCTACTAGTATAACGTCAAGATCCTTGCACATAAATGTTGATCTAATAGTACCATTTTGTCTATGGTGCATTAGCCGCAACAATTTTGAAAAGAGACAATAAAATGAGTCCCTTACACACAAGCTTCAACAACTTCACAAAGCTCCTTCTAGATCATGCTTTGCACATGATTTACCTTGTGCAACTTTGGATTCAACCATACCTATGCAACACATGGAACCTTGGCATTCACATGTTATGCTTCCATACACATACAATAGCTATCAGATCTCATGCCACGATGAATGATTTCATATAGGTTGGACACCACACCGTATGCATCCAACACATGGCAAGGTATTAAACCATATGTAATTGGAACCATATTGATTTGACACTTGATAGCATCATATTCACACATGTCATGCAGCCATATGCATTGGAACATGCCAACATAACATTACTATTAGCTATCAACCTTCACCTATAAATACTAGCATTATACAATGTCTATATGGGAGTAAACAAGAGGATCCATTACAACATCTAACTTGGCAATCCAATAATCTAATTTTGTGAATCAAGCACTCATAATTGGCACCAACATAGTATAACTAGCCAACACTCATTGCTTTCTTTGGGACAACTTTCAACTATGAATGATTTATTTTAAACAAATATGTGATTTTGATATATAACATATTTCTTATAATAGTTTGATTCATTCTTTATAAATACCATAATGTTTTATATAGTTTGTAAAGGTTAATGAGAATCCATAATAAATGATTTCTAATAAATGGTTTAAAGGACAACTAATCAATTTTTTGTCATTGTATAAAAGGTAATCTAATCAAAAGTATGTTCAATACAAAAGAAAAGAGAAAAAATATACACTTTTCACTTTGAGACATTTGAATATTTTCACTTATTTACCATGTCCTGAGATCTTGTACCATGTTAGATGGTGATCAAACATTTAAAATGTTTATCACATACAAGGACAACCATCCAAATGATCCTAACTATTAACATCAAATTGCAACAATAGTGTTGCAATTGATAAAAAATGGCATGGTCAATAGAAGATCTTTGTTATCTACCTAATAAAAAATGAAAAAAATCAAGGTAAATGTCTTAAGAAATAGATGAAGCAATGCATGCAATTTGATAGATAGAAATGTCATCTCCTAAGTGGCAGTGCTATGATAATCAAAGGCAAATGTCAAATGATAGGCAATCATGGAAACCAAATAGTTGTCTCTTGTCACGTTGTCCACACCATTCCCCTCCCATATTACCATCACAAGCTAAGAGTACATTCTAGTATTGTCATTTCTTACAAAATTATGAATTTTCAATGTTGTTACTTGACAAAATAATATATTGAACAACACAATTTTGAGATGTTCTCCCTATGGATGGGCAAATGGAAATATATAATGTGTGGCTAATATTTTCCTTTCACTAGTGCATGTGACACTCTATATTTATTCCAATAATGAGAAACAAGGAAGAATCACCACTCTTTTTCTAATAACGAGAATTCTCATTCCTAGCCTTTTCTATAATGTTACACTTACGTATATTATCCCTATTTTGATATTGAATACAAGTAGCGTTTATACTAATGGTGTGCTCTCTAAATGTGTTATGTTTTTCTATGTCTTATCTTACAAGTTCTATTATGCATTATATAATTTATAATATTGTTAAGGGGGTTCTCATCACTTAGGTAGGTTATGGATGGTCCTTTGATTATCTCTTAGGCTTGAATTAGATCGCTGGTATTAAAGCTTGAAAGCTTACTACATTCTTTGTAATCTAACATAGAATCAATATCAAATGAAAGCCTAACATTATTTTTGTAGGAATGGGAAAAGTGAGCACCACAACAAAAATCTTTTAGATAGAATACCTTCTTCAAATATCTCCAAATAAGAATAGACATATATGCTTGTGGAGATTTAGCGTCTTTTGCACTAGAATCAACAATTGCAAGAGACTCTACACTCATAAGAGAACAACTTCAAATTTACCTTGGAGTGGCTCACAAATCTAATGATATTTAACATTCATCTTGTTATTCCTATCCTCTAAATTGCTCTCAATTCTACTACATGTGGTTCCAAGCACTTAAATAAGCATGATTCAATGCATCGACATCCGTCAAGATTCATAACATGCAAACATTGATGAACCTAGCAAGCCCAACTATTCCTCACACTCTTGAAATTCGTTAAGCTCACAAGGAAATATAAAGAAGCACACCAAAGACATTCGTGTCCAATTGTTAAACCAAATGGACAATGAAGGTCAAAACCTTTGCAAGCATGACCAAGGCATCATTAATCCCTAACAAATAGAGACAAGAATGTGCAAAACTAGTCTAGGATATTGAATTTGAAAGCTTCTGGAGTTGACTACGTAAACATTTTTCCATCAATGTTTTGGATATTACTCTATGATTCATTCTCTTCTCCAACTCACTTTATCTTAATGATGGATTATAGAGTATGATCCAAAACATTGATGAAATAATATTTGTGTAGTCAAATCTTGAAGCTTTCAAATTCAATATCATGGACTATAGAAATTTAATGTCTTTAAATGGTCTAGGATACGCAAGTAGCAACACAATGAGGAGCAACAATGCAATATTATGTCCTACTTTTTAGTATTATTAAGCTACTAAAAGCAATATTTTTCAACATTTCACATTGTATCAATTATACTAAAAAACTTCCAAAAAATTAAAGATGACGTAAACTAATAATTTTGTGAATTTAAGAAGTATCTTTAACCTCATAAATATTAAAAATAAATCTATTCTATTCTAATATAGATATCCAACATACAAAATATTTTTCAATTATTCAACATACAAAATAGGGGAGATGACTTGGTAGTTGAGCACCCTAACTTTGTGCTTCTCAAAATCTTACGTGGAAATTTCAATTCACTCCCATTTTCTTACAACAACCTACTTGGCAAGTCCCCTACTTATAACTAAGGTTTCAAGACCACATCATCAAATATGATGCCACATCAGCATGTTTTTTGTCAAGGTGTCCAAAAAGGCAAAAAAAGAAAGACTGATAGTTGTGCACTAAATCATGTTTTACTGGTGCAAACTGCAATGATGTGGCATCACATGATTTGTTGATTTTTAGATCTAAAGAATACATTTCATTCAATTATGGGTAGTCATCATCAACACTAATAACTTTAAAGTCACAACTATTGATCAAATACCGTTAAAATCATTAGACATTAAATAAACAAATGTTATAATGACTATTGGAACATGCTCCTCTCCCATATCTTTCAATTTCTGATTGAAAAGACATCAACTTAAACCTCTTATTTCCAAATTATAGAAAACATATGAATTTTACATGAGTAATAAGTGGCTTAATGGTTGATTGCATACCCTAAAGTGGTAATAAGTGCAAAGTCAGTTACGACGAAGAAGCGAGGTGTTGGAGTGTTTTGAGGATGAGGGTCAAACCAAAGCTCCAATTGCTCACAAACTCTGGTTCAGAATGGTCAGAAATCGGTTCAACCTCGAAATACCATTTCACAACACATGATCCCTCCTCCCTCTCCTTATATGATGGATAATAATTTCCAACTCCTAGGCTCTATCCATCATTCATCTACCCATAGTTTTCCTATGAGCTCCCCATCCCTCTCCCAAACCCTAGGTTCACATTAGTTCATAAACATTGCTTTCTCTACATCCCTTGCACATCCAATTTATTTCAGTGTAACACCAAGATGCCTTACACATAGATCATCTAATAACACAATTATGTGCATATTCATGCAAGCACTAGCCTTAACAATTCTAAAATGAGTTATGCAATATTAGGAGTCCCTTGTGCACAAGCTTCAACAAATTCGCATGCTCATTTTCTAGCATGTTTTGTACAAGCTATGTCTAGCGTAAGTTTGAATTTTATCATACTTGTGCAAGAGATGGAACATTGATATTCACATGTTATGATTCCATAAATGTGTAACAACTAACAAGGTTGACGCCATAAGAAATGAATCCACATAAGTTGGACACTTGACACCATATGCATCAAACATGTGGTAGTGTCTCACCACATGTAATTGACCATATTGATTCAATGATTGTTATCATCCTACTCATACATGTCACACAACCATGTGCATTGGAATATGTTAACATAAACATGGCTATTATCTATCAACCTTCACCTATAAATATTGACATTGTATACTATGTATAGGGGAGTTTGAAACAAGAGAATCCAATAAAGTATCTAGCTTGAGAATCTAATAATTTGATTTGATGAATCGAGCACTATAGTAGGCATCAACATATTTGTATCTCTACACATCTGAGAAAGCCTCTTGCACAACCTAATAAAATCAAGAAACATGATAATTCTATTTCTTAGCATTTTTATAATGCGTACACTTATGTTTTATTCCTAATTTGATATTGATTATAATTAGCATTTATGCTAATGTCATGTTCTCTAAGTGTGTTATGGTTTTTTACATCTTGTCTTATGTTGGTTAACATATTTGTCACTTTAATTAATTCACTTTTTCCCACAAAAATGACAACTTGGCCAACAGTCAAGTCACTTGTGGTGATAATTGCAAGTGCTCTCTGCTTATTTTACAAGGCGTAGCTACCTTCAAATAATGTACAATAAATAGAGATGTGTGGGATATGCTTTTAACTAGAAAGAAGGAAAGGTAACTTACACCTACTTGTAATCCTAAAAATAGATGTGACGATTTAATGCTTAAGGTAAAGAAAGCATGGATAAATGATGCAAGGTTCACTTATTCCACATTTACAAATGTCATTCAAAGGAGGATGAAAAACAAATTCACTTTTATGGATGAATTAATCCAAATTCAAAGCTTTAGAGATAACACAAACATAGCTTCATAGAACAAGACACCCAATGAAGATTAATTACAGAGACTCAAAGTTTAGTTGTAATCAAAAGAAAATAGTAGCAAATGCACAGATCAGAAATATTTTCTTTATTTCTTTCAATGTAAAAATTTGAGTTCAAAACCTCAACCTTCCATACCATAAGACTATGTCCCTTAATAGCTAGCTGACCATCTTCCCCCTTTTTTACATTCAGAGGTGCATATATGTAGGCACACCAAAACTGTTGCATTACAAAAATAATGGTCTTGAAAACAATCGAAATCAAGAAAGATGTCAAAAGGAAAACAGTTTCAGAATATAAGCATTATCATTATGTGTCACAAAAGACTCCATGCATGAAGTTAAACCACTGGAGGTGCCAGAACTCTGTACATTTCTAACTGCATCTCCATAACTAAATTTTGAAATTCAACGCATTCTTCTTCTTCTTCTAAAATGAAAATCAGCCTATTGTACTCGACGTAGCTGGTTTTCTCCTTCCATGCCAGTGAGCGCAGCTAAGAAATGATGTCAAGTTGCTCTTCTTTAGGACAATTCAAATATGGTTGCATGATGAGCACAAGTTCATCTTCCCATTCTCTGATATTGCAAGGAAGTACCATTTTGAGAAAATTTTGAACTTAGAAATGCTAGCTCCTTTCCTCGTATGCAGGCTCACTTAACTTCGGCGGTGAAAAGTGATCATTTATTTGCCACAAAAAATGTGTTGATCTGTTACTAAATCCGTTTCACCGCCTTCCTTATTTAATATTTTTCCTTTCAGAGGATTTAAAAGATTACATTTAAAACTCAAGTTGGCATTTTAAAACATTGAAAAGACATCCCCTTAAAGGCGTCATACGACTCATTAAATGGGATGGCACTTTAAAAGTCGAGCATCTTGTCGAGGTTGCCTCGTCATTGAGGAATATAACTTTATAACCATTTGTCGAGAGTTCTAAATTTTTAAGAACCTCTGATATACCGACTGCATGGGACATCATTGGATAAGACTTGAAACTTCAGGAGCTACAACTAAGTCAGGCGATCAGGTAGTTTTGAAACTTCAGAACTTGACGACTTGGTTAGAGAATTTGGTAGGACCGAAAAAAGAGGTAAGGAACTTGGATAATCTTGCAACATTTTCAAAGATAAAGATGCAAGATCACTCAATTAAGAAGAAAAACTTGCATGTTTAAAAATTTGATGGGTAACACCTTATAAGTTACATTATGCATAACATAATTCACAATATTGTTAAGATTATTTTCATCACTTAGGTAGGTTATGGATTGGACTTTGATTGTCTCCTAGGCTTGAACCAAACCATTAGTATTAAAGTTTGAGAGTTTTCATCATTGTTTTTAATATAACACAAAAGAAATTGTAAATGAGATCCTTTCTTTATTGGTGTAGGTGTGGGTTAAGCAAGCAACAGATCACAAATATTTCCAAGTAATAATAAACATATGCTTGTGGAGATCTACATCTCTAACACTTGAATCAACAACTGCAAGAGAAAATCCACATACAAGAGAGCAACTTCAAAATCACCTTGGAGTGGCTCACAAATATTATGACATGCATCATTCACTGTGTTAGTCCTATCCTTGAAAGTGTTCTCAAGATGAGGGTAGTGATACATAAGCCATGAAAAATATACATCAAAAAGGAGAGGAGGAACTAGCATGAATCCAATCCAAATATACATGGTTCCAAGCACATAAATAATCATGATTTAGTGCATTGATAAGATTCAAGATTCATGATATGAAAACAATGACAAACCTAGTAAGCGATATTATTCCTCATAGTCTTCAAATTCATTAAACTCATAAGGTAATATTAAGAAGGAACTGGGATAAAGCAATTGGGCTATGAAGGTCAAAACCTTAGCAAACACATTCAAGGCATCATTAATTCCATCAAAATGGGTACAAGAATGTGCAACATTGTCTACAATAAACTAGTAGCAACATAATGAGGGTGACAACACAATGGTGTCTCCCATTTTTTAACATTATTGGGCTACTAAATGAACACTTTTCAACATTCAACACATTTTCTCAATTTGTGAATTTTCTATGAAGGTTCAATTTATAATTTTTCTAATTTAAAAATATTCTATCATATTCAATTAGTTTTCAATAATATTTTTATTTTATTTCTATTTTTTACTAAGTAATATTTTACCATAATGTATAACTCAAGCTATAAATAAAATATTTTTTATATTTTATTGGACATAGATCATTAACTCCAATATTTAGTGCATCTATATTTTTGGCAAATTTTTTATTTAATATAATATTTTTAATTATTAATAATAGAAATTCCAACCCATATTTTATTGTAAATGCATTTCTCTTGGCATTTATATCAAATTTTAAAGAATCATTGAAACAATATCTTCAATGTAGAGCATAGTGTAATTTTTTAAGATTTTTATAATATAGTTTGTTATTTTTCCTAGTGTCTCAAATAGAGATCATTTTTTGGTGTAATGGACCTTTAGTGATTATAAAACTAAAAATATTAAGCAAGTTATACATACTATATTTTTTTGAAAGCTAATACCAAGGAATTGTAGGGTCTTTTAGGGGTCCTAATGGTTTTATGATGATTTGTTATAGTATGTGTAATGTTGATGTATCTTACAAGAATTTATTTTATGGTCATCTTTTTGTAATAGAAGTTTGAAAATGATTTATTAGTAATAGTGTAGGTTGGGTTGGGACTATCTCTATTTCTTGGAAGCATGTTGTGTTTGGTTATTTAAAAGGTTTGAACAAAAATATATGCAAAATATGGTTGGTTTTATCCACTAAAAAACTTTGGTTCATTTTGAAAGTTATAAATAATGGTGAGGATGCTTACTAACATTATCTATGAAGTCTGAGAAACCACACTCAGTGTAACAACAAGGCCATCATTGTAGGGATCTAAAAGGTCCTAAGTTCAAGCATCCACAATATTAAAAAAAAATATTATCTATGAAGTCACCTTTTCCTTGGTTATTTCTCAAGTTACAATGACCCTAGATATTTATGAAAATATTTTTTCAAGCTAATGAATAAAGGATAAATTATATAGAAGGAAGACGTGGTGAATGTTGACCTAAATTTTATTAGGATGAGAATAAATTGGACACTACTAGTTATCCTGCATTCCCTAATGGATCTGAATCCAATGAATATGAGACCCATAGTAGATGTGTAATGATCATTTGGTTGAGAATATTGAAGACTATATTGAAAGGAATTTTATAGAGCATAATATTGGGCTATCATTAGTAGAGCATCTACCTCTAGACATGGAAGAATGCAATTGCTAAAGTTTACAAGTCTAAGAGTATTATTGATTTCGTTCTTTGTTTTTTTTTAAAGATATTTTTATTGATATTTAAGTGTTAATTAGTAGTGTTAGCTTTACGCCCTTGTATCTATTTTTTTTTGATAGCCCATTTTCTAGTAGCTTGAACTGTTAGTACTAGTCTCAGTTGTCACTTTGTCATTGCTTTGGCTATTATATTTTAATTCCTTTTTGTGAAATATTTTTCAATATAAAAATATAATAGTAAGAGATACACACCTATAAAATTGTATCTTTGGATGACTTTGACCCGTGAATTGACTTATTTGGTTAATATGTGGATAGAAGAAAAGGATTTTTCATAAGAGACTTTAAAAGGGTTGATCTAGTCTAGGCCTAGGGGGTTCAATCTAAGACCCTTAGATCAAAACATCCTACTTAGATTGAACTTTTCATGCATTTCAATCCTAGCATGGTTTTAAGAAAAAATTAGGGTTGGCCTAGGACTAATGGGACATATTATTGTACTTTAACCCAAAGAAAAGGATTCATATTCTTCTCACCATAGTTTAGTGCTAGTGAAGCATCCTCATTATTCCCATAATAAAAACAATTATTTTTGAACTAGCAAGGACCTTGTGTGCACCCCTACAATGTGTACATCAATAGTTTCGTATCTCTTAGCAACATATCACATAGAAACAAAACTCGTGTAGGTATATAAACTTCTAAATCACATTCTGCAAAATAGTAGCATTGACCACAATGTACATTATATCATGTGCAATAATACTCCCTTGTTAAAATCCACAACAAGTAAATGATCCACATAAAGTCTCAAAGCACACACCTTAGTTACATCTTACCATTGCATGCATAGGGTACACATAACTAGAGCATGTTGGAACATGAATCCTTGTTGTGTTTATGAAAATATCAATCTCACAATCCACTTTTTTTCTCTCAAACTTTCATGTGCTAGGGATTGTGCATGTATTGAAGCAATGTTGATGGTAAAATATAGACCTAATGCATTAACCTAAAATTAATACAATAAGAAGGAAACTATAATCATTCTAATTGATAATACATAAAAAAAGGAATAATCATTCATATACACGTGATAAGGTAGAGTCATTCATATCTTTATTCATATCATTAATTAATATACAATATTTCATACCACAAGCATAGATATACACATCAGATGTGCTTAGGTGATTCATTCTTTATCTCTCCCTAATATTTTTTCTATTTATCATTTCATACATTTATATCATATTTTTCTAGTATGTTATAATACTAATATAGTTTATCTACATGTAGGGTCATGTCCTTAGCTCATTTTTTTAATCTTTGACCATTAAGAGATACCACACATCATCTGATATTGACATAATATGCTTTCTTAAACTTGTAGCAACCTCTAGTTTGTTCTATTATATAGAGGACTAATCCTATAAGACAACTTTAAGTTCCCTTTCATTTTTTCACAATTAGCCTCTAATAATTCATTAATATTATAGGTTTTCAACCTAATGGGAATATATCTAGATTCCATTTTAGGTTTTCAACCTAATTGGAATATATTCAACCACCCTTTAGAGTTTTCAGTTGATCTATAAAGCACTCATGTCAATTTTATGACTTGCCAACATCCTCTCTTGGTAGTCTAAACCATTTTCTTGTCATCAAGAAAATATAGCTCTAATTTGATAAGTGTAAAGAGCGGAAAACTCCTTAAAAACAAAATGACAATACTTAAAATAAATTCCATTATATTCCAAATAAGGTCGTCATCTCATTCATACATTCATCAAAAGAACAAGTCGATTACATACAACGACATAAAAGTCGAAGAGATAACTTCATAATAATCAGTCTAAATCTTACAAGTGTCAAAATACACATTTCGAATAATAATTACAATGGATGATACATATCCGGTTTACAAATTTGAGACTTAGGCATTCAGTCGCCACAAGCTCGTCAATATATACATCATGAATAATAAAGCATTTTAAAAGAAGAATCAGTCAGTCGATCTTCTATCCATAAGAAAATCTTCAAAAGAAGACGAGAACAAGGATCAAGCACTTTTTCTACCCAACCTCAAAGTTTACGCTTCCCCGAAATTTCTTAGTGAATCAATAAATACCCGACCCTGCACGAATCGCTTAGCAAAAAGCAGTCTATGAGCAAGATGGAATCTGGTGCATGCCTAGTACTACTAGTAAACCAGAAGCATTTTCATTTTCTAATTCAGTTAAGAAAGAAGAAAGTTCGATACTAGGATATGGTAGAGAGCTCAAATAAACCATCTATTTCAATGGTACAAAAATTACTTGGCCAAGTAAAATTTCATGCACGACAATAAAAGATAGTTTTGGAAAAGAAAAACTACTCTCTCTATTTACCCATATTCGGCACTTGTCCTGGAAGGTAACTTTCCCAAAAACATCACATGCAAAATTATCTATCATTCATGCATGGTTTGAACAGTCAAAAACAATCTTTCGCAATCTTTCAAAACACTAACTGAAAACATCGTTTAAAATGAAAACAGTTTAACAAATACTACTTTTCATTGTTCCAATTCGTAAAAAGACATAAAATCATTATTTTAATTGAGTCATTTAAATAATGATCAAAGTTTCAAAAATGAAGGTGTATCTCCAGTATGTTCAATAATACATATAAAAACGTAAATTAAAAGAGTACACATTCAGTTGTTTCATACTCTTCTTTAATTTAAGTTGTTTAAAATTCATTTTGATTATTCTCAAAAATTGACTAAAACTCAAGTTAAAACGTGTTGATTCAAGTTAATCCTATTTTCAGCGTTTTAATATCCATCATTTATCAAATTTAATCTAACTATTTTAAAATTCTGAGTTTTGACAGTTTTCAAGAATAGTGTTAAAATTTCAAGTTAAAATTCTGTTTTTATGTTTTTCTTTCAATAATTCTTATTTTCTGTCAGCATAATTTCGTTATTCTCAAAATTGTAAGTTCATTTCCAAGTTTAAAACATTTTTCTAATTTTCAGTTTATTGTTCTCAGAACGATTTAAATCAGAATTTAACAAATTCTCAGCATAAATAAATAAGATTTTTGTTTCTAATCTTTTCTTGAATTTTGGAAAATAAAACACAGTTGAATTTTTCTAACATAAGGATTTTATCAATTGATTTTCCATTTAATCTGTGTCTAAATTTTGTCTAAGATTTTGGAAATCAATCCAATTTAATTCTATTTTCAGTTTTAGCAAATTACAAGTATAATTTTTGATAGTCATAGTTTTTGTTTAATTCTCTTTGTTCCTAATTTTTTTAACAATCATGATCTACTACATATTCTGATAATCATTTCTAAAATTATTGAAATAATATCAGAAAGATCTAATTTACAATTTAAATTTCAAATCCCTACCTGGCAATTCGTAAATTTTGTACGTTGTCTATGCCTTTTCTCTGTTTCTTCCTTGCTGCTAATTGTTCTACTTTTTCCTCTTCCGGTTCCTTGTTCTTATTTGCTGCAACCAAACCTTGCTGCTAACTATCTTTCCCTGACTGTTGTTGGTGCCCTTTCCTTGGTTGAAAGCGTGCGAGGAAGGCTTTAACCTCCTGTTTGTGCGTGGGGAAAAGGAATTTCCTATGCATGGAGAGAGGAAGGCTCCCTTGCTACTGGCTGGCGCAGGGTATGAGAGTCCTGCGCATGGAGGAAGAGGGAGGTGTGAGGGAGGCAGTGCGTGCCCTCCTCCTTGCTGATGTCTACCTTGTTCCTGCCTTCTTACATGTGGTGAAGGCATATACTGAGACAGGCCACACCTTAGCTGAAGACCACACCTTCTTTCCCTGCTACGTGAAGAATGGAGGCTAAGGCATGGGGTAAGAATGATTAGTTGGCTCTATAGTTTGAATTTCTTAACTCAACAATCATGAAAATTCCTCTGTTCAATTGGTCTTTGCTTCAAAATAGAGAATTTTTTTTGTGTTTTCCCCAATTTCGAATTTTCTCAGTATTCAAATTTCCTATGTGTTTTTGATTTTCGGATTTCCAATGAGATATTTATTTCCTTTTCTTGATTTCACGCATTCATGCAAAACTTAGATCCACCATTTACTCAATTTGATCTTCAGATCGAAATTCAAACTTTCAGTTAAGATTTGAAGTTCACCGTGGTACCTTTTGGCCTAACAAATGCTCGTGTGACATTCATGAACCTTATGAATAGTATCTTGAGAGATTGTTTGGATGATTTCATGCTCATATTCATTGATGACATTCTAATCTACTCTAAGATAGAAGAGGAACACGAAGAGCACTTGAGAATTGTTTTGCAACGTCTGAGGGATCGAAAGCTTTTTGGCAAGTTTTCAAAGTGTACTTTCTATCAGAAGAAGGTTCACTATTTGGGGCATGTGATATCTGCTGAGGGAATCTCAGTTGATCCTGTGAAGATAGAGGTGATAGTGGATTGGCCAACACCGAGAAGTGTTACAGAAGTTTGTAGTTTCATGGGACTTGCAGGTTACTATAGGAAGTATGTTGAAGGGTTTTCTAGAATTGCAACACCTATTACTTCTCTTCAAAAGAAGGGAAAGAGATATGAGTGGACAGAGAAGTGCAAGGAAGCATTTCATATTCTTAAACAAAAGTTGACATCAGCACCAATGTTGACTATACCGGATCCTAATGGTCACTTTTGCTGTAATTATAGATGCATCAGGTGAAGGCATAGGAGCTGTGCTAATGCAGGAAGGAAAAGTGGTGGCATATGAGTCTAGGAAACTGAAGCAGTATGAGTTGAACTATGCACCACAGGATCTTGAGCTTATGGCTATTGTGCATGCATTGCAGATGTGGAGACATTATCTCCTAGGGAAGCCTTTTGAGCTTAAGAGTGATCATTTGGGACTTAATTACATCTTCACACAACCGAACCTCAATGCGAGACAGAGGAGGTGGCTTGAGTTCCTGAGTGAGTACAATTTTGGTATTGAGCATATGAAAGGTAAGGAGAACAGAGTTGTTGATGCTCTTAGTAGAAGAAGACATCTATCTGCTATGGTGACCACAAGGTCAAACTTGAGACAACAAGTGTTGCAGTATCTTCCAGGTGATGAGAACTATGACAGGGTAAGGCAAGCCTTAGCAGTAGATCCTTCAGATCATAGGTTTGATGGTTATGTGATGGAGAATGATGGCATTGTCAGATATCAGGGAAGGATGTATATCCCTGAGGGTGGAGATTTGAGGAAGTTGATTCTTGAGGAAATTCATGATGCACCTTATTCAGGGCACCCAGGAGTCATGAAGATGGTAGCAGAGTTGAAGGCTTTGTATTTTTGGCCTAAACTTAAGAAAGATGTCATGGAGTACGTGGCTAGATGTTTGGAATGCCAGCGAGTCAAGGCTGAGCATGTGCATACAACAGGACTTTTGTATCCCCACGATATACTTGAGTATAAGTGGCAAGTAATCAGTATGGATTTCATCCAAGGATTACCTTTGAGCAGGAATAGGCATGATATCATCCTTGTAGTTGTTGATAAGTTGACGAAGGTTTCACATTTCATACCAGGAAATTTGAAGGATGGATCATTGACTCTTGCAAGGAAATTTGTGCAAGAGATATTCAGGTCGCATGGTGTACCAAAGACCATTATCTCTGATAGAGATACCAGGATGACATCTAGGTTCTGGACTATAATGAATGCAGCTTTGGGAACTAAATTGAATTTTAGTTATGCGTATCACCCACAAACCGATGGTCAAACTGAAAGGGTCAATCAAGTTGTGGAGGATTTGTTGAGAATGTACTGCATGGATCAGTAGTACAAGTGAGAAGAATATTTTCCATTGGTTGAGTTTGCCTACAACAACTCATACCATTCTTCATTGGGTATGGCACCTTTTGAAGCACTCTATGGACGGAAATGTCGCACACCCATCAGTTGGGATAGGATGGAATACAAGGTAATTATTGGTCCAGATATGCTGATGGAAATGGATGAGCAAATGAAGTTGATCAAGGGTAGGTTGAAGGAAGCAGCCGATAGATAGAAGAGCTATGCTGATAGGAATAGGACATTCAGGGAGTTTGTTGCAGGAGATAAAGTATTCTTGAGGGCTAAGCCTCAAAAGAGCTCTATCTTGTTTGGGAAATCATCAAAGTTGGCACCAAGATATGTGGGCCCATTTGATGTACTGGAGGTTATTAATCCAGTTGCTTATAGACTAGCGTTATCACCTGCTCTTGCTCGACTCCATAATGTTTTCCATGTTTCTTTGTTGAAACCTTATCATCGTGATATGACTCATATTCTTGATTGGCGTTCATTACAGGTACAAGATCCAGGGGTGGTGCTAGTGGAGCCCATCTGAATCCTAGACAGGTGTAGAATTAAGCTACGTAACAAAGATAGTACCCAGTATAAGGTCCAGTGGGACCAGTATACTGAGGACAGTGCTACATGGGAGGATTCTGAGATGATAGATCGTCATTTTCCTCATTTGCTTTCTTAGATTAGCATTTGTTTTGTGTGAAGATACTTGATACTCTGGTTTTGATTCACATGTTGTGAACTTTGATAGCGTGGATGCTACTATTTGCTTATGTTTATGTTGGAGAACTATGTTGCTAGTTACTATTTCATTATGCTTGATTGAGACGTTATGCTTTGCTTACTGAGATGCTATACTTTATTGAATAAGATAGTATGCTTTTATGATGATGATGATGTTATGCTTATTGATTGACAAATAAGACATCGAGATGATGTCTCTTCCAAGAGGGGAAGGATGTCACGTATGGAATTTTCACTTACTTATTTAAATGCAGACTTTACTTGATATGTCAAATTAGATTATTTAATGATTATTTTAAAAGATGGTTTAAATGAAATTCAAAATGAAAGAAGATGAAATTGAATTGGAATTGAAATGAAAATTATTGTATTTATGTTTATTTCGGGGTTTGTCATTACTGATGATAAATCGAGTGCAAGTGAACACAGGAAACAGGTGAACGAGGTCGAATGCGAGAACAACGATCAGGTAGAGTTGTTTAGCCGATTGACGTTTGTGAATAGATGGGATATCACACACTCACGTAGATTGATATTTTAAATGTCTTGTGCGTATATCATGCTTACAAATTTGGAAATTTAGTTTTAGTGTAATTTCTCAAAAATTGCAAAAATGCATGTGTTCAAAAGATGATTTTGTTAAATTGATGAAATTTAATGTAATTTAAATAAATAGAATGTTTGTTTAATA
>CM021110.1:265650398-265756329 GCA_007115665.2 Sequoiadendron giganteum | reverse complement strand
ATTAACAAATGCAATCTGTTACGAGGAAGAAGCAAAATGTTGAAGTGTGCTGAGAATGGCGGCCAATACAGAGCTCCACTTGCTCACAATTTCTGGTTCAGAACGGCCAACAATCAGTTCAACCTCAAAATACCATTTCACAACACACGATCCCTCATCCCTTTCCATCACTTGAAAAGTGGCTTGATAACCGCGAAAACCCTCAATGCTGATATCGATCACAGCGTAAGTGCAGGAATGGTTAACAAAGTGCATGGAAATGAGATTTTCCTTGGCCCTCAAAATTCCATCACCTGATGACAACGATGGTGATGCACTGCAAATGTAGCACACGCAGCCGGGACCCTGCTCGATCATCTCTTCCACTCTTTCACAGAGGAGGAGGGCATGGTACCATTTCTTCATTCCACAAAAGTCGCTCGCAATTCCCCACACGCGCTCCAATGGTGCCGCCATTGCCATTTCTACACAACCCTGCCATTTGTGGCTTTCCATTTATCAGGGGGCGAACAAGAGAAAACCCTAGTGCCAATTTTGAGGGTTTGGAACGCTTGGACGGAAGAGAGTCTATGCTGAAGGGACTCAATCCTCAGGGGCCGAGACAAGAAAAACCTAGCATTTAATTTGATTCATTTGTCATTTTAATCAACAATCATGCTCAAACCCAACAACCACATGCAATTCCTAATCACTATCCATCAACTACACATTCACAGTTTCCTATCTTTAGCATTTTTACATATTAGACTTTTTTGGGTGGCACAACCTAGTTTTCCTATTTAAAATTTCATGTTTCTTCTTTCGAAACAATTTTTTTCAAATTATGGAAGTTATCTTGTTAGCTCTCATGCCAAAATTCTCGAGTTGTATGTCTATGATCATGTATTTTAAGGATATATCTTTTTATTAGAGAATAAATTAGTGTCTAAGTATTCACATTTAGAGCACTTAGTCATTTGAATATGTCTCAATTGCAATAGCATTTGCATATTAATTTGACATTTTTTTTAATTTTTATACACAAGAAAAGAACTTGATTGTTATCAAGAAAATTGGTCTTTCTTTTGTCTCATAATAGACCCCATTGTAACTTAGCACAATCCATTGCTCAATGAACATGCAAAGAAGATAGCAACACAATACAATAAGACACATCAACATTGAACATATCTATAACATAATGATTAGATCATGTGGTAATAATCTTATTTAGAACTAGATTGCATGGAGGTAATTCAGTCCTTAGTAGCAAAAATATTTGAATATATTAGTCTTGGCTTCTTGATATCTATGGTGACCTCCCAGGACGGCTCAATGCTTCACCTCTATGAGCATCACCTAGATGCAATGAGTGCTAAGTGGACCGTTCATTATCATGAGAGATGGGTTCTTGTGAACCACTACTCATGAAACATGGGTCAATGAGTTTGACTCGAAACGGTTGAATCCTGATAGCAATATCATAATTTGACACGTTGTGGAAAATACCTCCTACTTATCTATATATTGATTTCTAACATTTTGTCTCAAAGCATTAGTTAGTCAACAAGGTCAAAATTGACATCACAACAAAAATTAGATAAGTAACTTATTCCCTCTTATTTCATTTTCCTTGCCTCATTTACTTAAGTCTCAACATTTAATTTGTCTCAACTCCTTGTGTTCTACTATTAATTTGATTAGCACTAGACTATAATATCATGTCCTAATGGAGGAAGCATTTTTTTTTTCACATTAATTGGTGAACCTATAACTTCCATACATATTTGGGTAGGTGGAAAATTTTCAAAGTTTTTATTTTCATTTAGTTATAGTACCCATTATTGATTTTCAAGCCAATATGTTTATCTTTGCATGAGCAAGTTCATAAGACCCTTAGGTCCTCTTCTACTAAGTGTTGGTTAAACCCTCACCTTGCCACCATATTGCATTCTAATGAAGAGGAATGGTAGTATGATCACATCACCTTCATTGAAAATCTTGTAAATCAAAAGAAACTTGAGTTGCTCAATAAATTAAATTCTTTGTGCAATCAACTAATTACTATAGATGATGATAAGCCTACTTCATTTGTTGTTGGTTCTCTTACTAAGGTACCTCTCACTAAACAATATGACATGGGTACAATTATGGACATAGGGAAACTAATTTAAGATATAAAATTTCCTCATATGGTGAACCATATTTTCTAGACCCTAGGTTCTATCCATCATTCATCTACCCATAGTTTACCAATGAGCTTTGCATGTCTCTCCCAAACCCTAAGTTCACATTAGTTTATAAACATTGCTTGTTCCACATCCCTTTCACATCCACTTTCTACTAGTATAACAACAAGATCCTTGCACATAAATTTTGATCTAATAGTACCACTTTGTGTATGGTGCATTAGACGCAACAATTTTGAAAAGAGACACAATAACATGAGTCCCTTACACACAAGCTTCAACAAATTCACAAAGCTCCTTCTAGATCATGCTTTGCACATGATTTACCTTGTGTAACTTTTCATTCAACCATACCTATGCAACACATGGAACATTGCCATTCACATGTTATGCTTCCATACACATACAATAGCTATCAGATCTCATGCCACGATGAATGACTTCATATAGGTTGGAAACCACACCATATGCATCCAACACATGGAAAGGTCTCACACCATATGTAATTGGAACCATATTGATTTGACACTTGATAGCATCCTATTCACACATGTCATGCAACCATATGCATTGGAACATGTCAAAATAACATTACTATTAGCTATCAACCTTCACCTATAAATATTGGCATTATACAATGTCTATATGGGAGTTAAAAAGAGGATACATTACAACATCTAACTTGGCAATCCAATAATCTAATTTGATGAATCAAGCACTCATAATTGGCACCAACATAGTATAACTAGCCAACACTCATTGCTTTCTTTGGGACAACTCTCAACTATGAATGATTTATTTTAAACTAATATGTGATTTTGATATATAACATATTTATTATAATAGTTTTATTCATTCTTTATAAATACCATAATGTTTTATATAGTTTGTAAAGGTTAATGAGAATCCATAATAAATGATTTCTGATAAATGGTTTAAAGGACAACTAATCAATTTTTGTCATTTTATAAAAGGTAATCTAATCAAAAGTATGTTCAATACAAAAGAAAAGAGAAAAAATATACACTTTTCACTTTGAGACATTTGAATCTTTTCACTTATATACCATGTCCTGAGATCTTGTACCATGTTAGATGGTGATCAAAAATTTAAAATGTTTATCACATACAAGGACAACCATCCAAATGATCCTAACTATTAACATCAAATTGCAACAATAGTGTTGCAATTGATAAAAAAAATGGTGTGGTCAATAGAAGATCTTTGTTATCTACCTAATAAAAAAGGACAAAAAATCAATGTAAATGTCTTAAGAAATAGATGAAGCAATGCATGCAATTTGACAGATAGAAATATCATCTCCTAAGTGGCAGTGTTATGATGATCAAAGGAAAATGTCAAATGATAGACAATCATGGAAACCAAATAGTTGTCTCTTGTCATGTTCTCCACACCATTCCCCTCCCATATTATCATCACAACCTAAGAGTACATTCCAGTATTGTCATTTCTTACAAAATTATGAATTTTGAATGTTGTTACTTGACAAAATAATATATTGAACAACACAATTTTGAGTTGTCCTCCCTATGGATGGGCAAATGGAAATATATAATGTGTGGCTAATATTTTCCTTTCACTAACTCTCTATATAAAGTGGTGCATGTGGCACTCTAGATTCATTCCAATAATGAGAAACAAGGAAGAATCACCACTCTTTTTCTAATAACGCGAATTCTCATTCCTAGCCTTTTCTACAATGTTACACTTACGTATATTATCCCTATTTTGATATTGAATACAAGTTGTGTTTATACTAATGTTGTGCTCTCTAAATGTGTTATGTTTTTCTACATCTTATCTTACAAGTTCCATTATGCATTATATAATTTACAATATTGTTAATGGGGTTCTCATCACTTAGGTAGGTTATGGATGGTCCTTTGATTGTCCCTTAGGCTTGAATTAGATCGCTAGTATTAAATATTGAAATCTTACTACATTCTTTGTAATCTAACATAGAATCAATATCAAATGAAAGCCTAACATTATTTTTGTAAGAATGGGAAAAGTGAGCACCACAACAAAAATCTTTTAGATAGAATACCTTCTTCAAATATCTCCAAATAAGAATAGACATATATGCTTGTGGACATTTAGCATATTTTGCACTAGAATCAACAATTGCAAGAGACTCTACACTCATAAGAGAACAACTTCAAATTTACCTTGGAGTGGCTCACAAATCTAATGATATTTAACATTCATCTTGTTAGTCCTATCCTCGAAATTTCTCTCAATTCTACTACACGTGGTTCCAAGCACTTAAATAAGCATGATTCAGTGCATCGACATCCATCAAGATTCATAACATGCAAACAATGATGAACCTAGCAAGCCCAACTATTCCTCATAGTCTTGAAATTCGTTAAGGTCACAAGGCAATATAAAGAAGCACACCAAAGACATTGGTGTCCAATTGTTAAATCAAATGGACAATGAAGGTCAAAACCTTTGCAAACATGACCAGGGCATCATTAATCCCTAACAAATAGAGACAAGAATGTGCAAAACTAGTCTAGGATATTGAATTTGAAAGCTTCTGGAGTTGACTACGTAAACATTTTTCCATCAATGTTTTGGATATTACTCTATGATTCATTCTCTTCTCCAACTCACTCTATCTTAATGATGGATTATAGAGTATGATCCAAAACATTGATGAAATAATATTTATGTAGTCAAATCTTGAAGCTTTCAAATTCAATATCATGGACAATGGAAATTTAATGTCTTTAAATGGTCTAGGATACGCAAGTAGCAACACAATGAGGAGCAACAATGCAATATTATGTCCTACTTTTTAGTATTATTAAGCTACTAAAAGCAACATTTTTCAACATTTCACATTGTATCAATTATACTAAAAAATTTCCAAAAAATTAAAGATGACGTAAACTAATAATTTTGTGAATTTAAGAAGTATCTTTAACCTCATAAATATTAAAAACAATCTATTCTATTCTAATATAGATATCCAACATACAAAATATTTTTCAATTATTCAAAATACAAAATAGTGGAGATGACTTGGTAGTTGAGCACCCTAACTTTGTGCTTCTCAAAATCTTACGTGGAAATTTCAAGTCACTCCCATTTTCTTACAACAACCTACTTGGCAAGTCCCCTACTTATAACTAAGGTTTCAAGACCACATCATCAAATATGATGTCACATCGGCATGTTTTTTTTCAAGGTGTCCAAAAAGGCAAAAAAAGAAAGACTAATAGTTGTGCACTAAATCATGTTTTACTGGTGCAAACTGCAATGATGTGGCATCACATGATTTATTTATTTTTAGATCTAAATAATATATTTCATTCAATTATGGGTAGTCATCATCAACACTAATAACTTTGAAGTCACAACTATTGATCAAATACTGTCAAAATCATTAGACATTAAACCAACAAATGTTATAACAACTATTGGAACATGCTCCTCTCCCGTATCTTTCAATTTCTGATTGAAAAGACATCAACTTAAACCTCTTATTTCCAAATTATAGAAAATATATGAATTTTCTATGAGTAATAAGTGGCTTAATGATTGATTGCATACCCCGAAGTGGTAATAAATGTGGAGTCAGTTACGAGGAAGAAGCGAGGTATTGGAGTGTTTTGAGGATGAGGGTCAAACCAAAGCTCCAATTTCTCACAAACTCTAGTTCAGAATGGTTAGAAATCGGTTTAACCTCGAAATACCATTTCACAACATATGATCCCCCCTCCCTCCACCCTCTCCATTACTTGAAAAGTGGCTTGGTAACCGTGAAAACCCTTGATGTTGATATCGATCACAACATAAGTGTAGGAATGGTTAATGAAGTCCATGGAAATGAGCTTTTCCTTCACCCTCAAAATTTCATCGCCTAAGGACGATGATGGCCATGCGCTGCAAATAGAGCACATGTAGCCAGGACCCTGTTTGGGCTTCCCTTCTTTCATGATAATGAACCACCTACATGCAATGAGTTCTAAGTGGACCAATCATTATCATGAGAGATAGGTTCTTGTGAACCACTACTCATGAAACATGGGTTAATGATTTTGAATTGGAAAACTACATGGTTGAAGCTTGATAGGAGCTATAATAATTTGTCACGCTGTGGAAAATACCTCCTACTTATCGATGTAATTTAATTTTCTTTTAACAATTTAAAAATATACATCTTGGAATCTGATTCTACAAATAATTTTCTTCTTATGATTTTTTATTAATGAGACTTGTTTTTTTATATAGTTTTCATTTATGTACAAGGGATTAAAGGGTGCATGTATATCTTTATTTGTATGTTTTACATCATTTTGTATTGATGTTGTAAATATATTGTCTTAGCTTTTAATTTGATTTATTTGGCATTGTAATCAGCAATACCCTTCAAATCTATCAACTACATGCAATTCCTAATCACTATATATCAACTACACACTCACCATTCTCTGTTTTTCACATTTTTTAATATTAGACTTTGTCATATGGCACAACCTAGTTTCCCTATTTCAAATTCCATCTTTCTCGATCTCAAGCAACTTTTCTCAAATCATGGTGATTATCTTGGTAGCCTGCATGCCAAAAGTTTCAAGTTGTGCGTTTATGAGCATGTGTTTAAAGATATTCTCTATCATTTGAAGGATATATTAGTGTCAAGCATTCACATATAGAGTACATAGTCACAATTGCATTAGCATTTTTATTTTGTTTGGCATGTATTTGTTCTTTATACATCAATAAAGGGACTTGATTTCTATCAAGGGAGTTAATGATCTTTCCTTTACTCCATAATAGAGCCCATTGTGTTTTTTAGCATAATCCCTTGTTCAATGAGCATGTAAAGAAGATAAAAGAACAATGTAGAAAGACATATTACCTTTAAACATTGACATAATGACTAGATCACATGGCAAGAATCCTATTTGGAACTAGATTGCATGGAGGGAATTGGGTCCTTAGTAGCAAAACTATGTGAATATAGTAGTCCTAGCTTCTTGATATCTATTCCTTAACTATTTATTAATTTCCAACATTTTTTTGCAAAGCATTATTTAGTCAACAAGGTCAAAATTGACCCTACATTCAAAAATAGATAAGCACCTTATTCTATCTTATTTCATTTTCCTAGTCTTAGCTACTTAAATCTCAACATTTTATTTTTCTCAACTCCTTGTGTTCTACTTTTAATTTGATTAAAACTAGACCATGATATCATGTCTTAATGAATGAAGCATTGTTTTTTCACATAAATTGGTGAACCTATAACTTCCATGCCTATTCTTTCAAGGTGGAAAATTTTCAAGTTTTTATTTTCAGTTAGTTATAGTACCTATTATTGATTTTCAAGATAACATGTTTAGTTTTGCATGAGGAATTTTGTAAGACCCTTAGGTCCTCTTTTATGAAGTGCTAGGTTAAACCCTCACCTTTCCCCAATGTGGAATTCTAATTAGGAGGAATGATAGTGTGATCATGACACCTTCATTGAAAACCTTGTAAATCAAAATAAACTTGAGTTGCTATATAAAGTGAAATCTTTGTGCAATCAAATAGCTACTATGCATGATGATATGTCTACTTTACTTATCGTTGATCTTCTTACTAAGGTACTTCTCACTAAACAACATTACATGGATAAAATTAAGGCTATAGGGAAAATAATTGAAGATATATAGTCTCCTTATATGATGGATAATAATTTCCAACTCCTAGGTTCTATCCATCATTCATCTACCCATAGTTTTCCTATGAGATCCCTATCCCTCTCCCAAACCCTAGGTTCACATTAGTTCATTAACATTGCTTGCTCTATATCCCTTGCACATCCAATTTATTTTAGTGTAACACCAAGATGCCTTACACATAGATCATCTAATAGCACAATTATGTGCATATTCATGCAAGCACTAGCCTTAACAATTCTAAAATGAGTTATGCAATATTAGGAGTCCCTTGTATACAAGCTTCAACAAATTCACATGCTCATTTTGTAGCATGTTTTGTACAAGCTATGTCTAGCGCAAGTTTGAATTTGATCATACTTGTGCAAGAGATGGAACATTGGTATTCACCTGTTATGATTCCATAAATGTGTAACAACTAACAAGGTTGACGCCATAAGAAATGAATCCACATAAGTTGGACACTTGACACCATATGCATCGAACATGTAGTAGTGTCTCACCACATGTAATTGACCATATTGATTCAATTATTGTTAGCATCCTAATCATACATGTCACACAACCATGTGCATTGGAATATGTTAGCATAAACATGGCTATTATCTATCAACCTTCACCTATTAATATTGGCATTATACACTATGTATAGGGGAGTCTGAAACAAGAGAAGCCAATAAAGTATCTAGCTTGACAATCTAATAATTTGATTTGATGAATCAAGAACTATAGTAGGCATCAAAATATTTGTATCTCTACACATCTGAGAAAGCCTCTTGCACAACCTAATAAAATCAAGAATCACTACTCCTTTTTTAAACATGATAATTCTATTTCTTAGCATTTTTTATAATGCACACTTATGTTTTATTCCTAATTTGATATTGATTATAACTAGAATTTATGCTAATGTCATGTTCTCTAAGTGTGTTATGGTTTTTTACATCTTGTCTTATGTTGGTTAACAGATTTGTGACTTTAATTAATTCACTTTTGCCCACAAAAATGACAACTTGGTCAACAGTCAAGTCACTTGTGGTGATAATTGCAAGTGCTCTCTGCTTATTTTACAAGGCGTAGCTACCTTCGAATAATGTAAAATAAATAGAGATGTGCGGGGTATGCTTTTAACTAGAAAGAAGGAAAGGTAACTTACACCTACTCGTAATCATGAAAATAGATGTGATGATTTAATGCTTAAGGTAAAGAAAGCATGGATAAATGATGCAAAGTTCACTTATTCCACATTTACAAATGTCATTCAAAGGAGGATGAACATAAAATTCACTTTTATGGATGAATTAATCCGAATTCAAAGCTTTAGAGATAACACAAACATAGATTCATAGAACAAGACACCCAATGGAGATCAATTACAGAGACTCAAAGTTCAGTTGTAATCAAAAGAAAATAGTAGCAAATGCATGGATCAGAAATATTTTCTTTATTTCTTTCAATGTCAAAATTTGAGTTCAAAACCTCAACCTCCCATACCATAAGACTATGTCCCCTAAAAGCTAGCTGACCATCTTCCCCCTTTTTTACATTCAAAGGTCCATATATATAGGCACACCAAAACTGTTGCATTACAAAAATAACGGTCTTGAAAACAATCAAAATCAAGAAAGATGTCAAAAGGAAAACAATTTCAGAATATAAGCATTATCATTACGTGTCACAAAAGACTCCATGCATGAGTTTAAACCACTGGAGGTGCCAAAACTCTGTACATTTCTAACTGCATCTCCATAACTAAATTGTGAAATTCAACGCATTCTTCATCTTCTTCTAAAATGAAAATCACCCTATTGTACTCAGCGTAGCTGGTTTTCTCCTTCCATGCCAGTGAGCGCAACTGAGAAATGATGTCAAGTTGCTCTTCTTTAGGCCAATTCAAATATGGTTGCATGATGAGCACAAGTTCATCTTCCCATTCTCTGATATTGCAAGGAAGTACCATTTTGAGAAAATTTTGAACTTAGAAATGTTGGCACCTTTCCTCATATGCAGGCTCACTTAACTTCGGCGGTGAAAAGTGATCATTTATTTGCCACAAAAAATGTGTCGATTTGTTACTAAATCCGTTTCACCACCTTCCTTATTTGAGAGTTTTCCTTTCAAAGGATTTAAAAGATTACATTTAAAACTCAAGTTGGCATTTTAATTTAACATTGAAAAGACATCCCCTTAAAGGCATCGTATGACTCATTAAATGGGATGGCACTTTAAAAGTTGAGCATCTTGCTGAGGTTGCCTCATCATTGAGGAATAGAACTTTATAACCATTTGTTGAGAGTTCTAAAGTTTTAAGAACCTCCGATATATCGACTGCATGGGACATCATTGGATAAGACTTGAAACTTCAGGAGCTACAACTAAGTCGGGCGATCGGGCAGTTTCAAAACTTCAGAACTCGACGACTTGGTTAGAGAATTTGGTAGGAACACGAAAATAGGTAAGGAACTTGGATAATCTTGCAAAAAATTCAAAGATAAAGATGCAAGATCACTCAATTAAGAAGAAAAAATTGCATGTTTAAAAATTCGATGGGTAACATCTTATAAGTTACATTATGGATAACATAATTGACAATATTGTTAAGGTTATTTTCAACACTTAGGTAGGTTATGGATTGGCATTTGATTGTCTCCTAGGCTTGAACCAAACCATTAGTATTAAAGTTTGAGAGTTTTCATCACTATTTTTAATATAACATAGAAGAAATTGTAAATGAGATCCTTGCTTTATTGGTGTAGGTGTGGGTTAAGAAAGCAACGGATCATAAATATTTCCAAGTAATAATAAACATATGCTTGTGGAGATCTACATCTCTAGCACTTGAATTAACAACTGCAAGAGAAACTTCACATACAAGAGAGCAAATTCAAAATCACCTTGGAGTGGCTCACAAATATCATGACATGCAACATTCACTTTGTTAGTCCTATCCTTGAAAGTGTTCTCAAGATGAGGGTAGTGATACATAAGGCATGAAAAATATACATCAAAAAGGAGAGGAGGAACTAGCATGAATCCAATCCAAATATACATGGTTCCAAGCACATAAATAAGCATGATTTAGTGCATTGATAAGATTCAAGATTCATGATATGAAAACATTGACAAACCTAGTAAGCGATATTATTCCTCATAGTCTTCAAATTCATTAAACTCATAAGGTAATATTAAGAAGGAACTAGGATAAAGCAATTGGGCTATGAAGGTCAAAACCTTAGCCAACACATTCAAGGCATCATTAATTCCATAAAAATGGGGACAAGAATGTGCAACATTGTCTACAATAAACTAGCAACAACATAGTGAGGGTGACAACACAATGGTGTCTCCCATTTTTTTGCATTACTGGGCTACTAAATGAAAAAATTTCAACATTCAACACATTTTCTCAATTTGTGAATTTTCTATGTAGGTTCAATTTATAATTTTTCTAATTTAAAAATATTCTATCATATTCAATTAGTTTTCAATAATATTTTTATTTTATTTCTATTTTTTACTAAGTAATATTTTACCATAATGTATAACTCAAGCTATAAATAAAATATTTTTTATATTTTATTGGACATAGATCATTAACTCCAATATTTAGTGCATCTATATTTTTGGCAAATTTTTTATTTAATATAATATTTTTAATTATTAATAATAGAAATTCCAACCCATATTTTATTGTAAATGCATTTCTCTTGGCATTTATATCAAATTTTAAAGAATCATTGAAACAATATCTTCAATGTAGAGCATAGTGTAATTTTTTAAGATTTTTATAATATAGTTTGTTATTTTTCCTAGTGTCTCAAATAGAGATCATTTTTTGGTGTAATGGACCTTTAGTGATTATAAAACTAAAAATATTAAGCAAGTTATACATACTATATTTTTTTGAAAGCTAATACCAAGGAATTGTAGGGTCTTTTAGGGGTCCTAATGGTTTTATGATGATTTGTTATAGTATGTGTAATGTTGATGTATCTTACAAGAATTTATTTTATGGTCATCTTTTTGTAATAGAAGTTTGAAAATGATTTATTAGTAATAGTGTAGGTTGGGTTGGGACTATCTCTATTTCTTGGAAGCATGTTGTGTTTGGTTATTTAAAAGGTTTGAACAAAAATATATGCAAAATATGGTTGGTTTTATCCACTAAAAAACTTTGGTTCATTTTGAAAGTTATAAATAATGGTGAGGATGCTTACTAACATTATCTATGAAGTCTGAGCAACCACACTCAGTGTAACAACAAGGCCATTGTTGTAGGGGTCTAAAAGGTCCCAAGTTCAAGCATCCACAATATTAAAAAAAAACATTATCTATGAAGTCACCTTTTCCTTGGTTATTTCTCAAGTTACAATGACCCTAGATATTTATGAAAATATTTTTTCAAGCTAATGAATAAAGGATAAATTATATAGAAGGAAGACGTGGTGAATGTTGACCTAAATTTTATTAGGATGAGAATAAATGGACACTACTAGTTATCCTTGCATTCCCTAATGGATCCGAATCCAATGAATATGAGACCCATAGTAGATGTGTAATGATCATTTGGTTGAGAATATTGAAGACTATATTGAAAGGAATTTTATAGAGCATAATATTGGGCTATCATTAGTAGAGCATCTACCTCTAGACATGGAAGAATGCAATTGCTAAAGTTTACAAGTCTAAGAGTATTATTGATTTCGTTCTTTGTTTTTAAAAAGATATTTTTATTGATATTTAAGTGTTAATTAGTAGTGTTAGCTTTATGCCCTTGTATCTATTTTTTTTTGATAGCCCATTTTCTAGTAGCTTGAACTGTTAGTACTAGTCTCAGTTGTCACTTTGTCATTGCTTTGGCTATTATATTTTAATTCCTTTTTGTGAAATATTTTTCAATATAAAAATATAATAGTAAGAGCTACACACCTATAAAATTGTATCTTTGGATGACTTTGACCCATGAACTGACTTATTTGGTTAATATGTGGATAGAAGAAAAGGAGTTTTCATAAGAGGCTTTAAAAGGGTTGATCTAGTCTAGGCCTAGGGGGTTCAATCTAAGACCCTTAGATCAAAACATCCTACTTAGATTGAACTTTTCCATGCATTTCAATCCTAGCATGGTTTTAAGAAAAAATTAGGGTTGGCCTAGGACTAATGGGACATATTATTGTACTTTAACCCAAAGAAAAGGATTCATATTCTTCTCACCATAGTTTAGTGCTAGTGAAGCATCCTCATTATTCCCATAATAAAAACAATTATTTTTGAACTAGCAAGGACCTTGTGTGCACCCCTACAATGTGTACATCAATAGTTTCGTATCTCTTAGCAACATATCACATAGAAACAAAACTCGTGTAGGTATATAAACTTCTAAATCACATTCTGCAAAATAGTAGCATTGACCACAATGTACATTATATCATGTGCAATAATACTCCCTTGTTAAAATCCACAACAAGTAAATGATCCACATAAAGTCTCAAAGCACACACCTTAGTTACATCTTACCATTGCATGCATAGGGTACACATAACTAGAGCATGTTGGAACATGAATCCTTGTTGTGTTTATGAAAATATCAATCTCACAATCCACTTTTTTTCTCTCAAACTTTCATGTGCTAGGGATTGTGCATGTATTGAAGCAATGTTGATGGTAAAATATAGACCTAATGCATTAACCTAAAATTAATACAATAAGAAGGAAACTATAATCATTCTAATTGATAATACATAAAAAAAGGAATAATCATTCATATACACGTGATAAGGTAGAGTCATTCATATCTTTATTCATATCATTAATTAATATACAATATTTCATACCACAAGCATAGATATACACATCAGATGTGCTTAGGTGATTCATTCTTTATCTCTCCCTAATATTTTTTCTATTTATCATTTCATACATTTATATCATATTTTTCTAGTATGTTATAATACTAATATAGTTTATCTACATGTAGGGTCATGTCCTTAGCTCATTTTTTTAATCTTTGACCATTAAGAGATACCACACATCATCTGATATTGACATAATATGCTTTCTTAAACTTGTAGCAACCTCTAGTTTGTTCTATTATATAGAGGACTAATCCTATAAGACAACTTTAAGTTCCCTTTCATTTTTTCACAATTAGCCTCTAATAATTCATTAATATTATAGGTTTTCAACCTAATGGGAATATATCTAGATTCCATTTTAGGTTTTCAACCTAATTGGAATATATTCAACCACCCTTTAGAGTTTTCAGTTGATCTATAAAGCACTCATGTCAATTTTATGACTTGCCAACATCCTCTCTTGGTAGTCTAAACCATTTTCTTGTCATCAAGAAAATATAGCTCTAATTTGATAAGTGTAAAGAGCGGAAAACTCCTTAAAAACAAAATGACAATACTTAAAATAAATTCCATTATATTCCAAATAAGGTCGTCATCTCATTCATACATTCATCAAAAGAACAAGTCGATTACATACAACGACATAAAAGTCGAAGAGATAACTTCATAATAATCAGTCTAAATCTTACAAGTGTCAAAATACACATTTCGAATAATAATTACAATGGATGATACATATCCGGTTTACAAATTTGAGACTTAGGCATTCAGTCGCCACAAGCTCGTCAATATATACATCATGAATAATAAAGCATTTTAAAAGAAGAATCAGTCAGTCGATCTTCTATCCATAAGAAAATCTTCAAAAGAAGACGAGAACAAGGATCAAGCACTTTTTCTACCCAACCTCAAAGTTTACGCTTCCCCGAAATTTCTTAGTGAATCAATAAATACCCGACCCTGCACGAATCGCTTAGCAAAAAGCAGTCTATGAGCAAGATGGAATCTGGTGCATGCCTAGTACTACTAGTAAACCAGAAGCATTTTCATTTTCTAATTCAGTTAAGAAAGAAGAAAGTTCGATACTAGGATATGGTAGAGAGCTCAAATAAACCATCTATTTCAATGGTACAAAAATTACTTGGCCAAGTAAAATTTCATGCACGACAATAAAAGATAGTTTTGGAAAAGAAAAACTACTCTCTCTATTTACCCATATTCGGCACTTGTCCTGGAAGGTAACTTTCCCAAAAACATCACATGCAAAATTATCTATCATTCATGCATGGTTTGAACAGTCAAAAACAATCTTTCGCAATCTTTCAAAACACTAACTGAAAACATCGTTTAAAATGAAAACAGTTTAACAAATACTACTTTTCATTGTTCCAATTCGTAAAAAGACATAAAATCATTATTTTAATTGAGTCATTTAAATAATGATCAAAGTTTCAAAAATGAAGGTGTATCTCCAGTATGTTCAATAATACATATAAAAACGTAAATTAAAAGAGTACACATTCAGTTGTTTCATACTCTTCTTTAATTTAAGTTGTTTAAAATTCATTTTGATTATTCTCAAAAATTGACTAAAACTCAAGTTAAAACGTGTTGATTCAAGTTAATCCTATTTTCAGCGTTTTAATATCCATCATTTATCAAATTTAATCTAACTATTTTAAAATTCTGAGTTTTGACAGTTTTCAAGAATAGTGTTAAAATTTCAAGTTAAAATTCTGTTTTTATGTTTTTCTTTCAATAATTCTTATTTTCTGTCAGCATAATTTCGTTATTCTCAAAATTGTAAGTTCATTTCCAAGTTTAAAACATTTTTCTAATTTTCAGTTTATTGTTCTCAGAACGATTTAAATCAGAATTTAACAAATTCTCAGCATAAATAAATAAGATTTTTGTTTCTAATCTTTTCTTGAATTTTGGAAAATAAAACACAGTTGAATTTTTCTAACATAAGGATTTTATCAATTGATTTTCCATTTAATCTGTGTCTAAATTTTGTCTAAGATTTTGGAAATCAATCCAATTTAATTCTATTTTCAGTTTTAGCAAATTACAAGTATAATTTTTGATAGTCATAGTTTTTGTTTAATTCTCTTTGTTCCTAATTTTTTTAACAATCATGATCTACTACATATTCTGATAATCATTTCTAAAATTATTGAAATAATATCAGAAAGATCTAATTTACAATTTAAATTTCAAATCCCTACCTGGCAATTCGTAAATTTTGTACGTTGTCTATGCCTTTTCTCTGTTTCTTCCTTGCTGCTAATTGTTCTACTTTTTCCTCTTCCGGTTCCTTGTTCTTATTTGCTGCAACCAAACCTTGCTGCTAACTATCTTTCCCTGACTGTTGTTGGTGCCCTTTCCTTGGTTGAAAGCGTGCGAGGAAGGCTTTAACCTCCTGTTTGTGCGTGGGGAAAAGGAATTTCCTATGCATGGAGAGAGGAAGGCTCCCTTGCTACTGGCTGGCGCAGGGTATGAGAGTCCTGCGCATGGAGGAAGAGGGAGGTGTGAGGGAGGCAGTGCGTGCCCTCCTCCTTGCTGATGTCTACCTTGTTCCTGCCTTCTTACATGTGGTGAAGGCATATACTGAGACAGGCCACACCTTAGCTGAAGACCACACCTTCTTTCCCTGCTACGTGAAGAATGGAGGCTAAGGCATGGGGTAAGAATGATTAGTTGGCTCTATAGTTTGAATTTCTTAACTCAACAATCATGAAAATTCCTCTGTTCAATTGGTCTTTGCTTCAAAATAGAGAATTTTTTTTGTGTTTTCCCCAATTTCGAATTTTCTCAGTATTCAAATTTCCTATGTGTTTTTGATTTTCGGATTTCCAATGAGATATTTATTTCCTTTTCTTGATTTCACGCATTCATGCAAAACTTAGATCCACCATTTACTCAATTTGATCTTCAGATCGAAATTCAAACTTTCAGTTAAGATTTGAAGTTCACCGTGGTACCTTTTGGCCTAACAAATGCTCGTGTGACATTCATGAACCTTATGAATAGTATCTTGAGAGATTGTTTGGATGATTTCATGCTCATATTCATTGATGACATTCTAATCTACTCTAAGATAGAAGAGGAACACGAAGAGCACTTGAGAATTGTTTTGCAACGTCTGAGGGATCGAAAGCTTTTTGGCAAGTTTTCAAAGTGTACTTTCTATCAGAAGAAGGTTCACTATTTGGGGCATGTGATATCTGCTGAGGGAATCTCAGTTGATCCTGTGAAGATAGAGGTGATAGTGGATTGGCCAACACCGAGAAGTGTTACAGAAGTTTGTAGTTTCATGGGACTTGCAGGTTACTATAGGAAGTATGTTGAAGGGTTTTCTAGAATTGCAACACCTATTACTTCTCTTCAAAAGAAGGGAAAGAGATATGAGTGGACAGAGAAGTGCAAGGAAGCATTTCATATTCTTAAACAAAAGTTGACATCAGCACCAATGTTGACTATACCGGATCCTAATGGTCACTTTTGCTGTAATTATAGATGCATCAGGTGAAGGCATAGGAGCTGTGCTAATGCAGGAAGGAAAAGTGGTGGCATATGAGTCTAGGAAACTGAAGCAGTATGAGTTGAACTATGCACCACAGGATCTTGAGCTTATGGCTATTGTGCATGCATTGCAGATGTGGAGACATTATCTCCTAGGGAAGCCTTTTGAGCTTAAGAGTGATCATTTGGGACTTAATTACATCTTCACACAACCGAACCTCAATGCGAGACAGAGGAGGTGGCTTGAGTTCCTGAGTGAGTACAATTTTGGTATTGAGCATATGAAAGGTAAGGAGAACAGAGTTGTTGATGCTCTTAGTAGAAGAAGACATCTATCTGCTATGGTGACCACAAGGTCAAACTTGAGACAACAAGTGTTGCAGTATCTTCCAGGTGATGAGAACTATGACAGGGTAAGGCAAGCCTTAGCAGTAGATCCTTCAGATCATAGGTTTGATGGTTATGTGATGGAGAATGATGGCATTGTCAGATATCAGGGAAGGATGTATATCCCTGAGGGTGGAGATTTGAGGAAGTTGATTCTTGAGGAAATTCATGATGCACCTTATTCAGGGCACCCAGGAGTCATGAAGATGGTAGCAGAGTTGAAGGCTTTGTATTTTTGGCCTAAACTTAAGAAAGATGTCATGGAGTACGTGGCTAGATGTTTGGAATGCCAGCGAGTCAAGGCTGAGCATGTGCATACAACAGGACTTTTGTATCCCCACGATATACTTGAGTATAAGTGGCAAGTAATCAGTATGGATTTCATCCAAGGATTACCTTTGAGCAGGAATAGGCATGATATCATCCTTGTAGTTGTTGATAAGTTGACGAAGGTTTCACATTTCATACCAGGAAATTTGAAGGATGGATCATTGACTCTTGCAAGGAAATTTGTGCAAGAGATATTCAGGTCGCATGGTGTACCAAAGACCATTATCTCTGATAGAGATACCAGGATGACATCTAGGTTCTGGACTATAATGAATGCAGCTTTGGGAACTAAATTGAATTTTAGTTATGCGTATCACCCACAAACCGATGGTCAAACTGAAAGGGTCAATCAAGTTGTGGAGGATTTGTTGAGAATGTACTGCATGGATCAGTAGTACAAGTGAGAAGAATATTTTCCATTGGTTGAGTTTGCCTACAACAACTCATACCATTCTTCATTGGGTATGGCACCTTTTGAAGCACTCTATGGACGGAAATGTCGCACACCCATCAGTTGGGATAGGATGGAATACAAGGTAATTATTGGTCCAGATATGCTGATGGAAATGGATGAGCAAATGAAGTTGATCAAGGGTAGGTTGAAGGAAGCAGCCGATAGATAGAAGAGCTATGCTGATAGGAATAGGACATTCAGGGAGTTTGTTGCAGGAGATAAAGTATTCTTGAGGGCTAAGCCTCAAAAGAGCTCTATCTTGTTTGGGAAATCATCAAAGTTGGCACCAAGATATGTGGGCCCATTTGATGTACTGGAGGTTATTAATCCAGTTGCTTATAGACTAGCGTTATCACCTGCTCTTGCTCGACTCCATAATGTTTTCCATGTTTCTTTGTTGAAACCTTATCATCGTGATATGACTCATATTCTTGATTGGCGTTCATTACAGGTACAAGATCCAGGGGTGGTGCTAGTGGAGCCCATCTGAATCCTAGACAGGTGTAGAATTAAGCTACGTAACAAAGATAGTACCCAGTATAAGGTCCAGTGGGACCAGTATACTGAGGACAGTGCTACATGGGAGGATTCTGAGATGATAGATCGTCATTTTCCTCATTTGCTTTCTTAGATTAGCATTTGTTTTGTGTGAAGATACTTGATACTCTGGTTTTGATTCACATGTTGTGAACTTTGATAGCGTGGATGCTACTATTTGCTTATGTTTATGTTGGAGAACTATGTTGCTAGTTACTATTTCATTATGCTTGATTGAGACGTTATGCTTTGCTTACTGAGATGCTATACTTTATTGAATAAGATAGTATGCTTTTATGATGATGATGATGTTATGCTTATTGATTGACAAATAAGACATCGAGATGATGTCTCTTCCAAGAGGGGAAGGATGTCACGTATGGAATTTTCACTTACTTATTTAAATGCAGACTTTACTTGATATGTCAAATTAGATTATTTAATGATTATTTTAAAAGATGGTTTAAATGAAATTCAAAATGAAAGAAGATGAAATTGAATTGGAATTGAAATGAAAATTATTGTATTTATGTTTATTTCGGGGTTTGTCATTACTGATGATAAATCGAGTGCAAGTGAACACAGGAAACAGGTGAACGAGGTCGAATGCGAGAACAACGATCAGGTAGAGTTGTTTAGCCGATTGACGTTTGTGAATAGATGGGATATCACACACTCACGTAGATTGATATTTTAAATGTCTTGTGCGTATATCATGCTTACAAATTTGGAAATTTAGTTTTAGTGTAATTTCTCAAAAATTGCAAAAATGCATGTGTTCAAAAGATGATTTTGTTAAATTGATGAAATTTAATGTAATTTAAATAAATAGAATGTTTGTTTAATATTTTATTACTATTTTGGAAATATGAAGTTGAAATTTTGAAAATTAAATGTAATAGAATTCTGAACTCGAAATTTGATTAAATTTATTTAAATAAAGAGATTTTTAAATTTAAATGTTATTTAAATTTGAAATTGTGAAAATAAATGAATTTTAATATTTAGAAATAGAATTCATTTTTAAAATCAATTAAATTGTGAAATTGAAACAAAGTTCCATTCAAAATTAAAAGATTGGAAATTGCAGTCAAAATGTGAACTTCAGCTAAACTCAAGAATGAAATATCTTCAAATCTTAACTGAAAGTTTGAATTTTGAAGATATTTCATTCTTGAGTTTAGCTGAAGTTCACATTTTGACTGTAATTTTCAATTTTTTAATTTTGAACGGAACTTTGTTTCAATTTCACAATTTCACTGATTTTAAAAATGAATTCTATTTCTAAATATTAAAATTCATTTATTTTCACAATCTCAAATTTAAATAATATTTAAATTTAAAAATCTCTTTATTTAAATAAATTTAATCAAATTTCGAGTTCAGAATTCTATTACATTTAATTTTCAAAATTTCAACTTCATATTTCCAAAATAGTAATAAAATATTAAACAAACATTCTATTTATTTAAATTACATTAAATTTCATCAATTTAACAAAATCATCTTTTGAACACATGCATTTTTACAATTTTTGAGAAATTACACTAAAACTAAATTTTCAAATTCGCAAGCATGATATACGCACAAGACATTTGAAATATCAATCTACATGAGTGTGTGAGATCCCATCTATTCGCAAACGTCAATCGGCTAAACAACTCTACCTGAGCATTGTTCTTGCCTTCGACCTCGTTCACCTATTTCCTACATTCACTTGCGCTTGATTTATCATCAGTAATGACAAACCCCGAAATAAACGTAAATACAATAATTTGCATTTCAATTCCAATTCAATTTCATCTTCATTTCATTTCGTATTTCAATTAAACCATCTTTTAAAATAATCATTAAATAATCTAATTCGACATATCAAGTAAAGTCCGCATTTAAATAAGTAAGTGAAAATTCCATACATGACAATAAGAAGATAGTCTATTTACTATGGCCCAAACTTCATTTGATAACTTTGAACAAGTTATAGAATTTGATACTTTTACCTGCAAAACTTGGATTTATATCCTTATCAAATAAAAATTAGCAAAGTATTGGAATCTCTACTATGGAATTCATGAAGAAAAGAGATGTTTATATACACTCTTAATCTAATGAAAGAAATTTGATTTTGATTATAAGTCGAAGAAGGAAGATGGTGATGCATTCATTACAAATTTGGCAACTCGTGTAGGTAATGATGCATGGTTAATTGACTTAGGTGCATCTTTCTATATGATCTCTAATATATATTGGTTTTTTTAATATGAAGAATTTGATGGAGGTAAGTTGTACTTGGGTGGTGATTCTTGTTTAAATATTGTTGGCCATGGTAAAATTAGAATCATGTTTCTTGATGGTAGAATAAAAAGGACTAATGGTGTGTTGCATATCCCTAGATTAGTACAATTTTTTTTATTTGTAAGCAAACTAATAGATGTGGATGTGTAGGTAGTATTTTTTAATGCAGGATGCAAGATGGTTAGAGGTGCTATGGTGATTTCCAGAGATGTCAAATTTGGCACATTGTATTTAAGCTTGATACATGCACTATTGAGTTCAATACTACTTTTATAAAAAGAAAGTATGTGGTTGCTTCACTAGAAGAGGTGAAGGTTTCATCTTCGAAGGATGATCATGGATTCTAGGTACCTAAGGGTGTTATTTTTTCTAAATCAAAGTTACCTATATAGAGAAGACTATGTTATGGCCCCAGAGACTTAGCCACATTGGAGAAAAGGGTCTCATGAATTTGGAAAATAAAAATCTTGTTGAAGGGTTGTTTGATTGTAATCTTTACTTTGATTTATGCAAGCATTGAATTTATGAAAAAAATGCATTTAGTTTTACTGAAGTTCTCATAAATCTTGTGGTGTATTGGATCTTATTCATTATGATGTGTTTAGTCTTGTAGATGCTCCTTCAATTGGAAAATATACACATTATTTTTTGTTTATTGACTATTATAGTATGACATGGGTATATTTTATAGACTAAATCTGAATTTTTTAGTCAAATTAAAGAATTGAAAGAAATGGTTGAGTTGCAAACTAGGAAGAAAATAAAATGTTTTAGGACTGGTAATAGTGGTGAAATTTTCTCTAACAATTTTGATAGATTTTATAAATATTATGGCATTCATAGAAAAAATAAAACTATGTATTCTCCACAATATAATGGAGTTGCAAAAATAATGAATATGGCACTGATGGAGAAGGATAGGAGTATGTTAAGTGGTGTTGGTCTAGAACATAGGTTTTGGATTGAAGTTGTTGCCACTACATTTTACCTAAGTAATATGCCTCCTACATCAACTCTTGCCAATAAGACACCTATAAAGGAATGAATAGGTCACAAGCAATCACTGAGACATATTAGAGTTTTTGGTTGTGGGGCATATGCACATGTGCCAAAGGAGAAGCACACAAAATCAGAGAAAAAGGTTGTGAAATGTATATTCATCAGATATAGCTATGATGTGAAAGGATACAAGCTTTGGGATCCTATAGTATAGAAGGTAATATATAGTAGAATTGTTATTTTTAGAGAATATAAGCCTTCTTTTCTTATATTGCAGCCATAACAAAGTGAATAGAAAGATGTGATTCAATAAAATAGGAAAAATGAGCACACAAAGTTCTTACAAACCAAAGCAACAAGATCAATCTCCTATTGCAAGTAACTTGGAGTTTATTGATGAACTCAATATTACAATGGACTCAAAACCAACTTCCTATAAAGATACTAAGGATATTGTAGTATGGAGGCAAGCTATGAAAAATGAGTATGATGCTCATCTGAAAAATGGAACATGGGAGTTAATTGATCATCCACTTGGTTGAAAACCTATTGGTTGCAAGTGGATTTTTAGAAACAAATATAGAGTAGATGACTCACTTGAAAAAAATAAAGCTCGAATTGTTGCAAAAGGTTATTCTAAAAAAGAGGGCATAGATTATGATGAAACTTTTGTACCTATAATGAAATGGACTACCATTCATGCTTTGTTGGCTCTTTCGACACAAAATTGGTGGAAAGCTCATCAAATGGATGTCAAAATTGCATTCTTCAATGGCGATCTCAAAGAAACAATATATATGACTCAACTACAAGGATATGTAGTCAATGGTAAAAAAACTAGGTATGCAAGTTCATAAAATTATTGTATGGTTTAAATCAAGCCCCTCGAGCCTAGTATTAAAAAATCACTGAGCATCTCTTGAAGTTTAATTTCAAGCATTTTAAATTTGATGATGCAACTCTTTTTTGTTAAAAAGGTTTATATCATTGTTGTCTATATTATTGTTTATGTGGATGATTTATTTATTACTAGTAATAATGAGGATTATAATAAAAATGTGAAAATAAAATTGAAGCAAGGGTTTGAAATGACTGGTTTGGGCCATCTTCATTACTATTTGGGTATTGAGATGATTCAAAAACCCAATTATACCTTCATCACCCAAAAAATATGTTGGTGAAATTCTTAATAAGTTTGGCATGGTTGACTGCAAACCACTTAGTACCCTTGTGGAGTAAAATTTGAAATTCAAATCAAATGACTTTATAGTATTGGTTGATGCAACTACATGCATGCAACTTTTTGGTAGTTTGATTTATGCAACAACTACTCATCCATATATTTATTTTGTTATTGGAGTTCTCTCTAGATTCATGTAACAACCTATAGAAAATTAGTGGTTAGCAGCCAAATGAGTTCTTTGGTATTTAAAAGGAACTTAAAACTATGGGCTCAAATACTCCAAGGCCACACACTTCTCTTTTCTTGGATATTCAAATTTTGATTGTGCAATTGATTTGGAAGATGAAAAATATGCATTTGGTTTCTTAATGCGTCTTGGATCTATAGTCATTTCTTGGAAATCAAAGAAGCAACCAGTGTTATCTCTATCTTCTGCTAAAGGTGAATATATGGAAGCCTTTGAGGCAACTCTGTAAATATTATAGCTTCGAAGAATTCTTGTAGATTTACAAGAACAACAAGTTTCATCTACACCAATCTCTGTTAACAATCAATCTGCAATAAAAAAATGGCAAAAAATCTAGTCTTTCATGTTTGAACCAAACACATTAACACCAAGTATCATTTGATTTGAAACCATATGAAAGATGGCAGTATACACTCAAATATTTTCCCACTACAGATCAACCCACATATATTCTTACCAAAGCACTTGGATGAGAGAAGTTTGAGAAATTATGAGGAATGCTTGGTATATTAATCATTGAGTGTTTGTTTTGATTTATTATGAATTTTTTTTAATCTCTTATGCTAGTTTTTGGTTTTTTGTTTAGGTAATTTAACTATTTTTTTCTACCTTTTAATGCATTCTCCCTTTTTAGAATAATAGGTTTTTAATGCTTTTTTTGTGTCATTCATATGGCCTAACAAGTTCCAAACTTTGAGTTTATCTTGGAGTAAACTTCTCAGTTCATCAACTCTTACATACCAAGAACTGACTACAATATACATAGGCTAAGTCTACCATACCCTAAGCCATATATGTAAACGCCTAGACTACTAAAAGAAAAAAGAAAAAAAATGATTCAGAAAACAAGTTGACTATTTTTGTGACTTGGGAATTATGCAGCTAAATTATTTTAAACATAGACTAAAACAATTCAGCTACATAATTCGCAAGTCATGGAAACAACCAAATTATTTTATGAATCATGTTTTGTTTTACAGTAATTTGGGCCCTTACCTATATGTCTTAGGGTCTGGTAGACTTAGTCTATGTATATTATAGTTAGTTCTTGGTATGGAAGAGCTGAAATAATGAAACACTTACTCCAAGATAAATTCAAAGTTTGGAACCCTCATAGATCATTTTCATTTTAGAAGACATGCCTTCGATAATGTTGGACAACAGTTTTTTTCCCACTAAATAAGAAGACATAGATAATATTGTAGAAGATGGACATCAATTTTTTGAGCTTCACATAATGTTGGATAGAGGGGATTATGCTCTTTGAAAGATAAGTACAAAGGATGGATGTTGGGCTCCTAACAACCTTTGAGAGAAGGTCTTTTCCTCTCTATGGGAGGAGAGGTACATAATTCTAATTTAAAAAAAGCTAAAAATAGGCTAAGAACCTGGATTTCCAAGCCCAAATCATAAAAGTACATTGCAAAATATCAAATTGTATGCCTTAAATAATCAACACAAACTACGTAATCTTGATTTCCAAGATTGCAAAAGTTTAAACAAAATTTTTAAGTAAAAAAACGACAATCTATCCCTTAGAGCATGCCTAAAAGTGGTTTGTCCAAAGGGAAGTTCAAAGGTGAAAAAAAATCATGTCATTCCTAATGTGTAAGGTTGTTCACATTGGATAGACTTTAAATGCAAACTAAATGGCGACCTTCAGTCTTGTGGTGTGTGTCAAAATAAATAATTGTAAATTCTTTGATAATTGTAGGCTTTCAAGGGTTGTGGCATTAGTTTTTATCTTTTAGATTGTAGGATTTTTAGTAGGAATTTTCAAAAGTTCTAATAAATTGATCAAGGTTGTATCAACATAACATACTCATCAATTTTGAGGGATCAAAACATTGAAGTTAAGAAATATTTGGAGATTTAACACAAGCCATTCATTCTCTAGTTATCATTTACAAAGGAAAACAACAAGTCTTCAACTATTCTTAAGTGGAGTTTTAGTCATAAGAGGGCAATGTCTAGAAAGTTTTTAAGACATTGAGAGTATCATTTTGTTCACTCTTCACTCAAGGTACTTCAAGATTGATGGTTTTTTTTTTTCAAAGGAGATCATGTGGAGGGTTTTGTAAATAATTGTACCTAGGATAGATTAACAAGTATCATCTTTGAAGATTCTATGGTTACAAAACACTAAGACTTGTAATTTTTCAAAGATATAGAGGTTTTATGAGTGCATTCATAGTTAGATAGTACATTCAAGTCACCGAGACTATTTGGTAATTTTTTAATGATCTTAGGGGTTTCAAGCAGGACCTATCATGATCATAATAGAGAAGGCACACCACAATCATAAGAGGGGTTGATCACACACCCTACTAGATATTTTTAGCAATTTCTATTATTGGAGGATCAAGAATTCTTAGATGACCTTCTAGAAGATTTATCTTAGAATGTGGTATATTTAGTCAAGTTCTAGTTTAGGATTTCCCTTTTTCAAATGATGCATTTTAGAGAAATTTCATATTTTGAGCCTATTTTGATTACAAGCTAAACATTTTTAGCATAGAAACTTAGTATACATTTTATTTATTTATACCATTCAAAACCTTGTAAATACTTATAAATGTGTGCTTTATGTACTTAGATTTTTTGTATTGAACTGACAATCAAAGTAAATGAAAATGAATCAATATCATCTCCCTCGACCAATGACATCTTGAATTGAGTTAGAAGTTCAATTAGGATTTATGCACATATTTAAATAAAAAGATTGAATTTCTAAATAAAGGGATAATTAACACATAATTAGAGTTCCTCAAATAAAAGGATAACACCTAGTTAGAAGTATAGTTAAGATTTGTTGCACAATATTTAACAAAAGAGATTGAGGATAATTGACCAATCAATCATAGATTAAGGGTGATCACTTAATTAAGAATATTACTACTAGTATATTTCCTCTTATATTGCCTGCCCTACCCTTCCCCATTTAAGAAGTATACTAATTTCTAAAAGGCATTGTTTTTAGGGAATGAAGAAGGTTTCTCTTGAATGTAAGGGAGGAGTTGGTGGTTTCTCTATATGAGGGTGGCACACTCAAGAGTTTGGGTTCTTTGTATTGGTGATATTGTTAGAATTGTGAAAAATACAAGCCATAGGATCAAACAACGAAAAAAGGCACCTTCCACACAAGAGATCTACAAACAATATATGAAACATTTTTCAACAAGAAAAAACTATAGAATGAACCTCAAGAATCTTCAAAAAAAACAAGATTCCTCAAAGGTTGAGAGTTCTATCAAAGGCATGATAATACAATGAGAGTTGAGTGTTATATAGGAGCAACCGTAAATAGTAAAGGGATTAGATCATGACAAGTGTCAACATTAATAGCATTAAGTTTCCTTAGTCCATGATAATTAAGTGCTATTATTTTTGGATTGAAACTGTGTAAATTTGTGTATTGAATCAACGTTTGGGATCACACTCAATGATCCATCATCAGGATGATATGCAAGCAAGAAGAGGCAAATATGATCATTTTAAGAATTATTTTAGAAGACATGCCTTCAATAGTGTTGGAACCATCTTTCTGATGATATTTTATTCACCAAAGTCTAACATTGTACGCCCAAAATATGGCCAAAAGAAAAAAAACACCTCTTTTAGGGCACAAAGAGGGTTTGAAGGGGCCATGTCTAGTTTTCATACTGTTGGTGTCAGTGAGAATCTTCATGGAATATTTCCTGTCTCGATTGGAAAAAAATACGACCTTGAGAAAAATAAAATCAACTATCAAAATATTCTGAAAGATTCCCCGACAAACACCTCTGGTTGGAAAAAAGACTATTGGAAAACATCGATGTTAAATAAACGTCGAAATCCTGAAAGATTCCCCCATAGGTTTTGAGGATGCCGAAAAGTTGGGGCCACTACAAAAAATTGTCACTAGGCAACGAGTGAACAAGTCGACACAACAAGAAGGGTAACTTCGTCGGTCAACAAAATATAATTGTGGGAAGGGCAATAGGTAAACCGATGCCCCATGTAGGTACACATGGGTCTCGCAAGGTATTATGAAAAATAAATTTGCCTCCTAAAAATTCGTCGCCCCCCCTCCCCATCCCACATTTTAAAAACAACCTTTTTAATTATTTTAAATTTCTTAGTAAAGAAATTTAAACAAAACGTCGATGATATTATTTTTGCACTTTTTTAATGTTTGTGAAGCAAAAAAAATTTCCTCAAAATATCCCGATGTCGAATATAGGCAAATTATATATCAAAATTCATCGAATCAGCCTCCTTAATGTAATTGTGAGGTTCTTTTCAGCCCAAATTACTTTGAAATTGCAGCTACCCTTTGGATTTGGAAAAAATACAACTACTTCAAACCCTCTTAGATCTAACCTTGGGAATCCAAATCAATCCAAACAAAAAACAAATCTGACTTTCTCGACAACTCTGAATCCAACAGTGAGGTCCTTTTTGTGCCAAAATGCACTTAAAAATGGCCACCTCCAAAATTTACAAAAAACAAAGAGGAATCTAGATATGAAGCTTGTAACCCTTATTGAAGAATAAAACCTCATAAATCCAGAAGGGGTTCGTTGAATCCATACTTTGATACCATGTTAGAATTGTGAAAAACACAAGCCACAAGATGAAACAATGAACAAAAACACCTTCAACACAAGAGATCTGCAAACAATATAAACAATATTCCTCAACAAGAAAAAACTACAAAATGAACCTCAAAAATATTCAAGGAAAACAAGAGCTTCAAAAGTTGAGTTCTATCAAAGGCATGATAATATAATGAGGGTTGAGTACTATATAGGAGCAACCCTAAATGGTAAAGGGATTAGATCATGACAAGTGTCAACATCTCATGCAATGAAACAATATGATCTAATAATAGTTCTCTAGTTAGCATAGTAAATCACTCCTAAGTTTAGCTTAAGTGTATGAGAATGAATTAGACTAATAATCAGTTAAAGATTAATTAATTATTAGCTAATCTGTGATTATGCTAATAAATATTAGAATAAATTTTATTAGTGTTCTTTTTACGAGCGTTCTTGTAATGAAAAAATATATGGATTTATATTCTAGTTCTATATTGTGGTTGATATTTGTGTAGTGGGTGTAGTTAACATTTTCAAGTTTATGTTAAAAGCATTTTTAGCTAATAGTAATTTACTGTCTATTTGGTGTTGTAATTGTTGTTCAAGTCAATTTATGTGATCTTGTGTATGTGGTTTTTGTGTTGAATATAACTTAATACTTATTGCACAATTTGTAATCTAGTAGTTATCGATTTGAATTTTGTGACTTTATATACAAATCTTTGTATTTGATTTATAATATATTCTATGTGTTTAATCCAATTCAACTCGTGTGTTATGATACTTATACTTTGTAACTAGAAAGTGTGAGCATGCGTTACCTATTGTATGTGTTTTTAATCATTGAATAGAGGTGCTAATGTAATGCCCCTGTAACCCTAAAGGAAGTTGTAATTAACATCTTAAGTGAACCAATTTTTTTTTTATAAAATGCATTTAACATACACATTCACTTACAAATTAACAACAACCTCTAAGGCTACAAGGTTAGGATTACTTAAAATCAACACATACATATTACATATAACCATAGCATTATAACTTTATGAAATAAACATCATACATCATAAGAATACCACATAACATATAAGATAATCAACCAAGATACAATCTCATAAATATTAACTTAATCCAATAGTTACATCACTCATTCCCAGAATGAGGCAATAGTACATAAGGTTACAATTACAGAATTCCACCTCATAAACATAAGAGGGATAAAATAACTTATACAAACTGAAATATTACAAAGCAAGAATAACACAAGAACCGCGAGCTGTCCATCTGGATGTCTCACCACCAAGTACTGAAGATAGATGGGGACCCAACGTTTTGGTGCATGTTCCACCCAACCAAGTGGTACCCGAAGGCCCACCCCCCATGCTAGGAGATAGTAATAAAGTAACATGGACAAAGATTCTACTACCTCTAACCAAAGGCAGACTCATACTCTCATACTGATATAACCAAACAAATGAACTAACAAGTACAACTCAATCACCATACAAGTACAAATCAAGTACAACTCCAACATCACTGACATAGGTCACATTGCTTCCAGACATAAAGTAGATCAAGTATGTTCACAGAACCATACATATAAAACAATTAACAATAGTTGTCCTAGATAGAGTGTCATCGCAAGGTTTGTCATGAGATCTCCTCTGGGCATTCTTCATAGGCTCCGGCACAAGTAATCCTGGTGGCCTCAACCGAATCCCGGCACTCATACTCACTCATGCGGAATCAACTACCTCTCGCAAGAACAAGATAGTTGATCTTGCCATTCCAGGCCTTCTCACTCATCCCAAGTCTAAACAAGCCCTTGTGTCTATGAGTGAGGATTAAATTATCTTGATTAGTGAGAAGTTAGTCATAATCTTCTAAGTACATTATTTTAATTATCACTTGTTTAAATCACTCCTAAAGGTTATCCAGTTTACCTCTTTGGGCTCTGGCGCCTAACAGAAGCCACTCTTCTATTCGACAACACACACCCAAACAATCCACCAAGGGAAACCACAAGTGCATACCAACTAGGCATCATAATCCACTCCAACACAAGGAGGATACAAATAATAGAACTCACTCCAAACATCTTGGAGGCAACAAACACATAGTCCACTCCTTTCATAGGAGGCAACAAGATGAAACCACATAACAAGGTCACTCCATACAAGGAGACATGGATCCCATAATCCGCTCCTAAACCAAGGAGGTGCAAACATCCCCGTTCATGAAAACCGGGTAAAACTGAAAAGACGCCATGCACTACCCAAGGGAAAACAACTGGATGGCATAAAGATTCAACAACCCTTATCCTCTAAGTTCTTCTGGAAGACTTATAATTTAGGACTAACACTAAATCCCAAAACCCACAATGCAACTTGACGACATAGCAACAAAAGCATTCAAGTCATTAATCAAATCTAATATTTGGATTTCCTAAATCCATATTCATTCAATAGGTAGTGTTGACAAAGTCAAAGACACGATAACTAGATCATCTAAAATAATCATAACCCCTATTTCCCTTTTCATTATTGGAAATCTAAAACAATTAAACTTACTTCCCTTTACTGATTACAGAGAATTAAATCCTTTTAACATAATCATGAGGAAGATACTACTTTTGGATATACTAAATCCATATCTCAATTCATTATGTAATTCATTATATCGATAAAACTGAATTAAGAATTCATCTTTTCAGATAGGGGAGAAATTACACTACTATTTAATTATCTAATTGCTCTTAACAAAATAAGTATTTTCAACTATAACTCAAAACATTTCACTTTAAATTAAATAACCAATTGCCCTTGCAAATTAAATCATTAATAAAATTAATCAAATTAACATTTGGTCTTTTCCATAACTTATTGTGTTAAAATAAGATCAAAATTTGGACTATAACCCAATATCATATATATATTTTTCCAATTAAATCAAATTAATAATTGGACCTTTTACACATGAATTTAAATTCCACAATTAAATTTTAAATTATGCATTCTCTAAATCAAATATTTAACTCCTTCAATTACACTTTAACATGCCATTTTAAAATAAACAATAATTTCCCCATATGTTTATAATTTTAATTCCACTAATCTAATATACAAATTTTATTTAAAATAATATAAATAAATATAATACTTTTAGTATTATAAATTATAATATAAAATATTATTAAATAATATTTTAATATTATAATAACAATACATAAAATATTAATATTTATAAATATCAATTTATTATTATTTTATTTTCAAAGCAGCCATGGGAAAATAATTTAACAGCAGTCTCATGTTTCAAGCATAACTCAAAAACTACGATCTGAGTATTTACGATTTTTGGACAGGAATAAGAAAATTTCAGAATGCAAAAACCCTTTAAATTTCCTAAAAACCCAGTTTGTGAAAGTAAAGTTATAGGCGACGCAATCAGACCATTTTACCATGAAAATATAACTATACTGCAGATTTTAAAATCCGTTTTTTAATAATAAACAGAGGGTTTCATTTTCTAAAAACATTCTAAATGCATTGTTCAATCTCTATGTTTGATTTCCAATAACAACAAAATCGATTTCTCCAAATAATTTAAATTCAACTAAGGTTTTCACAATTTTCACTCAAGAATTTTCACAAGCAAAGGCTGTAAATTTGTTTAATTCTTTTCTTCTAATATCAAATTTATTTTCTAAAACAAATTTAACAAACAAATCTTTAATCAATACTATTTTAAAGAAAACAATCAAGAACAATAAAACATAAAGAGGAAAACCTGGTACAAGAAGCTACAGGAAGAGATGAATTTCTGATGCAAGCCTCCTCCAAAGATTTCCTGAATTTTCTTCAATCCTCCAATGAATCCAATCCAAAATCCAACAAATGCAAACAATCTTTCCTTCAATCAATTCTACAATCAAACTTTCTTCAAACCCTTGTGCAAATTTTCCAAAATTTCTTCCCTGCTGTAAAAATGTATTTTTCTAAAAAACTTTTTTTGCCCTAAAATTAAAACATATATTCTTATAAATCAAAAATACCTAATTCAACCCTAATTCACATTACATGTAAATTAGATATTTCAATTTCAATTTCAATTTCAATATTTACAACCCTAATTCACATTACATGCAAATTAGATATTTCAATTTTAATTTCAAATAATAAATTAATTTCCAAAGTTGCAACTAATTTCCCAAATAAACATTTAATTACAATTTTTAATTTAATTCCCACACGTTGAAATTAAATTCCAAAATTAATTTTAATTCTTTTATTTCCTTTCATTCTCTTGCATCACGTTTAATTAATTAATTTAATTATTTAATAACTAAATTCAACCCCCTTGGATTAAATTTAATTAATTAAATAAATTAAATATAATTAATTAATTTAAATATAAACTTTTATCCACATTGCATTATTTAAATTAAATAACCATCAACATGATTTAAATGCAATTATTCTAAATATCTATTTCCAAATCAAGAATTCTTCAAAATTAAATAACATCAAAGCAAGACAGACAATGACTCGACACACACAACTGACGACACACTAAGGCTAGGGTGTAAACTTGACACATGTTACCTAGCTACTATCTCCCATTCAACTTAACCGTTGGATCGACACGCTCAAACCTGTGAAACCAGGTGGAGTCGATGTCATGTACCTGCAATCCTACAACCAAGTAAACAACATCATACAATATATCCAGCATATAATACACACCGTGAAGAAGAAATTACGGATTCGCAGGGCGCTCGCAAGCGAGTGATGCGAAACCGTCCTCTTCACCAATACACTCATTGAAACTGACACTTCCATCATAATCCAGTAATCTCATAATAACATCTCATGTTAACTCTACAACATCATTAATCCATAATGCAAGTGAAACAATAATCAGATAACTACATCCCACAATAATAGTTGTCGCTCAATAGTAGCGATCAAAACATCATAACAAAATGTATCCAAGTATCAAAGTAATTGCAACCAAACATAACATAAAACAACTTGAACAAGAAGCAAAACGAGGGGTATTACACTAATAATCATTTTCCCATACTCGAGAATTAAGTTGTTTGCATTGCTTAAAGTTCTAGAATTTTTATGTTCTATTTATAAGAAGGCTCGCCCCTCTAATTTGAAGAAAGGTTGTTATCCTTAAATATTTATGCACTTTGTGTTGTCTTAAAAGAGACAAATTAAAATGCCAACATAGTTATTTTTTCCATTCTTGCCCTAACTTAAACCTATAATAGCATATTTGAACCTGTTGCAAAACATACAAGTATGTTTGACTCCAAGATTTCCAAAATCAAATTTAAACATAAGGATGCATGCTAACCCTCTTCCAACTAACCATTTTTTTAACTCAAACATGAAATATTTAAATGTGCATGCTATGATGTTGTCTAAAAAGACAAACCCTAATTCATTCAATCCATCTAAAACTTATCTAACAGTCCTCAAAAACACACATTGCATTGACACTAATACATCATAATATTATTATCTATATTGATAAGAATATATTTTGCACATATATTACTACTTGAAGTACTTCAAACAAGTAAAAAACATTGAATCAATCCAAAAAATTGACTAAGATGAGAGGTGAGCTAGGTTCCTCCCATAACAAGAACATCAAATTCTTTTTTTTTTTTTTGATAATTAGGCAGCTATCTATATTAATAATAAAGATAAAGTTGCATATTCAAAAAAATGGTGGATGATAAGAAGACACACCCGGAGAATCACAATCGACGACCAGAAAACCAAAAAAAATCAAATTCAACTTTGGCACCCCCATGTTCAAATGTATCAGGAGAACATAATTCTGTAGAAATGAAGTCACATCTTCAGACTTCATTTCTGGAGAAGAATATCAAATCTGCATAAAAGATTCAAAGCTACTGCTATAGAGACCAGTTTTCTAGTTGTGGGATTGACACAATTGCTCAAAAATCTAGAATCCAAAGAAAAATTGTATCCATTCCACGACTATATACATTAATTTCTTGATTATAGCCCTATTAGTTGAAGGGTTATGGTCTATTTATGTTATTCTTGTTGTGAGCATTATGAGCTCGAAACATGGCAGGATTCTGCAAATTAAAGAAAGCAGTCATAAGCCCAAAATACGTTACACAACGTTCAAATTTGCACCTAGAGTTTTTTTTCAGGCACAACTGCAGATGATTAGTTCCAAACCCAATTAGGGGAAAACAAAAAAAATGAAACACCAAGAACAATAAATGCAATAAAATTCAATGCTTAGAAACTATAATCTCCAATAGCATACAATTCAACATTTCCACAAAACAAGAGTGACAGAAAAATCCAGCAAGGGAAAGTAAATAGTAAGCTGGAGAATTATTTGGAAGAGGCAGAGGAGAGAAGTGAGATAAGCCACAAAATCTTGTTGGGAATAACCTTGAATGGGGTTAAGCTCAAAATTCCATTTGACCAGACACCTACCCTATTCCTCCTCCTCCACCACTCGAAAAGTTGCTTGGTAACCTTGCATACCCTCCATGTTTCCATTTGTTACCAAATAAGTGTAGGAATGGATGGAGTTGTCCAAGGAAATGAACTTTTCCTTGACCCACACAAGGCCTTCAGGTGAAGAGGAGGATGCGGAAGCGTAGTAGCGCATGCAACCGGGGCCCTGCTCGGGAGTCCCCTCCACTCTCATTCTTAAAAAAGAAAATTTAAAAGAATGATGATGTAAAGAAGATTTATTAAATGTCAATATAAAGAAAAACGATAAAATATGAATTCAAAATACAATTTATGGTTAGCTACAAATTATTGTGATAACGCATTCACAGGATGTGGCTCACCGAGTAAGGAGAGTGGAGATGGGGTCGCTCCCAGTAGGGAGTTTGGGAGTTAGGAAGATGGGAGGTTGTGCCTCCATTCCACTGCTTATTTAATGTTTAAATCTTATTATTATTCTATTTCCAATAGGCACAACAAGGTCGTTGTTGTCTACAAACCGCTTATTATATTCTCTATTTTTCTTGTGTTGACATTTACCCATTTACACTTGTTTACATTCTTATACTCACCGTGTTTCTTCTACACATGTTTCTGGGTTTGGTTTTCTAAGCTCAACGAGACTGAGCGGCTATTGTCTTATAAACATATTGGTTTATTTACGAAGCCCATAGAAGGAATGGTTTAGCAACAAGTGCTGCCTAATACCCTCAACAAGTAGTTCTTCTATTTTTTGTATCAATGAAGATCTTCAGTAGCTTAAAGTGATCTAGTAAGACAGAAGTTTGCATACAAAACCAAATAAGGAAAGGTCATAATTTGTATAATTTTTTTTTTATATTTAACTTCTTATACTTATGTTCTGGAATAAAAACCATTCTCTTTATTTTTCTTTTGTTCGTTACTTTAATATGTTTTGTTTTTTTTCTCCCCAAGGAAAGGAATGGAAAGACTATTTGCAAGAGGGGGTTGTAAGGCTTCATTCTCCTAAATTTGGGTTTCATGCTTACTATACATTTATTCTGTTTCTTCCTAGGATTGTAGATAAAAGGAGTCTTCTATCTATTCTAATCAACATTTATTATAGAAAAAGAGAATTCTAACAGATAATTTTATACTTGTTACACACATCTATATCAGATACATTCCTATTCAAAATTAGAAAAATAATATCTCAAGTATAACGTCTCCATCTATGCACCATAAGACCATAAAATTAATTCATTATCTACTAAAGCAAATCTATCTACAATAAGGTAAGAATATTGCTCATAGAAAAGTGATTTTCAATTACAAAGAGATAACTAGAAATTAGAATGATATAACGGGTAGCACTTAGAGAGATTCATTCCAAGAAGCTTATCCACTACATTCCAATGAGCTCTAACACAACATACTCTTAAATAAATTATTATATTTTTGTTGCAAATAAATAGGATAGAATATAACTCCAACATTCAACAATTGTCAATAACAGAGAGCTACTTATCAACCAACTATTATTATTTCATCTTATACTTTGTTTTTTCTTCTTTCCACTTGCTTTTCAATTTACAATCACTTTTTTTTAATATCAAGATTTGATAGAAATGTAAAAGAAATATCCCTTGCAACAACCCTGGGGAGGAAGAGAGTCTTGATACTCCTCCTGCACCCATTTTATATAGCACAAAATTGACTCCTTGGGTCCCCACAACTCAGCCTTGAACTGTACAAGAGGAATACACCCTTATGACTTGAACACATAAATTTATGCTTCTTTTTCCTACACTCAAACTCAACAATTTCCAGTTGGTGACCAGCGGAATGCTCTCCACCCAACCTTAGGGCTGCAAACAACCCTCCCCCAAGCTAGGGGAAAAACCAAGGAGACTAGGAGAAAAAACTTCACATATACAAGGCTTAACAAGCACAATACAAAAACATTAGACCAACCAACAAGCACACACATATAACACAAAAAAAATCCTTTACTCAAGGTTACAACACAAGTGTACAACTTCACATTACACATTCAACATAGAGTTCATCTTCAGGGATCTAGAATGGGGGGGAGTGGGGACATCTACAAGGAGTGGGAAGCTAATTTTTTTTTAATTTTTATCAAATATAGTCACTGACTCCATTAATTCATACCACCTCCTACCAACATATCACCACTTCCAACCTTCATTCCTCCTCCTTCACCTCCATACCACCCAGAGCCATTATTACCACCAAATCACCCAGCCAACAACATAATATCCAAGGGTACTCTTACCCAATTAAGAAATCCACACCTTGGACATCTCTCCCACTCTACAACCCCCTCTCAGTAATAACCTAAAACATGTGAACTCACTCACAGGACAACACTTCTAACCAACAACCTATAATTGCACACAAGGTTGGACAATTTTTTTTTCTTATTTCAGAACCAAACACAAAGGGGTGGATAAGAAAGTACCAACCTAGAAGTCCTTCAGAATGGTAATGGAAAACAAATTAGCAACTCAAAGTGACAACTTCCTCCCTTTCAAAGCTCTTCCCTCTTTCTTTTGTCTACAGCCGAAGGAAAGAAAATTTTGTCTTTCATGTATGATCATAGCTCCAAAACGAAAACTAGTTTTTCCTACCCAAATATTTACTTAAAGAATAGTTTTCCCCTTGACTTATGGTGGAGTTTGATCCCACAATAGTGGTTTACAATTTTTGGCCAAACTGGATACTGAAATTATTATTTTTAACTAAATCTTCACATTCAGGCACCTATAGCAGCTAAACTGTGAGGAATTTGAAGATGATGCAAACATTCAGGCACCTATAGCAGCTAAACTGTGAGGAATTTGAAGATGATGCAAACTAGAGTCTCATCAAATTTTTTATGTAGATTCTAAAAATATTTTTTTCAATTTTTTTGGAATAAGATTGCACTTCTTTTTCCATCTCCCACGAAAACTGGTTTTTTTTCAAAAAATAGCATTTTTAAAAAGTGACACTCACCGTATACAAAATAACTTTTTTTGTATCAAGGATAAAATTCTAATTTTTTCGAATTTAGATTTTTAACTACGATATCTAGCACTTTCATTTGGTCTCATAATTTTTTATTGAATATTTTTTTCTTAATAGAGTTTCAAAGTCAAACTAATTGCAATTCAAACATAGGCGGACTGTATACAACATAAATTTTTCTAAGTGTATCAAAATTCAATTTATTTTTTTAACGGATCAAGGACATCAATACCTAGCACAAATATATTTAAAAAAAATATTTTGATAATTTTCTATTTTTCCACATGTGCAAAACAGAGAGCTTGATTTTCGGTGAAAAACCTATGTTTAATAAAATTAAAAAAACACATACATAATAAAACCAAAACATATTAAAATTATATTCATGGGATAGCTCATTTCGAGGACTACCATAATCATTTGAAATAAATTTTAAATGAATTCATTTGATCCCCCAAAAGGTAAATCAAAAGTGATTTTTTATCAGCATTTTGATAGGTGTAAAGGAGACTCATTTATAGGTATGGTTTAAAACTAGTGAGGTTCTATCTAAGGGGGTTTGATCTAAGGTGGTTTGATCAAACCCTCTTCAATTGGAATCCTTAAAATGTAACTTTTAAAGGCTTAAATCATTATATTTTTAAAAAATATGTGATTTCAGCAAAAATCAGTTGCTCTCAGAAATTGTAAACCAGCTTTGTGGGATCACCCAGTCTAAGTTGTTGAAAAAGAGGTGCTTTCTTAGCTTAATACTCTGTAAAAATTTAAGATTCCTGATCTAAATAAGTTTTTCCTTTTGTTACAAATTTTTGTGGGTGATTATATTGATTAATCTATTTTACTATTGTAGAATGTAGATAGAAGTTGATAGAAGAAGTAGACAGGATATTAGAAAGATTACACAAGCATATAATGTGGAGAAAACCCTATTGGGTAAAAAACTCCACCAATAATTAATCTATTATTCAATCTCTGAAGTAGATTACAATAGCTCCAATTCTTGCTTGAGAATGTCTCTTTTGCCTTCACCAAAACTTCTTCACAACCTGCAATAACAACTTATTATAACTCTATACAATTGCTTGAGATAAATAGGCTTTGATTAGCTTTGTAAACTCAACATGAGTTACTATTACAATGCATAAGCCCTATCCCTAAAAGGTACGCCTATCTCATGCCAATTGAGTTATCCCATGAAGAACAATGTGCAAACCCCATCTTCATGCATTTGGGTGCCCCAAACTGAAGTGGTAACTTAACCTTTATTCTATAAATATATTAAGGCTTCATCCTCAAAGTTGGCACCCAAAAGAGGGCCCTACTTAAATAAGCCTTCAAAAATATCTCAACATGCAAAGGAGCTAATTCCAAGAATCCATTTTGGGCGTCCAAGGTGGGTCCAAGTTAATTATTGTTAACCAAAACATTTCTCAACACCATTCATGCAAGAATGGTCATCCCCTATTAACTGAAGGTAGTTCCTGTTATCTTCCATGCAGCTCAAGTTATTAGCCATGCATTCCAAGTTAACTGAATTCAACTAGCATTCAACTAAAACTAACTGAAGATAACTGAATTGAACTAAACTGAACTAAACTTTAACTGAACTAAACCGAACTTCAACTAAACTGAACTGAACTTCAACTAAACTTCAAACCCTATTTTATAGGTACTCAACATGCATAAATCAAAATCCCTATTTTGTAGGAACCTAGGATGCATTTCTGAAGTGTGCTCAATTTACCAACCAGTTAACTAAACTCAAGGTGAGTTGTCACCTACCATATGTGCACCCATGTGCTCCTATTTTGTAGGAGCTAATTCCAAGTTGTCCACACATGCTTTTAACATTTAGAATTAATTACAAATGCCAATTAACATGATTATTTCATCAAATATTAATCTCTTCCTAATCCTAGTGTTGTTGAATACATTCTAAGGACTTAGGATATATGGTGAAATAAATAATGTTTAGGATTGCAATTAAATGGCATCCTATTTCCAATAGAACCGACAAGTGTTTAAACAATTTTTCCCCCTTTTGATGTGTAAGCTCATCCATCATGCATTATCTTAGAAACTCACCATTAAAATAAAATACTTCTAAAAAGGGGTCATAAGGACTCCAAAATAATTTTTAAACATATAAAGTTACTCCCATGATCAAACCCAATGACCTAGAGTTTTGAAAAATACCAGAAACATGACTTAAACACATCAAATTGTCTCTAAAACTTGGATAGAAACTATCAACACTACCTTTGCACTGACTAAGACACTAGGAAATAAAGTAATAACGTTTACTAGCACAACTCTTAGTAACATGTCATAACCTGACATAACATAAGTCCCCCTAGTGTTTTCCCAAAGTCCATCTGCCACTAACCTACACACTCATTGCAAACGTTGATCCATCATCATAATAAAACAACACATGAAAATTACAACATGATTCTCTATGTAGATGTATGTCATTCACCTCATGGCACAATTAACATAATATTAACATAGCCAATTCTAATAGGGAAATTACAATTGTACTTCATTCGTTATCCATAATTCATCTCAATCACATTTATATATGCTCTTAGGATAATAATAATATAATCATTTGATTAATTAGATTAAATTAATGACATGAAAGCATAAAGATCATCGTATTTGTAACAATGTATCGAGTTCTAAGGTAGCATCAATATGACAGAGCTAGAATCCATGGTAACAAAATATCCACAATCAAGCCTAAAATAACATCAGTATGGCAGAGCTATGATACCGAAACATCAATAATCAAGACTAAAATAACATTAGTATGACTGAGTTAGGATATATCAGAATATCAAAATCAAGACTATGATAACATCAGTATGACAGAGCTAGGGTATATCAAAATATCAAAAATCAAGTCTATACAGATCGTACTAAATGATGTAGATCATATAATCTTTGGTACAGAAAAAGATGGATATCACACTTAGCAACTATCATGTATGTTCAAGTTCTTACTTACTAAGTTGATAAATAACTTGACTGGTTATTCTTTTCTAACCTAGAATATGATAGTTGCATTCACATAACTTCTTGGGACTTGGAAACTAGCACTTATTCAAGGCATTCATATTAACCATGAGAGTATGTGCTCTCTCATTCCATGTAAAAATAGTTGATACTAATAACCCACTATCTTTGACTAGACACTCTTGGTCACAACTAAAAGTATTGACAAAATGTTCAACGCATATAAATAATAAATCTTAATCTTGAACTAAAGATTCCTTCTTCATACTATAAACTTGGATGTCTAGTGTTTAGTTCCACTACAATATCCTTTCTTAGAATGTGAATACTCAATAACTCACCTAAGTTGTTAGTAATTCCTGACTTGAACCATCCAAGTTACTTTCATATAACTATCTGGATCAAGTGACTATAACCACTTGCTTAAATATTTACCATAACCCTTAATAGCTACTACCCTTGAAATATAATCTTTAATCAAAATTTGACCTATATGTCCTTACTAAGGTATACTGATTCATATACTAATTCCCATAGTGACGGTTAAATCTTCAAATAGGAATATAACTTCCTTCAAGTTTTGGCCTTTCATGGTAAATATTGTAGTCTTGTTTAGTAAGGTTAAAACCTTTGTAGACAAACTAGTTCTACTAAAATAAGGATTATATTCATAAAAGTACCCATTGAGGTGGTCAAATAACTGGGTTGATATATCATCCTCGACAATAAATTCACTTGTTATGTTCTTGAAACATCTGGGGTCTAGGCTACTACCTTTATGTGAGGCCCACCTTTATGCTACATCTAGTACTTGGATTATTTTGAGTTTGGTTATTGTCTATGCGTATTGATACCATTGAATGACAAGATATTTAAATGTTTAAGTTCATATGATGACTTGATTTTGATTATGCTACATGTTTAGCTATCTAATTATGATGATTGATCTAATTTATGTTGGTTATTGAGTTTGTTTAATTTGAATCTGGAAACTTAATGATGAATGAATGAAACAAACGATGTGAACCAATCATGTTGCAATTACATGAGTATTAAAATTATGGCTAATGAAAATGGGATAAGATAGGTGGCTAATGATTCTTCAATTATGTTATTGGATCTTTATGCTATGTAAATTATGAAACTTGTTTGAATGCAATGGTTTGAATTTTATATGAATATGATTTACTTGGATGGATTAACGTTTGCATCAAGTGTGTAGGTACACTTTCCATGGCCAATGGAAATTGGAGGTGACCCTTGGGAACCCTAAGTAATTTAACTAGTGAAACCAAACTATAGTTCATTTGGAGGGACTATAGTTTCATTCTGTGATTTATTTTATTTGTAATTTTTATAAATTGACTTTTATTGTCATGTTAGCCCCTTTAGGAGGTGAGTTGTCCATCCAAGTGGACAAACTCGAATTTGAACTTTTAGGCACTTTTTGGGGATTGAAAAGTGATATTTTAAGTGTTTTTATGAGTTTAAGGTCCCTAGGGAATGTACCTATAGGTTAGGTACCTTTTTAGCTCAAAATCTTGGGTCAATCTCAAGATTGGGCACTCTTTTTGAGGCCTTAAAGAGGTTTGACGAAAATAAGGTTTTGGGAAGTGGAATGGGGACTAGTCTTTCTCCATCCCCACTTCTCCATGTTGTCTTGAAAGGATCCCAAGTTCTCACACATGTGTGAGAACACATGGATGAGTGTGTCTGGAAGAGCGAATGGGAGGTTGACAAGTGTCAGCTCCCTATTCAAAGGAATTCAAACTTGAGTTCCTATAAAATAAACTCAAAACAAGGGTTATGGGATTCTTTTTGCATTCTTGATTTTGGTTGAATTTTGGGGGTTGAGGAGATTGAAGCAAAAAATTGGAAGAAGTGGAGTTGTGTGGATCCTCAACTCATCCTTCCCTAAGTTTCGTTTTAAGGTAGATTCACCACTCTTTCTATATCTTTATGTTTGGTTTGAAAGATTACATGTGTATGTAAATATGTGCTTAGTATTTTATCTCTTGTGTTTTGCTTGTATGTTTATTTCAAAATTCTTTTGGTGCTTGTTTTCTTATGTTGTTGAATGTGGATAATGTGATAGGAAATGGGTTGTATAGGGATAGGCTCACCCAAATTTTGGGTAGAGCATCCCTCATTGGGGATGGTATGGAGTAGAAACCTCCATGGGGAAGTATAATCCCTCCTTGAGAGGAGAGGCTCAAAAGGGTATGAGTACCCATATGTAATTGTAAAATGGTAGAAATGGTTTTGGTGGTATGGGATTTGGAGAAAGAGGAGATATTAAAAGAAGGGTTGCATGTGAAATGATAGGAGTATGATATTGAATTGTTCTTTTTGCTATTATTATGAATCCCTGTATGGAGTGTGTATTCCACCCTCCATTCCCCACTTTGGATTTTTGATGGAATCCTAAAGTTATGTGAGAATAATTTTGTGTGTATCATGTGAGTGTAAATATTGTTTTTCTTGGTTTTGTTTGTACCCGGTTCCCATAGTTGCCTCCTAGCTCGGGGGTGGATGGTTCTCCAACCAAAGTTTAGGAGGTGAGCACCCCATTAGCCTATGAAAAGAGTTTTGTGTTCTTGTGTAGCTTTGCAGGCTTGAGGAGTTGCAATTATGGTGTACCCATGTTGATTGGAGAAATTGTTATATTTGTTGTAACTTCCATGAGAAATTTATTCTATTGTGCACTTGTAAATTAGAAAATGGAGTTTTATGAGAACTACTGTTATAAACCAGAAATGAGAAAGTCTGCATTTGTATTTTGTAAGTAAATAGTTATTTTATAACTCAACTCAAAACTGTGCTTACGTTACGGTAACAAGGGTTCTACTAAGAATAACTTATATAGCTATTCTAATATAAAAGAAAGGAAGAATCTGTATTTCTTTGTAAGCAACATATTTGATGTTATTTTATGTGACTTGTCCTATTTTTTTTTTAAAGTAGATAAAAAAAGGGGTTTAAATATCTATTGAGTTGTGGATGTTTCTGAAAAGTTAAACAACATTTACGAGGCGCTGTACCCCTCACAACAAGCCACAAGGGCCAAAAAAGGACAAGACCTAAACATCAAACATTAACAGAAAAAACTAGAGACAACCCAGAGACACCACACCAATAGCTGAGAAACAACCGATAGACTAGCAACAGGAGAAACTAACTGGCATCATCCCAGTTCTTAATTAGGAGGTCGACCGCCTCATCACCCACCCACTCTTTGTTTTCCTGGCTATTATTCCCCTCCAATTCCTCTTTTATGACATTTGATAGCGCACTAGTAACAAAGTGGCTCAGTTTCATTGTGAAGCGGGTCAGACCCCTAAATCTTTTGTCCAGAGTGTTCAATCTCTTCGCCACAATGTCTGAATCCTCCCCAACATCCTTAGCATCCTGAATCCCACCAGGCTCATTCACTAGCGAAGAGTGTGAGTCAGAGTCATGGACAGGAATCTTGTTGTCCATCGGAGTATTCATGGGCCTCTCCCCCATGTCTTCAACCGCATCATCAAACTCAACCTCCTTGTAACTCTTGCTGTCCGACTACTCCACCTTCGAGTCCTCAATAATTAACCTCTTCTTGTTGTTCTTGGCCAACCTCCCAAATATCCTCCTTGCACTTTCCCCACCAGTCAGTTCCATGTTCCCCACAACCATATCCTCTCTAGAATCTTTCCCAACCGCATTCTTGCCCTTGCCATCTTTAACAGTCGCAACCTGCATGCATTTCTCCTTACCTTTTCCCAACTTAGTGACATTACCAGCCGTGCCATCCTAAGTGGCCTTTAGCTCACAGAGCCCTTCTGTCGCACTGGCATGGGCCATGCCTAACCCACCCTTAAGCTTTTTGGTGGCCAAATTGGTTTTAACACTCCCCACATTGTCAGAAAAAGGCTTCTGAGGAGGGCTCTTGGACTCAGCCGAAGAGATATGAATCAAAGAGATGGGTTCAATGTTCTCAACACAAATAGTGATAGCTTTAGGCGGGCAGAGAGCAAGATGGAAGTGGTACAGGCGAAGGATAAGCCCCTGATGGAGCGGGAGTGGCGGGGGATCATAGGGATTACGACAGGCCGCTGCATTACATTTGTCCACCTAACTTTCCAGGTCCATAAGAAGGAAAAATGGAAAGCTAAGTAGCATTTTATGTCTGAGATGGTTTAACAGAGGGAAATGATAGAAGAAGCAAGTTTTATACCTACCTTCCAGCGTCACATATTTCATCAGCGCCATACAGACCATGTCCCATGGCTTAGGGAGCTCAACTCTTTCAAACCTCACCGGATTCCTGACCAGAGTCTCCACACCTCTAAAGAACGCCTTAAGGCTCTCGTGGTTAGGCTTTTTGGTATGTTTAGGATATTTTTTCCCTTCGCACAACAGCCCCGTATCCTGCACAATGACATCCTCGCTGATTTCGAATGAAATCCCACCAATGGAAACCCTCCTATCCTTCCAAGAACTGGCGAATTGTCCCAAAAGAATAGGATCATGGCCGACCAAGTGTTCCATAAGCGGAGCAATTCCTCCCTCCATGCAAATGTGCTAGACCAGAGGGTTGTTTCGGAATTCATCACAACTATCCAGTTCCGTCCGAACGTGATCACCACCCATTCTGCCAGACTGCATAGGAAATTCACAGAAATGCAGAGAGCACCAAAGGTAATCTTTACAAACAAATATCTCTAAAAGATGTTTAATGCAGGGATTATGATGATAGACCCCCACATACCAAATACACGACCGGAGGGGAAATATGCTATAGTGAGAAAAGACACAACAATTAAAGATTTTTTGAAAATAGTGGAAGAGGTAGAAGTTGGCGGATAAGTAGGAAAGGCATGACAACCCAAACTGATAGATTAATAAGCTAGATTTAGTAACCCTCCAAAAAAAGCCGAAGGAACCCCCAGCTAAATTAGCCGGCGTGAAGCCTCTAGAATATGACCAGTACTCATCATTGATGGTCCCATCATTATTAACACACTCACTCCTCCAAATGTAATTAGGAGATAAAACAAGTAACCCCATTCCCCAAAACATGACACACACAGTACGGTCCAAAACCTGATAAGAAGTCACGTCCTTCTGAATAACATGTATCACGTCACCAAATCTAAGCTTGATCACATCAATTAAGTTCCTTCCCTGCCATCTCATCATAATTTTATAAGCTATACCCACTCTCCAATCCCAGATCACCAACACGTGGATGCTCTTTCCCCTACTCCACACCCGTTCATCTTTACCCGTAATACTCCACCTATACTCCATACCAAAATTGGCATTTATCCACCAACACACCCAAATTAACCAGTGGGCCCCCCAATCAGCTCTCATCATCCAAAGGTTGCAAGTCATTATTATCCATGGAAGCCTTTTCCCACTCAATCAAAGCTTGAATATTTGGCGGTAGTCTTTCCTTATTCCTCCAACATCTAGCCGAATCCCAGCCTGAGCCAAGATTCGCCAACGCATCCGCCACTTAATTGCCTTCTCTGTAAATATGAGTCACTTTTTTGTCCCTTAATTTGGACATAAGGAAGCTAGCATCCATCAGAATTTCCTTGGTATTCCAACCTATGAATCTATCTTTTTCCACAACATTCGTCACCACTTTGGAATCTCCTTCAATATGGAGATTAACAATCCCTAGAGAAACAACAATTTTGAGTCCCATGAACAACACACGAGCCTCAGCAACAAGAGCCGACTGAACTCCGATGCCACCAGCAAACCCTGCCACCATATTTCTCATAGAATCTCTTATAATCCCACCTATACTTGCCCTTCCTAGGTTACCTTTAGCAGCTCCATCGAAATTAATTTTGAACCATCCACAATCCGGAGGCTCCCATTTGGTATTTTTCCTAGCTAAAAGTTTCACATTATCAAAGGCATTAGCATTTAAAACTTGGTGCCATTCCTTTTCCATTTTTATTTCAAAGTCCCTCGGCCCCATCTCCGGAAGTTTTCCATCAAAGAGGGAGATATTCTCCTCTATGAGCCAAACACCAATCCCAAACACCTCCTTGGGGCTCCGCTCAATATTCCTGAAGACCCGATTATTCCTTTCCTTCCATAAACACCAACCTATGATAGGGGGGGTCTGCCTCCAAATTTCACTAACCAGAGGATGGATGTTAAGTGAAAGATTAGAGTGATATATACATATCAAGGAAAGAATATTACCTTACCATTTTGGTAAATTTATGTGCAAAGAAGATGTTTTGTTTTTAAATCTGTCTATTATTATAAACATGTAACTGCAAGAGTAAGTTTTTACTTTGCCATTTCATTGGAATATTGTCATATTTTAAATATCTGCTCATTCTTTTCAAAATAGAAGTATGCAGTCATAATTCTAGAAGTAAATAAATTTAGGATATGAAAGTATTTTTTTTCAAGTTTGCAGCATGAGGAGATAAATTTCAAAATAGGTTTCATTCATCTAAACTTGTTGCTTACACATTTGCTACATTCTCTACCCTTAGAAGACTGAACTTTCTCTATTGAAACGAGAATAAAATATAATAGACATAGATCACTGTTGTTTCTCTATACTCAGTTGCTCAGGTTTACCATACTACCTAACATCTTCCTAGGTATGGGAGATCCTCTTCTCCTTACTCCCTATATATGCCAGCTATGAGGCTCCAAATCAAGTTTGGTTTGTGGCTTTGGGGTCAAAGGCAGAGGCTTGAAACCTGCAAACATTGTTTTCCTTTCTTATTTTTTTTTTAAGTGTTTAAATTAAATCTGCAGCAAGAGAAAGTTGTATAAACCACACAGAAGAACATTTACGCGTGCAAACTATTGTTAAGGAAAGAGATACGTGGACACAACAAACATGTCAACGGAGGGGCAGCCACCAAGCTTGAACCTGTAAATGCTTACCAGTGGCTATGGCTTTCCTCTGGGCCGAGCGGACTTGCCTCATCATCTCTCCTTATTGTAGGAAAGAGTGTTTCCAGCTGCCACCCTCTATAGATTACCCAATGCTGTGATAAGGATGAGAACATGTTGGTTTAGTTTTTTTTTTTTAATTTTCGAAATGGAGGTGAAATGTTATAAGATTTAGTTTTGTGAAAACCGTCGCACTGTCTCCCACAATCAGGCACCAAAGCCAAAACCTGCCACGTAGTAACAACTGCCCATGCCTTATACCACAGGGGGAGCGTATTATTTAAGGTTACCAGATAATAAAATTTTACGTTAGTATCAATATATCACTGTATGATTTACGGGGGAAGATAAAAGAATATATAAATAAATGATTTGTTAACAAAAATATTATTTTGCATTAACATAACACTAGGATCGATGATTTAAGAAAGTCCCAAAATGCGTTCAAGTGGAGTGCATCGGCTATGAACCTTGCATATGATTGTGTTGCCTATAAAGAGTTTTTTAGATGACCTTTGTCAATGTTAATCCGTAATACTCCGATTTGTACGTGTTAAATTAGCAAACTTTGAAAGTAAACCTAAGTGGAGACCTCAGGATATATTTATTCTAAGATTATATAAAAAAATGTAGATCAAGGATAAGCCTTTATCAAATGTTACGTGTCAATATTAAAAAATAAAAAACTAAAAAAATTGTTAGTTGTGGTTTTACCCTAAGGGTAAAACATGGGAATTACACTTTAATTCAAGCCCTTACAAACCCATAAGGTTTACCATTCACCTATTATTTGATTATTTAGATAGATAATGATGACTCTTATGCCATCATCTTGACATACGTATGGTCATTAAAAAATCATTGGCATCCTGTCACACATACATAGAAACAACATAGTTCGAGCCAACTAGAGGATCACTTCCTCTTAAATAAGAATTAAGACTTCCAAATACTAGTCATAAGGTTGGGTTCATAAAACAACACAAAAGATAATGGGGGTTTCTAATATGTGACAATATCAAGTTAGTGATAATCTTTCAGACATGGTCAAACCCCATAAGCTCATGCTCAAGTAATATAATGTACTATGGCTTCTTATTTAGCACTCTTAGAGATATACAAATTACATATACTTTTAATCAAATCTTTAAACCATATTATTGGTTATAAACTCATATAATTTTAGAATGCATATAGAATACATAAAAAATATCATATTGTACATATTTTCATATTCAACATCATCAAGTTATTAACATTTTATCTCTTATCACCCAACTAAATATACTCATTCTCAAAAATCCATTTGTTTCTCTTTATTTTCACATTCAAAAATAATCTTTTCTCAAACTTAGAAACAAGAATAAAATCAATTTAGAAACGTATAAAACAAGCATGTTGTTTCTACTTTTAAATTGCTACTAATTGCTCCTTGAGAACTCTAGCTTCCAAAACTTTTATCTTTCCTTCTTGCTCAACTTTCTTCTTTCTTTGAAAATGATTTTCAAACCTCTATTATGCTGCTCAAAACTAAACTAGACTGATTTTTAGACTTTTATAAACTTGACAGCAATATGACACAATCTCTATGTCTTTTCTATCTTGGTAACCAACCCCAATACAATGCAAATCTCTTGTTTTCATAGACAAAAGACTCAACTAAGTTGCTCTCCACTATATTAAATTAATGAATCCTCACTAATACAAAATTAAACTACCATAATGTTGATAACTAACTTCTATTAATTGACCATAATACAAAAACAGTTTAAGAAACATTTGATGACCAGATTGAGTCTTTATGGTTGATTTTCCCATGTTGAGATGGCTGCAAATTAAGTATAAATTAAACTTCCAAAGTCTTCTCACAACTCGTGTTAGAAATATTATCTTTATCAACTCATATAGAGTCTATTTAAATAGAAATCATTTGCCACCAACTGGCTGGAAATTAGCATATGTTGGTAAACTTCCTCCATAACTCATTTTAGTTTGTTGCAAATAAAACTCCACTTGTTGACTTGTTCAAAGCTGATTCCAATGCCTTAAATATTGAATATAATTCACCACATAGTGGTTGTTCATGTTTCATTATTGTTAGCAGATAAAAATGCCTTTTTAAAGGCACATGAGGCTTCCTTTTCTCATGCACCATTAAAAGGTTACTATTTGTAGCTATTTAAACCAAGTTTTGTGCCTCTTTCATAGACCATTATGAACTATATTTTCATGTGAGGTTTTCATCTCATGTGATGGATTGTGGCCCCATATATTATCCTATTATTTTGTATTTTTAAGCCTCTTGACTTTGTCAACTTTATTAATTTTAATTACCTCTTAGCAATATTTAAATAATTGATATGTACTTGCAATATTATTCCATATATATATGTATGTATGTATGTATGTATGCATGCATGCATGTATGTATGTATGTATGTATGTGTATTAAAATATGTATATTCATATTTAAATGATAATATATATATATATATATATATATATGCATGCTTAATATGTTAATAGAAAACACCAATAATGCTATAGTCTTCTATAAGGAAACTAACTTGACTTGACTTAGGTTTACGTAACTGAAAGAAATAACTTAAGAATAACTTACTCAATTACGACAACATCCAAAATCCAACCTACACACAATCAACGAACTCATACGACTTTACTATTAAGTTCTTATCCATACCCTAGGTAAACCAACAATAGTGGGTTACAATTTTTCACACAAAGGAAAATTAGAAGTGCCCATAAAAAAAATTAAAATGGCTTACCCCTTCTAATTAAGGGGGTTCAAATGAACCCCCCCACCTTCTAATGAACCCCCACTTGCACCATATAGGGGTTGTTTATTTGAACCCCCCTTCTCATGAAGGGGATTCATTAGAAAGGGGGTTCAATGAACCCCCTATAATAGAAGAGGGGTTCAAATGAACCCCCTTTTTTCACCTTCCCTTCCATCATTTCAAAATTTATGCATTTTTTTACTATCAAAGCTTGGGAAGGAGGTGGAAATGTCCAGTCAACTTGATAAACCAAGTTGGAGGATTGTAGTGCTCGAAATGTGCTTTCCAAAAACTATAAATTTAATATATTTTGTTTTTATTTTTTATTTTAGTTTTTAGTTTTTAGTTTTACTAAACATAGGTAAATTTCATCGAAGATCAAGTTCAGTGAAAAATCATTGTGGAAAAATAGTAAATTTAAGGATTTTTTTAAAAAAAATATATACACAGTATGTATTGATATCCTCGTTCCAACAAAAAAATGAATTTCAATACATACCAAAAAGGTTATGCGAGCCAAAGTGCAGCTATGTCTAAATTGTAGTTGGTTTGACTTCAAAACTTAATTAAAAGAAAAATATTCAACAAAACATTATGAAACAAAATGAAAGCCCTAGATACTAGTGTTACCAACCTAAATTCAAAAGAATCATAATTTCATCCTTTGCAGAAAAAAGGTTATGAGAGCTGAAATACACACCACTTTTAAAAAATATTGTTTACTATTAAAAACTAGTTATCAAAGGAGAGAAGAAAATTATAATTTAATTTCAATTTTTTAAAATACATTTAAAATACACAGAGAAAATCTCAAAAATCACTAGTTTACATCATTTTCAAATTCCTAACAATTTACCCACTACAGGTGCAAAAAATTGGATTTTTTATTGAAAATATTGATTTCAATGTCAAGTTTGGCCAAAATGTGTAACCCATTATTATGGGATGACCCCCTTCTCCCGAGTGATACTCCCCCTCATCCACTGGAGGTGCAAAATCCATTCATGTATATCCACTTGGACAACAAAAGACGTAGTTAACCATATCATATATATTGCATCCATTTCTTTGCATATTCATCAATATTTCCATTAAATACATAAAGCCATTGCATCTCATATATTTTCATCATAACATTCATCTTTCAAAGCTTCATAATTACACAAATCATCTATGCTTTTAACATAAGGTGAAAGTAAATTGTAATTAATGAATGGGGTGTAACATATTCCCCACTTAAGAGTCATTGTCCTTGATGATCTAAAGTATCTTTACATATAACAAATAAAATAAAAATTTCAAATTTATGTTTTCATATTCAAGCTAAAGATGGGATATTTTTTGCTTAATCTCATTAGGATTTTCTCTCATAACACTTGTCATCTACAATCTAGTCCCACTGGACCTTGCACTAAGTGACCTTTATAATACACAAGTGGAACTTGCATGACTCGAGCATTCTTTCTCTTACTAAGAATTGTCTCAATATTCGTTTAACATCAACATAGATTTTTTCCAATCATTAGCTCTCACTAGTCTTTTTCTTGATCAATTGTGATCTGTTTGTTTCATTTTTTATAGCATTTATGGAATGAGGCTAATCCTATTTTTCAGCTTCCATAGCTTATATGATTTTGAGATTTTCTTCCATACATTGCTTAAAATGGATTCATTAAATTTTATAATGATATGAATTATTATATGCAAATTCTACAATTGAAGATAATCCTCCCACTAGTATTATTGACCCATGCAATATACTCACAAAAGTTTCTCTAATACGTAGTTTACTTTCTCCATCTGACCATCTATCTTTGGAGGATATGTTGAACTTATGTTCAACTGAATTCCAAGTAAGGCATGAATAAGGTTTGGAAAACCTTAAAGCCATGCGATTGTCCCTATCTGAGGTAATCTTCTCAAAAACATCATGGAATCTGAATAGATTTCTATAATCTTATGGGATGAGACTGGTGCTCCATCTCTCAAATTCCTAGGTATGATATGGTTACCTTAATGATTCTACCCACCACTACCAATATTGTATTATGCCTACTCCTAGACATAGAAAATTTCTACATAAATTTAATACTAATGGTATGTCATTCATGTAGTGCCCCTCGATTCTCACCATGGATGTGCAGGTAGTCGGCTTTGGAAATTGGAGGTGAAGGTAAAATAATAGGGATATTCAAAGGTATGCGCTAATGATGTTAAGTAGTTGATGTTGTATATTACAAATTTATGGACTATGTGTGAAGGTGGGATAAGACTAACCCTATCATGAGCACTATGACTATAATGCAATTATCATATGATTGATTTTATCTTTATTGCTATATGAGTTGGTGAGGTTCTTATTGATGTGTTTGGGTGAAGGGGACAATGTCGCATCACTCACTTGTGAGTACCCTATAACGTTGTGATTCCCTTTTCATGGTGCACCTGATTATATGTATATGTTTATGCACGACCATTTTTGTGTGTTGTGTTATCCTGAGAATCTAGCCTTCGATTCACGGATAACCCCCCTACGAAACTAGTCCATTTCCTAGGACCGTGTGTTTCAAGCACGCAAAACGAGACACAAAATCATTTTACGAACTTCCATAACCTACCTAGTCCGGGTAGGCGAAGATAGGCTCAAATTTTGAGTTTATCAATGACTCCTTTTTCTCGCCAGGAGTTAGTTTATTTTTTCAATAACTGTTTTTGGTGCAACGGCAGTGAAGAAAACCGCCACTGCACCTTATGTTTGTTTTCAACTTTTGGTGCTCGGGCGGTGAAAATCACCGCTGTTGCACCAAAAGTTCATTTTTGAGTTTGGTGCTCGAGCGGTGATTTTCACCTCCCGAGCACCTATTTCTGTGTTGAGTCAAGTCCTTTCCACCGCATTCAATGCGCGCAACGTGAGTTCATTTTTAGGTTTTTAGATATCTTTTGAAGTCTGAGTTATCTAATTTCATTGTTCCTAACGACTTCCTCCCCTCATCTTCGCGCGCTCCCGAGCTCACCAAAGTCGCTTTCTTGAGGTCATTTTCTTGTGCGCGGTTTCTTGTCTCCATCTTCACCACGACTGTCACAGGTATGTGCACATCATATTTTCGTTTCATTTCTTTGTTTGCGTTGTTTGGGTTTCGAGATACTTTCTTTTTGTTCGTTTTTTTTAGGCGTTCTTTATTTGTTGTATATGTCGCCCTTCATTTTTTCCTCCCTCCGTGTCTCCCTGTCATCTCTTCATACCTCTCTCTCATTTCTCACAGTAAACTCCTTACCTTACACGTTCATCCTTCCTCTTGCTTTCGGTGCGCGGGTGATGTTTTTCCAACGAATTCGCTAAGTCATCGAACAGATCGATGTCGTGGCGGTGTTTTTCACCGCAACGACACCGATAGAGAAGTCTACCCTAAGTGTCGGGGCGGTGAAATTCACCGCCACGACACCAAACTGCCTTACAAGGTCGGTGCTCGAGTGGTGGAAAACACCTCCCTGACACCAACATCAAGCAATCCCCCAAGTATGAAACTCGGTGCTTGAGCGGTGTTTTTCACTGCCTCGACACCAAATGAAAAATCTCACTTCGGTGCTCGAGCGGTGAAAAACATCGCCCAAGCACCAAAATCTGTATTTTTTATCTAACACTAGAAATAGTGTTTTCTCCTCATTTTTTGTCTCGATGCTCATTTCCGTTTCTCGTTTTCTGTACCACTTGGCCAAAACACAGTAACTCCATATCGCCATGATCATCTCACGCTTTCCCATGTGACATTTTTCCTGACAATCATCGCATCCGCCATTCTTGCAGTTTGTTCTAAGGTTCCTTCCAGGATCTTCGGAGATAAGGATTACATTGGTCTATTTTCTCCTAGATGTCAGCTGAAACGTCATTGCCGTCTCCTAAAGATAAGGAGAAAATGAAGTACAAGTACCAAGGCGTCTTCCCTCCAACCGTGGTGTTGTCAAAGGTAGATGAAATCAAGGACACTGAGATCGGCCATCAAGATCTGGCTGAGTCGTGAAGAGAATTCAGCAGAGGCCGTGGGATGAAAATTTGAAAGCCATCGTACATAGCAATCTTCATATGGTTTCGACTTTTCCAACTTCAGCCCATTCAACGGAGTTTGTACTCCAGGTAGCTGCACACTACATTGAAGAAGACAGAACGGTAAGGGATTCAGCAGGACAAGTAATAATGAGGCTTGATGGTGAGTTTTTTGACATAGTCTTCAAAGTACCACAAATGGAACAATACACCTCTATCACAATACAGAGGGCTCAAGAAATATTTGACAATGATCCAGTCAAAGCCAAAACATTGATTAACTCACAGTGGTTGAAGACCCCTCGGCATGTTGTTTCTAGGTGGCCTAAGGGACTCCCAAGGAGTGACTTCAAAGAAGACGTAAGAGATATGATTACTTTGTTAAGCAGAGTCAAGGGCTTGCCTGGTTCTTCTTATTTCCAAGATTGGATGTATGAATACATCCGGATTATCCGAAGGAGGAAAGTGCACATTGATTGGGGAACACAGATCAGTGACGAAATTCATGATCAGCTGATCAAGGTGCCCACCACCTTAAAGTTTTATATGACTTCCTTCTTGGTGTACTCAGCAGCAGTGATGAGACAGTTTCCAGGTTTATCTACCAAAGGTAATAGGCATTCCACCCCAATCTATGACTACTATTACCAATTGAACCTGAGGGAGAGTTTCCATCATTTTAGAAGAGTCACAGATGCCTTTTTTGCTCCCTTGCTATTTACTTTTGATCCAACTTTGGAGAAGAAGAGGATTTCAGATGAAGCTTACAAGGTGGTCAGCAAGGTGGGATGTGTGTTTCTACAATTTCCTACCTTTACTTACATAAGGGTAGGATGTTTCATGGGATCCCCTTTCATGCTTCCCAGATACCCATCAGATAAATGGATTCTTATGGAGTTGTGCAGGCAATCAATTTCTGTGCACAAGGAACGACAAAAGAATCATAAGCCAGGGTTTAAATTTCCATTAACCATTGGCAGATACACAATCAGAACTGTGCAGAAGGCCAAGAATGTTTTAGCTAAGATGCACATAAATACTCTCAAGACCTACAGGTACAGGCGTGATTTTGACTTCAGGGACGTCAAGAAGAAACTCAAGAAAGGTCACAGCCATGTCTACCATTTTGAAGATATATGGGCAGAATGCAGAGATGAGGAGGATGTACGGAAAATGGATTTCTGCAGGTTGACAGTTGATCAAATCAGGGCTCTCCAAATAGCTGATTTACCTGAAGATTTCACAGGATCCAGGTGACGTCCTTAATTCTGCCTATGACGAGGACAAAATTGCTGGGAAACCTTTGCCTCCAGTGCAATGGTCTAAAAAAGAATGCACTTACATGAGAGAAAGGTTGGCCCCTATCCTACACAACACGGCGGAATGGCTCGCCAAGCATGGTTTTCAAATAAAAAACTTCAAGATAGATTCTGAAGGTGAGCTCCCTAAAGAGAATCCTGCTCCACTGCCAGAATCTCGCGCCAAAGAAAAACAGGCAGTGATTCCTTCTTCATCAAGAAGAGGGCCAAGGATTAAGTTCACTATGGGGAAAAGTACTCCACGAACTACTGAAATACAAGAAACAAGGGCTACTACATCTCATGCCCAAGAGAAAGAGCTTGTTTCTGAGGAATTGTCTTCAGAAGAGAAGGAGGAGATACAGAGTTTGAATCCGAAGAATCAGACGATGAGAACTCTGGAGGGACTGCGTCAAATGGAGAAGAAGAAGAACAATCAGCACAAGAGGTTGAGGAGTACCAAGAGAGTGAGCAGGTTTTGTCACCTCCTCAAGGTGAAATCGAACAAGTTCCAGTCTCTTCACTTCCTCATACTCCTTCAATTCAGAAATCTCCTGTTCCACCCATTCTTCCTTCTCCTCTTCCTACCACGGTTACAGGGGTAGAAGATGTTTCTTCCCTACCAGTAGTGTCGACAGTGTTGGTTTCTCCTGCAGTTGACCGATCAAAAAGTATCAATGACCTATCTAGTTCGCCAGTTTCTCTCCCTAGCTTGTCATCCCCATCCTTTGACATCTCTTCGGAGGCTGATTTTGATAGATTTATGAATGAATCTTTGCAGAGTCAGCTTGGCGTACAAACAACCGGGGCCATAATGACTACAACGGCGCCCATAGTTACTGCTTCAGTTATTCCACCAAGAGCCCCTGCAGCCCAGGAATTAGCAGTAACAAGTGATGTGTATACTTCTTCCCTTCCCCCTTGGTTGGTGTCGCAGGTTCCTAAACGGAAAAAGCAGATGATCTCCCCTGATGAGCTGGACCTGGAAGAAATACCTGCTCCCAAGAACAAGGAAAAGAAAAAGGCTAAGGTATTGTCAAGACTACAGGTTGATAAAGCTGGTCAAAAGTTTGTTGAGGTAGGTTTTCCTCCACAGTCAGAGGGAGATGTGAACATGGAAGATTATACCATTCAGAGAATACAACTTGGGAAGGTGACAAACGAAAGTGCAAAAGCAGATGCTCAAGTAGTGTTAGATGCTCTGGCAGGAAGGCTTGACAAGATGGAGCAAGCCAAAAATCTATACAAAGAGAAAGCTGAACGCTATGCAAACATTTTGAGAAACATAGCGGGATCTTCAATGGGTGATGCTCAATCTATGACCTTGGTAAATGCCGAAGAACCAGCTGTTCAAAAGGCAGAAAAGCTTGCATCTAAGGGTAAAATCTTAAATGAGTTTATTGAAGAGATCATAGATCATGGAACGCGGGTTATCACCACCGCAAGTGAGAAGAAAATACAAATAGCCCAGCTGCAGACTGAGCTGAACAAAGAAGAAGGATCACTTGTGAGAGATCTATCCAATATGGAAAGGACTTTATCATCATGGCTGCAAATGAAAGAATCCAAGATCAGCCAATTGGTAAAAAATGGAGTAATACCTGGTAAGGAGAAATATGTTGAAGTAAAAGAATCACTCAAGCATCGAATCCAGGTGTTGAAGGTTCTGATTGATGATATTCACTAGGCTCAAGAAGATGTTGAGGGTTACCGGATTCTACTGGTAAATGGAATGGAAGAGTTGCCAGGTGATCTTCTCGATGACGAGCACACCTTCCTTCCTCTCAACGAAATAATTCAAGTGTATAAAGAAGCCTTCATGAAGTTGGTGGATGACAAAGGTTTTACTAAGAACACCTTACACACTGTATGTGATCTACGACTTTCACTTGATTGTTTCAAGTCTCATCTTGAAAGATGTAAAAAGGTTTCTTCGTCTGCAAAGAAGTTGATTACCAAAATACATACACTGGTGGATTTTACAGTCGGACCAGATAATAAGTTCTTGAGAGAGACAACAAAGAAATATGAAGACTTCCGCGCCCAAAGCAAAGAACAATAGTCTTCTTTTCGTCTCCAGTGTTCGCCATTTGTGGTGTCCCCTATTTTGCACATTGTAAATAGTTTTTGACACTTTAGGTGTCTTTTTGTAAAACGTAATTACACCAAAATATGAGGTGCAATTACGTGGAAATAAATTACACTCAGTTAGATTAGGGTTTCCTATTTTTACTCATCTGATCCCCTAATTTTGCTCTTCCCTCCTTTTTATAAATAAGAGGGATTTCTTTTGTAAGGGTTACCTTTTGAGATTTTGCAACGAAGTGCTGCTATTTTGAAACAAGCATTGAGACTTTGTGTTCAATATTGTGAATTCAGATCTAATCAATAAAGAAGAAGATTGCATGCCAGACTTTGTGTTGGAATCAATCGTTTTGTGTGTTGATTATATCAGTGGTAATTATTGTATGAGATTGAAAGGACTTCAAGTGTTTGATGTAAACTTTGTGTTACATTTGTCATTTGGATTTGTTTACGTTTGAAGATTTTGTTGAAGGATCTACAAGACTTTGTGCTTGCAATCGTTCTTGCTGTTCGAAGAATCACTGTGTCTAAGAAGACTTTGTGCTTCTAATACAACGAACGATATCATCACCGGATTCAACATTGAAAAGGCTACGGAACGACTTTGTGCCTTCGTAGGCCTTCCCTTTTCTCTTTACCTTTGTTATTATAAATCACACCTGGTATTTCTAAGCTTTGCTTTGTCAAGATAGAAATATTGGTATTACTGTTGTTGATTAAGTTTAAGTTATTCCAGATCTAAAAGCTTTTCATAGTGAAGCATTGTAAACATCTTCTCTGAAAAAAGAGAGAAGTATGAATGTTACACACCCCCCCATTTCATGAAGTACAGTGTACATTTTGTAAGTATTCTTTGAAGTTTACTATAGCTTCTAATTAGCAGTAAGAAGGGCGCCTCCCCTTTCCGAGAGGAGAGAGTAATCTCACATAGCTATGGCTGAAATCTAGATGGTGTAATCTATCGAAAAGTTGATTACATTATTTTCAACCAACATGTTGTAGGTTGTAGGAACTAGGCATCGACTCCACCTGAATTGATAGGTCTGAGCATGCCTTGACACCCAATAGAACAATTGGTTAGAGATAGCACTTGGTCCCCTACCCTAGTCATCATCCTTGAAGAGGATGAGTATCTGATCTGATACCCTGTCAGTTTTTTCAGTTTGTTAGTTTGGTCAATCGGTGTTGCTTGAGGTCTTGCTTTTCGAACCTGGATAAGGTTCAAGTAATTATATTACTTCATAAATATTTTATAGTTACCCAAAATTGAGATTTGAAATGAATAACCTTTAATTGCTTTAACTATAAACTTAATAAATTAAAAATTAACAAGAATTTATTTGAGAGTTGGCTGGGATAGTTGGAATTCCCAGTCAACTGTCATTTTTCCTTCTTCCTATAAAAAAATTGATTTTGGGGGAATTGAGGGAATCTTTTTAGAAGTTTGCACCTTTCTCCTCATACGGGAATCAAAGCAATGTGAACACCTATACATGAGTATTGAATTGATCTCCATTTTGCAAGCAACATATGGCGAATAAGGATACTGATAGAGATATTTGGAAAAGTATATGATAGCATTATAATTGCGAGCCCCAAAGTGAGGCAAGGTTTTCATATAGATACCAAACATGCTCAGTAATTTTTGGTATGTAGCCTTTCATTCAATTGCATGTACTCTTATCCCTGGTTTATTTTGTTCTTTATTACTATTTTGTGTTTGTACATTAAAATTGTGATTGATCAAATGTTTTCCCTATAAAGGATGAACACGTTATTGCAATTTCATTTATAATAATCTTTTGTAATAGCATCCATTCGAAAGGGTTTGAAATGGAGGCCATACACTAAATGAGCAACTAGTTGAATTCCTTTTTAAACCACCTTTGTCATAGTCATCAAATGAAATAAAAATCGATAAGACATCTTTATCTATAATATAGATTTTAAAAGAACATAAGTCGTAGAATTTAGGATCCATCAAAATAAAACCAATGTTGCTGGAAATAATCAGCCAATATTCATATGTGATCCATAGGCACCATAGGTTTATATGGCATCATAGTAATAAGGTTTAGGGTGTTTCCAAGATAGCCAACATGGGCATGAAGGTCAATTGTGCACACCTAATGATCAACTATATATGTAATGTAATAAGGGTTACTAATGTGTGAGGTATGCACAACCCTCATCTGCTAAAATTGCATGACTACATGCACCTAGATCACAAGCAAGCGTACAATATTGTTGGAAATATTAATTTCCCCTGAGCCTGCCATTGCTTCACCTACCTGTCAGGAGTTGTTTTTCTCTTTGCTAATTTTGGGATCTTCATCACTGTAGCTCCTGACTGCTCAAAATTGAATGAGGTGGAAATTTTTGAATTCCCATTTAATGCTGGTAGGTAATTTTGAATTTTAGAGGGAATATTTTGTGAAAGACAAAAAGAATGAAGGCATATTATTCTGTCAGTTGGAAAATTGGAAGAAGTTAGTTTTTGCAAAGAAAGTGATTTGTAGCAAGAAGAAAAGTTGCAGCAATAACAGGGAGTGTTCTTAGAAAATTTTGTAGAGTGTTTGCAGTAAGTAGAATTTCTCCTGATCACTTCGTGTTTGCTAGGAACAACAGATAGTTCCAGTCGAGTTGTGACAGTGAGCTCTAAGCAACTCCTGATTGTTTATGATTTGGTTGAGCAGCTGATTGCTCCGAGAAAGTTTGTAATAGGTAGTTGTTTAGTTTGTTTGAAGTTTTATGCTTTATGTATTGTCATTTCCAACTCAGTTAATAGAAAGAAGGAAAATATTGCATGCCTAGTTTTTTGTTTGTCTCCTCTTGTTTGTTATTCTGCATTTGGGTATTTCCAGTTTTGCTAGAAATCAGAGCAACAACTTTGTGTTTTGTTTTGCATTTAAAATTTTGACAAATATTAGGATGTGTTCCAAAGTGTTTCATTAATTCAAATATTTTGATATCTTCCTTGCGAAATCTATTTTGTGCATATTCTGCAATCATCGCCTACCATTTGCATTTGCTTGAAAGTTCTTAAGCCTTTTCAATGAATCCTATGGCGCGCCTCCTCTTTCCTCATCATTTCATGGGATAAGATCTCTTGGAGAGTCTCCTGTCACTAGGTTGTAATCTCCAATTGTAGTAAACTAGTGTTCTTTCCTTCAACACAAGCCTATACTCTGATTGTCCCTTCAACGTCTCTTTTCCTTTTGGCATGTATCTTCCTATTGTCATTCTTTCCAAGGTGAATTCCTCTGTATATGTATTTATAAATATATATATATATATATATATATATCTATTATATTATATTCTAATTTATTATATTGTAACTTTCATGTTGTTAGTAATATATTTTAAATGAAGAAATAAAATCCCAATTGATAAAAGATTTAAGTTGAATAGTTATTATTTAAGTGAACATTTAAATTATTATTGGTAGAAGAATTTTTCGGTTTATGTGATCGATTATATGATTTGTTGAGAAGTAAAAATAATTGTATATCTCATATTTAAATAATCAAGAGTTAGGGAAAAAATTAATATTGTATAAGGGTAGATTATTAAGAATAGTTTAACTATTTTAACCTTTTTAAATTAAACAAACGGTAAATGATTATTCTTTGTTAGTTTATTTGTAGGTGAATATGGATTGTTCTTTATATAACCCTTTTATATAGTTGAATTGAAAAATTACTGTGTAAGTTAATTAATTAGAATATTGTGTTATAGGTTTCAAATATAATTTATAGAGTTTTCTTGCAATCTTGATACTATTCGTGGAAATTAAACAAGAAATATGGTTAATCATTGTTAAATCTCTAGTACAAATATATTTAAGGCTAGAAATGTGATGTAAGTCTAAATTCCATTGTAATAGAAGATTTAGTGTATTATTGTACAATTTGTTTAGTCACCCATAGCTACGTATAGAGGACTTATACTCATATATCATTTTGGAAATTGCACTACTCTTGATTTCTCTAGATTAGTTTTTATGCTATAATATTTAATGAATGGATTTGAAAATTATATTTTAAGTTATGGAGATATATGTTCTTATTGGGGTCTAATATATCAGAGTCTATTATTGGATATTATTTTATTTTCATTATATGGGATGATTACCTCTTAATAACCTCTTAATCCTTCACAATCATTTAAGATTGCATTCCTTCTGATTTTAGGAAAAACCTTGTATGGCAATTATGAATAATTTTGTAATGAATGTGAAGGAGTTATTTTAATATGTTGAAAACTACTAATGAATTATGCACTGTGTAGGTTTTCTTGATTAGGGAAATGGTGAGTATGGAATATTTTTGGTTGATCAATTAATTAATAGGAGTGGGTATTACCAAGTTAAATTGATGATATAAAGTTTTCATAAATTTTTATTAACAACTTAGTTAACACTTTGAGAGGAATGCATAAGGTAAATGCACAAAGTTGGGTCCACGAAATGTGGAAGTTTTTGCCTTAGCTGAAAAAATGAAATCGGCTAAGCTAAGCAAAAACAGGGATCCCGATTTTTAAGATCAGGATCCCATCTAAACGGGATCCCTAGAGGAACCCAGCCGAGGAGGAAGAGGATCTCGGTTTGTAAAGAGCGGGGATCCCATATTTTAAAAAGCGGGATCCCGTATTTTAATCATTTTTAAATTTCCATTTGGCAACTTTTCAAAGCGGGATCGTTTTGAAAAGTTTCCGTTAAGAAACTGTCATTTTGAAAATTTTTTTCCATTTTTGGAAATTTTTCAAAATGAGATCTCGTTTTGAAAACATTCCAAAAATAGAATTTTTTCCATTTTTGGCGATTTTCAAAACAGGATCCCGTTTTGTAAAAGCATAAAAAATGATTTTTTAATAAATTTTAAAAATTTCAAATTGATTTTGCTTTGTGGTCAGGTTTTTCCCTCAGATTTGGGTTCGAGAAAAGCATTGGGAGTCCGAACCTAGGCCTTCAACCTGGTTTGACCTGCAAGTTGAAGGTTCTAACAATGTCAGAGAAAAATACCGAGTTTGGACATATGGCTGACGACTCTTTTTGTAGAATTTTTTGACGAAATTAAAACCCATTTTAGATGAGAGAATATTGATTCCAAATATGTAATTTTTTTTACAATTGGATTATTTTTTCTATTTTTCAATTAATTTATGATTAAACTTTAAATATCAGAGTTTTTTACTATTTTAATAACTATTGATCAACATAACATTTTGATGAACAGATTGGACAAGGGCAAACTTCAGACAATTCTTTTCAATTTAAAAAAAAAAAATTTGCAAAAAATGATATCTTTAGGTCATCTTATGCGTGTCATACACGACGATTTTTCTAAATGTCAAATATGCCTGATAAAAAATTAACAAATAAAAAAATATTCAATAAAAAATTACAAAAAAATATCCAGGGCACGCTTCAGTGAGTCACAAGTCTTTTCCCAAAAGGATTTAGAAAATATGATAATTTAAGTCAAAATATGGATGTCGTACACGTGCATGGTATGGTAAAAAAAAATGACTTTTAAATAGTGGTTTTTACAAAAGCCTATTGAAACTCAATTTGTACACTCTGAGTATTGAAATAAATTACATATTTGGAAGCTAGACTCCGATTACTACATTTTATGATTAGTGACTTGTTTGAAGATTTCATCTCTAAGTGTTTCAAATTTTAAGGTCAAATGTGTCAAACTCTGAAAATCAGGGAAAACACTTCCACTTTTTGGCCAAAAAGTGGACTCAACTTCTTGCCAGCACCCATAAGGTTCTTTTACTCTGTTTGTAAAGGGTTGAGTCATACATATATGTAGTTTGAGATATATCTATAACCATCGGGAGGTTATAGAATGCTTCCAATTGGAATGAATTTTGTTATCAAGCATAACCTCATTAGTTTACTAATTAAGTGCATGTTTTATTATCCATCATTGCTAGTTAATTAAATTAGTTTAGTTATTCCATTTTGTTGATTGACCCTCCTAGAGATTAATCAATAACCTCTAGTCTAAAATGATTTATACTTAGGTTATAGGTTAAGTTGAAAATGTTTGTATTCGAATTTTGTGTTAATCTCTTCTTTGGCATGATGGGATAATCATAGTGATTCATTACTATTTCACCCAAGTGGGTGGTAGTCGATGAAGAACTATTATTTTAAATGATTTAGATAACTCTCTATTAATTACTTAGTTAAGTGAATTGATTTGTTCATATCTGAGAGTTATTACTATGTGAAATATTTGTATTAAGGTTGTGTAGTTAATCTTGTAGTTGTGTTTTAAATGTAATTATTTGTAGTGAATAACACCTTATTTAGGGGAAAATCTTCTTGATTATAATGTTATGATTAATTATTTATATTACACAATGTGTCTTGGTTTTTGGATTAAGTGTTTATGTCACTACTTATGATGGATGTCATTTGTGTGAAGTATGTTGGAAAGTCCATTTAGCATGTTGGTTTTCAGAGGCCTAGGAGGGAGTATGTTTGTATGTATGGTCTTTATGATTGTTTAATCATGAAGTGGTTTGGCTATGTTGTTGATCATGTGTATTGTGTGAAATGCAAACCGTAAGTGTTGTACTACTTGTTCATGATGGTTGAATTGTGGATATGGGTTGGGACATGGGTTCTTGATGTCTTGACTGGTGTTTAAGTGATTATGATAAATGTGCAAGATGGTCAATGCCTTGCTTTGTGTTTGGATTCATGAGATTATGATAAATTTGAAAGATGGTAAATGTCTTGCTTGATGTGTATGGTTTACTAGTTGCAAGTAGGGGGAGTGGCCTTCAATGGGGGATGAAACCCAAAGTGGTGTCTAGGACAACTCATTCGAAGGTTTCTTAATCCAGTGATAACCTTAATAATGAATTAGCGGGATGGGTAGAATTCACATTAAACAAGATAATGGATGTCTCACCCATGCCTGTAGTGCTCATTTAGGCTAAGGATGGGTTAAGAAGGCTTGATTGGAAAGATCAACTTCCTTGACCCCATGAAAGGAATGTTGGTTCTGCATGTGTCACCCTATGGGGTTGGGACCTAGTGAGAGGTTTACCAGGATAACCATAGATGGGGGTCGGGGTCTAGTGAGAGATCGCCAAGACAACCCATGCAATGACTATGTGATGAAACTCCTCCCTATTTCATTCTAGCATCCCCTAGTTGTATTTTCTCCTTATGTTGTGTGAGTGGCTCTGGAAGTAAAGTTAGTGTTGCAAGAGATGTTGGTGTGATGACAGTGTTGTGTTGGAGTCCATGTTTAGCCCCTATTTATGTTAGCCTATTGCTTTCCTGATTGTCTATTTTTTGTGGGACCTTGTGTTATCTCCTAGCATGGGGGTGGATCTTAGGGTTCCATATGGTCAAGAGGTTGGTGCTTTTTCCTCCATTAGGTATTCTTGCTACATGTTCGTGGCCACATAGATTGTTCCTTGTGGTGTAGACTCCAATTCTTGTTCCCATTCGAAAAGAAAAACCTTTTTATGTATTTGTATATCAGTTGTATCTCTTATTAAATCTGATGTAATCTTCCCACATGCACTAGGGGAAGAATTTTTGTAACTATTGTAACGATGTAACAGTTATTGGTGAATTCTTCTTGTAATGAATACTATGATGTAGTGCATTGTGCATATGTTAGTTGGCTAGAAATGATCTTTAATGTTGATTATCAGACGGTATACTATGAAAATAAGTAATGTAGAATAATTTAATGTGATGCTTTAAAATTAACCTTGTTCTAGTTATCTTGATTATTCATTTTGTGAGTAGTGTGGTCAAGGAACCTTAGAGGACCTAGGTTTAGACTATTATGTTATGTTATTCATTCTCTTGTTATTTCCTTTCAAAAAATATTGTTCCATTAGTTGACCTAGTTTTTTTTAATCCTCTGAGGTTCCTTAGTGGGGGCATTACACCATGTAAGAACCCCTACAGGTTCAAATTGATTTTTTTCCCTTCGCTGGTCTGAAAATTTCTGATTTGTTTTGCTTGAAAAGTACTTAAGCTTTTAAATGTTTGTTTTCAATAGAGGGTTTGTAATATCATGTAGATTGAAATGTTCCAAGCATGAATCCAAATAACAAGATATGAACTTGAAACATAGATATTAGGCAATCAAACAAGTCACATAAACATAGATGAACATACCAAGCAATAATAGTTTAACTTCTTATTGATTTGAAAATTGATTACAAATAGAGAGGTCTAGAAATTACAATCAGTTAAGTCTGATTTGAATTTCAGACCTTCAATTACATCTAAATGTGCCAAAACACAAGTCCAAACCCTAGCTGTATGAATGTGAGATGAAGCTATATGAAGTATGGATGATATGCCCAGCTGGAAATGATTGAAATACAACTATAATAGCCCACTGGAGGTCTGATATTGTTGAATTAAATCTATATCAGTTGCTGTTATAAATCCCCGATGATAAATGCCAACAAAGTGCCAAGAAAAACACTACAAACTCAAGAAACCATGCACCAAGCTTGTACAATTCTGCTCTATGATGAAACCTGGGTGATTTCATCTCTCAAACAAGGGTAAGGGAGCATCACCAAACCAAACTCAAGGGAACACCACCTTGAAGTAATTTCTAAAAACTTATTTCAGACAAGAGTAAGTAAGTATCAATCCAACATAATGATCTCACAGCCCTCCATGCCTTTAAATAAGGCTTCTAGTCCAAACTGCCCTTAGAAAAAGAATATGATTTGTTTTCAATATAAATATTCAATGACTTCATGGCTAAGGCACTTAAACCGTCATTAGGGAAGATCTGATTTTATTTTATTAAAATATTCTTTGCCTTATTCTCCAAGGTACCTAAGCCACCCTTATCCTAGGATCTGATTTTATTCATTAAAATATTCTTTGCCTTCTTCACCAGGGCACCTAAGTTGTCCTTATCCAAGGATCTGATTTTATTTAATAAAATATTGGTTGCCTTCTCCCTTAAGTCTCCTGAACTGCCCTAGGAGAGAGAATTGACCTTCTAGAAGCAAAGAGCAAATTAGATCTGATTTTATTCTTAAAATATTAAATATTGGTTGCTTCTCCCTTAAGTTTGCTAAACCGCCATAGGAGGGAGAATCCTTTAGAAGATGATCTGATTTGATATGGTCGACTCACCTCCTTGATTGATTTTTCCTCCTTGTTTGCTTGGTCTTGCAAATAGATCTCCTTGCTTGCTTTGACTTGCAAGTAGACCTCCTTGTTTTCTTTGACTTGCAAGTAGACCTCCTTGCTTGCTTTGACTTGCACGTAGACCTCCTTGCTTGCTTTGCTGGGTTAAGGATAATACATCATACCAAAGTTTGATTCTCTTGACCAAAATCATTCCCTAATCATGCCATCTAACCCATGAGAATGTTGGATGGGCTAGAATCATGTCATCAAAATGTCACTCCGAGAATGGGGACATTACATACTATTCCCATTTTGGGATCTCATGAAGTATAAAATTCTATCAGGTGATAATGTTCCACTTCTACCCAATGGAATCCTAGACATTCTACTACATATCTTACAACATCCCTCTTTATCCCTTCCAAAAATTGAGTGGCTTTACATCAACCAAAAATTTTGTTACACAAGGTTGTCTTAACATGGTCCGAAGTGGTGCTCCCTCCATGCTATATTCCTAAACTCTTCTGGGTTTGAATCAAATATTCTTCCTTTAAATCTCAATAGCCTATTTAGGTCAAAATTAAACCCATCATATCTTGGATATTGGGGGTTATCATTGAGAGCATGGTTGACCTACTCAAAGTATTTGTCTCCCTAGACTTTTACAACACTTGATTTTTGTAATTGTTTGCATTGAGATCATCGAGGAGTTATGCCTCCATTGACTTAAGGCATCCACAATCTCGATTTTTCCTTTCCTTTGATGTAATTGATCTCAAAATCATGGTCTAATATTAGCTCTAACCCTCTTCTATGGTGAGCCTTTATCCGAATTTGCTTAAACAAGTACTTAAGACCTTAATGGTTTAATTTTAACCTAAGGGTTTCCTAAGAAAATAATGTTGCTACATTCGTAATGAATGAACAATTGTTTCTAGTTCAAGATAATGTGGATCATAGTCTTGCTCTTATATCTTTAATTTTATATTCTCTTAGGTGATATCCCACCCTCTTACACAATTACACCACCTATCCCTTCTCCCGAGGCATCGGTGTTGATCATAATTTGACCCTCGAGATTGGGATCTTTTGAATTTGGTGCCCAAATTAACTCCCTTTTAAAAGATCAAATGCCTCATGAAGTTTTTTTTACCCTACAAATCTTTTTCTAACAACTTTGATGCCTGAGTTTTCAATTCCAAGCACTTAAATGTTCATACACAATGAATTCACTCCCAGGATAGGAAGTATATGTATGTAAAAGAACTTCAATTTGTTTTGTTATCACTCAACATCTACTTCTATTTCATTGATAAAAAAATGAAAGATTTAATATTATAATTAAAATAAACATCAAGAATTAACACATTCTCTGCCATCTACTCCCTTGTACATTCTATCGAGGGTTCATTATGAACATGATAGGGAAACAAACATATAACATGATCAACATTTTCAAACATTTATAATAGCCACCACCAGAATAAAGTACAATCATAGGAGGGAGAATTATCAATTTGAACAATAAATCATAAAATGCATGCAATGAAGCAATAATTCAAGTGTGACTAAAGCCACAAAATAGATGGAAAATTGGGTGAGTAATTTGTTCATAAATAAAATTAACAATCAATAATGATACACAAAATTTTACAATGAGAGAATTCATCAATAACTAAAATAAAGCATCAAATTATGGACACATGAATACATGAATTGTGTGACTATGGTTAGCCACATAAGAGGGAGTGACAACTACATGACACCTTGGGGGAACCCTTTCCAAAGTGCATTAGGGAAAGCATGCTCAAGCACAATACATAGTCCATCAGTTTCATTCAACCATGCCCAGTGGGAACCACACTAACTCATAAACTACATCATGATATTCCCTTATTATAATTCAATAACACATACTGAGGGTTCACTTTTGACCTCCTCAATTTCTATCCATAGATGGGTAGGGATTCTCCTAAGTACCAATTAATGATGGATTTTATAGTTATGTGAAAAAATCCATTCAAAATCCTCATAGAGTGAGCATCTCAATGAGTGTTCATTACCTACACATGAATCTATTATCCAAGGGAATCTTTCCATTCATATCAAATGTGTTAGGATCTAGGAGGTACTCTCTCTCCTTTAAACACACTACATGGATTGGTTCATATTAAACTACACTAAATGCCACCCAAGGCACCCATGGAACCAAACTCTAACTCAACTTGTGGTCTATGACCTTGGTTGCCTTCTCCATCTACTTATTTTCTTGTTTAATGTGTTTTACAACATTGCTAAAGGTTTCCTCATCTCCAAACCATATCTTCTCACTATTACTATTTTCCTTCTATAGTTTTGATTAGAGACTCACTCTCTTTATTGGTTGTAAGATAACTCTTAGTACCACACACAAATTTCCTAGTAGTCATCTTTAACCTTGTCATTTGGCTCAAGGATATCCAGACATCAGTCATTCAATGTTGGAATTCATAGCTATGTAGTGAGCTCATAGGACCAAAGTACGAAATTTGGTAGCTTTGATACCACATGTAACAACCACAACCTTATAACAAGGAATTTATGTGGAATTTTGACCATAAAGAAAAAATTACTTATTCGATAAAAATAGGACATAAAAATTTTCTTCAACAATTAAAAGTACATTTGCATAGTTGATAGCATAAGCATAGCATAATAATTTCATTTCACTTTTCAAATTGGTAAAAGTAAATTATTTTTCTTTACAACATTTTCCACATGAAAAATTTCAAATATATAATATAAATAATTAAGGAACACGGTTAGAGATCTTTATTTGGATACTTTTCTTTCTTTCTTTATATCTCCCAAGACACAACATGTCATCTGCAAGAGGGAGAGCATCATCCAAGTGCTTTTCCTCCAACCACAAACCAGTGGTTCCCCACACACCTTCCTAACTAGAAGTGGCCTTGCCCTTCAAAGAAGGGAATAGTTAAGAACCCTCTAATAATTTCCATCTAAGCTTTGGTGTTGTTCCCTAATTAAACAATACCCTCAAACAACTAAGGAGGCCTTCCAACTATGAATGAAAACTTTGATTGTGTTAATTATTCAGAACACAATGAACCAACAAGTGCAAGTAGGGACTATTACACTCAATTTGGCCAAAGTTATTTATAATATATATACAACAACTCCTTACTTCGAGCATAGTCATTTGTTCACCCACCCTACTCGAGTTGGAGAACCTAATATGACCTTGTAATAATTAAAATTTACTATTTGATTATTGAACAACATCAAATTTCCATAGTCCATGATCATTAAGTGTTCAAGTGTCTTGATTTAAACTATGTGATTTTTTAAAATCAATGTTTCAGATCACACTCTGTGATCCATCATTAGGATGATTAGCATGCAATAAGAGAGAAGAATGATAAAATGAGACAACAGACTTAGGAGAAAATTCCACCCTACTTGACTTATGGTTAAAATTCCACCTTCTTCTCTTTCCAAGGTGTTATTTTCGAAGAATTTGAGGATGTTGCTATGGGTTTTCCTCTTTCTCCCATTATAGAAAAATTGTACATGAAACATTTTGAACACATTTCCCTCCATTCATTTCCTCTCAAACCAAAGTGGTGGAAACACTATGTTGATGATACTAACATTTGTTGGTCTCATAGTCTTGAGAAACACAAAGAATTTCACTCTCACCTAAACAACATATCTCCTTGCATTTCCTTTACCAAAGAAACTGAAACTGATAACCAACTCCCCTTCCTTGATGTCCTTCTCATCAAAAAAGTTGTCAGGTCTCTTTCTCATACTGTCTTTCATAAATCCACCCACACTAACCTTTATCTTCACTCGTCTTTCCACCATCACCCTAGCCAAAAAGTTGGAGTTCTCAAAACTTTGGCCTTAAGAGCTTTCACAATTTGTGATGACTAGCACAATAACTAAGAGTTAAACCACCTTACTTGGGTTTTCACTATAAATGGGTATAAAAGAAACCAAATCAACCAAGCTATCAATCAAGCAAAATCTAGGTCGACTGTCCAACCTAATCCCTCTCTTTCTCCCTCCAACCCTAGTGCCACCCTTCCCTATGTGGAAGGCATTTCCAACAAAATTGCTAAAATCCTCATCAAGAAGGGCTTAGCCTGCAACTTCAAGCCCCTCTCTAGTTTAAGAAACTGTGTTCCTTCCCCAAAGGACTCGCTAGACTCTTTTCTCAACTCAGGTGTCTACAAAGTGACATGCTCTTGTGGCATCCCTTACATCGGGGAAACCGATCGCTCAATCACCACGAGGATCAAAGAGCATGGTGCAGACATTAGGCATGATTAGGTCACAAAATCGGCACTAGCCGGGCACTCTTCCAAGACCAAGCATCATATTGCCTTAGAAGACACCAAAATTATTTCAAAATAAGATAACTATTTCAAGAGAAAGCTTAAAGAGCCTATTGAAATCAATAGTCATCCCTCCAACCTTAATCAAGATGGGGGTGGGAATTTAAGCTTATCTTAGAAACCCCTTTTGAACTACCATATAGATCCCCCTGTTGTTAGCTCTAGTCTTCCCTCAGCTCGTTAGTCTCTTGCTCTCTCTCCCTCTCCTTTGGTATTTTTCTTTCCCCATCTCGTTTTCCCTCTTCCTCTTCCTTTTCCTTGTGGCCTTTCTCCCCCTCTTTGGTCCTCTCCTTTCTATTATGTTTCCTTGGTTCTTTTTGTTTTTCTTCAGTTCATTTAATTTCTGTTTTTTTTATATCTCATGTTCTTGTTCCTCTTTATTATTCTTGTCTTTTTTGTTCTTTTGGATAGGTTATCGTATTTTCCTTTATTTGTGTTCTTTTTAAATTTTAATTTCTTTTCATTTTCTAATTTGTGTGTTTCTCTTTATTTTTATTTTTCTTTCATTTTCATGCTTTTACTTGTTCTTCTCTTTAGTCTTTTTGCTCTTATTCTCTTATTGTATTTTTTTTGAATTCTTGTCAATGTATTTGTCTTTTTAATTTAATTTATTCTTACTTGTCTTTTCCTTTATTTTCCTTTTGTCTCTCTTTGTTTTCTTTTCTTATTTTTTCCTTTATTTATGGCTTTGTTTATTATTTTGCTTTTTAATTTTATCATTTGTGTGTTTAACTTTTATTTTATTCTTATTTCTTAATAAATTACCTTTGTTCTTATTTTTTGTAGTTCTTGTTTTCTTGCTTCTTCTTTTTTCATTTTGTGCCTTGTGTTCTTTTTATGTTTTGGTTATCTTACTTTATTTTTCATTTTAATTTGTTCTCTTCATTGTCTTTTTGGCTTTATTTATTTTTATTTTTATTATGTTTTTTTTTTTTAATTTTGACTTTTTTATTTATATTGGAGTAATTTTTTGGTTTAGTTTTTATTCTTATTAATTCTCCTTATCATTTCTGATTGATTCTCTTCATGATCATTAACTATATTATTATAAAATAATTTAAAAATAAGTTAGTATATTTTATTTTTAAATTATATATAATAATTTAGAAGGAAGAGAGTTAGGTGTGATTATTGGTTAAAATTTTATACAAAGTTTCATCTAAAAAGTGATGTCTTTATTCAAGCCATACTCCTAAACACTTGTAAATCTCGAGCATATTACTACTCCTTTACTATTGTCCATCTTAAGTACAATACTACCTCTTGACACCTGTCAGTCTAGAGCATAGTAATGTTCCTTGTTAATTCATAATTCATCTAGGTTTTATAGGTCTTCTTGAATCTAGAACTCTCATGTTACATCCACATAACAACTTGGGCCTTGGCAACTATCATATGCTCAAGTTATTACTTACTAAGTTGATAAAAAACTTGAATATTTATACTTTTTTGACCTTAAATATCCTATTTGCATTCACATAACTTCTTGGGACTTGGCAACTACCACTTACTCAAGTCCTTTGTATTAAACACGAGAGTATCTTCTCTCTCATTCCATGCACAAATATTTGATACTAATGACCCACTATCTTTGAATAGACTCTCTTGGTCACAACTAAAAGTATTGACAAAATTTTCAAACATATACAAATAATTACTCTTAATATTGAACTAAAGATTCCTTCTTCATATTATAAACTCAAATGCCTAGTGTTTAGCTCCACTATAGAATCCTTTCACAAAATGTGAATACTCAATAACTCACCTAAGTTATTAGTAATTTTTGACTTGAACCATTTAAGTTACTTTCATATAACTACCTAGATCTTGGATATAAACACTTGTTCAAATCTTTACCGTAACCCTTGAGAGTTACTACTCTCAAAGTATATTCTTTAACCAAAACTTGACCTATCTAGTCATAATAAGGTATATTGATTCATATACTAATTCCCATGGTGATGGTTAAATATTCAAATAGGAATATAGCTTCCTTTAAGTTTTGGCTTTTCATGGTAAACATTGTAGTCTTGTTTATTAAGGTTAAAACCTATGTAGGCCAATTGGTTCTACTAACATAAGGATTATATTCATAAAAGAATACCCACTAAGGTGGTCAAATAACTAGGTTGATATATCATCCTGGACAATGAATTCCTTTGTTACATTCTTGAAACATCTAGGGTCTAGGTTGTTGCCTTTAATTCAAGCCCTTACAAATCCATAAGGTTTAAAATTCACCTATTCTTTAGTTTTTTAGACAAATAATGTTGACTCTTATGTCATCATCTTGACATACCTATGGTCATTTAAAAATCATTGTCATCATGTCACACATACATAGAAACAATATAGTTCAAGCCAACTAGACGATCACTTCCTCTTAAACAAGAATTAAGACTTACAAATACCAATCATAAGGTTGGGTTAATTAAAAAATACAAAAGATAATGGGGGTTTCTGATATGCAACAATATCAAGCTAGTGAGCATCTTTAATATGTGCTCAAACCCCATAAGTTCATACTAAAGCAATGTAATGTACTATGGCTTCTTATTTATAACTCTTAGAGATATGCACATTATAGATACTTTTAATCCAGTCTTTAAATCATATTATTGGTTATAAACTCATACACGTTTAGAATGTATTTAGAATACATAAACAGTATCATACTATACATATTTTCAGATTCAACGTCAACAATTTATTAACATTTTATCTCTTATCACCCAACCAAATATATTCATTCTCAAACATTTATTTGTTTCTCTTTATTTTCGCATTCAAAACAATCTTTTCTCAAACTTGGAAACAAGAATAAAATCAGTTTAGAAATGTATAAGACATGCATATAATTTCTATTTTCGAATTGCTAACAATCGCTCCTTAAGAAATCTAGCTTCCAAAACTTTTATATTCCCTTCTTTCTCAACTTTCTTCTTGCTTTGAAAATGATTTTTAGAGTTCTATTATGCTGCTCAAAACTAAACTAGACCAATTTTTAAACTTTTTTCCAGACTTTTATAAACTTAAGAGCAATATGACACAATCTCTATGTCTTTTCTATCTTGATAACCAACCCCAATACAATGCAAAGCTCCTATAAAACATACTCAACTAACTTGCTCTCCACTATTGTAAATTAAACTACCATAATGCTGATAGCTTCACCATAATGCAAAAATAGTTTAAGAACATTTAACGATCAGATTGAAGATTCTTTATGGTTGCTTTCCCCATGCTAAAATGGCTGCAAATTAAGTGGAAATTAAACTTCCACAGTCTTCTCAAAACCCACTTTAGAAATATGCTCTTTATTGGCTCATATAGATTCTATAAATAAATAGCAAACATTTTCCACCAAATGGTTGGAAATTAGCATATGTTGGTCAACTAAAATTCCCCTCATCTAGGCATTGGAAACTTCCCTACATAATTGATTTTAGTTTGTTGCAAATAAAGCTCCACTTGTTGAGTTGCTCAAAGCCAATTCACTACATAGTGATTGTTCATATTTCATTATTGTTAGTAGATAAATCTATCTTTGTAAAGGCACATGAGGCTTCCTTTTTTCATGCACATGTTGCTAAATGATAGCAGATTTAAAAGGTTACTATTTGCAGCTATTTAACCAAGTCTTGTGCCCCTTTCATAGACCATTATGAACTCTATTTTCATGCAAAGTTTTCAGCCCATGTGATGGACTGTTTCAAGTACTAATTAAGCTATACTAACAACCAATTCAAGGCTAACCACTTTGCCATTTATTTGCATTTTTACATGCTACTTATCAGCTATAATGTGGCTGCATATATTGGTTTATTATTTTGGAATTTTAAGCCTCTTGACTTTGTCAAATTTATTAATTCTAATTACCTCTTTGTAATATTAAAATAATTTATATATACTTGCAATATTATTCGTATTTAAATGGTTAACCTTATATCCATAATGCATTCCCACATACCAAGATATACACATGATCATTTCCAAATATGAATATCATCATGAAAATATTAATACTAAATCCAATTTGGAAAAATTATATCAATATGTTAATAGAAAACATAAATAGCCCTATAGTCTTCTATAAGGAAACTAACTTGACTTTACCTAGGTTTATGTAACTGAAAGACGACTTAAGAATAACTTACTCAATTTCAACAACATCCAAAACCTAACCTATGCATAATCATAAAACTCAAATGGTTATACTATTCATCTTTTATCCATACCATTCTCCAAAGTGATACTCCCCCTCATCCACTAGAGGTACAAAATCCATTCCTATATATCCACTTGGAAAACAAAACACGAAGTTAGCCATATCATATATATTGCATCAATTTCTTTGCATATTCATCAATATTTCCATTAAATACATAAAGCCATTTCATCTCATATATTTCATCATAACATTCATCTTTAAAAGATTCATAATTACGTAAATCATCCATGATTTTAACATAAGGTCAAAAGTATATTATAATTCATGAATGGTGTGTAACAATATATCCTACTCGAGAGGATATTTTGGTACAAGAGGATGCAATAATACCTTTCTTAACATCACTTTACCTACTCGTCATTCAATTTCTCTTCCTCTTGGATGCATGGTATGCATAGACGAAGAGTAAAAATTCACATCGAATCCCCCAAGGATAGATGTTAATCAAAATTGGATCAATACAAGTTATACTTATGATTCCAATAAAGAACTTATAAAAACCTATAACACCATTATTCCACAATAATGTGCCTTCTTCTAACACATATCTCAATGATGATGGGGTATATTTAGCTCTTACCCCTTATGGGCCAGTTGAATATAATATTGACCCTCCCCATCCTAACATCTCATCACTCAACAAGGATATGCATTCTTACAAAACAATTGATTCTTCTTCTCATATCAATTCTACCACTTCTTCTTAAAAATATTATCATACTTCTCATTTAGACAAGATTATAAATGTGGCCTCTCCTCATTTGTATGATTTGGGGACACATTATGGGCTTGGTTTTAATATTATTACTAAACTTGGATACAATGCTAACAATTTAACAAGGATTTAAAGTTGAAACCTACACTAGTGCACTTTTCTAAAGAGGGTTTAGGTTACCTTCCTTCTCCTTTTTCTATATCCACTCCTCCATTATTTTATGTATCTGAATCTTCCTATTGTACTTGCAGTCAAACCTTTCTTCACAAGAGAAAGGATTGCTTCCTACTCCTCATCCTCTTTAAGAAAGAGCATATTTTATTGATGCTTCTCAAATCTCACTTGATTACTCTTCCTCTTTCAATGTGTAATAGTCAAACCTTTCTTCACAAGAGAAAGGATTGCTTCCTACTCCTCGTCCTCTTTAAGAAAGAGCATATTTTATTGATGCTTCTCAAATCTTGCTTGATTACTCTTCCTTCTTCAACATGTAACAAATTTTATAAACACAATACAAAATCTTTCTTCTTGTGCATATCATCAAGTGATTGGTCATTCCAATAGTGAATATCATGCCTTGGACAATAAAATACAAAAAAATCTTGACTATGGTTCTATCACTCTTCCATTTGCTAATGTACCTATCGGCTTGTCACATGACATTGGGTCTCACTCTTATCTCATTCCTTCTAAATGATAAACTTTTTGATAATGTGTTGCTCCTCACTATGTGGTATTCATAGCTCCATGTGTTTTCTCATTTCCATTCATGGTGGTAAATCACACATGAAACCATATTTTTTTTTATTATAGAAACATAATGGTCTCTACAATGGTTGTACTCACCTATATACTGGAGGGAAACTAGTGTGAATCCTTCTTGAGGATCCCCTCTCTTTTTCATTCACCCTTCTTTTCCTTAAAATATCAACATAGTAATTATGTTATTATTTTAAGGGGGCCATATCACCTATCCACTTGTTCATGGACACATGCATCCTTATCCATTCATGCTTCTTAAGTTGTGGCTTATTGATATGTCTCATTTGTAGTGGTGTTTTTTATTATGCCGCTAGAGGTATGTTTATCAAATCATCCTTATGATGTTTATTTATACGCTCCTTGAGACGTGATTATTAATTCATTCCCTAAGATATTGTTTATTTGTGTGCTCCCTTAAGCATGCTTATTAATTCATCCACTGAGATATTCATTTATGCACTCCCTAAGGCATGACTACTATTTCGTCCCCTAAGGCATTGATGCTTATTGATCATTTATGTGCTCTTTGATGTGTGATTATCATTTTTTCCCTTGCAACATTGTTCATTTGTGCACTCCCTAAGGCATTATTTTTTACTTTTCCCATGTGATGTTCACTTGTATGCTACCTGCAGTGTTAACAATACATGATTACCTAGTGTAACACAACTTGATACCTTGTTAATCCATGTACTCTATAAGCCAGGTATAGCATAACACAACTTGATATCCTATATGCTTTATTTGATTTGTCGTGTATCCATGGTCACTTAGCATAACACAACTTACTAGCCTATGGTCCATGGGGACTTTGGTATGTGTATGAGCCCTAGCGATAGAGCAAGCTAGTGCCTAATTCATGTACCCTTCTTCATCCATGGTCACCTAGGATAGCAAAAATTTCCAGCCTATGATCCATGGGGTCTTTGTAACGTGCATGACCCCTTGTGATGAAGTAATCTAGTTCTAGAGACATGTACCCTTCTTCATTTGTATTGATTTCTCCATGTCTATTTGTATATGCATTTTTCCTTTGAAGTAATCAATAGACTTGCTACATGCACATATTTTCTCTTTATAATTCCTCTATGTGTTTGTTGTATTTAGGGGATGATGCTTGGTATTGAGAAAACCTTTCATACTAAGGTCTCCTTGCCTTGTTGAATAAACAAAACATTCTTGAGACTTATGTACTAACATTGTTATTGTATTATGTTTTCTCTTTATTTATAATTTTATGTATACTTCATGTATACTTTAGGTATGATTCATGTGTTCTTTGTGTATTCTTTATGTGCACTCTATTGTTTTCTCAATGTATACATCATATATGTTTGAACTTTTCCTCATCTTATGTGTGTGACCTTTCTATCTTGACATTGTGGTTTGATAGGATCCTATATCTTGGGTCTCACATCTCCTAGTTTGGAGTCATCCTACCTCTTTAAATTATAAATTAAGAGATCTATCTTCTCAAGATTTTAGTGTTAGTATGAATGCAATTTCATCCCCTCACTAAAAGGGGACTAAATCAATTGTACTAAATGGTCACCCTTTACAATTTTACACTAGGTTTCGTTCCCTCATTAGTGCATGTGTCTAATTGTGTTTGTGATGTACCTATTTTTCTACCATTTTGGGAAACATAATTGCATCCTTAATTGTCAGACTTTCGAAGAGTGAAATATTTATAAACTTGGGCACCCAACACCCATGTTCTATCTATTCATGCCTGAAAATTCAAATTTTATTATTGGCCTCAATATGTTTAATAATTCAAATTCATTTGTTAGCCTATCAAAATGGATAATTTAAAATATATTTAGATTCATATATATAATTTATTCCCTCCTTTTTAACCCCTAATCAATTCTAATCAATCTTAATCTCCCTCTAGCAAGTCTAGAGTAATTAATGCAACATCAAAAGAAAGAAAACAATAAGATAAGAAACATAATTATAGTAAATCATATTCTACAACCTAAATAAAAATACATGTTCAATTATTGTAAGATGCTTCTTATTTATTATCATTATCATATGGACTAACACTTGTAGGACATTAAGGTTTCGAGTAAAACGGCTCTATGTCGCTCTTGCATGCATAAAAAACCCCTATTTGGCCCTCATTTTGGGGTTGGAAGCCTTCAATTAAAGCATTTTCACCACTTTCTCTACTCTTGGGAAAGATCTATCCTTGAATAGCAGCACTTTTACTAACGAATCCATGCTGGACTGAGGTCCCTCCAGCATCTACCAGTTCTCAAGCAAGCACATCGCGATGCGCCCGTGTGCTCCAGAAGAGGGTCTTGACTCGTGGGTAACGCTCTCTCTCCCTATCACTCTTTCTTACTAGTTCATTTGCTAATTTTTGGTGCGGGATCTACTCCGAAGTGGGTTTTGTTTTCACCACATACATTGTTTACTTCCTTTACACTTTTTTCCAAACTTGGTCATCCGTGGAGGTGGGAACACCAGTACGGGGGTCTGATTGAGGCAGACCCCTATACAGACCCAACCTTTTCCCCTTGATCTTTTGTGTGTAGGTTACGATGGGAAACTTGGAATAAAGATTCAGACGCACAAAGGTAATCTTGTTTCAAGTTCTCTTGCATCTCCCTTTAATTCTTGGCTTTTTGTTGATTGTTCGGGTCTTCACGTCTCTCGATCTGAGGCAAGAAGTAAGATTTAGTTTCATTTTTCTGAGCTCTTGAGATCTTTGCAGCTTAGGATGCCAATGCATCTTGCAAATGATAGTGTGCCACACTGTCATCCTAGAACTACACTGACATCTTTTGGCCGAGAGATCCTCAACCAGAGGTGGAAAAATTAGAAGTCTTTCTCTTTCGGATCTTGAACCTACTTTCTTGCTTCTCTTCATGATTTCATCGATCCATTCATTTTGAGGTGTATAAGGGCAGTTTGTTCCCTGGTGATCTCTTAAGAAGAAAGAGACTTGTGTGCAGTGAATCCCTCTTATATCAAATTTTTGTGAACCCGACGTGAACATCGTATCTATTTTTGTAATGCTACCTAGTTATAATGAGTCTTTTTTCAAACATGATTTTGATATGCTGGAAGATGTGCTGGATGATTTCTTAGAAGCACTCTCCCCTATATGTAAATCTCCAAAACAAACTCCTTCCTTGCTAGCTCGAGAGTCAATAAATGTGGTAGTAGTTTCTGTGGCTCCCCCAAGCCCTAAGAAACCCATCATTTATGTGACCCCAGCTGAGTCATTCCCCAAAAAGGACTATTCCATCTATGGGATTTCAGGTTGTAGCAATCCATCAAACTTGTATTCGAGATTTGTGAAAGCTACCAGCTCTACTTCTTATAATGTTGTCGAACATACATACCCTACAAGGAGAAACAAACAAAACTTAGAACAACAAGCTACTATTCCTACATCGCAACCAAACCAAACTCCTACTTCTTTACCTTTGTCTCAGCCCGATCTTCCTCCGGCTCCTAAACCTGCAATCAAAGCACCAAGTGATTACGATCTTGTCGAGCAACTTCGTGTTACTCTGGCTAAGATCTCACTTTGGGATTTACTTCAGACCACTCCAGTTTATCAAGAGATGTTGCAAGAAGCCTTAAAAAATATTCTCTTTCCTGCCTCTGCTAGGCCCACAAATTTTGATGCGTTGATGGCACATATTCAAGCAAATTCACTGAATATTACATTTCACCCACAAGAACTCCCGCCTTCAGATGTGTAGAAACAAGCATAACCTTTGATGATTATAGTAAACATTAAAAATATTTGTATTAGACATACCTTCGTTGACACTGGCTCATCTCTCAAAGTTTGCGGTATAGATCTACTACCTAAAATTAAAGTCGATTCATCCTTTTTAGCAACTTCCTCCTTGTATATTCACAGGTTTGATAATGTCAGTAGCCAAGCTCTAGGTATGATAATACTACCTTTGCAGCTTGGCCTTGTTATCCTTCCCATGCTGGTCTATGTAATGCCCGACCTATTACCATACAATATTATCTTAGGAAGACCTTGGATCCATGATGTGGGTGTAATAACTTCTACCCTGCATCGTTCCTTAAAATTTGTTGCTAACAAGCGAGTGCTTACAGTTAAAGCAGATCCGAAGGTTGTACACCTTTGTTTACTAGTTGTTGTTGGTCGTAATTCGACCACATGCACTCTCAAGAATTGCATTCCTTCCTTAATTGTTGGCGCTATGGCATGTTCCTCATTGATACCCAATGCGGAAGTTGTCCCTCAAGCAAGTATCAACCGATATGAACCACCTAAGATGGGAGATTTTGAATCTCCTCCATCCTCTCTTTCATCTCTTGAAATGAACGCTCTCTTAGGGGATGAATGGGGTTCCTTGAACTTCTTTGAATTATTCATAGTGGAGTATAAGTTGGACCCCTCCAATATAGAATTCCTAGATTCTACTAACAGGAGAACGAGTGACCCTCCCATTGAAGAAGCGAAGTGTGATCCTATCCAAGAGACCGCTCCCCCTCGGGAGAGTGACTCTATTTCCAAAAAAGGGGGTTAATGTTTGTGAATCGAGTAAGGGAAGTGGGACTGCTCCTGTAGAAACTTTCGACGTCCATTGGTGGAACAAGACACTCGACATAAAGTCGCCCCCTTCCAAAACTCTACAAGCTCGCTATGGGTTTGGTTACAAACTTGCGTCTCGATATGGCTATGGGTAGAAATGCCTAGGACCTAGCAAACAAGACAAGAAAGTTCTTATAGATTTTGTCTCTTCGGATGAAGCCTTAGGGGAGTTTCTCAGTTCTTACTCTCTGTTACCTCCTTACCATCACAAGAAACGATTCCCATATCGCTTACATAAACAAGCATACTTTGGAGAATCCATTATGAGCATTGATGAGGAAGACCCTCAATATAATGCTAGTGATGATGTTATGATATCTCATCCTGAGGATCGCATCTCTCTCCTTAAAGGAGATGTTGTCGAAGTCCCCGTGGATGCTAGATCTTTGAAAAAGGTGATAAAAATTGGGAAGTGCCTCTCTTCTGAAGAAGCGGGTGAGCATTTTGTTCCCTTATGTGCTTGCCTTGATATATTTGCTTGGACATATGAGGATATGCTTAATATTGATGAATCCATAGTGGTCCACAATATCGTTCTATGTTCCAATGCCAAGCCCGTTAAGCAAAAAATTCAAAAGATCAACCCTAGGGTAGCTTTGATGGTCAAGACTGAGATAGAGAAGTTGTTGAAAGCAAACTTTATCTGTCCCATTGATTATTATCCTTGGATTTTGAATATAGTTGTTGTTAGCAAACCTGATGGTCGTATTCGTATATGCATTGACTTTCGAGATATTAACAAGGCTTCTCTTAAAGATGATTTTTCATTGCCTAATATAAATATGATTGTAGACTCGACCGCAGACCATGTGTTGTTATCTTTTATGGATAGCTTCTCAGGTTATAATCAGATCCGTATTAACCTAGATGATCAGTACAAGAAAACCTTCACTACCACTTGGGGTACTTTCTTCTATGTAGTCATGCCCTTTTATTTAAAAAACACGGGAGAAACATACCAATGGGCGATGACCCTGATATTTCATGATTTCATTCATAAAATCTTAGAAGATTATGTTGATGACATCTTGGAAAAATCTGTAAATTGTCAAGACCATGTGAAAAACCTTCATCTCATTTTTGAAAGGCTTTGATTTTACAAGATGAGACTTAATCCCCATAAGTGTTTCTTTAGCATAGATGCGGATAAGCTCCTTCAGTTTATAGTCTCTTATCGTGGAATCGAAATTGACTCAAATAAGATCGATGTTATTGTTAACATGCCTCCACCGAGGAACATCACCGAATTGCAAAGCTTATAGGGGAAGATTCAGGAAATTCACAGATTTATATCTTAGTTAGCTGATCTCACCCTTCCTTTCAATCGATTATTGAAAAAGGATATCCGCTTCATATGGGATGAAGAATGTCAGAGAGATTTTGAATCCATCAAAGCCTATTTGACCAATCCTCCTATATTGATGTCGACTATGCAAGATAGACCCTTCCTACTTTACCTTTCCATGTCAGTGTACACTTTTGCGACCATGCTGGCTCAGTACGACGATGTAGGAAAGGAGAGAGCGGTCTACTACATTAGTCACATCCTCATTGATTATGAAACTCGTTATTCATCCATGAAGAAGCAGTGTCTTGATCTTGTATTTGCTACACATAAGTTGAGACACTATCTCCTCCATGTTGAAACCCATGTCATAGTAAAAACGGATCTTTTGAAACATTTGTTCTCTAGCATTGACCTTGCGAGAAGATTAGCGAAGTGGGTTATGTTACTTTTTGAGTTTGATATAATGTTTATCACTCAAAAATCAATAAAAGGACAAGCAGTTGTCAATCAGTCGATAGGCGCTCCCTCACCTCGTTCCTTCTCTAGGTTGGACCTATTCCCTGATGAGAACATCTACACAATCAACTATGACGTTAAATGGAAGATGTACTTCGATGGATCGAGGTGTCAAACCAATTCTAGAGCGAGTGTGGTCCTAATATCTCCCGAAGGAAAACCGGTCCCCCTATCCTTTCGACTAGATTTTCCTTGCACTAATAATATCGTAGAGTACGAAGCTCTTATTGTTGGCTTATGTATCACGATCACATTAAAGATTAAACACCTTTGCATACTAGGTGACTTTGAACGTATTGTGAATTGGATCACAGGAACATATCAAGCTAAGAAAAGTAGGTTGTCCCGTATTAAGACCTCATTTTGTCTCTGCTCAATCGATTTTCCTCTTTTACGTTAAAAAGTATACCTAGGAGAGAAAATAGACATGCGGATGCCATGTCAAGTGCTGCTTCTTTGGTACCTTCTGAAGAGGATATGAAGGAATATCACTTCATGGTTTAGGTCTCATGAACCCCAACAATTCCCAATCAACCCGAGCCTAAATCTCTAGTTTGTTTCCAAGCAAACTTAGGAGAGTGGTTATCTAGTATCTACAACTACTTAAAGACTAGAAATCTTCCTAATGGCACGATGAAAAGTGATCATACTCGTATACAAAAAATTTTGGCATGTTACGTCATCTTGTTAGACGTTCTTTATAGAAAGGGTTATAATGGCTTGTTAAGATGCCTTACTAAAGCAGAAATACTCCTTGCCCATAAAGAAGCACATGTAGGCTCTGGGGGTGGGCATTTTGGTGGTAGATCCCTGGTGAGGAAACTGATACACATGGGTTACTATTGATAGACAATGGAACTAGATTCCTTTAGTTTTATCAAGAAGTGCTTTGAATGTCAACAACATATCCACCTTATCCATGCTCCTGCTCAAGAGTTGCAAAATCAAACTTCTCCTTGGCCTTTTACAAAATGGAAGCTAGATATTATGAAGAAAATATCACCTCCTTCTTCCAATGGACATACCTTTATCATTACCAATACGGATTATTTCACAAAGTGGGTCGAGGCTATTCCACTCCGATCCACGAATGTTAAAATTATTTGTAGCTTCCTCTTGAACAACATCATCTCTCATTTTAGGCTACCTGCTATGCTTGTTTCTAATAATGGTAGACCATTTAAAAACAAGGAAGTGAAGAAGTTCTTGGGGAAATTTTGTATTCAACATAGGTTCTCTACACCGTACTATCCGTAATCCAATGGCCAAGTAGAAGCTTCTAATAAAACACTTGAGCTCATTCTTCATAAAACAGTTAATAAACATGGCAAAGATTGGCATATCTGGCTGACATAAGGTTTATGGGCTTATCGCATGAGTGTTCACACGACAAGAACGATGCCTTATAACCTCATGTATGGCACAAAAGCTATCATGTCGTTAGAATTGGAAATCTCATCATTATGAGTTTCCCTTAGGGGGTGATTGACGATGAAACCTATCGGTATAACCATTTGCATCAACTTGAGATGCTCGATGAGCACCGTTTATAGGCCCTTGATCATCTTAAAGCTTATTAGCAGTTACTATCTAGACAATATAATCAGGGTGTGCTTCCTAGGACCTTCAAACTAGGGGACCTAGTTCCGTATGAAAATCAGTGGAATGTAAACATGCCACTGAACAAAAAGGGAAATTTAGTCCTAACTGGTTCGGTCCTTACAACATGGTTTCTGTATATGGTTTAGGTGCCTATGGATTGTCATCTATGGACAAGATACCTTTGAAAGAATCCATTAATGCGATGCATCTTTGTCGATACTATGCATAATGTTCTAATGTGCCATGTATGTGGTGTTCTCCCTAAAAGGTAGTAATACTACATATTAACATTTACTCATCTTCACATCATGAATTCTTTTGTGCCAATGGCATGACCATGTGTGTGTGCGTGTAATAAAAATATGCATACATGTGTCTGACTATGCTAAATATCCATACATCACATCATCTAAAGTAATTAGATCATCATAGCATTCAATTACCATGTAAACAAACATGTTTAATTAAATCATGATTGGCATCTAATGAAAGTACACATCCATATAGGCAAGTAAAATCCATAGCATGAGCATACATGAAAATGGAAAACATACACATAAGCAAAGCCATGACATTGAAACCGATGTATATATATATATATGTCCAATGTATGAATCAAATATCATGTACATGTATCGGGCTACTACTATAAAAAATGAGTGGTTGTTGAATATCTGTCTATACAAAAGATCTACAAGTACGTATGTATATATATGTTTGAATACAAAAAGGGGGTCATATCCCCATGGCATGTGGCTCCCCGAGCCCTCTGGCTCTAGCGGCCACTTTGATGCTCTAGAAGGAGGCTGCACGGTGGTCTGTGCTTGGGATCGATGTGAACATGACACAAATAGGCCCACTCGTATCCCTCTAAGCTCCCCTTGCAACGAACAGATGTCCATCTTCACCTGGATAAGCTCCTGCTACAACAACTGAATATATGTCAGGATCATAGCTATTGGTTGCATATCAAGCTCATCGATGTAGCTCTAGAGAGCATCACGCATCGCCTCAACGGTGTCAGCTCTCCTCACTACTATGTCTCGCTCAGCGAGCATCGTTCGCAACTCCCTCGACAGCTGATCACACTATCCTCTAGTGGCTATCAGCTCCACAGTTAACTGCACCGCCTCTACACCCCACTCATCATATGCAATCCATAGATGTGCTACCGGCTCAAAAGTGGGGGCATGCCTCCCCATTGAAATAGGTCAGTAAGCCTCTAGAACTATCCCCTGGATCAGCACAATAGGGGCCACCTCTAAAATACACTGAGCTATAAGCCCAGTTTGTCCCTGTACATCCTCTGCAATCACAAAGAGAGAGACAGGGATCAGTATCACATGGCATATGTATTCATATAAATAAAATAGAAACATGGAAAGCATGACAATAACAATATAACACTGTGTATACCTGGATCCCCTAACTACCATGTGGGATCAGGGTGCAGATCAGCACTGGGGCCTATGTCATTGGTATTGGTGGCCACCCTAGGCGATGCTAGCGTTGCTACTACCGGGTTGGTGGAGACTAGTGATGCTAAGGAAACATGGGTAGCTAGGGTGGAGTTGATCTCCTCCGCCATCATGGCCTCACAAGTGTCGCATCCTCCTCCTCCTCCTCCTTTGCACCACTCTGCTGACGGCCTCTCCTCCTTCCTTATGGAGGCTAGTGGGGCTCATCCTCCTATGGGCCAGGGTCCCCTCTCAGAGCACCCTCACCGAAAACTGGAGCAGGATGATGCCTCTCCCACCATCGCGTGAAATCTACTACCACCCCGACATTATCCACCATTGCCATGGCCAGTAGATCATGATCAAGATCATTATCATCTGAAAATATGATGTTTGTAATAGAGGGACGAGGGCGATCACCCACCCTCGTTGCACTATAGTGTGCCCTGGTATATGTGGGCACGTCAAGCAATATAGTTTGTACATGGTCATGTTGTTGCATGACCCAACTCCAGTAGTAAGGAATAATAATATACCCTCGGTAACCCACTAGAAAGGGGTCTCGTTGTAGGTTACTAAGGAACCTACTGTCATCCACCCACCTAAAATAGCGGTAGGATCTCCAGTGAACCTCTCCTACAGCAACAGTGTCAAACTGTAGCCTCCAAAACTATAAATCCCTGAAATACCACTGGCCCGTTATGTCATACTAGTGGGCCATCGAGATTTGATACGGTCGTCACTAGGGAAAACCAACTAGCTGGGTGCACATGATGTGGGTGAATTCCCACACCTACAAAAGTGTGCACATGGTAAGATTATAGTACTCATAATGTACGTACCATCCTAGCTCCTAGTAGAGGTGCACTAGCATGTTACGCCCCCAAGCCAAAATAGTCCTACTCTCAACCATCTCTCTGATAATCAGGATGAGGGCCCCGTGCAGATGTGAGTCTCACCCATCTATGGTAATCTAGAAAGAAACTATCACTACCATCACACGACGAAGCAATGATGCGATAGTCCTTGCCTGATCATACCAATGGGTGTAGATATGACCAATGTCATCACCACCATCAGTCCACCTTGTATAGTACTAAACACCCTTGCTACACTCACGCATCAATCAGGTGTTGTCTAGAACCACCCATCGTCCACAGATGGGGAGCCTGAGGATTTGATGGACGTCCTCAAGGATGATAGTCATCTTTCCACATGACAAATGGAAATATGACATGGTAGCATCCCACTACTCCATCAGAGCGGTGAGCATCCCATCATGGTATCACATCTCTAGCATAGTAAATAGGTGCCAGAGACTGACCTGCTCCGAGTGTGTGACCTCATCTGCTGATAGGCGGTCCCTCAGCTCGTAGACAAGGCAAAATGCTCGTTCTCCGAGATGCTCCCAGATCTCTGGAGAATCCTGCAAAAGGTACAAATTATTCTAATTCAAAAACATGATCATGCTAAGAAAACAAGCAAAAGGACATCTATGCATCACACAGATGTTTGTGCGACGCGCCAGTATCCTGGACCACCATGGTCGCCCTGGAGGATGCTAACATGTCCTTGGGACCCCAACACTTGTCCCGAATGACAATGCAAAAAACGGACATAGGTGCACATTTTGGATGCCTATGCACCTCGAAGCATAGAAAATCTTTTAAAATGATCTAAAACGGACGAAGCTCGAGATTAAGAAGCCTACCTGGTCAACCTCGCGACCCACGATGATGTCATCATGTAGCTTCTCTAGCCTCGACACCTTGTACTCCCTCCTGCTCGACATTTTGCTGACTTTTCTCTCACAAAAGTCAACAATATACTCATAGTGAATAGTAAAAATGACCCTTCTAGGGGCCCACCTAAGTATATATAGGCCCCTCGGGGCCCATTTTTCCTAGAGCTCATGGCCCCCTGGTTTCTCCCAACTTTACCCCACCGTGCTAGGGGAAAACTCAAGAGGGGGCATATAGTCACCTCTTGATCATATTTTTCCTCCGAATCGACGCCTTTTTCTTGATCATTCTTCTCTCCGTGGAAATTTCCTCCAATTTTTTGAAACTGACTCAAAATTTTAGTTTTGCAGGATAGAATTTTGCTATCTTTTATGACCATGGTGTTGATGATTGATGAGCTCGAGAGCTGGAGGCATACTCGGTACCATTTGGCCCGACCTCAGTGACCTCCGTGGTCCTTCTTTCTGGCACACATTTCATCCCCTCACTAAAAGGGAACTAAATATAGTTTACTAAATGGTCACCCTTTACAATTTTACTCTAGGTTTGGTTCCCTCTTTAGTGCATGAGTCTAATTGTGTTTGTGTTGTACTTATTTTTCTACCATTTTGGGAAACATAATTACATCCTTAATTGTCAGATTTTTGAAGAGCAGATTTTTTATAAACTTGGGCACCCAACACCCATGTTTTATCTATTCATGCCCAAAAATTCAAATTTGATTATCAGCCTCAATATGTTTATAATTAAAATTCATTGGTTAGCCTATCAAAATGGATAATTTGAAATATATTTAGATTCATATATATAATTTATTCCCTCCTTTTTATCCCCTAATCAATTCTAATCAATCTTAATCTCCCTCTAGGAAGTCTAGAGTAATTAATGCAACACCAAAAGAAAGAAAAGAATAAGATAAGAAACATAATTATAGTAAATCATAGTCTAAAACCTAAATAAAAATCTGTGTTCAATGATTGTAAGATGCTTGTTATTTATTATAATTATCATATGTACTAACACTTGTAGGACATTAAGGATACTCCTCCATCCTCCTTGTATGAGATTGATACAACTAAAACAATCCAATAGGGGCTTCAAATATGAGTGGTAAGACACCCCTTTTATGTTTTCATTTATCTTGCCTCTAGTCCCTTGAGAGCACACACTCTTTATCATCTATCATCATATCTATTGTGGAGGTGGGAACACTAACACTGGGTTTGACCAAGGCAAGCCCCTATATGGAACAACCTTTCTCCCTCTAACTATTTTTTAGGTTTATAGGTTTGCTATAGATTGAAGTGGATTTAGCATCTCAAGGATCCTAAACCCTAATTCATGTTTCAAGGAATCATCATCAACAAATTAGGCCACATTGATTACACAATCTCTATTTGGCTTTGAATTCTGATTTCTATTGTTAGAGAGCTTCAAACACTGGTACACCTGTGTAGGTCGTGAAACCAAAGATTTCAACATTTCTAAACTAGGTCACCTAATGCCCCTATCTTTCCAATTCTTATCTAGATTTCAATATCAGGTTCTTCTTTGTATCTCTTCTAGAGATCCACTTTCTATTTCTTTCATGTTTAGTTCTATAATTTTTAGAAATTCTTTTACACTTAGTTCATTTGATTCTAATTCACCTATTTTAATATAAATCATCATATCAATAACAACACAAACAACAAAAAAGGGACCAAACCCTAACCAACCATTTTGGTTCTCCTTTGATGAAAACAACTAAATAGTACTGCACAGTTAGTTTTGGCTCCCTAATGTTTATGGTGAAAGAGAATCAATCTGGTTTAATTCATTTAGGCTAGATCTCCTTTCAACGTCTTACATATTCATGGTATCTCTATATTTTATGTGACCAATATTTTAGGTTGCAAATATTATGGATGGTAATACTGAGTTAACACTCATTGAATCTGGTTGTATGAATTTCACTAGGACTATGAGTAGATCTAAGTTGTCATGATTGTATTTGAATAATGTTACATTTGTTATTTAAAATGGGGAGATTTTAGTATACTATTTTTTATCTTGAGGATAAAAAAATCATTAGAGAGATGTATTTACTACTATGTGCATAAGAAACTATGGTTGTAAATTAGAAATACTACTTATGAACTTATTGTGGATGCTCTATTACTACAATGTTAATGTTTAAAATGAAAGAAAATAAATGTGTATATTTTATAGAACGTTAAGTAAGGATTTGAGCATCAAATTTATGAATATTGGTTGACTATCTAGTAGAACATTCAAATTCATACATTATATCAAGATCATGACATTGAGCTATAACTTGATAGCCTTACTTTCATCCTCGATATATATGCATATAGAGTTTAAAAGTTGAGATTAAGGGATAATATTTTTGAAGAACTCTAGGTATTTGGTGAGTTGTGCTTGTATTCTATTGTATAGTGGTAATGTAGTTACATGTGTAGGTGAGTTGTTTCAAAAATATGAGTTAAACATGTAAAATAATATTTTCATTCAAATTTATTGTATTAAATATGCAATCATTATGTCTTATTCACTAAACCTTGGCCAAGGTTGATTTTGGTGAAACTGACCAGTTATATGTATTTAGAGTACATAATTGGCTTGGGATTCCTTTCATACTAGATTTCACTAACTTTATCCCTATATAGTATTCTACTATGACCATGCACATAAACATTTGGGTTCAATTGTAATAATATGAGTATATGTTTTGATTAATAAATATATCATTATTATGTGGAATCATTACAAGTAATAACCATTAAGGTCACTTTAATTATAATTACCAAGTGCAAATATAATCTAGATGATGAATTATACCAATAAAATAATTTGGTTTCACCATAGCGAAATAAAAAATTAAAAAGTTAAGAATATTATTGTAATGTCGTTGAATTGCTCCTAGGGGAAATTCCACATTTTTGCATCTTTCCTAGCATTTATGACACCTTAGAAGCATTAATGACAAAATCCCATGAGATAAAATTTTGTGATTCTGACTCCATGTGGACAAATGGAAAAATGACAGATGCCTGACGAGGCGTTTCCCGAAAACTTAGGCCTTGGACGCTTGCGTAACGCATGGCGCGCTAGCAACCTAGCAGTTTTCTAAGTAAGAAACAGTGAATCTAGAATCCTGACCCTTGCAACACATGTCCTAGTGGTCAGGTTTCAAGTAAAATGACTCTATTTAGCTCTTGCATGCATAAAAACCCCTCTTTGGCCCTCATTTTGGGGTTGGAAGCCTTTAATTCAAGCATTTTCACCACTTGATCTACTCTTGGGTAAGATATATCCTTGAATAACAACACTTTTACTGGTGAAGCCATGCCAGACTAAGGTCCCTCCAGTAGCTACCAGCTCTCCAGCAGCTACCAGCTCTCAAGCAAACACATCGCGGTGTGCCCGTGTGCTCTGGAAGAGGGTCTTGAACCATGGGTAACGCTCTCTTTCCCTATCACTCTTTCTTACTAGTTCATTCACTACTTTGTGGTGTGGGCTCTACTCCGAAGTGGATTTCATTTTTACCACATACATTGTTTACTTCCTTTACTCTTTTTTCCAAACTTGGTCATCCATGGAGGTGGGAACACCAATATGGGGGTTTGATTGAGGCTGACCCCTATACAACCCTAATCTTTTCCCCTTGATCTTTTGTGTGCAGGATACGAAGGGAAACTTCGAATAAAGATTTAGATGCACGAAGGTAATCTTGTTTCAAGTTCTCTTGCATCTCCCTTTAATTCTTGGCTTTCTACTGATTGTTCGGTTCTTCAAGTCTCTCAATCAGAGTCAAGAAGTAAGATTTAGTTTCATTTTTTGGAGCTCCTGAGTTCTTTGCAACTTAGGATGCCAACGTGTCTTATGGATGACAGCGCGTCGCGTTGGCGTCCTAGAACTACGCTGATGTCTTTTGGCCGAGAGATCCTCAACCGAAGGTGGAAACTTAGAAGTCTTGCTCTTTCGGATCCTGAACCTACTTTCTTACTTCTCTTCACGATTTCATCGATCCATTCAATTTGAGGTGTATAAGGGCAGTTCATTCCATAGTGATCTCTTGAGAAGAAAGAGACCCGTGTGCAGCAAATCCCTCTTATATCATAATTATTATTAGTAAAATTATTGGGCATATATCTTCATATGGTGATCTAATGGATATAATGTTTTCCACTATCTTGATTATAAATTAAGTATCAATCATGTCTAAAGAAATTTTATAATTACTATTGTATGTCCCTTGAACCTTAGATGATTCATGTGTGCCCTTCTTGATGCATGATGTGCTTTGTCAAGAAAGATATATAATATAATACGATTATGATAGTTGATATCATTGATCATATTATGTTAGGACTCCACTTGGAGAGATAAAAGCATGTTTGCATACTTTTTATATTGTGACAATATATTGACTATTTCATTTTTCCCTATGCTTTGGTATGACCATGATTATCTTATTTCGATTAATATGCATATTTTTTGTGTATGGATTTGATTATTATAAGGTTAATAATCGTAATTATAAAATTGGGTGGGGCAATAAAACCTATTTTTTATAATAAGACTTTCATATAAAGTGGGTATTAGTGTTAGTTGAGCTATACATATTTATACAATCCTATACTTAACATGGGATGATATAATAATTATCATAAATTTTGACATAAATAAATGAAACATTTCATAACAAGTGGGAAATTTGAAAGGGTTTAAAGAGATCAAGTATAAAACTCTATTTATCCTAATGGGTATGTGTGGAGACTTGAACTGGTGATTACTTCAGTATTTTGAGCATTATGAGTTTTATGAAATGGTCACAATTCGATTGTTTAATATTAATAAGTAACCAACCTAGCCTACATATTAATGAGATGATTTTGTAAAGGACTCTAGGAGGTTCATGTTGAGTTATGAATTATAACAGGGTGAGGTTTAATTTGAGATCTTGATGCCCTTGGATGAAAATGCTTTAGGATATTTTTGTTAAACTAGGAACATGTTTGGATTTTTTAATACTAGTAAGAATTTTTATTTGTTGGGAATCATTTAAAGGAAATTTCTTGAGATATGAAATAATAATTTAGGAATTTTGAGTTTTATTATAAATTAATAAAACTTTAGGAACAATGAATATTTCAGATTGGTCATTGTTAAATGGTGATTTGTTGCACTAGATGGTTTTAATACTTTCTATGGTCTTCCTCATATACTATCTCACTTCTATGAGGAAATTTTCTTGAGTGATTATCAAAGCTTAGGTTTAATAATTCTATGTGTTTGATCCTTGAGAGATTAAAGTGAGGAGAACTACATGTGACAATGATACCATTTGGAAATAGACATGTAAACAATCCTTGGGTGAAAGGATGCCATGAACCTAAATTGGTAGTGGAAGTTTTAGGGGAAAAATACAAGGTTTGGGGTCATTACATACTTAAATAAATCATTTCTCCCTCCAAGTATTCTTTCTAGCTTGAGGCTAAATTTTTCCTCAAATAGTTGTGAATTCATCTTCCCAATTAATATGCCCCCACTATATAGGTATGAGCAAAAGAAAGACATCCATCCTCGTCTAGTTTATCTACTTTGAGGTTTGTAGTACATTAAATCCTTTCAAACATATCCTCTATTCTTCGATGGAGTTTTAGAGTTGCCATCACAATAGTCTATCTCTAATGTGAATGTATGAGAATGCCTCTAGACTTGTTAGAACTAAAATAACTAGAATTTTGTGTTGAACACTATGACAATGTGTCTTGGCTCAATGAGGAGTATAGGAAGGTGTATGTTAGGCTCAATATTTAATGAGTTCTATTCTTCCAAGAAATAAGAGCATGATAAACATAGATATGACAATGCTATGAATGAGTTATAAAAACCTATAAAATTTGTGTTTCAGATTATTTTGAGTTAAGTCATTCTCATCTAATGGTTTGAACAACCCTTAATATGTGTGGATGATCTAGCTACTATAAATATTAATTAGCATGGATATATGTTGAGTTTAAGATAGATTTCCTTATAATTTTCATTACAAATAGTGGGAAAGTAATAGTGATCATTGTTGAATATGGTATATTATTTATCCTTCAGAAACCTATGAGACTATGTGTATAGGTTTATCAATCACTTTATGTAACTTGTATATTAAAAAGATAATCTACCAAGTGCTTGTGGATCCTTGTGATATCTTTATTATGCATACTTGACTATAACATGGACCCACATGTTAGAGCTGAGTCTAATATAGGTACATGGGTAGTTAGGTGTCACCAATACTATGTAGGTGATGGATGCTATATATTTATTCATAACATATTAAGGATTAGATGTCGAGTTCACCAATATTCTAGAGATGCAATTTTCAAGGAGCTATGTATGTTATGATACACAAGTGGTTTTATTGGATATCACTAGTATCATGTAGGTAAAATATGTTAGGAGTAATTAGCATACCTTAGAGTTTAACTATCACTTATGGAATGTAGATTATGGATGCTAAGGTTCACGCATGGTATGAAATGACTTAACTGGCTTTCACTAGTACCATATAGATGATAGATGGCAAGAGCTACCTCATATTGAGTGGGACTAACTTTCACTAGTGGAATTGAGGTAATGTCTATTAACATCCATTGACTCAGATGGTTCAACAAGCTATGAAAATATTATTAATGACCAAATGTGTTGTTTTTTATTATAGTGCCTTTTTGGTTATTACCATAAGTAGTAAGGATGCACATTTGTCTTCATAGTTGGTAGCACTTGAACTAGTATAAATGATGGGACCCATAGTGTAGTATAGGATGAACCAATACTATTTTTGGTTGGGATGTATTTAAGGGATTATGCATTAGAGAAATAGGTAAAGGGGAAGTTGCTTGTAGTAAGGTTCTAACCACATCCTTTTGTTGGTTGGTCACTTGTGTACATGTAATGATATTGAGTTATTCACATTGTGTATGTGTGTTGTATGCATGAGCAAGCCACACAATGCATATGTGATAATGCATGGGTTATTCATATTGTGTATGTGTGTCTATGGATTGGTTACTCATTATGTATATGTGATGTATGTGTAAGCTAGTTGCATGGAGTAAATGTGTTGTGTTCATGAACTAGTCACACTATGTTTATGTGATGCATGCTTGATAAATTTGTAATATGTATATTTTATGCATCCACGAGTTATCACATTTAATTCATATAATGCATGCATGATTTAGTCACATTGTGTACATGTTTTGTATGTATAAGATAATCATAATATGTAAATATGATGCACGTATCAACTAATCACTATATAGATTTGTGTGTCCATACATTGATATTGGCATAAAGGTAATACTTGACTAGAATGGGTGGTGGAGGGTATGTGTGTGGTGTTCACTAATCTTGTGCTTTATCTAATCTTATGAAATTTTAATGAAGTAATTTAATTGTCAATTTTTTATTAAGGGGGGGATATCATGATTTGTTATCTAATTTGGGAACACGAGTCTATGTTAATATTTCTTCGACTACTAAGGGCTACCCATTTTGTCAAAGTGATGCGAGTTTCATCCCTTATATCATACCTCCACAAGTTTGAATCCTGGTGGGTGGTGTACATACCATTGCCCTCACCAATTGTGCTCACTCAATTGAATTACAACCTTATGATTAATTGCTAATTTTAAGTTTTATAATTTTTTAAATATTATAAATTTATTAAACATCTTAACTTTGAATTCATTACCTTTTTTTATAATATTTAAATTTATGTTTATATATTAAAAAAGTATAAATAAAAAAAGATTTGTTAAATGGAAATTTATATAAATTATATCTTATTTGGTGATATTTTTAAATACTTTTTAATTTATATTTGATAAACATAAATTAATTCGTACTCAATTTGATTAAGGCTTTGCCAATCTCAAAGTCTTTGAATTTTTAAAATATCTATAATTACAAAACTACCATGGATCAATTTTACAGTCATAAATTTGATCTACAATACTAAATAAAAAATAAAAAATTGAACCCAATTTCTAAAAATGAATAATAATAAGATTATTAAAATGATATTGTGAACAATTTACTACTTATAAATTTGTTATTATATTAAAAACACATTAATGGAATGGACCAAATTGTAAGGGAAAATTGTAAGGGAAATGGAGATGGGTATGCAATTTCACCCATTAGGTGTAAAAACTAGATAAACAGCATACAAGGGAAAAAAAGCAACAATTTAAATTTAGGAGGAATAACGGTCACCTCAAGAAAGCAACTAGCCGTTGCAGCAACATTCTGATTGTTTTATGGTTTTATTGTTGTAGTTGGATTGATATCTGAATATTTCCATATTTCCCTCCTGCAAAACTTCAGGAGATGAGCGTGCAAGTGGTAGTACCATTCGTCCGTTGGGACATAGTCCTGGAATTGGCCATGGAAACTCTCCTGATGGAAGGACTTGAATATTCATTAAGAAAGCCCTGCACAGCCTCCCTGCATCATTCTGCACACTGTTGTGATTTGCCATTTTATTACCTTTCAGTTGGGTTTGTATCTATGTAGTTATATTGCGAATATGAAAATGGATTGAAGTGTAGGCGGAGTAGAATAATCCAGGACATAGGGTTATAGACGACAATTGCTTGCGAAGAATATTTGAAGGTTGCCAGTCAATTCTTTTCCTGGATATAGTTTCTTACATTTGGAAGGAATGGGTAGAAATCTTGGTTTTAGTATCTCGCTTTATATTTGGAAAGAATGGGTGGAACCCTTACGTATCATTCTAAATATGGAAGGAATCGGTGGCATAGGCAGCAATGAATGGGATAAAAGAAAGGAGAACAAGGTGTCAAGAGGTGTCACCTGGCTTGCATAGCCACGTCCCAATGCAAGTCTAAGTTACATCTGTTGCAGAGTGCCCTTGTTTTTCATCGCTTATGTTTTCCTTTATTTTCTCCATGCTCTGTAATGTGCTCATCTGCGTATAATCAATTTTCACGGCCGTGTTGCTTAGTGCGATGGAAAGCCATGGAGGGAGGATAGTTTTGTGTAGTACCAGCGGAGTAATTGGTGTGGGAGGCATTGCAAGTGGGAATGCTGGAGTTGGGGCGGCTGTTGGCTCCCCTGAACAGAAAATGGGGATTTCTTCTTTGTATACAATGGTGAGTTATAAATTTAATTAAGTTATACACCATTTCATACCATAACAATTACAATCATCATTTTAACAGTGCGAAATCTACAATATTCTAGATCGAGGGTACAAGGCATTGAATTTGTTATGGCTTTGCAAGCAGTTTTCTTAGCAGCGAAAGCATTCCAATCAAGAACGAACATAATTATTCATATGGGTGCCTCTTTTTATTCAGGAAAAGACTGAGGAAATTTGATTGCAGGGGCTAAGAGAGGAAGAAAATAAAAAGAAAGAGAATGAACAGAGGCAGATGCAGAGCTCGTAATAGAGGGATGATGTAGCTGTTGGCAATGTAGGTTGCCTCTGAGTTTTATCTGATGGACAGGGCCCCGGTCATCTCAGGCTTGCTGTGTTAGATAATTTGCTTCCTTCTCTCTAAGGTCTGTTTCAATCTCCATTTGGTTATCAAGGTAAGCCACACATACCCAATTAATTAAATTCTACTTACATACACTCAAAATAATTTAACTTTAAATACTGGGTTTTTTAATTTATTTTTTCTTTTATTTTAGACTGTAGAATAAATAATATATAATACGGGTACTGTGTTTTTCAAGCAAAATTCACAAGTGCCCAATTGAAATTGTTTTTGAATTTTTTGAATTATTGTGTTCTTAGGATATGTGATCGTTGTTTTTGTGTAACTGATTTTGTGGGGTGGATTCCTTCCATGTTCTGTTGGAGCTTTTCCCTGATTTATGTCTTGGCCCAATTCGGTGGGGTAAACCCTAGTTGCAAGAAATGCGACATGACAATTGTCTTTCCCTATTTGTATTATTAAACTGGAGTGGTAGATTGCCTAAAGAGATAAAACTCTGCCAATTTACTAATTTAGGTATGTTTGACACCATCAGATGACTTGTTATCTGCTTTAACAGAGAATATGTGAAGTTATAAAATCCACAATAGTTTTCAGTGATTGAATAAAAACATTTTAAAATTGTCCATCTATGGATTGGCCAACTTAGATTTTCTCCCTACCCATGATACATATGGATTTTTACTTGATTGCTCCTTACTCCACATACTGGTGATCATAGAATTTGGTAATGTGGAGTTTTTTTGCATATTCATCACTATTACAGCTAGAATCATTGTAGAAATTAAAATTTCTGTCATTGAATAAAAACATTTTAAAATTGTCCATCTATGGATTGGCCAACCTAGATTTTCTCCCTACCCATGATACCTATGGATTTTTACTTGATTGCTCCTTACTCCACAGACTGGTGATCATAAAATTTGGTAATGTGGAGTTTTCCTGCATATTCATCACTATTACAGCTAGAATCATTGTAGAAATAAAATTTTCTGTCATTGAATAAAAACATTTTAAAATTGTCCATCTATGGATTGGCCAACCTAGATTTTCTCCCTACCCATGATACATATGTATTTTTACTTGATTGCTCCTTACTCCACAGACTAGTGATCATAGAATTTGGTAATGTGGAGTTTTCCTGCATATTCATCACTATTACAGCTAGAATCATTGTAGAAATTAAAATTTCTGTCATTGAATAAAAACATTTTAAAATTGTCCATCTATGGATTGGCCAACCTAGATTTTCTCCCTACCCATGATACATATGGATTTTTACTTGATTGCTCCTTACTCCACAAACTGGTGATCATAGAATTTGGTAATGTGGAGTTTTCCTGCATATTCATCACTATTACAGCTAGAATCATTGTAGAAATAAAATTTTCTGTCATTGATTAAACCGAATCCCTTCCAAATTGTTAATGCATAGCACTAAACATGATAAATAGAACACACCCAAGTCAAGAAAAAACCACCAATCCTTGGTGGGTAATAGCTTTGACACATCTTACTTTCTTTCATTATTGGTAGGTGAATTTATCTTCTGTCATCCATACCCCTAAGCCTCATGGCAGCTAAAATACATGGAAGCATAAGCGAACCTCATAATTACACTTATTACAAGAGACAATGAATCATCACTATGCATATATTGGCAAAACAGAACAAATGCACCGGCCTTGCATACAATTTTAAGATTACAATAGAAAAATCCATTTATTTCTACAAATTGCTCAAGAATTTGAAGCCCAATTCCCGTAATTAGAGTACTCTTAATCTCAGCTCCATAGAGATGATCCACTTTGGACCTTTGGTAGTTGTTTATGAAGGATATACCATATTAGCTCTTTCTAATATGTGTTGGTTGACTTACCAAAGCCCTAGCTTGGATAGCACCTACTCCAAAGGTTTTATTTCAGGTGTATCCTAAAAACATTGCAAGTTACCTTAAAAATTTGCAAATTTGGTTATGTGTTTTGTCATGATTTTCAGATAATTTCAGATGCATTAAATTACACTAAACCCCAATGAACAGCATCTCCTATGGCAATAATTCAAAAATGAAAATGCAAACTCCAAGTTGAAATGCATCACTGAATGATTTTCCAACTACAACAACGAGATAAGTCGCACACTCTTCTTAAAGAATCTGATCACTGCATGAATGCTTCTGATGATGACAATTGCTTATCCTCCTCCCGAAATTTCTGTTTGAATAATGAAAATGTAGTTGCTGTTTATTCACAATCTAATGCAAATAACCAGGAATACTAACAGAGCAAGCATGCTTAACATAGAATAAAAAAATGAATCTTTTGCAAATGACGAAATGTCACCAAACTTCTACAGAAGAAACCGTAGCTGGAACAGTTCCAATTTGTCCCTGTCGATGAAGCAGAAGCAGAAGCAGAACCATTAGTAGTAGCCACTGGTGTTTGTGGTGGTGGAGGTTTCATGTGAGGAGGTGGATTGTGCTTTAGATTCTTTTACATGATTGTCCGTTGACTTCATTTCAAACTTGTATGGATTACCATAAAATCTCTTCCATAAGAAAGACTAATTAGAAGACTGAACAAACGTGTGTTGTGCTACACCTTGGTCTTGGCAATGTGCAGTCTTAAAATTATGAAATGAATGCTAAATGCCACAAAATATTAATTGACATGTTTCTAAAAGAGAAGCCAGCATAGGATCCCTTTGAATATTTAGTCTTAGAGCATTCTCAAGCTGTGGAAATGTTGTGTTTGTGCAGAGCACCGAAGTTCCTGCCAAAGAGTTCACTATATTTTTCATTTCAGATAGATCTCTATCTATTCACTATTGTGACTGTCCCTTTTAGACTGTGGTGGGTTCTCTATGACTCCTCTCAACATTGTCGTTCATTCATCTCTTATGGCTATCCTGTGACAGTCTTTGTAAATATCCCATGGTAGTATAGGTGACTGTATTCTTCAACTAACTGTTTCTTTTTCACTATTTATGCACTGTAGATTCACTGTGCTTCTTGAGTCTTCATGACTGTCCTTATATTATCTTCATGATTGGACTGTGCATTCATGACTTTTCGTGACTGTCCTCATATGGCCACTATTTCATCTCATTACCAGATGCATAAAATACTCTCACAATTGCAAAGCTTATTTTCCCAACTTGAGAGAAGCTAAGGGACTAGGCTACAGTTAACATACCTCATTCCACAAAAGGATTAGCATTGGGCATTTTTATTGTCTAAGGGATTTCTACTCTTCATGATTGTTATTGTCTTTGTGTATGTGGCTTTAGTTGTAGTCATTTTTTCAGCTTGGAGTGTTTCTACCCTAGCCCTTAAAAGAAAAAAAAATCACAATACAGACTAACTAATAGTACTTTTAAAAATTGTCTGCTCCCACAAAATCATTTAGCATAGAGTGGCTGCAAAGGGAGAGAAGATGCATTCATAATGTGTGGCTTGATTTCATTGGTGCTAAGAACTAAATTGATATTACCACTTCTTCAGCAGACATTTTTAATTAGAAATTAACCTCTTAAGAACAGAGTCCGTGGTCTTGAATCTTGATTATATTCTGTCAATGTCTATTTCTTGATATTTGGCAGTTTTTCTCTCATCAGTCTGAGCTTCAACTTTTATGTTGAACCCCATGATTATTTTCAAAGTGACTCCATGGTAGGATTTTTTTTTGAAGCCTTAATCTTAAGCAACACTTTTTTTTTTGAACAATATTAGGGACTGATATGCATGAGTTCAGAATTTTTACTTTCAATAACACTTGAGTTTACAATAGCAATAACAACTGATAGACCCTTATTATTCACTGACTAAGCGTCAGTATTAATAAATGCAAATACAAGTGGTTATTGGACCTGGGAAGAGGCACGACTGGGTTTGATATAGACTCGAAATGACTTGTAGATTGCTCAGAAAGTTCAAACAGCGACACGTCCAGATGCTTTTGTACTCAGCGCTCCTTTTATCAGTGGTATTGACCTCTAAACTCACTCGCAACACCTGATATGCACAAAATGGGTTTGTTGACAAGGCCTTCGAGGAATTTAGAAAAATGCAATAATACAACAACTGACTAAAAACTCTTTTCCATTCAATACAACTGACAATCTATAACAATCCTCAGATGCTCAAAACCAAAACCATTTAATCGTTGAAAGGTCTATGTAACATTCATTTCACAAAGTTATCATCTATTTGTTCAGATTAATCAGTATTATTCTCTGCTGCATTGATGAGTCGCACAACAGTTGCAACATATACACTAGGTTTGCATCCTCGTACTCGCTGATAGTCAACATTCTCACATTTTTCCTATGCCAAAACTGTTTTGTCAGTCTTAGGCAGGAACTTTGCTGCCCTGCAGCTCTTGTTTGTTTGGGTGATGGGCATAGATGAAATATTTGATGAGTATAAATGTATCTTGGATAGTATACTGATGTTGGCTGATGAATAATGTAGGCAAGAGAAACCCTAACTAGAAAGATTAAAGAGTGTATAGAGGAGAGGAGGCAGCATCCTCGTGTAATCCGTAATGATTTGTTGACCAAACTTGTGAAAGAAGAATCACTGTTTAATGTAATGTCTAGCTATCCTGTGTACAAAAACAAAAAGGGCTATTGTGCTAACATTAGCTATAAATAGGCACTTAGAAATTGGAATGGGACATGTTTCGGGTGTAAATGGTCTTTATACATAGGTCTCTAAATTGTATCTTGGAACTATTGTAAAACTTTGATCCTGAGTCAGTACCCTTGTTTCTGTGCTATCCAAAGATATAGATATATCCATAGAGTTCTACTTTTCTAATTATAAATCTGACAAAAATATATTCACGAGCTTTTCTTCAATGGAGTTTCAGATTTTATAATTTTAGATGTACAATTCTTTGTGGGGCGAATACAACAGTGAGCACATAGAGCTTGAAGCCTGAAGGAAGATTTCAGAAAAATTTTACTAGTGTGCAAGTAATTTAATTGGCGTGGGACATTATTTTTTAGAGTGAACTCCAAAATAATCAGCAACATAATAGATTTGCAAAGCCAAAAGGGGTAGGACAATAACAAAAAATAGTTGGATCCACTACTGTAATAAATGTGATGCTTCCTTTTAGTAACAAAAGCAAAGTGCAAGTCTCTAGTTATACAAAGACCTGCTTATGATTCATTGACTGGATCATTACTAAAATTGTTCTGCCAGTCTTTGGCAAGAACTCTTCGCTGCCCTGCAGCTCTTGTTTAGAAAAGTTATTATAAAGGAACATCTCGCTGGGTTTCAAAGTGTATTAGGATATTGAACTTGAGCTTGAGTAGGATTTGATTGGTTCAAATGAATTTTGTGGGTGAAACATGTGCTGTCTTTCTGATTTTATTTTTTGGCTTTGTTTTAATGTATATTTGGATCTGATTGGCTGAAATGAATGGTGAAGCATAAACGCTAGTTACGATTTCTATTGGTTGAATGTTCACATTTAATGAGAGAATAAATTACAATATTTTATGTATGATGGGGTTTGTTCTGTGTATTGCAGTTGGTGGACAAAGAGCCTGACAGAGCAATAGCTCTGTTTTGGGCTGCAATTAATGCACGAGACAGGGTAGATAGTGCTTTGAAGGACATGGCGATTGTCATGAAACGGAATCTGTTTTGGGTTGTTGCTGTTACTGCAGACAAGCTTCATCAATGGATGACAAAATCTTTTATAGAGGTATTCATGCTTGAATCCTAATTAGTCTTATTTTTTCCTGCCATTCAGGATAAATCATGAGTACTCTGAAATCTGTGTTGTAAATATGATCTATTTTAAAGGTTCTCTGGATCGATTGTGTAGGAGATTATCTGTTTGTCCAAGTTGAATTTTCCAACTACAAGGAGATCAGTCACACACTCTCTTCTTAAAGAATCTGATCACTGCATGAATGCTTCTGATGATGACAATTGCTTATCCTCCTCCCGAAATTTCTGTTTGAATAATGGAAATTTAGTTGCTGTTAATTCACAATCAAATGCAAATAACCAGGAATACTAACAAAGCAAGCATGCTTAATAGAATAAAAAAATGAATCTTTTGCCAATGACAAAATGTCACCAAACTTCTACAAAAGAAATTGTGGCTGGAACAGTTCCAATTTGTCCCTGTCGATGAAGCAGAAGCATAACCATTAGTAGCAGCCACTGGTGTTTGTGGTGGTGAAGGTTTCATGTGAGGAGGTGTATCGTGCTTTAGTTTCTTTTACATGATTGGTCTGTTGACTTCATTTCAAACTTAAAATTCCTTGCTATCTCTGATCTCCAATTTCATTTAACAAAGACCATTGAGATTATGATGATAATATTCCTTTTAATAGGTCTCTTTTCCTGCCGTAATTGCTTTTGCCATTTAGACTTGTGTTTTCCATCCTTGGATAAATCTGAAAGCCTATTCAAATATAAATTCACGTAAAACCAAAGATATGTTCTAGGAACTGCTGAAAGAGAATTCAGTTGCCTTACAACTACATTCTGCAGTCATGAAATGCGGGTATATTTCCAAATTTTTCAGTTTAACACTTCCATCCTTCCACTATCAGTTCAATCTTCTGATCAATGTGTACCCTTTTGAGAGAAATGATTTTTATTCCAGAGAATGCCTCAAATGTAGGGGTGAAAATAAACGAAGCTGATAATTAGTGATATGTGATGTTGGATCTGTCTATTTTCTCTTTCCAAGGGAAACCGATGCTTGTTAATACTGAATTGTTTAGGACTTTGTTTGGTAACCAATAATTTTCTTAATTTAACTATTCATAAGTTGTGACTGTGGGTGCATAAATCTGTTAATATAATGTAAGTTGAAGCTAAAATTATCTACTTTGTTCTTTTGAAATCATATATCTATATATATATATGTAACTTATATGCTATAAAATATAAATTATTATATATATAATATAATTTCAAATAAATTATATGTTATAAAATATAAATATATATATATATATATTATTATATATAGTGTATTTTTATATTTGTATGTATATATTTGTATTTGTATTTATATATTTTTAGTATATATATTATAATTTCAGGTAAATTATATGTTATAAAATATAAATCATTATATATATATATATTTAGCATATATATTATAATTTCAAGTAAATTATATGTTATAAAATATAAATTATTATATATATTGTATTTGTGTGTGTTTGTTGGAAGAGAAAGGAAGGAGAGAGAGAGGGGGGAGTGGAGGAATAGAGGGAGGGTAGGAGAGGGAGTGGGAATTGGGGAGAGGGAGAGGGAGAGGGAGAGGGGAGAGAGGGAGGGGAGTTTGAGGTGGAGGGCGAGGGATGGGGAGGAGAGGGAGAGGGCGAGAGAGGAGTTGGGAGGGAGTGGGAGAGAGGAGGAGGAGGGAGAGTGGGGAGTGGGGGGGAGAGAGGGAGGGGGTGAGAGAGCAAGGGAGTAGGGAGTTGAGAGGGAGAGGGAGGGAGAGAGAGGAGGGGAGACAGGGGAGGGGGTGAGAGAGGTTGGGTGGGAGTAGGAGTTGGAGAGGGAGAGAGAGAGGGAGGGGGAGTTTGGAGCGGGAGTGGCAGAGGGAGGGGGAGTTGAAGAGAGAGGGAGAGGGCGCAAGAGAGGGGGCGATAGAGTGGGTGGGAGAGTGGGCGGAAGGGGGGGGTGAGGGAGTGGGAGAGAGTAGAAGTGGGGGAGGGGAAGTGGGAGAGGGGGAAGGGGAGAGGGAGTTAGAAGGGGAGGGAGTGGGGGAAGGTGAGGGAGATGGGAGTGGGGAAGGAGGGGGAGAGGAGGGATAGGGGGTGAGAGAGTGGGAGTTTGTAGATGGGGAGGGAGAGGGGGTAGGAGGAGGGTGAGGGAGAGTGGAAGGGGGACAGGGACGGGGACGGGGACGGAGGGAGAGGGAGACATAATTGGAGAGGGGGTGAGAGAGTGGGTGGGAGAGTGAGAGAGGGAGATGAGGGAGGGAGAGGAAGGGGAGGGAGTGGGGAAGGGAG
>CM021110.1:265617286-265649462 GCA_007115665.2 Sequoiadendron giganteum | reverse complement strand
TAATCTTGGTGAGTTGCTTTTGAAGTTTTAAAAATGGAATTATCCTTAATGGAAAATAAAGTATAATGTTGATTATATTTATTATTATTTCATGATCCTCTTGCCAAGTCAAAGCAATCTTATGAGAAATATAGGAGGGGAGTTTAAAAAAAATAGAATATTATTTTTCTTCCTTAAGTGGCAAAAATGAATGAAATCTGATCATGAGTTGGTCGACCCACATGCAATCAAATTTGTTTTGCTTCAAAGGTCAATTCTCTCTCCTAAGTCGGTTTAGAGAATTAATGAATAAGGCATCTAATATTTGATATTTTAAGATCAAATTTGATCTTCTCTTAGGGCAATTTAAAAGGCATCAAATATTTTAATATTTAAGATTAAATCTGATCCATTTAAGGGTGGTTTAGTGCCTTAATGGAAAATGCATTGAATATTTTAATATTTAGAATCAAATTTTGTCCTCCTTTATCGTGGTTTGGATAAGGGGGTTTAGATGCCTTAGGGAAGAAGGCATTGAATATTTTAATATCAAATTAGATTCTCCCCTATGGCATTTTGGACTAGGGTTGGCTAAGAGCCTTATTTAAGAAGCCATTTATGGCTTTGAGAGGGATTATTTTGAATTGATATTTTGGAAAACTTTTGTGTATGGGAGTTTTCTCTTGGTTGGAAGTGAATTCTAGTTGCTTCAAGGTGGTGTTCCCTTGAAATATTTGTGGTTTGGTGATGACCCCATTCCACCATGAGATGAATTCCATGGAGTTCATCATAAAGCTTTATTGACAAGTTTTTGAGGAGTTGGGACTTTAAAATCTAGGGTTTAAAGACTTGTTTATTGCAGATTCAAGGAAGAATAAGGAAGATTTTTTAGCATTGGACGTCTTGGAACAAGTCACTCCATTTTTGGCATATTAGGGTTTCATTTTTGAATTGTTTTGCATTGTGGGTTGGCTGGAAATTCATATTAGATTATCCGAGGTTATTGGAAATCAATTTTTAGACTTGATATCAGTCACATTTCAACCTTTTCCAAGCATTGGAGGTAAGTTGGGCTAATTCACTACCTTTCTAAACTAGGAGATTCCATTATTTGAGTTATTTTTGCAATATTTGATAAGTTTCAACATTTCTAGGTCATCTTCAATCAAGTACAAATTGCATACATTTTGTTACAAAGTTTTTATCAGTCATATCAGACCACCAACAGTGTTGCAACAGTCTTATTTCAATCAAGGATTGAAGGGTAGTTCATCAAGACTACCTAGGGTTTCATTCTTCAATCAATTGGCTAGGTTTTGGTATACATTTTGGCCATTTTGTATGTTGTATGAGTTTTGATTTTCTAAATCAAACTATTTGATTGTAAGCTACAATCAATCTTCTATTTGTAATTAGACTGTTCATTCAATAAGAAGCCATCATCATTTTTTGGGTATATCATTCTCATGTTTTGATTGATTTGATTATAAATTTATCATTTGGTATTTTGTTTCATGTTATATTTGAATCTTTTAATCTACATCAAAATATTAAGCCGACAAGGAGGAAATTTTTTTTGGTTGAGATAAGGTAGGCTTCTTACAGTGGTATTAGAGCCCTATTCTTTCCATCCTAAAGGGTTAAGGCCATCTTATGTAGCCACAAGAGATTGGTCCACAAGTATTATACACGTAGAAGAATAAAACAACAAGCAAATCCCATTATGGATACACAACAAGACACCATGGGTGACAGAAGAATTGGTAATCCACCAAGAAATAAGCTCATAATGAAGAAAGAGAAGCATGGGATATCATGAGGGGTATTGCAGTAGGGCAACAACATGTAGCCAATGTTTAACAACAACTATACAACAAATAAATGCTCCTAGAGGACTATTTCACAAGCATGAAGACAATGGTAGTGCTATTGGGACTTCATGGGCACAAAGAACACCTACTCGCACCATTCACAAATAATGTCATGACAATGCATGATGAATGAGATCTGTTACCTCCAAAAGTAAAGGATCATTTGACCTTTGAACACTACATGAGTCAAAAAGGGGAGAAAAGTAGAGCAAGGCCAAATAGAAGGCCTAGGAATCAAAACAAGGACCTAATACATGCCACAATAAAACTCACACTTCCAATATTTGATGGTAAGGGGAAGATCACGACAAGAGCATGGATTCACAAGATGGATGCCTTTCTGACTCTACGATCTATGGCAGAGGATGAGGCAATCAAATTTTCAACCGTGTACTTAGAAGGCACTACATATGATTGGTGGCATCATGGTTTGGTTACTCAAAACCATGGATTGATCCATTCCTATGATGATTTTAGTAGGAGGTTGATAGCACGATTTGACAGGAAGGATGTGGAAGTGTATTATAGGGAGTTGGCACAACTTAAGCAAAGTGTACATATGGAGACATACATAGAAGAATTCCAAAACATTGTTGTTATGGTTCTTGATATGTTTGAGAGAAGGGTAGTCATGTTGTTTATTAAGGGTTTGAATGATAGGATAAAAGGCATAGTTAAGGCACTTAAGCCTAACACATTACATGATGTTATTCATCTCACTTTAGACCTTGACACTACATCTACTTCCTTGCAACCCGCCAAGAAGAATGTCAATAATTTCAAATCAAATTAGAAATCATTCAATAAGCCCAAGGTTAAATCTTCTTTAGCAGTCAGCGAGGAGACAAATGAACTTAGGAGGAAGAAGTTATGCTTCACTTGCAAGCAACCATGGGAACCTTGTCATAGATGCCTTGGGAAAGGAAAATCACATCTTATTGAGGTCATATCTAATGATGAGGATATCTTGAATACAAACTCAGAGAGTGAGGAGGAGCATGATGATTAGCCTCATTGAACCTAAGGAGCATGATGATCCTCAACAAGTTACTATTGCTTCAATTTCAGGAGTTCTACAATACCATTCCTTTCGTATGAAAGTAGTTCTAAATGGATAGAATTTTTTCTATTTGGTTGATAGTGGAGCCATGCATAAATTCATTGATGAAGGGTTGGTGGCTAGGAGAGGTCTTCATGCCGAGGAGTTTCCAGGTTTTCAAGTGATAGTGGTTGATGGAGTTGGCATGAGTTATACCAGGAATGTCTCACAACTAAGCATATAGATGGGAGATTACACATTGATAGATGACTTCTGTATGCTTGGTCTAGGTGAGATGGATGTGGTGTTAGGCATCTAATGATTCAATCTCTTGGGAGGTACGTTCAAGATTTTTAGAGGATGGAGTAGGAGTTCATAGTAGATGGAAAGAAAATTGTGTTGAAGGCTTTATCATATGGGAAGCCTAGAGTAATTTTAGTTAGGAGGATGGAGACACTATTCAAGCATGGAGATATGGCATGGGAAACCTAGTGCTTCATTTCATCTAAATATGCTTCTAGTGACATGCCACATCATCATGTGGATATTGATAAGTTTTTGGATAGGCGTAGTATTGTGTCTAGTGACATACCTCCTTGATTACCTCATGATCATGGATTTGAGCATGTCATAGAGATGGAGTAGGGCTCTAATCTCATCATTACAACACCATATAGACATCCCAGGCATTTCAAGGAAGAGATAGAGAAAACAATTAAGGAGTTGCTTGATTGTAGGGCCTTGAATAAAAAGACCATAAAAAATAGGTACCCTATACCCAAGATCGATGAGCTTCTAGATGAGCTACATGGAGCTATGTATTTCTCCAAGATTTATCTCAGATCAAGATATCCTCAAATTCATGTTCAAAAAAAAGATGTTCACAAGACAACATTTAGATGCCATTTTGGGCAGTATGAGTTTCTTGTTATGCCCTTTGGACTCACTAATATGCATACTACATTCCAATCTTGTCTGAATCATATATTTAATGAGCAGTTGTGTAAGTTTGTTTTGGTATTCTTTGATGACATTGTTATATTTAGCAAATCTTGGGAGGAGCACCTTAGACATCTTGATGAGGCAATTGGCATCATGGAGGCTCAATCATTGTTTTCTAAGGCATCCAAATGTGAGATTGGACTACAAGAGATTCTCTACTTAGGCCATGTGATTGGGGCTAATGGAGTTTAGGTGCACCAAGAGAAGATTTGAGCTATACTAGATTGGCCACCTCCAAGGAACATTTATGATTTGTAAGGTTTCTTGGGATTATGCATTTACTACAAGAGATTTATTAAGGGGTTTTCAAAGTTGGTAACACCTCTTAAAAATCTTACCAAGAAGGGTGCATTCAATTGGACATATGAGGCACAAGTAGTATTTGTTCAGCTCAAGGATGTTATGAGTTCTTGTCATGTGTTGGCACTACTTGATTTTACTCGGTCTTTTGTTTTGGAGTGTGATGCTTCAGGAGAAGGCCTAGGAGCCTTATTGATACATAATTTTCATCCCATTGTTTATGAGAGTAGGAAACTATGGGGTGTAGAGAAGTTATATTCCACCCACAATAAGGAGATGTTGGCCATCATGCATGTGTTGTCCAATTTTAGACAATACTTAGTGGGTGGAAAATTTGTGGTTAGGATAGACCACAATAGTTTGAGATACTTAGGGTAGAAGGACCTTAATGATCAACAACAAAAGTGGGTCAATAAGATACATGCCTATGATTTTGACATTGAGTATTTTAAGGGCAAGAAGAATGTGGTTGTTGATGCTCTTTCCAGGAGGCCTTCCCTTTGCTCTTTGAGTGAGATATAAGTAGATTAGAAGTCTTGACTATTAGTTGAGTATTCTAAGTCTACATTTGCATGTGAGCTCATGGATGGACAAATCTAGGATGATAGATATCAAGTTGTGGATTATGTGATCTATTATAAGGATAAAATATTCCTAGTACTTGAGTCCAAGCTCAAACAATATATATTACGATCCATTAATGACACACCTACAACATGACATCCAAGTTTCTTCAAAACCTACAGATAAGTCAAAAAGAGATTCTCATGGAAGGGTCTCAAAGATAATTTCATGTAGTATGTTATAGAGTGTTTGAATTTTTAACTCAATAAGTTTGAGCATACTTTCCCAACAGGACTTTTGCAGCCATTTCCTATTCTAGAGTAGAGGTGGGAGATTATATCTATAGATTTCATTATAGGTCTTCTGAAGGTTCGGGGATGATATTGCATATTTATAGTTGTTGACAGGTTGATCAAATATGCACACTTCTACGCTATACCATTTGACTATTCAGCCCCATAGGTGGTAGAGTTATTCTTTTGAGAGATGTTTTTATTGCATGGCCTTCGTAAGACCATAGTGATCAAGACAACAAGTTTCTCAGTGCTTTTTGGAAAGAGCTTTTCTGATTAGCTGGTACCGAGTTGACACCGAGCACCAGTTACCACCCTCAAACGGATGGGAAGACATAGATTATCAATAAATTGATTAAGGGTTATCTTCACAATTATGTTGTTGGGCAATAGTGTGCTTGGATCAGGTGGTTGTGGGTGATCCCACAATAGTGGTTTACACTTTTTTGGACATCTTGATTTTTGCTATAATCATATATTTTTATAAAATATAATGATTTAAGCATTGAAAAGTTCCATTTAAAATATTCCAATTGAAGAGGGTTTGATGAAACCACCTTAGATCAAACCCCCTTGGATAGAACCCTGTTAGTTTAAAACCATAGCTATAACGGAGTCTCCTTTAAACCTATCAAATGCTGATAAAAAACCACTTTTTATTTACCTTCTGGGGGATCAAATAGATTCATTTAAAATTTATTTTTTGTAAGTATGTATTCCTTATTATAAGTTTCTCCAAAAAGTATAATTTTAAATATATTTAACTTGATTATTATATATATATTTTTTGTGAATGTAGGTTTTTCACCAAAAATAAAGCTCTATGTTTTGTACATATGGAAAAATAGTAGATTACCAAAATAAAATTCTGAAAAATATGTTTGTGCTATATATTTATGTCCTTGATCCATCGAAAAAAATAAAATTCAATTTTGATACATACAAAAAAAGTTATGTAGTATATAGTCTACCTATGTCTAAATTGTAATTGGCTTGATTTTAAAACTTGATTAAGAAAAAATAATCCAATAAAACACTATAAAACCAAATGGAAGTACTATATATCATAGTTACAAATCTAAATTCTAAGATTTTATAATTTAATCCTTCGTAGAAAAAAATTATGTTGTATATGGTGAACACCACTCTTTAAAAATGGTGTTTATTGTTAAAAGCTAGTTTTCAAAGGAGATGGAAAGAGGAATGAAATATGATTCCAATTTATTTTTTTAAAATATATTTAGAATCTACAGACAAAATGTAACAAATCACTAGTTTACATCATCTTCAAATTCCTCATGGTTTAGTAGCTATAGGTGCCTGAAAGTGTGAAGATTTAGTTAAAAAAAATCAGGTCAATGTCTAGTTTGGCCAAAAATTATAAACCAGTATTGTGGGATCGCCCTTGTACTTAGGAGAATATTGTTATAATACCACCTATCATATGTCAATTGGAATGTATCCAGTCAGGGCGTTGCATGGATATGATGCATTATCTTTCATGGACCTAGCCTTTGATGTCAGTAGAGCTCCTCAAGCCAATGGGTTATTGCAGGATACTCAAGACATCCTTAAGGTACTTAAGGATAATATTCAGCAAGTACAAAATCAATAGAAAATGTATGCTGATAGACACCGTGTGGAGAAGACTTTTGAGGTAGATGACTTGGTTTTCTTGCGCTTTCATCCCTATAGATAGAGTACCTTGAAGAGAAGTGGTGTGAAAAAACTCAAGCCGAGGTAATATGGTCCCTACAGGATTGTGAGGAGAGTTGGGGAGGTAGCCTATGAGCTTGACTTACTAGCAGGCAGCAGAATACATAATATTTTTCATGTGTCATGCCTCAAAAGGGCGTTGGGACAACATGTGGTTGCTTCTCTAGACCTTCCACCCCTTGATGAGGAAGGTGTTTTGATATTATATCGTAAGTCCATTGTTGATATAAGGGAGTGTAAGTTGCAAAACAAGGTGATCAAAGAATATCTCATCAAATGGAGAGACCTACCATTAAAGGATGTTACGTGGGAAGGAGAGAGGAAGAGAGAGTGATAGTGGGAGAGGGAGAAGTAGAGGGAAAGAGAGGAATAGGAAGAGGGGGAGAGAGAGATGGGGAGGGGGAGGAGCAAGGGGGAGAGAGAGGTGGAGGGGGGAGATAGAGATACATAGAGAGAGATGAGGGGAGGGAGAGAGGAATAGGGGGAGGAAGGGAGGGAGAGAGACATAGATAGAGATATAGACATAAAGAGATAGAGATAGAGACAAAGAGAGATAGAGAGAGACATAGAGGGAGAGATAGAGCAAGGGGGATGGAGGGAGAGAGGGATAGGGGAGGGAGGGAGATATACATAGATAGAGATAGAGATAGAGAGAGACAAAGAGAGAGAGAGGGAGAGATAGAGAGAGGGGGAGGGAGGGAGAGATAGAGATAGAGATAGAGATAGAGAGAGAGAGAGAGGAGAGAGGAGAGAGGGAGAGAGGAGGAGAGAGGAGAGGGAGATGGAGTGGGAGGCGGGAGATAGAGGGAGGGAGAGAGAGATGAAGAGAGAGAGAGAGAGGGAGAGAGAGAGAGAGAGAGGGAGAGAGAGGGAGGGAGGAAGAAAAATAGAGAGAGGGGGGGAACAAAGGAAAGGGAAGGGAGATGGGAGAGAGCAAGAGAGGGGGGAGGGGGAGGTGGGAGAGATACGGGGGAGGGGGGATATGAAAGAGAGAGGGGTAAGGGAGAGGTAAGGGAGAGATAACGAATGGGAGAATGAGAGTGAGAGAGGGAAGGGGAGAGGGAGAGAGAGAGGTTGAGAGGGAGAGAGAGAGGGGGGAGGGAGGGAGAGGGGGAGGGAGAATAATGTAGGGACTTCCAAAGGTCATAATTTTTTACTCGTATTATTTTTTGAGCTCATTTTTTATAGGGAAACGCATTATGAGGAGTTGTTTGAATTGTTGACTGAGCTTAGCTCAGTATGTGGAAATTTTGACACATTTTTTTGGGTCGAGTTCTTTCATCTGGGCCCTTAAAATCAACTTTTAGTATTTTTTTAGTTTCTAAAAAGTTATTTTCTTTAATAACTTGGAACTCATGTTTCTAGTTTGAACTCTAATTTGATAATTCATGTCACCATAGTGTTAGGAATTTTTTGGGAAAATCTAGACTCAAAGGGAAGGAGAGAGGGAGATAGGGGGGAGGGAGGGAGGGAGGGAGAGAGAGATGGAGAGAGAGAGAGAGAAGGAATGAGAGGGAGAGGGAGAGGGAGAGAGAGTGAGAGAGAGAGGTTGAGAGAGGGAGGGAGGGAGATGGAGAGGCAGAATGATATAGGGACTTTCGAAGGTCATACTTTTTGACTCAAATGTCCATTTTGGCTCAATTTTTACAATGAGATACATGTGTTATGAGTTGTTTGGATTGTGGACTAAGCTCAGCTTGGTAGATGACCATTTCGACACATTTTTTTAGGCCAAATTCTTTCATCTGGGCCCTCAAAATTAGCTTTAATTATTTTATTTTAGTTTTTAGAAAGTTGTTTTCTTTAATAACTTATAACTCATCCTTCCAATTTGAATTCTAAGTTGAAAATTCATGTCACCATAGTGTTGGGAATTTTTTGGGAAAATATAGATTCAAAGGGAACGATGGAGAGAGATATGGGGGGTGAGAGAGGTTGAGAGGGAGGGAGGGAGGGAGGGAGGGAGGGAGAGGGGGAGGGAGAATGATAAGACTCAATAACAAAATTTATGCTAAATAATAATTAAAATATAATATAAATTTTAATAGTTTAGCTTTTAATGAATATAATTTGAAGCATAACTAAATTTATATAGTAATTATGTTAAATAATAATTATAATATAATTATATATTTTTTTAATTAAAAGGCCAATAGCCCATATATCTATTGATGGTGTTTTTATGCACTTCTCAACACAGGTCATGCATAGATGCATTACCTCTCTTGAAAGACAATCTTCCACAATCAGATTGCTGAACACTATCCCAAGGTCTCTCAGATGTCAAGTCATGACAGTGCTTGGAATATATCAGTTGTTTGATGTGATTTGATGGAATCACAAGGCGGTCTTACGAAAGTTAAAGTTGTAGGAAAATCGGGTCTATGAACGGAGTTCTTCAAATAGGGAATTACTGCACTTTGTTCCAGGTTCAAACAACAGTCTTGAACTCCATTATTTTGTTGGATTTGGAATTACAATTTGCAATGAACCTTAGCACAAATTATTTCTTAAAAAAAAGGAAAAGAGGTAGGGAAGAAGGAAGGTTCCTGGACCTACAACTACCGATGAACAGTGATCATGGAGGTTCTTGTTGTGGATAATTTCCTAAAATATGATTTCACTTAGCCAAAATTCTCACAGTATCATGAAATCTATGTTATCTTCTAAGGACTGCAGATATTCATCATTCATTCACCATGTAAATGTGAACAAAGATAAAGTTTAGGGAGCAATTGTGGAATTATAGTCCAAACTAACTTTACACAGTCACCTACCGACAACAAATAACCAAAAGTATGGACAAGGAAAGCATACACACAGCAAAAAACTTCATAACCAAAGACAACATACTAAATCTACCAAAGTCAAAGGATAGCAAAATAACTTAAAGTAAAGTTTTAACTAATGGGAGAAGAATCATGAAGCATGTGGAGAAACCCAAAATACACTAAGAAATGACTGTATATTCTATTGCAATTTCTGCATCATGCCTTTACAACAACTCAACTCTCTTAAAATGAGAGGAGGAGAGCCCCATTTATAGTTTTCAAAAAGCAAAATGAGTGGCCAAGATTCAATTCTATTGTGTGGCCAAGATTCACTTTACACTAGGGTTTCACCTACCCCCAAATATATCACATTTTTAAAACATCATTTGTCTTTTTCCCTAATTCCTCATCTAGTGGCAACACTATAGCAGTTTTGTCTTTTTGTCATTTTCCCTTTGTTGCAGCTATTCTTTTAGAAACTCATCATCAATGATAGGGTTTCCCTCGTGCTTCTTCAAAGTTGCATACCCAACGAAGCTCAGGATCATTGGCTGAAGCTTGTCCACCTCCATGATGTCCGATCGTAGCACCTGGTAACTCCATTATTGGGAGTTGTTAATGAGCTTCTTCCAGTCGTCGTCATACTTGGCCTCATTGCTTCTAAAAAGCTCTGACTGGGCGAAGGCTCAAGTAGCAAAACTCATGAAATTTGTGGTAACTTCAGCCGACATCCCATTTTCCATGTTCTTCAAGAAGTGAGGCTTTATGCTCTTTGGATTAATTTCAACGGTAGGTAGCTTGTACCCCATCATCAGATTGAGGTATCGAGCGCAATCTCCTCTGGCCTCCTTGGCCCATTCGATATCCAAAATTACCCATTCTAGGATCTGCTCCAGCTTTCCCTTTCGATGATCAAAATCCCATTTCCATACATCCACTAACTAGTGGTCATCATCCTTGAGGGAAAGGTCCTTCTCCCAAACCTCACTTGGCAACGCGAGTATGGCCTCAATTTTTGGGTAAGCTGCTTTGTACTTCCTCAAGAATTCCACGTAGACCTGCCTCATGCCCTCAAGTGTTCTCTGCACTTCCAAGAACTTATTTTCTATTCGGATAGCCAAGTTGATGCTCGTATTTCCCATGTCTAAGACCTGTTGGAACCAATGTTATGTAGTCTTATCCAAGTTCATTCTCCTTTCCAACTTATTGATCTGCTCTTGAGACAATAGCTGAGGCGGGGCCAATGACATGGTGGGCTGCTCATCCGGGGATGACCATTGTTGAATATAGGCCATCAGATCAGCCACCTATGCTTTAAGTTCCTCCTTTGAAACCTTATCCTGCTAGATAAGGTGCACCACCGTGGCGATCGATTCCTTGAGGTGGTCAACCTATTGCTCCCTAATGGCTACTCCCAAGTCGATGGTGGAGATGTTATAGGTCACTCCTTGTTCTCCAACCACCGACATTGCTATTTGTACTGCCCTAGATCCGGAGGCATCCATGGTTACTTTTGATCTAATTTTTGGCCTTTTCTCCTTCTTAGTGCTTATCTGTGCTTTAGCCAATATTGCTTCTAGCCTTGCCCTAGGATCTTTTAGGGAGGGAGTCTTTTGCCTAAGCTAATTCCCCAACCAATTGGGTATCTGGGGCCCCTCCTTGGGTGATTCATGTTGAGCCTTGCTGCTCTCCACCTCAAGTTCAATGGTTTTAACAACAAGGGCCTCCTTCTCAACCCCTACATCCTCCTTCTCCTCGTCGAAGTCCTATTTGAGCATTATACGTTTAGTGGGAGACTTGGTGAGCAATTTCTTTTTAGAGGGATCTTCCCTTTCAGTATCCTTTTCCTCCTCATCCTGATCATACTCATGTTCCCTGGGCTTATCTTCCTATTTATCTTCATAGAGGGATGTTTCCTCGTCATGCTCCGGGGTTCGACCATGTCTTTTAGCTGGAGATCTGCTGGCCCCAGTCTCCGGAGCAACAAATCCTTCAATCATAGGTTGCCCTACAACCTCTTGGTCCTCGATCTCCCTGAGCTGTTTGCTCCATTCTGCATCGAGCTCTAGATCATTTGTCTTGGATTAATTATGTGTCCAAATCTTCACTTCCTTCATTGGAAGATTCGTAGGCCACCTCATCGATTTCCCGGTGCTCAAACATCGGGTGCTCATGGTATATAAAATCTTCATCTTTGTGCCTCCTTGCATCCTCTAGCTACTGTCGCTCAAGCTCATCGGATATCTACATTGTTTCCTCCATTCTTGGTGCTTCGGTAGGGGGAGGGAGAGTTGGAGTGTTGGCCATAGCCTGGGCTATTGCAACTTGTACTATTGGACTTGTAAGCATCCCTGAAAGCTCGGAGGGCACATTTTGCATGTACTTTACGAAGGACTCTGGGAGACTTAGGGCAGGAATTGTAGTAGTAGAAGTGATGGAAGGGAAGGAGACATAGAGGATGAAGAGACCGACGAGGTCATGGAAGAGGACGAATCCACCGATATGAACCGCACGATCGAAGAAGTGGAGGCAAGATGGACAAAGATATCCATTGCAGGTGGAGAGGAAGAAGATACTGCAAGCAACGTAGGTGGGACAGTGGTAATGGTGGTAGAAATTGTAGTAGATGGAGACCTTGGTGAGTCAGACTCTTCCTCTCTGCCCTCGAGGAGCGGTTCTTCAGGTATGATCGGCATCTCCACAAATCCGGTTGTTTTTCTTTGCTTTTTGGAAGGCTCACCCTTCGAAGCCTTTTGGGCATAAACCTTTGGGTTTGGCACCTACTCACCAGCCTCCTTTCTCTTTTTGGTTTTGACAGATGGTGGGGATTTTGAATTTTCCCCAGTTGTAGTAGTAGTCACCTCACCATCAGAGCCATTTGGCTCACTTTCGAGTCCCTTGAATGTTAAGGCAACTCCTTGTTGTTTCATTCAGGCCACTTGTTGGTTGATTCACGCCTTCATTCGAATCTCCACGGGCTTGGTGAGTATGTCGAGGTCATCAACCTCTTGCTCATCCCAATCAATCATCGGAAATGGAAAATTGGTGATGACACTATATCCCGGATCGATCACCGTAATCTCATCCTCTTCAAGCTGATCTAGAACAAGACACAAGTTGAATCTTCACACGTAGAGGGCAGTCCTACGCATATAGTGTCGCAGCCGTACTTCAAGATCATCTTTGTAATTGGCCCAAAAATCCTCAACATTGTGGAGGTGGGCATACTCACGTCCTGGTGCCTTTCTGATATGACCATATGGGTCCATTCGAGGCCAAGCTATATAATGCCTTAAGTGGTACTTGGCCAACTCCTGTTTCGAATACCCCACACATTGGGAGGTATGAATCTTGTACATTTCTTGACCAAGGCCAATAGGATAAGGTGTCCCTGCTAGATGTTTATGGCTCACGATATTATGAATGTGTTGCAGCTCCCAAGTTAGCTCCAATAGTATGATCTGGTCATCTGGGTATCGGGGCAGCTTGTTCGGCCTCTCAATGAATCCTTGAGCACGAATGTAAGTGAACTTAGGGCACTGTATGTATAAGAAGGTGTAATTCCTGAGGAGGGCTCTGGCACTGTGGGATACTCTTCTCTGAAAATCTCCTCCAAGCAACCGGATGATGTAGGCGATGAAGGCATCATTTACCCTATAGTAGTCCCTCTTGAAGTTCATATATTGTAGCTGAGGGTATCTGTCATAAGGCTTGAGCTCCCTCCCTGGCACTACATTGGGCATCGTGTTCAATCCATGATAATGTCGCTGATCAGCAAGCGAATAAACCAGTTAGGACATCATGTAGAACTTTGATGTCTTCTTGACACTGATAAATTGCTCATGAAAGTAATTGTTGATTATTTCTCCCCAATCAAAGGCAATGTTACCATGGAGAATTTTCTCCACAAAGTATAACATCCACTCCTAGAAGAAGGCCGCAACAGGAAGGCCCATTACTCTACTTAGTAAGGTAACGAGGTCATGGTAATCCTCGAAGAAATCGTTGCGAAAGAGCTCTTGCGGGAGTTTGCCAACACTACCCCATTTGTCCTTTAACTAGTACTGATGGTCCTTCTCCCACAATGCTTTGCATTCTTCTATAGTTAGGTTCTTCATACTTTCAAAGGTGGGGATGTGGAAGGTTGTAGTTATCCCAAGAGGGGACATGTCTGCAAGGATGTTTCCATCTTTATCCACTATGGTTCTTGTTTGGGGTTGATATGCTTCCCAGCATGCCATTACTAGTTCGGGGGCCACCAAAGATGGCGGGAAGCCTGCAGCCTTAGCAAGTCCATTGCTTCTGATAAATTTTGCATTTTCTATTTTCAGATCCACCCTGACCCTCTGTGTAAATTCATCAATATCGACATGCCCGATATTGGTATCTGTGATGTCTCTCCAAAGGGTGGTGATCCTAGATTGTAATGGCACCCCCTAGAATTTGAACTTAATCTGATCCTTATCCTCCTTGCCTCGGGGTGCCTTGGCAGTTCCTTTTCCATTTTCCTTTACGACACCGGAGGTTTCTGCATCAGATTCCATAAATCCTGTACAAAGAGACATGAATCAGTGACATTAAACATGGAAAAGCGGCCTCGTACAAATCCTTGCACATTAAGGTTAGATCCACAATAGTCATTTATATTTGATAAACTCCTAACACTTGATAAAACACCAGAAGGAAGCAAAACAGGCAATCCGGGTTCCCAGGGTTGGAATTCCCTTGGTAGAATGTCATTTAGAAGGGCAAATGAGGCAAGACACTCCCAATGATTTTTTCGGTCTTGGATTTGATCAATGAAGGGCTGATGTGAAAGAAGACCGAATTTTAGGAAGTGGGTCGAAGTTCGTTTTGGATTTGGAGGTCATTTGAGCCTTCATTTAGGCATTCGGGTTTTAGCAGTAGGAAGGCCGTTTGGAATGATGTAGGGAGGATGGCACTCCGGGCGGTAGGGTCTGGAGTTCGGTTAGATGTTAAGGGACAGACATGTGAAATGGTGAAATGCAGGCAACAATTCAGGGATGGAAGTCCGAAGGTTAATCCCTGGAGGTAGATTTATCAATTAGAAAAGCCCAGCGGCGAATCCAAGGTCGGGGCCCGGAGGCCGGAAAGATGGCCAAGTTCGGCCATTTGGAACAGCGAAACCGAAACGGAATCCCAAAGATGGAATTTCGGAGTTCGGAGTTCGGACAACGTTTGGACATTGTGATAGCGCTTTAAATTTTATGCTCGGCAAAAGGGGGACCGAGGTCCGGGTCTTGGAAAGACGTCCCGAGACAGCCATTCTAGATGGTGAAAGTGACACGAAATTTTGGAGGTCGGGGTCTAGAGGCAATTTAGACATTTAGTTTTCCTGCAATTCTTGAGATGGACATCTCGTGCCCAGGGTTCGAGGGTTGAGAAGACGCTCGAGGAAGGCCGTTTGGAACGATGAAGACACAATGGAAACTCAGGAAGGGAATTCTAGAGGCCGGGACCCGGAGGTGCGATGGACATTGTCATTTTCTAAGTTCAAATTTGTGTTTGTGCACGAACAACCATAGAGAGGTCTGAGCCCGAGAAACGTCGTTGACTATTCCGAAGAATAGCGACAAAGGGGTCAAGTTCCGAAGGTGGATTCCAATGGTTTGACATGGTATTTCTTGATTTTAACTGGTGGGTTTTGAGCCAGGGGCACTACACTACCATTTTTTAGTTCATTTTATCTTCCCCTTAAGATTTTTAGTTTGAATCCTTGAAAAAGAAGGAAGACGAGGCTGGCGGTGAACTTACCTCGAATTCTTGGAGAAGCTCGATGCCAAAATCCTTCCTAATGGCAAAACAGGTGCTCGGGCGTGAAGGCAGAAAGAGCTAGGGCCGACGGGCTTTCAAAATTTCACGTTGTCATGTGAAAATGACGGGTGAAAATTTGTTTAAATAGCCAAACTTGCAATTAATGCCACAATTGAATGCTCTGTACAGCAGCAGGTAACTTTGGTGAGTTCAAATTTTTCAAGAGGTGGCGGGTGATCTGGAGTTCGAGGGTTAGAAAGACGTCAAGCCAAGGCCATTTCAAAAATCTATCAAGTGGAGTGTAAACAGCGACGGGAGATCCAGGGTCCGAGGTTCGGGAAGACGGAAGCTAGTGGTTGTTTGGAACGATGAAGTCCAAAGGGAAACCCAGGAAGGGAATTCTGGCTTGTTGGGCCTGAAGGGCCGGAAAGATGTCGTACAGCTGTCGTTCGGAATGACAGAACTAGGATGGAAATCCGAGAGGGGAAACCTGAGGGTCTGGGCCCAGATGGCGCCATGGATGTCAGAAAGGAATTCTAACAAAGGAAACCCAAAATGATTTAAGATTTTAGCATTTTTCAACAGGGCAATTTGGTCAATCTTAAAATGTGACTTTTGAGAATATGTTGACCTTTTTGGTTACAAAAATAAGCACGCAAAACAAGGTGAAACAAAAAGGACCCGACAATCAAAAAGAGGGAAGAGAGGGTCCCCGTTCCTAACAGGGCGTGTGTGTGATAGGCACAAAAATATCTATATTAATATATAATAGGCATACATTAAAGATAAAACATTTGTTATGCTGCTAGTATATGCCTACAACATTGTTTTGCATATAAAAATGAATCCCAAATGACAACCCAAAACCCATGGTAGCCCAAGAAAATAATCAAAAACATGAAAGATTGAAGATGCTAAAAGATTCTCTGCAATCAATTTACTTTCACCATATTATGCACTTTACATGACTTAAAATATTGTGCACTCAAAACCTAAACACCTATTCACTCTATTTTATGTTTGATCAACTGCAATACCCTTGCCTTCAACAATTTTCATTTTCAAAACTCTCTCCATCTTGATACATACCTATGTAAAGAGTATCTCTGTCTTTTCATATATGTTGCCTTCACATTTAATCAGTCCTTTATGCCAACTGTCACACCCTTCAGTATGCATCCAACAAGCCATCTCTTTAAATTAAAAAAAACCATTGCACAACTCTCTAAAGATTATAAAAAAAACATGCATGAAAAAGCCATGAATAACTACCCCCACTATTCTTGATCACTACTATCTTTGTTGCCAAAACTTGTGGTCTATATTGTGAACTCTCAACTAATGCCTTCAAAAATATTTTTTACATTGTTCCGCAATAATCGTATACATGAAATATGACAAGTTGTAATCCTGTACATAATACATAGCACTTAGTTACATTGTTCCACAGTAATCTGGGAGCTTTGTGTTTAGAACGGGCACTAATTGTTCCTCTCAAATGTTGAGCAAAATGACAGTTTGTAAGATGTACAGAAGGTTGGTCTCCTCTAACATAAAATTGACTATTGCTGATCACATGCTCTTTTATTCACTATTCTCATGCTTTTGTGTAAGGCTTGGACTCATGGATAAGACTTTCCTAAGTCTTTGCAAAGTGACTACCCCATATGTTCAAACATTTTTTTGTTCTTGAAACTCAAATGCCTTAAAGTTTTCCTTGCATAAGGATTGACAACACATTAATAATGACTATATTGTCGATACTCAAACAATGACCTATTGCCATACACATAATGAATAGTGCTTACACTATCCTTACGTAAGCATACCACATCCACCTTTGCTCCCTTCATAAATTAGTAGAACAAAAAAATCTTTTTGTATCCTCCAAAAATCTTCACTGGCATCACGATTCCAACAAACACAAGAATTTAAAACTTAAGCAACCTCACTCAAATTATGTTGATCTTGTACAATACCTCTTTCCTTTGAAATGATGTCCCCACATATTAGTAAGTGGCGTCCCAAATTGAAAACATGCCTTATTTAATATACTTTGATCTTATTCTTTTGATTACAATTCGGCTCCATCACATTCTTAAAATTTTACAACCTAAAGATCCTAGTGTCAGCTTTACCCATTTTGTTTCTATTCAAATAGTCGGTTGCATAACCAATATCTTTACTTTTCCAATGGCTGAGAAGGGCCTCTTCAGTGTTAGAACAAAAGATGAATGAACACAAAACAAAACAAAAGAAACATAATTCCTTGTAGTTAAATTGATCATTGTCCCTTGAAGAAGCACTATACCAATTATGTCTCAACAATTCACAATGTTTTGTATCCATTGTGAGTATAAGATACATGTTATCAGTTGAAAAGGTATTGTCATATTGCAACAAATGTAGATGTTTCCATTAAATGTAGCTAAAGGCCAAAAATAAACACAATTCCATGTAGCTAAACTACTCATTGTCCCTTGAAGGAGCATTGGACCAATTATTTTTCAACCCTTCACAATATTCTATGTACTATCAAATTCATCGCAATGATATCCCCCCTAAACCCATTATAAGTAGAAGATGCATGTTATCAGTTGAAAAGGTACTGTCATATTGCAACAAATACAGATGTTCCCATTCATCATGACTAAAGGCTATTTAGGATAGTACTACTGGCACCAATTCTTGCTTTATAATAACAAGAGTTGGGGAAATTCATGAATTTGTTCCATGTTATTTTGCACTGCCACCTTCGATGAGTCGCAACCCATGCTTGCAAGACAATCTACTAGTTTATTGCCTTCATGATAGGTATGTGTGATTAAATATGCCTGAAATTTGACTAATAACACCCAAACTTGATGAAGAATATACTTTAGCCCCCAATTGTGTATTTTCCTCTCTTTACAAGTGTTCACAACTATGAGAGAATCCCCTTCTACTTGAGTATTGGAGATGCCCATTTTTAGAGTTATTTCAAGACCCAACAAAACTATTGTAGCTTTTGCAACATTATTGGATCCATATGGAAGGTGTGATGAGCTTAAATCAATGATCCAAAAAGAAACACAATTATTTCTAGCTAAAATACTCATTGTCCCTTGAAGGAGCACTGGACCAATTATTTTTCAACCCTTCACAATATTCTATGTACTATCAAATTCATCACAATGATATCTCCCCTAAACCCATTATAAGTAGAAGATACATGTTATCAGTTGAAAAGGTATTGTCATATTGCAAAAAATGTAGATGTTTCCATTCATCATGACTAAAGGTTGTTTAGGATAGTACTATTGGCACCAATTCTTGCTTTATAATAAAAAAGAGTTGGGGAAATTCATGAATTTGTTCGATGTTATTTTTCACTGCCACCTCCAATGAGTCGCAACCCATGCTTGCAAGACAATATGCTAGTTTATTGCCTTCAAGATAGGTATGTATGATTAAATATGCCTAAAATTTGTCTAATAACACCCAAACTTGATGAAATACTTTAGCCCCCAATTGTGTATTTTCCTCTATTTACAAGCATTCACAACTATGAGAGAATCCCCTTCTACTTGAATATTGGAGATGCCCATTTTTAGAGTTGTTTCAAGATCCAACAAAACTGTTGTAGCTTCTACAACATTATTGGATCCATATGGAAGGCATGACGAGCTTAAATCAATTATAGAACCTAGATTGTTCCTAACACAGACACCTACACCTGATATTCTAGGGTTTCCCCTTGAAGCACCATCAAATTTTAACTTTAGAAAACCTGGTTGCAAATGGATCCATTTAATTGAACTCCTATCCAATTCAACTTGTTTGGTTGATGTAAACTTCCCAAAAATGGGAGAACAATATTTTTCCTATTTTACAAGATAGATACATCCCAAACTATAAATAAGGAAGCAATATTTTTATGCTTTTGAACATATGAGTTAACAACCTCTGATATTTCCTTTTCTATCTTGTAGATAATCAAATGCATTGAAGAAATGTCTTTCCTAAAAATTGAAAGGTTTCACTCTCACCATATGTGCCAAATTACTAAAGAAGGAATGACAGTCCAAATGCAATCAAAAAATGAATTCTTATAAAGAATTGGCTTGCTTTGAAAAAGATCCCACAAGGAATTTGGAAAAGGAAAGTGCAAATTTAACTTACTTCTAATAAACTCCCAACAATTTTTAGCAAATTTGTATTGGATAAATAGATGGTCAAAATTTTCAAACTCATTTTGACACAAATGATAGATAAAGGGATCAACTATTTTCATTTGTGACAACCTATCACTGGTCAGGACCCTTTTCTCAAAAATAACCAAGCGAAACTACCCACCTTAGGTAGAATCTTGTCATTCCAACAAAATGAGAATGCTCTTTGTGGTGCCCATTGCTCTTTCATTTGGGTTAATGCTTTATAAACTTGCTTAACTAAATATATACCACTTTTTGATAGTGCCCAAATTATCCTTTTATTAGCTTCTGAAAGATAAACAATCTTGTCCATAAGTATATGATGCAAAAGATGAAATTGTTGTGGAGAGACCGCAGAGCTAGAGTAGACCTTCCAACTTTCTCTACCTATTAGAACATCTATAGACTAGAAATAGTTTAAGAATGATTCACCCCATTCATTAAATAAATCTTTTTTAACTACTTGCAACTCTGGTAAACTTTGAAGGGGTGGAAAGCCATTCCACGAATCTGACCAAAAATTTACACTTTTCCCATTCTAGATTTCCCATGCAACATAATTAATAACAACCTTCCTACATGAGATTATAAATTTCCACATGGAAGAGCCCTATGGAAGATTGAAATGGTGAGAATTCTAGATGGACACGCTGAATCCAGATATCTGGTTTGCATCATTTTGCACCACCTTGCTTCCGGTTTTTCATATAATTGTCATACTAGCTTTGCATCAAAGCCTTATTAGGAACTGGCATGTTATGCAAGTTTGCACCCCCTTACTTCTTATCCATACGCATACTTGTTAAGGATATAAGAGGCACCTTTTTCTGCTCATTTATATTACCTTTCCATATGAAGGACCTTATTATTTTCTCTATTTCCAAGATCATTGACTATGGAGCCTTAAGAACTGCAAGAAAATAATTGGGAATTGATGCCAAAACTATTTTTACTAACAGGATCTTTCTAGACAATAAAATCCATCTATCTTTCCACATGAGAATGACTACCTTTAGCCTTTCAATTACCTTACTATAATATGTCACTTTAGAGGGACCCATAAAAAATGGGATACCTAAGTATTTGCATGGAATATTTTCTTTTTGGAACCCAAGAATTTTAATGATTTTTTGACTTAAAGCATACTTGGTGTTGAAAAAATAAATTTTAGAGTTGGTTGCATTAATTTTTTGCCCAAAAGAAGAAGAATATTTATCTAGCACCTCTTTCACTAGATAAGTTACTGCAATTGTTGCTAAAGTGAATAACAAAGTATCATTTGCAAACAGTGAATGAGTCTCAATGATATCAATAGAATTGATTTTTACACCCTACCAGAGACCTTGCCTTTATTCTTGAAGAATATATATGCTTAGGGATTCTACCATGATGATAAATAGAAAAGGGGACAAAGGGCCCCCTTGTCTCACACCCTGAGTGGCACTAAAATAACCTGAAGGAGAACCATTAACGATGATAGCAAACTTTGCACTAGCCAAACATGACTTAACCCAATGGCACCATTTACAAGTGAAACCAAATTTAGTTAGGACATCATTCAAAAATCCCCAATCAACTTTATCATATGCCTTCAGCATGTCTAGTTTGACTACAAAAGATGACACTTGTAATGAATGAATAGAGTGAAGTGTTTCATGAGCAATTAGAGCCCCTTTGAATGTTTCTCTTACCGAAATGAAACCACCTTGCTCTTGAGATATGATCTTCAGTATAATAGGTTGTGGTCTAAGGTAGATTGTCTTTGTAAATATCTTGTATATTGTATTGTAGAGTGAAATTGGCCTAAAGTCTATAAATGATTCTAGATCTTTTACTTTAGGCAGAATTGCAATATTTGTAATATTATATTGCCTAAGCATAGACCCTATTCTCCTAGACTCATCCAAAGTCCATAAAAGGTCATAACACAAAAAAGTCACAACATTTCTAAAAAACACAGCTATGAAGCTATCTAGTTCAGGCGCCTTGTTCGAGGCCAAAGAGAAAACCACTCTTTTTACTTATTCCATGGTAAAGGGCTTCATCAACCTATCATTATCCTCTTTACATATAAGTTTTGGGATGGCCTCTAAAATTTCCTTTGCATGGTTACTACTTTGAGGACATTTATTTTTTAGGGGCTAATAGCAAATATGAGAAGAACTTGACTCCTTTTTTAATGTCCTCTTCATTTGTGAGCCAATTACTAGATGACAACTGCTTGATTGAAAAGATTGAATTTGCAAAAAAAATTATCTTGGTAGAAGCATGATTTTTTTTTGTATTTTTATCACCCTCCTTTAGCCATAAGGGTAGGGGCAAGAAGCTGGGTCCACAAAATGTTCTAAAAGTGGAAGTGTTTTTCTTGATTTCTATAATTTTTTACATTTGAACTTAAAATTTGAAGCACTTACGCATTGAATCTTGAAAAAGTTTAGTAATATGAAATTTAGTATTTTGAGTCTAGTTTTCAAATATGTAATTTATTCTAATACCCAGATGATACAAAATGATTTTTAATACCCATTATAAAAACCACTTTTGAAAAGTCACTTTTTAGGACCATACCGTGCACATGTATGAACACCATAATTTGACATAAATAAAATTATTTTTCTAATTACTTTTGGGGAAAGATGTGTATTATAATGAATATTGATGAGGATATTTTTTTATAATTTTTTTCTTAATATTTATTTATTTATTAATTTTTTATTGGCCCTAATTGCTGATTTTAAAAACCCTTGTGTACGAACACCATAACTTGACACAAACTTATCATTTTTTGAATTTTATTTTTCTCATTGTGTAAATAATTTTTTTTAGATTGATGCCATATAATTTTTTTAACAAGAAAATTAACAAATTAAAAGTTATGAAAACTTGGCATTTCGAGTTTATAGGCTAGTTTCCTCATAAATTAATTAAAAAATAGAAAAATTAATCCACTCATAAAAAAAAAATTACATATTTGAAAACTAGGCATTGTTATCTATAATGGGTATTAATTTCATAAAGCAATTTTAAAAAAACACCTCATCCACTATATTATCAAAGTTAGTTTCTTCTCTTGAAATCGTCATGACCTTGTGCTTGCAGGTCCAAAGCTAATTTTTGGATTACCATGACTTTTCTAAGTCTAAATCGAAATAAAAAACATTTATCATGTGTTTGAAACATTTTGGAATGAGTATCCACTTTAAAAATGAATGGCTATTTGTTTTAAAGCTGGAAAATGACACTTTCCCTAAATGTGGACCCAACTTCTTGCACTTACCCATAATTCATGTGACTTTTGCCTCCAGTATATTTCTTCTCTAGCACACAATTCTTCCCATTGAGCTTGAATTTTTTTCTTCTTTTCATAAGTTGAAGAGTCCAGCCCATGTTGGATGATATGATCATGCATAGCCGTTAGTTCTTTGTGGACTTGATCTTTTTGCTAGAAAATGTTCTTGAAGACATCCTTATTCCAAGATTGAATCTCCTTTTTAACATGTATTAGTTTTTTGTAAAGCTGATACATTTTTATTCCTTCCTCAAAGGGAGTCATTAACCACCATTGACGGAGTTGTGCCATGAAACATGGATGCCTAAACCATATATTTTCAAATTTTAACGATGACTTCTTGGGTAAAGAGACATTCACAACTTTCAATGAAACTGCATAGTGATTTGATCCCAAATAAGGTAAAAAATTTGCCTCCATACTGTGTTGCAGCTATAACCAGCTAGAGGAAACTAAAAATCTATCTAGACTTTTTGCAATTTTCAAAAAAAATAGACCTCCTATTTGTCCAAGTATACTTTCCATTGGTTGGAATAATGTCCTTTAATGCATTAGATAAAATAAAAGTATTGAAATCCTCCATAATTTTTACCGCAGAATGATACCCCCTGCTTCTCTTGCAAGCTGGTAATTGCATTAAAATATCTTGCTAAGACAACTTTATCATCACCTAAGTCATTTAGAACTTTAGTGATTTCATCCCACAATTGTTCCTTATCTAGTGTAGAAGAAGGGCCATAAGTGTTGATTAACCAAAGTTTTAAATCAAACTTGGTCACTTCCAATAATTGCTAATTTGGTTGGCTTTGTTTGGAAGCTATACTAATGCATTTTGGATTCCACAGAGTGAAAAAACTTTTGGAAGCCCCTTGTGCAGGGGAATGGGAAGATTTCCATAATGACCACTTCTAAATTGTGGCTTCATAATTTTGAACTAAGGTTTTTGTTTCTTGCAAGAGTACTATTTGAGCACCACAAGCGTCAATTTGATGTATTATGCGAGCTCTTTTATTAGGGGTATTAATGCCCCTGACATTCCATGCAATGAGCTTCATTTCTCTCAAGGAGAGAAGAAAGCTCTCCTTGGCCTCTTCTTTGCATAATTAGACATGGATTGCAATATGGTTTTATGAACACCTGGAACAATTTCCTCTTGCAACTTTACCATTTTTTATTTCCTACCTCTCTTTCCTAGAGATTTTTTCAAAGCACTTTGAGAAGGTTTATGTGATAATGAAAGTGCCTATGAATAATCAAACTCATCTTCTCCTACAATAGACTGAACTTTATATGGAGTATCTAGACAATTTACTGCAACACCACTCTTCCCAACATTCTATGATAAGGGGATTAGAGCCCCAAAGCCCTCTTCTACTAACAACATCTCCTCAGATACTATAAAACCTTCCTCCACAAAAATATCATCAAACATATTTGATGCTAGTGATGCCAACCACCTTTTTGTTAAAAGTTCCAACTCATCCCATTCCCTAGAGTCAATTATATTAAGTGACTTATCCATACTACTATTTATAGGTGCCATGTGAGGGGATAAGTGGACCGAAGTACCTTCAAACATAATTGTTTTAGTTATAACTTCTAGTTGTTGCTCTATAATACAAGTGATTGAAGGCACATACAGGTTTAAAAGATAACTCTGACACCTTCTAGTGAGCAGATCCTGGAAATTGGCAGATAGAGAAATAGTAACTAATTTCTCAGAGGATTTTCCCTGTCCCTTAGAAAATTGTAACCCCAATGAGCTAATTAAAAATGAAAACTTTTTGCTATGTCCTTATTTTTGACCTATGACTTCATGTGAATCGAAGAAAGATACTTCTTTCCCGGAAGAAGTAGGAACCACAACTTCTGATTGAGGCAACAATATCTCTTCACATATTTTTAGGTCTTGTTGCTCCATTGCCACTACCTTAGTTGGGTAAGAAGAAGGTGAATGCCCCAAAATATGACATTGGTGGAAAACATTCACTGGATCTTCCATAAAGATCTCTTGAACCCAGGTGTCATACATAGTTACTAAATAAATTTGGCTTGGGAAATCCTTAGTTGTGTCTAGTAACAAAAAACCCTAACTGCCTATGAAGGATTTGTGTAAGATAGCAGATCATGTTTCAAGAAAATGACTATGTGATTTTCCATGATCTCGATGAGAGTCAATTCTTTGTATTCAAGGGGCAAGCCCTAAAATTGAACCCACAAAGGCACAAATCTTGTGACGAAGGTAGTAGGGTTGAAATTAGGACACCACGAATGAATGGAAAGGCCAAAACCATTATATATCCATAATTTAACCCTATATATTTCATCCCTATGAAATTTTTCATCAAAGATAACTACAAAGATTCCTCGCATCTCATCTAGATAAAAAATCTGTCTATCCCCTACCCATTCCTCGAATAGTAAATCCTTGAGTAACTGAATGTCAAGAGTTAGGTTCCAGAACTTACAAATGATCACTTTCTATTACATATCTCGGACTTATGGGTGTATAAATTATTTCGCAAATGTGACCTTAAGAAAACATTTCTACTTTGTTTGATTTCTCTCCTCCCCATTTGGTTGATTTGAAGAAGCTTCCTTCTTGCTTGAAATATTTCATTGATCTGCATTCTGATTAGCCTTATGTTTCCACTGTCTTTCCCTCTTTTTTTTATATTTAGAATGAAATTAGCTTCTTTTTCCAAACCTTTTTGTAGTCCCCTTTTTAGGTTCAACTAAACTTTGATTTGTCGGAGCCTATTGGGGAGGTTTCAATTTTTCACCTATTGCATTTTGGTGAAGACTTTGCTCATCCACCCTGTTATCTTGTTGAATAAAACCTTCATGATTTTGCATTCCATTCTTTTTGGATCTAGGATCTTCAATCTCATTTCTACCTTTCTTGGCATTCAGATTTTGAGGTAACCACTTCTACAAATCACCCTTTGTCTACACCTTGTCATAATCCGCTACATTTATTTGTCTGTGACTATGGTAAGATGGATGTGCTTGATTATATGTTGGATTGAAAGAAGCTCCTCCTTGACTCGAACCCCAACAAGAAACAATAGCTTGATTCAAAACCCTAACTGAACATTGGGTTTTTTCTTTCAAAACCCTAGCATGGGTTTGCTAAGGGTTCTGAGCATATTGATGAAACTTTATTGATGTTTCATTCCTCTGTGAACATCGGCTGCCATCTTTCCAAATTTCCAAGGGTGTTTTCTTCTCTCGTACCAATCATCGAGGATTCAAAGGGGCCCATTTCGGTTTTTCAAACCTATGCCTAACAGGCTACCTCCCATTACCAAAAATTTTCCATGTAGGATGTGAATGGTTTTGGCATGGGCCACGATGCACTCTTCTTCCTTGAAATCTCTATCGACCACTGTCATGGGGGCCACGAGGGCTAGGAATCCTAGAATTCAAAAATTGATCGTTACTCTTCTTAGGTGCCATTTTTTTAACATCACCAAATTGTATTTGCAATATTTTTTTCATCTTTTGATCCTTGAAAAAAATACGTTTTTTTATCCTCTAATCTCCAGTAGACTTAAGGTTTTTCATCCTAAAATATGATTTATTGAACTCAAATGATCAGAACAATTAAATGACAAAAGTTTTTTGGTGAACAATAAAAGCTAGTTCCAAATGAATGCTATATAATTATATTTTAATAATTTATTTTTAATTAAATAATCAAGCAATCATATAAGAAAATAATATTATTTAAATATAATACAAATATAAATACAATATAAATTTTACTATTTCATTGAATACTCACAACAACCCATATGATCACAAAATTTTAGTTATAACTTATATTAGATTATATTATATAATATTATATAGTATTTACTAAATACTAGATTTATGTTATGTATATTTATATTATATTTATATTACATAAAATAAAATTTCTATTCTATATATTTTTATATTATTTGTGTTGTTCATATTATTTTACTAATTTGTATTTTTTATTTTTAAATTAATTTCATTTATATTAATCTTATGTTAAATAATGTAATAAAAAATATATGCCTTAATAAGATATTTAATTAAGGTTAAGATTAGGATTCATATATATCTATAAATTTATTAAAGATATATATTCTAGTTAAGATATACCTTGAGCAAAGTAGGGGCCTTAATTAATTCTGCCACAGAGTCACGATTTATATTATAATCATTTATTACAAATTTTCTTAATTATAGGTGATTAGTATAATCAACCCTTTACTATAGAAAATTGTATTGAGTAAAATTAGTAAACCAACATACAAAATGAAATTTTAAGTCTTCTTGGGTAAAATTAAATAAGGATTACCATAATGTAGAAAATTGTATTAATTTTGTAAATCAGTGAATAAGTTCGAGTACCAAAAAAAGGAGTGAATGTATAATGCTTGAGTATTGGTTATCAGTTCATATTAATAGCATTTTTATTCAATTGTAACTTAACAGTAATATTTATATCCCTAAGATTTGATTATTAAACTAATATTCTTAATGTTATTGTTATTTGAGAGGTAAAATATAGTATAGCATAGTCGATCAATGAATTCATCATTCATTAGAAAATAATATTATAGAATTAGACAACTCAAACAATAATAATAATATTATGAATATTAATATTATCATGTTTAATAATATTATTAGTTGGGTTTAAAAAAAATGATATGCTTAATTTGAATTTGAAAATTAAATAGTAATATCACTATTTTGGTTAAATAATAGAAAACATCAACATTTATTTTTTATTAGATAAGTAGGGAAGGGCCCTGATCCTGTAAAGTAGCTAGCAACAAGGTAAAACAACCTAGAGAAACAGATTGGAAAAAATAGCCACCACCCAAACACCAAAAAACTAAAATAAAACCAACACTAGCTATCCATAAAGGATCAAATATAAGCTCACATACTAGAAGAAATATTACCATCAAGGAACGCAAGCCACTTATCATCACCAAAAATATTGATCAAAACTATACTATCAAGAGGCCATTGGCCATAAAGAGCAATCCAAATAGTCTTTAAAACATAATTATAAGTCATAATAAAACCATTAAAAATAGTAGCCAAACTAAAAAAATTCCATAAAACTACAGAAGTAGAAAGCAAAATTTTTAGAAGTAGCAATTAGGACCCAGTTATCCCTAAGCTCAAAGATTAAAACTCCTTCTAGTCAGTACACTTAGCATCAGTTCTTTTTGTAGCATCTTTATCATCCATCACATTTCCTTGTCTCTTGAGTTGTTTCCTGATCTAAGTCTTCCCATTAATAGTGCCCATAACAACATGTTTCATGATGCCATCTATAACCTTCATCAGAGTGCATACAACACTTTCCATCTCTGCCATATTAGCTTGCAAGGTATTGATGTCTTTTTTCAACTCATCATTAGTATAATTTTTTATATCATTCGGCGGGGTAACAAAGAGAACATTTTCAATGTTTTCATGTCCCACCGCATCAACAAATTCAGTATCCTCATTTCCCTCAATGTACTCCTCCTCTTCCATCATATTTTCCTCAAACTCCATATCTTTATTTTCCCCTCTTGTTCACTATAATCTTCACTATCATTCCCTTCACTATCAACATCATTCATCAAATAAAACTCCTCATTTAGTGAGAGCACAACATCCTCCCTGTCAAGGGAAATAGTCTTCCCCTTATCATTATTCCCCTTCTCCTCAGAAGCAGTTTTATCCAGTTGGGCCGACATATTCCCTCCCTTATTAGAGGCACATAAACCCCCCTCATTCACATCCTTCTATTATCCATTATAATCGTTGGTGATATTAATGACATTTTCATTTTTAGGGTTTTTACGCACCATTTTTTTAATTTTTAGGAGGTTCCAACAAGAAGGGAGAGTGTTTCCTTTTTTCAGGGGTAGTCTTTAGCAAATCTAGTTCCATTTTTCCTTAGTAGACTTAGAATTAGGGCTCTTATTTTTAGAGGAAACTTTTTTACTTCTAGAAGCATGGTCCTTAACCAGAGATGAAGTATTGTAATCAATAGGCTCAATCCTAACAAAAAACTTGCAAGGTTTGTGATGGCCACTAGGAGGTTTAACATTCTTAGTAGGTTTGGCATTATTATTAGGGTTAGCATTGTCCAAAGAAACATTCATAAGAAGGATTTCATGTCCCAAAACAAAAGGGTTACCACGCAGATTTTTTGAAAGCACATATTTATACAAAGCCATTGTGAGGGCTTGATGCAGGGGAGTGGAAGCTCTTTTTTCTATGCTTTGTTGTAGCAATGAGAAAAGGTAAAATGAAATGATAAATTTCTCATTATGCCTAATGTGATTAATGAAGGGAAATGATAGGCATGGATATTCATATAACGACCCTCCAACATAAAATAATGCATGACATGAAGACTTAGCAAAGCACAAGGTGGAGGGAGGTCGAGCCTTGCATACCCATTCTGGAATCTTTTTAGCTTTCCCATGTCTTAAAAAATTGTCCACAAATCTTTGATATTTGCCATTTCTTTCCTTGAAAATCATCATCCCCTCATTCACCAACCCTGTAGCCTCCACAATCATCTAAGGGGTAACCACAAAATTGATGGTGTCAATGGTCACTTTACCACCCCACCATGAATTAATGAATTTAGATATCAAGGTAAAACTATAACCTCACATAGAATTAAATCATAGTTATCAAGCCCCTCTTAGGAAAAATAGCGAGAAAGGACATGAAACACACAAGATCTGATTGTTATCACACAATCTAGGCTAGTCTTATTTTTTCGAAGAGTCCTTTCTTTTAATGCCATCATTAATGCAAGAAACATTAATAATACCAAATCTATTATTCATCATCTACACGATGTATTCCCCTTTTAAGTTACCTTGATTATGCATCATAACATCATTCATTAAATATCCCACTTAATCCCAAATCTCCCTTTGTCACTTGATGTGATATCAAAAAAGGACTCATTTTTCCTTAATGATTATCACTTTAATGTGACTTGGTATTGAGGAAAAATCCCAATACACCCAATTTTGGTACTTCAAGGATTCATTGGCAGCTGCATCAATAACCCGATTCCCTTCCCTATAAGAATGTTGGACTTTAGACTGAAGGAAGCTCCATAAAGTTTTTTTGCTATCATCCAACACATCTCTTATTTCCCATGGAATAGCAACTTTCCCATTCAAATTATCAATAATTAATTTAGAATTGCCTTATATGACAACTTTAGTAAAACCAAGATCTTTCATTTTTTTTAACCCACACCAAACAACCATGGCTTTTGCAACATTATTGGAGCAAAATATAATATTTTTAGCATAACCCTCAATTATCTTACCTTGATGATTCCTTATAACACCCCTTGCTCCAGCTAAACTAGGGTTCCCCTTCGAGCACACATCAAAATTTCATTTCACCCAACCCTCTTTTAATGGATACCAAATCATGTTTTTCCTAGTGAAATATCCCAATTAACTTTAGTTATATCCTATTTAAGCCCCCAAATTTGTTTAATTTTGATCTCTTTGTAAGAGGGCATCTATTTAGAGAAAGAATAAACTCTCGCATTGATGTTTTCCTATATTTGGTGTTTTATATCCATGAACAACTATTTACTACTTCTTTTAGAATACCTAAAGATGTTATTGTTTCTCTCCTATAACCACCACACAATGAAAGGAGGAACTTGTCTTGAAAGATCCACTATAATATTATGAGTAAATGGACAGCCTTTCCAACTTTCAACAAATTGTTTAGTAGAGGAAGGAAAGACCCAATCAAGCAACAAAAAAGGAAGAAAATAGGACCAAACCTCTCTAGAATAAGGACAATGAAAAAATAGATGCACAATACTTTCCAAGTTTTCATAATAAAGAAAACATCTATTAATGAATTGCAAACCTCTTTTGTTTAAGTTTTAATAGTAAGAATATTTCCATGTGTTAGAGTAAAGGTTTTAACTTAATTGTGTTGATTAAGTTACCTTTATTCCCTTCTTAAGATTTCACTTTAGTTTGCATAAAGTGACATTTTAATAATTATATTAATTATTAAATATTCTCCTTTTAGGGTTTCTTGATCTCCTTTATAAGGATTGATCTCATTGTATTATCATATCTTCTTACATTCTTTCATTCTCTCTGATATATAAATTTTCAGTTTTCAGAGAACCCTTGCTTGTTTGTCTCCATCTCTTCTTTTGTGACAGGTTATTTGCATGCAGGTGATCTTTGGGGTTTGTGGTGTTGTATTTTCTCAACTCCTACATGGTATCAGAGCTCCAGACCTGCTGCTTCCTGTTCTTGTTTTGAAGATTTTTGGAGCTTCAAGGGTTTGGGGTTTGTTTTTTTGATCCAGGGCATAGCTGCAATTTGAAAGCATTTTTAGCTTAGATTTTGTTGCGACGGCCGTCTGCCTGCCTGGTAAAAATTTCAGAATTTATTTTTTCCGCATGTTTTTTTTTCGTCAAATATTTTTTTTCTTGCAAAAAAATTTCGCAGTTTATTGTAAAAGTTTTGATTTTTTTTATTAAAAAAATCACAAAAAAAAGCAAATTAAAAAAAGTAGTTTTAAGGCATGCTTAGGCCTATGCCTGCGGGTCCACCTGCAGTTGCAGGGATGGTACCAGGGGTACCGCCGCCTACCTTTATGGCCGACGGTGGCCCTTGGGCACCACCCCTTGCAGCGGCTGGTACCGCATGGGTACCGCCCTGCCACATTGGCAGGCGGCGGCCCCATGCGGACCTCGCCATGTTTATTTTTTTTAGTTTTTTTTTCAAATAAAAAAAAACCAATGTTTTTTAATGATTTTTTTTTAAATCAAAATGTTTTTTTTTAAATAGAAAACAATTTTTTTTGTAATAAGTCCAGTTATGCATTTGTGGTGATGGCCATTTGGCCGTCAAATTTAAGCCAGTATTTTCGCTGTGACGGCCATATGACCGTCAAATTTTATCTAGCGTTGGCTTTTTTCATCTTTGGAGCTGTTTTATTCCAGAGGTCATAACTTGGGCATACGATATCATTTTTTGGCGAATGAGATATCATCAGAAAGATGGTTTTCTCATCTTTCTAGTGGTGTGGGTCTCATCACTTCATTATTTTTTTGGTGCATTTTATAATCATTTTTGTGGTTGTTCTTCATGTATTTCCAGCTTTTGTCTTTTTTGGACATTTTGAGCATCATTTGTAAGCAATATCTTTTATGTAAACACACTGAGATAAAGTGCCACACTATTGTACATGCATTTTTGAGGATTTTGCACATAAATTTGTGCCATATTTTGTACTCGCACTGTATTATAAAGTGTCATGGGGGGTTGTGTTGTTTGCCTTTGTTTGCCATCACACCTCTATTTGGTGAGTGTCCCTCCACGA
>CM021110.1:265595184-265617186 GCA_007115665.2 Sequoiadendron giganteum | reverse complement strand
ATGCAATCAAATTTGTTTTGCTTCAAAGGTCAATTCTCTCCCCTAAGTCGGTTTAGAGAATTAATAATAAGGCATCTAATATTTGATATTTTAAGATCAAATTTGATCTTCTCTTAGGGCAATTTAAAAGGCATCAAATATTTTAATATTTAAGATCAAATCTGATCCTTTTAAGGGTGGTTTAGTGCCTTAATGGAGAATGCATTGAATATTTTAATATCAAATTAGATTCTCCCCTATGGAATTTTGGACTAGGGTTGGTTAAGAGCCTTATTTAAGAAGCCATTGATGGCTTTGAGAGGGATTATTTTGAATTGATATTTTGGAAAACTTTTGTGTATGGGAGTTTTCTCTTGGTTGGAAGTGAATTCTAGTTGCTTCAAGGTGGTGTTCCCTTGAAATATTTGTGGTTTGGTGATGACCCCATTCCACCATGAGATGAATTCCATGGAGTTCATCATAAAGCTTTATTGACAAGTTTTTGAGGAGTTGGGACTTTAAAATCTAGGGTTTAAAGACTTGTTTATTGCAGATTCAAGGAAGAATAAGGAAGATTAGTTAGCATTGGACATCTTGGAACAAGTCACTCCATTTTTGGCATATTAGGGTTTCATTTTTGAAGTGTTTTGGATTGTGGGTTGGCTTGAAATTCATATTAGATTATCAGAGGTTATTGGAAATCAATTTTTAGACTTGATATCAGTCACATTTCAACCTTTTCCAAGCATTGGAGGTAAGTTGGGATAATTCACTACCTTTCTAAACTAGGAGATTCCATTATTTGAGCTATTTTTGCAATATTTGATAAGTTTCGACATTTCTAGGTCATCTTCAATCAAGTACAAATTGCATACATTTTGTTACAAAGTTTTTATCAGTCATATCAGACCACCAACAGTGTTGCAACAGTCTTATTTCAATCAAGGATTGAAGGGTAGTTCATCAAGACTACCTAGGGTTTCATTCTTCAATCAATTCGCTAGGGTTTGGTATACATTTTGGCCATTTTGTATGTTGTATGACTTTTGATTTTCTAAATCAAACTATTTGATTGTAAGCTACAATCAATCTTCTATTTGTAATCAGATTGTTCATTCAATAAGAAGCCATCATCATTTTCTGGGTATGTCATTCTCATGTTTTGATTGATTTGATTATAAATTTATCATTTGGTATTTTGTTTCATGTTATATTTGAATCTTTTAATCTACATCAAAATATTAAGCTGACAAGGAGGAATTTTTTTTTGGTTGAGATAAGGTAGGCTTCTTACAGTGGTATCAGAGCCCTATTCTTTCCAGCCTAAAGGGTTAAGGCCATCTTATGTAGCCACAAGAGATTGTTCCACAAGTATTATACATGTAGAAGATAAAACAACAAGCAAATCCCATTATGGATACACAACAAGACACCATGGGTGACAGAAGAATTGGTAATCCACCAAGAAATAAGCTCATAATGAAGAAAGAGAAGCATGGGATATCATGAGGGGTATTGCAGCAGGGCAACAACATGTAGCCGATGTTTTACAACAACTATGCAACAAATAAATGCTCCTAGAAGACTATTTCACAAGCATGAAGACAATGGTAGTGCTATTGGGACTTCATGGGCACAAGGAACACCTACTCACACCATTCATAGATAATGTCATGACAATGCATGATGAATGAGATCTGTTACCTCCAAAAGTAAAGGATCATTTGACCTTTGAACGCTATATGAGTCAAAAAGGGGAGAAAAGTAGAGCAAGGCCAAATAGAAGGCCTAGAAATCAAAACAAGGACCTAATACATGCCACAATAAAACTCACACTTCCAATATTTGATGGTAAGGGGAAGATCATGACAAGAGCATGGATTCACAAGCTGGATGCCTTTCTGACTCTATGATCTATGGTAGAGGATGAGGCAATCAAATTTTCAACCATGTACTTAGAAGACACTACATATGATTGGTGGCATCATGGTTTGGTTACTCAAAACCATAGATTGATCCATTCCTATGATGATTTCAGTAGGAGGTTGATAGCACAATTTGACAGGAAGGATGTGGAAGTGTATTATAGGGAGTTGGCACAACTTAAGCAGAGTGTACATATGGAGACATACATAGAAGAATTCCAAAACATTGTTGTTATGGTTCTTGATATGTCTGATAGAAGGGTAGTCATGTTGTTTATTAAGGGTTTGAATGATAGGATAAAAGGCATAGTTAAGGCACTTAAGCCTAACATTTTACATGATGTTATTCATCTCGCCTTAGACATTGACACTACATCTACTTCCTTGCAACCCGCCAAGAAGAATGTCAATAATTTCAAATCAAATTAGAAATCATTCAATAAGCCCAAGGTTACATCTTCTTTAGCAATCAGCGAGGAGATGAATGAACTTAGGAGGAAGAAGTTATGCTTCACTTGCAAGCAACCATGGGAACCTAGTCATAGATGCCTTGGGAAAGGAAAATCACATCTTATTGAGGTCATATCTAATGATGAGGATATCTTGAATACGAACTCAGAGAGTGAGGAGGAGCATGATGATTAGCCTCATTGAACCTAAGGAGCATGATGATCCTCAACAAGTTGCTATTGCTTCAATTTCAGGAGTTCTACAATACCATTCCTTTCGTATGAAAGTAGTTCTAAATGGATAGCATTTTTTCTATTTGGTTGATAGTGGAGCCATGCATAAATTCATTGATGAAGGGTTGGTGGCTAGGAGAGGTCTTCATGCCAAGGAGTTCCTAGGTTTTCAAGTGATAGTGGTTGATGGAGTTGGCATGAGTTATACCAAGAATGTCTCACAACTAAGCATATAGATGGGAGATTACACATTGATAGATGACTTTTGTATGCTTGGTCTAGGTGAGATGGATGTGGTGTTAGGCATCCAATGGATTCAATCTCTTGGGAGGTACGTTCAGGATTTTCAGAGGATGGAGTAGGAGTTCATAGCGAATGGAAAGAAAATTGTGTTGAAGGCTTTATCATATGGGAAGCCTAGAGTAATTTTAGTTAGGAGGATGGAGACACTATTGAGGCATGGAGATATGGCATGGGAAACCTAGTGCTTCATTTCATCTAAATCTCCTTCTAGTGATACGCCACATGATCATGTGGATATTCACAAGTTTTTGGATAGGCGTAGTATTGTGTCTAGTGACATACCTCCTTGATTACCTCATGATCATGGATTTGAGCATGTCATAGAGATGGAGTAGGGCTCTAATCTCATCATTACAACACCATACAGACATCCCAAGCATTTCAAGGAAGAGATAGAGAAAACAATTAAGGAGTTGGTTGATTGTAGGGCCTTGAATAAAAAGACCATAAAAAATAGGTACCCTATACCCAAGATCGATGAGCTTCTAGATGAGCTACACGGAGCTATGTATTTCTCCAAGATTTATCTCAGATCAAGATATCGTCAAATTCATGTTCAAAAAAAAGATGTTCACAAGACAACATTTAGGTGCCATTTTGGGCACTATGAGTTTCTTGTTATGCCCTTTGGACTCACTAATATGCCTACTACATTCCAATCTTGTATGAATCATATATTTAATGAGTAGTTGTGTAAGTTTGTTTTGGTATTCTTTGATGACATCATTATATTTAGAAAATCTTGGGAGGAGCACCTTAGACATCTTGATGAGGTAATTGGCATCATGGAGGCTCAATCATTGTTTGCTAAGGCATCCAAATGTGAGATTGGACTACAAGAGATTCTCTACTTAGGCCATGTGATTGGGGATAATGGAGTTTAGGTGAACCAAGAGAAGATTTGAGCTATACTAGATTGGCCACCTCCAAGGAACATTTATGATTTGTGAGGTTTCTTGGGATTATGCATTTACTACAAGAGATTTATAAAGGGGTTTTCAAAGTTGGTAACAACTCTTAAAAATCTTACCAAGAAGGGTGCATTCAGTTGGACATATGAGGCACAAGTAGTATTTGTTCAGCTCAAGGATGTTATGAGTTCTTGTCATGTGTTGGCACTACTTGATTTTACTCAGCCTTTTGTTTTGGAGTGTGATGCTTTAGGAGAAGGCCTAGGAGCCTTATTGATACATAATTTTCATCCCATTGTTTATGAGAGTAGGAAACTATGGGGTGTAGAGAAGTTATATTCCACCCACAATAAGGAGATGTTGGCCATCATGCATGTGTTGTCCAAGTTTAGACAATACTTAGTGGGTGGAAAATTTTTGGTTAGGATAGATCACAATAGTTTGAGATACTTAGGGCAGAAGGACCTTAATGATCAACAACAAAAGTGGGTCAATAAGATACATGCCTATGATTTTGACATTGAGTATTTTAAGGGAAAGAAGAATGTGGTTGTTGATGCTCTTTCCAGGAGGCCTTCCCTTTGCTCTTTGAGTGAGATATCAGTAGATTAGAAGTCTCGACTATTAGTTGAGTATTCTAAGTCTACATTGCATGCGAGCTCATGGATGGACAAATCCAGGATGATAGATATCAAGTTGTGGATTATGTGATCTATTATAAGGATAAAATATTCCTAGTACTTTAGTCTAAGCTCAAACAATAGATATTACAATCCATTAATGACACACCTACAACATGAAATCCAAGTTTCTTCAAAACCTACAGATAAGTCAAAAAGAGATTCTTATGTAAGGGTCTCAAAGATAATTTCATGTAGTATGTTATAGAGTGTTTGAATTTTTAACTCAATAAGTTTGAGCATACTTTCCCAGTAGGACTTTTGCAGCCATTGCCTATTCTAGAGTAGAGGTGGGAGATTATATCTATAGATTTCATTATAGGTCTTCTGAAGGTTCAGGGATGATATTGCATATTTATAGTTGCTGATAGGTTGATCAAATATGCACACTTCTATGCTATACCATTTGAATATTCAGCCCCATAGGTGGTAGAGTTATTCTTTTGAGAGATGTTTTGATTGCATGGCCTTCGTAAGACCATAGTGATCAAGACAATAGGTTTCTCAGTGCTTTTTGGCAAGAGCTTTTCTGATTAGCTGGTACCGAGTTGACACCGAGCACTAGTTACCAACCTGAAATGGATGGGAAGACATAGATTATCAATAAATTGATTAAGGGTTATCTTCACAATTATTTTATTGGGCAATAGTGTGCTTGGATCAGGTGGTTGTGGGTGATCCCACAATAGTGGTTTACACTTTTTTGGACATCTTGATTTTTGCTAAAATCATATATTTTTAGAAAATATAATGATTTAAGCATTGAAAAGTTCCATTTAAAATATTCCAATTGAAGAGGGTTTGATGAAACCACCTTAGATCAAACCCCCTTGGATAGAACCCTGTTAGTTTAAAACCATAGCTATAATGGAGTCTCCTTTAAACCTATCAAAATGCTGATAAAAAACCACTTTTTATTTACCTTCTGGGGGATCAAATAGATTCATTTAAAATTTTTTTTTTGTAATTATGTATTCCTTATTATAAGTTTCTCCAAAAAGTATAATTTTAAATATATTTAACTTGATTATTATATATATATTTTTTTTGTGAATGTAGGTTTTTCACCAAAAATAAAGCTCTATGTTTTGTACATATGGAAAAATAGTAGATTACCAAAATAAAATTCTGAAAAATATGTTTGTGCTATATATTTATGTCCTTGATCCAGCGAAAAAAATAAAATTCAATTTTGATACATACAAAAAAATTTAAGTAGTATACAGTCTGCCTATGTCTAAATTGTAATTGGCTTGATTTTAAAACTTGATTAAGAAAAAATAATCCAATAAAACACTATAAAACCAAATGGAAGTACTATATATCATAGTTACAAATCTAAATTCAAAGATTTTATAATTTAATCCTTCATAGAAAAAACTTATGTTGTATATGGTGAACACCACTCTTTAAAAATGGTGTTTATTGTTAAAAGCTTGTTTTCAAAGGAGATGGAAAGAGGAATGAAATATGATTCCAATTTATTTTTTTTAAATATATTTAGAATCTATAGAAATAATTTAACAAATCACTAGTTTACATCATCTTCAAATTTCTCATGGTTTAGTAGCTATAGGTGCCCGAAAGTGTGAAGATTTAGTTAAAAAAAATCAGGTCAATGTCCAGTTTGGCCAAAAATTATAAACCAGTATTGTGGGATCGCCCTTGTACTTAGGAGAATATTGTTATAATACCACCTATCATATGTCAATTCGAATGTCTCCATTCGGGGTATTGCATGGATATGATGCATTATCTTTCATGGACCTAGCCTTTGATGTCAGTAGAGCTCCTCGGGCCAACGAGTTATTGCAGGATACTCAAGACATCCTTAAGGTACTTAAGGATAATATTCAGTAGGTACAAAATCAATAGAAAATGTATGCTCATAGACACCATGTGGAGAGGACTTTTGAGGTAGAAGACTTGGTTTTCTTGCGCTTTCATCCCTATAGATAGAGTACCTTGAAGAGAAGTGGTGTGAAAAAACTCAAGCCGAGGTTTTATGGTCCCTATAGGATTGTGAGGAGAGTTGGGGAGGTAGCCTATGAGCTTGACTTACTAGCAGGCAGTAGAATACATAATATTTTTCATGTGTCATGTGTCAAAAGGGCGTTGGGACAACATATGGTTGCTTCTCCAGACCTCCACCCCTTGATGAGGAAGGTGTTTTGATATTATATCGTAAGTCCATTGTTGATATAAGGGAGTGTAAGTTGCAAAACAAGGTGATCAAAGAATATCTCATCAAATGGAGAGACTTGCCATTGAAGGATGCTACGTGGGAAGGAGAGAGGAAGAGAGAGTGATAGTGGGAGAGGGAGAAGTAGAGGGAAAGAGAGGGATAGGAAGAGGGGGAGAGAGAGATGGGAAGGGGGAGAAGCAAGGGGGAGAGAGAGGTGGAGGGGGGAGATAGAGATTCATAGAGAGAGATGAGGGGAGGGAGAGAGGAATAGGGGGAGGGAGGGAGAGAGACATAGATAGAGATATAGACATAAAGAGACAGAGATAGAGACAAAGAGAGATAGAGAGGGAGAGATAGAGAGGGGAGGAGGGAGGGAGGGAGGGAGAGAGATAGAGATAGAGTGGGAGAGGGAGAGTGAGAGAGGGGGAGAGTGAGAAAGAGGGAGAGAGGGAGATGGAGTGGGAGGGAGCGGGAGATAGAGGGAGGGGGAGAGAGATGAAGAGAGAGGGGGGAGAGAGAGGGAGAGAGAGAGAGAGATAGGGAGAGAGAGGGAGGGAGGAAGAAAAATAGAGAGAGGGGGGGAACAAAGGGGAAAGGGAAGGGAGATGGAGAGAGAGCAAGAGAGGGGGAGAGGGGGAGATGGGAGAGATATGGGCGAGGGGGGATATGAAACAAGAGAGAGAGGGGTAAGGGAGAGGTAAGGTGAGAGATAACGAATGGGAGAATGAGAGTGAGAGAGGGAAGGGGATGGGGAGAGAGAGAGGTTGAGAGGGAGAGAGAGAGAGAGGGGGGACAGAGGGAGAGGGGGAGGGAGAATAATGTAGGGACTTCCAAAGGTCATAATTTGTTACTCGTATCATTTTTTGAGCTCATTTTTTATAGGGAAATGCATTATGAGGAGTTGTTTGAATTATTGACTAAGCTTAGCTCAGTATGTGGAAATTTTGACACATTTTTTTGGGTCAAGTTCTTTCATCTGGGCCCTTAAAATCAACTTTTAGTATTTTTTTAGTTTCTAAAAAGTTATTTTCTTTAATAACTTGGAACTCATGTTTCTAGTTTGAACTCTAATTTGATAATTCATGTCACCATAGTGTTAGGAATTTTTTGGGAAAATCTAGACTCAAAGGGAAGGAGAGAGGGAGACAGGAGGAGGGAGGGAGGGAGGGAGAGAGAGATGGAGAGAGTGAGAGAAGGAATGAGAGGAAGAGGGAGAGGGAGAGAGAGTGAGAGAGAGAGGTTGAGAGAGGGAGGGAGGGAGATGGAGAGGCAGAATGATATAGGGACTTTCGAAGGTCATACTTTTTGACTGAAATGTCCATTTGGGCTCAATTTTTACAAGGAGATACATGTGTTATGAGTTGTTTGGATTGTGGACTAAGCTCAGCTTGGTAGATGACCATTTCGACACATTTTTTGAGGCCAAATTCTTTCATCTGGGCCCTCAAAATTAGCTTTAATTATTTTATTTTAGTTTTTAGAAAGTTGTTTTCTTTAATAACTTATAACTCATCCTTCCAATTTGAATTCTAAGTTGAAAATTCATGTCACCATAGTGTTGGGAATTTTTTGGGAAAATATAGATTCAAAGGGAAGGATGGAGAGAGATATGGGGGGTGAGAGAGGTTGAGAGGGAGGGAGGGAGGGAGGGGGAGGGGGAGGGAGAATGATAAGACTCAATAACAAAATTTATGCTAAATTATAATTAAAATATAATATAAATTTTAATAGTTTAGCTTTTAATGAATATAATTTAAAGCATAACTAAATTTATATAGTAATTATGTTAAATAATAATTATAATATAATTATATATTTTTTGAATTAAAAGGCCAATAGCCCATATATCTATTGATGGTGTTTTTATGCACTTCTCAACACAGGTCATGCATAGGTGCATTACCTCTCTTGAAAGACAATCTTCCACAATCAGATTGCATAACACTATCCCAAGGTCTCTCAGATGTCAGGTCATGACAGTGCTTGGAATATATCAGTTGTCTGATGTGATTTGATGGAATCACAAGGTGGTCTTACAGAAGTTAAAGCTATAGGAAAATTGGGTCTATGAACGGAGTTCTTTAAATAGGGAATTACTACACTTTGTTCCAAGTTCAAACAACAGTCTTGAACTCCATTATTTTGTTGGATTTGGCGTTACAATCTGCAATGAAACTTAGCACAAATTATTTCTTAAAAAAAAAGGAAAAGAGGTAGGGAAGAAGGAAGTTTCCTGGACCTACAACTACAGATGAACAGTGATCATGGAGGTTCCTGCTGTGGATAGTTTCCTAAAATATGATTTCACTTAACCAGAATTCTCATAGTATCATGAAATCTATGTTATCTTCTAAGGACTGCAGATATTCATCATTCATTCACCATGTAAATGTGAACAAAGACAAAGTTTAGGGAGCAATTGTGGAATTATAGTCCAAACTAACTTTACATAGTCACCTACTGACAACAAATAACCAAAAGTATGGACAAGGAAAGCATACACACAGCAGAAAAATTCATAACCAAAGACAACATACTAAATCTACCAAAGTCAAAGGATAGCAAAATAACTAAAAGTAAAGTTTTAACTAATGGGAGAAGAATCATGAAACATGTGGAGAAACCCAAAATACACTAAGAAATGACTGTATATTCTATTGCAATTTTTGCATCATGCCTTTACAACAACTCAACTCTCTTAAAATGAGAGGAGGAGAGCCCCATTTATAGTTTTCAAAAAGCAAAATGAGTGGCCAAGATTCAATTCTATTGTGTGGCCAAGATTCACTTTACACTAGGGTTTCACCTACCCCCAAATATATCACATTTTTAAAACATCATTTGTCTTTTTCCCTAATTCGCCATCTAGTGGCAGCACTGTAGCAGTTTTGTCTTTTTGTCATTTTCCCTTTGTTGCAACTATTCTTTTAGAAATTCATCATCAATGATAGGGTTGCCCTCTTGCTTCTTCAAAGTTGCATACTCCACGAAGCTCAGGATCATTGGCTGAAGCTTGTCCACCTCCATGATGTCCGATCGTAGCACCTGGTAACTCCATTATTGGGAGTTGTTAATGAGCTTCTTCCAGTCATCATCATACTTGGCCTCATTGCTTCTAAAAAGCTCTAACTGGATGAAGGCTCGAGCAGCAAAACTCATGAAATTTGTGGTAACTTCAGTCGAAATCCCATCTTCCATGTTCTTCAAGAAGTGAGGCTTTATGCTCTCTAGATTAATTTCAACGGCAGGCAGCTCATACCTCGTCATCAAATTGAGGTATCGAGCGCAATCTCCTCTGGCCTCCTTGGCCCATTCGATATCCAGAATTACCCATTCCAGGATCTGCTCCAGCTTTCCCTTTCGATGATCAAAATTCCGTTTCCATACATCCACTAACTAGTGGTCATCATCCTTGAGGGCAAGGTCCTTCTCCCAAACCTCACTTGGCAACGCGAGTATGGCCTCAATTTTTGGGTAAGCTGCTTTGTACTTCCTTGAGAATTCCTTGCAGACCTGCCTCATGCCCTCAAGTGTTCTCTGCACTTCCAAGAACTTATTTTCTATTCGAACAGCCAAGTTGATGCTCGTATTTCCCATGTCTAAGACTTGTCAGAACCAATTTTATGTAGTCTTATCCAAGTTCATTCTCCTTTCCAACTTATTGATCTGCTCTTGAGACAACAGCTAAGGCGGGGCTGACGACATGGTGGGCTGCTCATCCGGGATGACCATTGCTGAATATAGGCCATCAAATTGGCCACCTATGCTTTAAGTTCCTCCTTTGAAACCTTATCCTGTTGGATAAGGTGCACCACCGTGGCGACCGATTCCTTGAGGTGGTCAACCTATTGCTCCTTAGTGGCTACTCCCAAGCCGATGGTGGAGATGTTATAGGTCACTCCTTGTTCTCCAACCATTGACATTGCTATTTGTAATGCCCTAGATCTGGAGGCATCCATGGTTACTTTTGATCTGATTTTTGGCCTTTTCTCCTTCTTAGTGCTCATTTGTGCTCTGGCCAATATTGCTTCCAACCTTGCCCTAGGATCTTTTAGGGCGGGAGTCTTTTGCCTAAGCTGATTCCCCAACCAATCGGGTATCTGGGGCCCCTCCTTGGGTGATTCGTGTTGAGCCTTGCTGGTCTCCACCTCAAGTTCAATGGTTTTAACAAAAAGGGCCTCCTTCTCAACCCCTACATCCTCCTTCTCCTTGTCGAAGTCCTATTTGAGCATTATACATTCAGTGGGAGACTTGGTGAGCAATTGCTTTTCAGAGGGATCTTTCCTTTCAGTATCCTTTTCCTCCTCATCCCGATCATACTCATGTTCCACGGGATTATCTTCCTATTTATCTTCATAGAGGGATGTTTCCTCATCATGCTCTGAGGTTCGACCATGTCTTTGAGCTAGAGATCTGCTGGCCCCAGTCTCCAGAGCAACAGATCCTTCAATCATAGGCTGCCCTGCAACCTCTTTGTCCTCAATCTCCCTGAGCTACTTGCTCCATTCTGCATCGAGCTCTGGATCATTTGTTTCTTTTATTAATTATGTGTCCAAATCTTCACTTCCTTCACTGGAAGATTTGTAGGCCACCTCATCGATTTCTCGGTGCTCAAACATCGGGTGCTCATGGTATATAAAATCTTCATCTTCGTGCCTCCTTGCATCCTCTAGCTATTCTTGCTCAAGCTCATCGAATATCTGCATTGTTTCCTCCATTCTTGGTGCTTCGGTAGGGGGAGGGAGAGTTGGAGCGTTGGCCATAGCCTGGGCTATTGCAACTTGTACTATTGGACTTCTAAGCATCCCTAAAAGCTCAGAGGGCACATTCTGCATGTACTTTACGAAGGACTCTGGGAGACCTAGGGCAGGAACTGTAGCAGTAGAAGTGGAGGGAAGGGAAGGAGACATAGAGGATGAAGAGACCAATGAGGTCATGGTAGAGGATGAATCCAGTGATATGAACCACGCAATCAGAGAAGTGGGGGCAATATGGACAAAGATATCCACCGTAGGTGGAGAGGAAGAAGATACTACAAGCAACGTAGGTGGGACAGTGGTAATGGTGGTAGAAATTGTAGTAGATGGAGACCTTGGTGGGTCAAACTCTTCCTCTCTTCCCTCGAGGAGCATTTCTTCAGGTATGACCGACATCTCCACAAACCCGGTTGTTTTTCTTTGCTTTTTGGAAGGCTCACCCTTCGAAGCTTTTCGGGCATAAACCTTTAGGTTTGGCACCTTCTCACCAGCCTCCTTTCTCTTTTTGGTTTTGACAAATGGTGGGGATTTTGAATTTTCCCCAGTTGTAGTAGTAGTCACCTCACCATCAGAGCCATTTGGCTCAGTTTCGAGTCCCTTGAATGTTAAGGTGACTCCTTGTTGTTTCAGTCGAGCCACTTGTTGGTTGATCCACGCCTTCGTCTGAATCTCCACGGGCTTGGTGAGTATGTCGAGGTCATCAACCTCTTGCTTGTCCCAATCAATCATCGGAAATGGAAAATTGGTGATGACACTATATCCTAGATCGATCACCGTGCTCTCATCCTCTTCAAGCTGATTTAGAACCAGACACAAGTTGACTCTTCACATGTAGAGGGCAGTCATGCGCATATAGTGTCGCAGCCGTACTTCAAGATCATCTTTGCAATTGGCCCAGTAATCCTCAACATTGTGGAGGTGGGCATACTCACGTCCTGGTGCCTTTCTAATATGACCATATTGGTCCATTCAAGGCCAAGCTATATCCTACCTTAAGTGGTACTTGGCCAACTCCTTTTTCGAATACCCCACACATTGGGAGGTATGAATCTTGTACATTTCCTGACCAAGGCCAATAGGATAAGGTGTCCCTTCCAGATGTTTGTTGCTTAGGATATTATGAATGTGTTACAGCTACCAAGTTAGCTCCAATAGTATGATCTGGTCATCTGGGTACCGGGGCAGCTTGTTCGGCCTTTCCATGAATCCTTGAACATGAATGTAAGTGAACTTATGGCACTGTATGTATAAGAAGGCATAATGCCTAAGGAGGGCTCTGGCATTGCGGGATACTCTTCTCTGAAAATCTCCTCCAAGCTACCAGATGATGTAGGCGATGAAGGCATCATTTACCCTGTAGTAGTCCCTCTTGAAGTTCCTATATTGTAGCTGAGGGTATCTGTCATAAGGCTTGAGCTCCCTCCCTGGCACTACATTGGGCATCATGTTCAATCCTTGATAATGTCACCGATCAGCAAGCGAATAAACTAGGTAGGATGTCATGTAGAACTTTGATGTCTTCTTGACACTAATAAATTGCTCGTGAAAGCAATTGTTGATTATTTCTCCCCAATCAAAGGCAGTGTTACCATGGAGAATTTTCTCCACAAAGTATAACATCCACTCCTAGAAGAAGGCCACAGTAGGAAGGCCCATTACTCTACTTATTAAGGTAACGAGGTCGTGGTAATCCTTGAAGAAATCACTGTGAAAGAGCTCCTGCGGGAGTTTGCCAAGACTACCCCGTTTGTCCTTTAACCAGTACTGAGGGTCCTACTCCCACAATGCCTTGCATTCTTCTATAGTCAGGGTCTTCATACTTTCAAAGGTGGGGATGTGGAAGGTTGTAGTTATCCCAAGAGGGGACATGTCTACAAGGATGTTTCCATCTTTATCCACTATGGTTCTTGTTTGGGGTTGATATGCTTCCCAGCATGCCATTACTAGTTTTGAGGCCACCAAAGCTGGTGGGAAGCCTGCAGCCTTAGCAAGTCCATTGCTTCTGATAAATTTTGCATTTTTTGTTTTCGGATCCACCCTGACTCTCTGTGTAAATTCATCAATATCAACATGCCCGATATTGGTATCTGTGATGTCTCTCCAAAGGGTGGTGATCCTAGATTGTAATGGCACCCCCTGGAGGTTTCTACATCGGATTCCATAAATCTTGCAAAAAGAGACATGAATCAGTGACATTAAAAATGGAAAAGCAGCCTGATACAAATCCCTGCACATTAAGGTTAGATCCACAATAGTCATTTATATTTGATAAACTCCTAACACTTGATAAAACACCAGAAGGAAGTAAAACAGGCAATCCGGGTTCCTAGGGTTGGAATTCCCTTGGCAAAATGTCATTTGGAAGGGAAAATGAGGCAAAACACTCCCAATGATTTTTTCGGTCTTGGATTTGATCAATGAAGGGAAAATGTGAAAGAAGACCGAATTTTAGGAAGTGGGTCGAAGTTCGTTTTTGGATTTGGAGGTCATTTGACCCTTCATTTAGGGGTTCGGGTTTCAGCAACAGGAAGGCCGTTTGGAATGGCACAGGGAGGATGGCACTCCGGGTGCCAGGGTCTGGAGTTCGGGTAGATATCAGGGCACAGACGTGTGAAATGGTGAAATGCAGGCAACAATCTGGGGACGGAAGTTCTAAGGGTAATCCCCGGAGGTAGATTTATCAATTAGGAAAGCTTGATGGTGAATCCAAGGTCGGGGCCCGAAGGCCGGAAAGACGGCCAAGTTCGGCCATTTGGAACAGTGAAACCGAAACGGAATCCCAAATATGGAATTTCGGAGTCCGGAGAACATTTGGACATTGTGATAGCGCTTTAGATTTTATTCTCGGCAAAAGGGGGACTGGGGTTCGGGTCTTGGAAAGACGTCCTGAGACAACCGTTCTAGATGGCAAAAGCCACTCAAAATTTTGGAGGTCGGGGTCCGGAGGCAATTTAGATGTTTAGTTTTCCTGCAATTCTTGAGATGGACATCTCGTGCCCGGGGTCCGAGGGTTGAGAAGACGCTCGAGGAAGGCCGTTTGGAACAACGAAGGCACAATGAAAACTCGGGAAGGGAATTCCAGAGGCCGGGACCTGGAGGCATGATGGACACTGTCATTTTCTAAGTTCAAATTTGTGTTTGTGCATGAACGACCACAGAGAGGTCTGAGCTCGAGAAACGTCGTCGACTGTTCCGAAGAATAGCGACAAAGGGGTCAAGTTCCAAAGGTCGATTCCAATGGTTTGACATGGTGTTTCTTGATTTTAACTGGTGGGTTTTGAGCCAGGGGCACTACACTACCATTTTTTAGTTCATTTTATCTTCCCCTTAAGATTTTTAGTTTGAATTCTTCAAAAAGAAGGAAGACGAGGCTGACGGTGAACCTACCTTGAATTCTTGGAGAAGCTCGATGCCGAAATCCTTCCTAATGGTGAAATAGGTGCTCGGGCGTGAAGGCAGAAAGAGCTGGGGCCGATGAGCTTTCAAAATTTCACATTGTCATGTGAAAATGATAGGTGAAAATTTGTTTAAATAGCCAAACTTGCAATTAATGCCACAATTGAATGCTTTGTACGACGGCAGGTAACTTTGGTGAGTTCAAATTTTTCGAGAGGCGACGGGTGATCCGGAGTCTGAGGGTTAGAAAGACGTCAAGCCAAGGCCATTCCAAAAATCTATCAAGTGGAGTGTAAATGGTGACGGGAGATCTGGGGTCCGAGGTCCGGGAAGACGGAAGTTGGCGGCTGTTTGGAAAAATGAAGTCCAAAGGGAAACCCAGGAAGGGAATTCTAACGTGTTAGGCCTAAAGGGCTGGAAAGATGTCGCACAACTGTCGTTCGGAACAACAAAACTAGGATGGAAATCCGAGAGGGGAAACCTGAGGGTCTGGGCCCGGATGGCGCTACAGACATCAGAAAGGCATTCTGACAAAGGAAACCCGAAATGACTTAAGATTTTAGCATTTTTCAACAAGGCAGTTTGGTCAATCTTAAAATGTGACTTTTGAGAATATGTTGACCTTTTTGGGCACAAAAACAAGCACGCAAAACAAGGTGAAACAAAAAGGACGTGACAATCAAAAAGAGGGACGAGAGGGTCCCCATTCTGAACAGGGCGTGTGTGCGACTGAAGGGAAAAGAATGTGGATCTAATGACCCAACAGTGTGGAATACATTCCCTTAACACCTTTACTACGGGGCAGAGAAGCAAAAAATGAAAAACTAACAGTTTCTAAAACTTATAGAGATGCATACAACCATGGCAATGAGAAACCAGAAAGATAAGCAAACAAATATGACACAGTATTTACGTAGGAAAAACCTTTCAGGCAAAAAACCCACCACACAAAGTCAAATCAATTGTATTACAATAATGAATCAATTACATACAATATCGAGACTTCTTTGCTCAGCTCACAATCACCCAGAGAGATTCAGATCTACTGTTACAATGTTTTCACAACATATAGTTCAAAACCCTCTTCAAGAACTCACGTCCTTCTTGTTCTTCAGCACACGACTTCAACTTGCTCTGCGACTTCACGACTCAACTCAACTTGTCTAACTTATTGGAAATAACACCTCTCTCATCCAAATGTAACCAACTAAAAAGAGCAATGAAGTCCATCCTCAAATCACGGAACTGGTCAGATCTGACAGATCTCCTGCAACAAGCCGTCATTGCATTCAAAGCCATTACTCAAAACGGTTGAGCTCGCCACCCTTCGTTGACAAATGTAACTGCCACAATAACTATCTTGGTATCCGTCCAATCACTATTCAACCAGGTGCCACGCATCCAAGACCCATCAGCAATCGCAGCTGACAGAGCAACCAAAACGGTCAAATACACATCGGGCGTGACCAAGACTTCAAGTCATAAATAGCACTGTCGGAGTCGGAGTCGGAACAGGAGTCGAAATAGGACTCCACCGAAAATACACACTACTAGAGTCGGAGTCGGAGTTGGAGTCGGAACTAAAGTCAAAACATGACCCTACCGAAATTTTAGGTTTAGGAACCATTTGGGTTCCGCGTCTGCCCATGGCAAAGAGGAACTCATCAAAAACAGTTATGACTGGGTAAAGTCAACCCGGGGTCAAACCAAGATGGGAACACAAAAGACCGGAGTCGGAGTTGGGGATGGAACAAGAAAAGAAACAGGACTTTACCAAAAGTCAAAGATCAGGAACTAATCTGGTTCTGGTTCCGCCTCCGCCAACTACAAGAAACAACAATCCAAAACTAGGACAAGGCAGAGGAAAACACCTCGAGTAGAATCCAAACATCTAGAAGAACCAGATCGCAAAAGAAGGAGTCGGACCCGGAGTCAGAACAGAAACTAAAACAGGAACCTGGCAAACAGACATTGCCAACTTCCAAAACTGGTTCCGCCTCCACCAGAACCTGTGAAGCAAAACAGACGGTAGGAAGCGAAGTCAGAGCAAGAACGAGAATTGAAACCCAAAACTTAGGCAAACAAAACAATGCCAAGTTCCATCTCGGTTCTGCCTCTGCCAGAGACTCAGAACTTCGGCAAATAGAACAATGCCAAGTTCCATCCTGGCTCCGCCTCCACCAGAACTTTGTAAACAACACAAAATCACCAATGCATGAAAACGAGGACTTCAAGCTGGAAGTTGAGACATAATTTCTCATCAATCTCCCACTTGTTGAACACTTCCAGCTTCCTTAAAACATCATACCTTACTGTCTATCATAGGCCCCGAGGCCCATCGATTTTTTGCACCATCTGAACTTGTCTGTGCTAACCGGCTTTGTCAAGGCATCTACAACATTCTTCAAGCTGTCAACCTTATCCATACTAACCTTGCCATCTTCAACCATATCCCTCACAAAGTGATATTGCACATCTATGTGCTTGGTCTTGGCATGAAAGGTCAGATTCTTTGCCAAACAAATGGCACTTTAACTGTCACAACAGATTAAAATTTGTTTAGCATTAAATCCAATGTCTGAACACAAACGCCTCAGCCACACTACCTCCTTGCAAGTATGAGTTGCTGCCATGTACTCTGCCTCTGTCATGGATAGAGCAACTATAGCTTGTCGCTTGCTCATCCAACTGATTGCTCCACCATTAAGCATGAAAATGTATCCACTGGTAGATCTTCTGTTGTCAATGTCCCCTGCCCAATCAGAATCAACATATCCTTGAATGCTAAGAGTCCTCTGTGATGCAACCATACTACCATGGTAACACAAAGCATAGTTTGAAGTAACCTTCAAATACCCGAACACTCTCTTTACAACATCCCAATGTGATCTCCCTGGATTTTTCATGAAACGGCTTAGAACTCCCACTGCTTGGGCAATGTCTAGTCTTGTGCAGACCATAGCATACATCAAACTACCTACTGTACTTGCATAAAGCACATTGGTCATGTCCTCCATCTCAGTAGCAGACTTTGGACAGTCTTCAGTAGATAGTTTCAATCCTTGCATGATTGGAACAACTAGCTGCTTGCAATTAGTCATGCTAAACCTCTCTAGAACGGTTTTCACATACTTACTCTGACTGAGCCAAAGCTTTCTGCTTGTTCTATCCCTAGTTATCTCCATCCCAAGAATGTACCTTGCTGCTCCAAGATCTTTCATTTCGAACTTAGCAGACAATTGAGTTTTAAGATCAGAAATCATTGCCTTGCTATTACCAATGAATAACATGTCATCCACATACAGAGTAATAATAAGCACATAATCATTCTCACATTTATAATAGATGTAATGATCAGATTTTGATCTAACAAACCCAATTGACAACACAAATGTATCAAATTTTTGGTACCACATTCTAGGAGATTGCTTTAGACCATAGAGAGATTTATTTAACTTGCAAACCAGATTTTGTTTGCCTCTATCAACAAAATGTTCAGGCTGGGACATGAAGATTTCTTCTTCCAGCTCACCATGGAGAAATGCTGTCTTCACATCCATCTGCTCAATTTAGTAGTCATACACAGCTGCCAATGACAAAAAAAATCTGATGGATGTTAGCTTTGCTACAGGGGAAAAGATCTCTCCATAATCAATTCCCTCAACTTGGGAAAATCCCTTTGCAACCAGTCGTGCCTTATACTTCTCCAAACTACCATCAAGGCCTGTCTTCCTTTTGAATATCCACTTGCAGCCAACAGGCTTTCCCCCTTTAGGCAGTGGTACCAACTTCCAGGTATCATTCTTTTTCAAGGAATCCATCTCCTCATTCATGGCTTCCAACCAAGACTTTGAATCAGCCATGCTGATTGCTTCTTCACAGTCCTAGGCTCATCAGTGCTGGTAATTAAGGCATAAGCACAATTTGAATCTAACATAGAGAAAACATACCTTTTTGGTTGCATTCTTTCTCGTGTAGATCTCCTTAGAGGCTAAGGTTGTTCTTCATCATCAGAACTTCTAGAGCTGCTTGAGCTCTCCTCAATCTCAGGTACACCATGCAGCTCTTCCCTTTCTGGAGTTTGGGGAATCTCAACTGCATCCTTTTTCTTATCACTCTAATTTGTCTCAAGCTGTTGATCACTTACTAAAGGTTTCAGCTCATGAAATATCATGCTTCTGCTATACAAAGCCTTCTCAGTAACAGGGTTCCAAAGCTTGTATCTTTTCACACCAACTCCATAGCCGATGAGAATACATTTCACAGCCTTGTTATCCAACTTTGATCTCTTTTCATTTGGCACATGAACATATGCCTCACAGCCAAAGACCCGAACATGCCTTAATGAGGGTTTCTTACCTGACCATGCTTCCAAAGGTGTCATGTCAACAAGAGTTGAACAAGGAGATCTATTTATGAAATAACATGCTGTAGCAATAGCCTTAGCCTAGAACTTTTGCTCCAGACCAGCACCACTCAGCATACTCCTTGCCTTTTCCATCAGTGTCCTGTTCAACCTTTCAGCAACTCCATTTTGCTGTGGAGTGTAGGGGGTTGTCTTATGCCTTTTAATTCCATGATCAGTGCAGTACCTTTCAAAATCTGTAGAACAAAACTCACCTCCATTGTCTGTCCTTAAACACTTTATTTTCCTTCCAGTCTGATTTTCTACCAAATATTTGAACTCTTTAAACCGACTGAACACTTCTGATTTACTTTTAAGAAAGTATGCAAATGCCCTTCTCGAACAGTCATCAATAAAAGAAACATAATATCTAGACTTCGATAACGAAGGAACATCAACTGGACCAAACACATCAGAATGAATATAATCTAGTATACCAGAAGATTTGTGAGGACTAGAGGAGAAAGAAACACGGTGTTACTTTCCATAGATACAATGTTCACAGAAATCGAACTCAAGGTTACAATTATCAAGCCCTTCTACAAGGTTTTTGTTCTTCAAAGTTTTTAAACCTTTCTCACCAATGTGACCAAGTCTATGATGCCATAACATAGTCTTCTCTGCTGGGAGTTTTACCTCCAAAGCATTTGCAGATAGTGAAGATTCTTCATCTTTCTCTATAGGTGTAGAATTACATGACTTTACAGAGGCATTGTTACAAAGAACAGGTCATGCATCTAGCTTGTACAGAGTGCCAGTATGAACACCCTTAGCTAACACCATTGCACCTCTAGCCATTTTACATCCCTTACTAGGAAAAGAAACTTCTACACTAGCATCATTTAACTTACTAACAAAAATAAGATTTTGAGCCAAACCTGGGATGTGAAGAACACCACCAATTCCTTTGACTCTCCCATCAGGAAATTGAATTCTAACCCTTCCTCTACCAACAATCTCCAGTGTTGAATCACTTGCCAAGTATACCTTTCCACCATCATACTTCTCATACTTTGAGAACCAATCTCTATTGGATGTCATGTGAAAAGAGGCACCTGAATCAACTAACCAAACATCATCTGATGCCTGAGTTGTCAAGGCTGCTGCAATGAAGGCATTTGCATCACTTTGAGAAGATTCATTGTCAGAAGAATTATTCTTCTTCTTCTCCTTGCAGTCCTTCCTGATATGACCAGGTTGCCCACAATTCCAGTACTTTACCTTGGACTTTTTACGAGGAGACTTTGATCTCCCTTTAGACTTGGATTTCAACTTGTTGTCTTTCTTCTTGCCTTTCTCCTTTGTTCTACTTCGAACAGAAAGAGCATCTTTGACCATCTCAGTAGATTTCCTTCACATTTCTTCAGACATAAGCAAAGAAACCACATCATCAATCTTGAAAGCAGTGGTTGTGCTTCCAATAGCCATCACAAGATGATCCCAACTGTCAGGTAATGAACACAATAAGATCATGCAACGATCCTCCTCCTCAATCTTTACACCTACAAATGCTAGCTGAGTAACACTCATATTAAATGAGTTCAGATGATCTGCAACAGATGCACCTTCATCCATCTTCAAGGAGTACAACTTCTTTCTCAGGAATAAATTACTTACCAGAGATTTTTATTGGTAAATATCACCAAGCTTCTTCCACAAAGAAGCTGCAGACGTCTCCTCATGAACATTCAAGAGCACAGAATCGACTAGACTCAGTCTTATCAATCCTCTTGCTTTTCTATCAGCAAGATCCCAAGCTTCTTGGGTCGTAGTTTGTGGCTTAGTTCTAGACACTGCAATCCAGAGGTCTCTATCCACAAGCAAGTCTTCTATCTTGAGTCTCCATAACTCAAAGTTGCTGCCATTAAACTTCTCAATATCTATTCTACTAGATGTACTCACCATCTCACAACAGAAACAAGTTTAACAATGCAAGTCTCCCACTAAAACAGTATTAGTGCAAAAAACTAATTTTCCCTAACAAGGATAACACGAACTGGCCAAGCTCTGATACCACTTTGAAGGGAAAAGAATGCGGATCTAATGACCCAACAATGTGGAATACATTCCCTTAACACCTTTACTATAGGGGAGAGAAGCAAAAAATGAAAAACTAACAGTTTCTAAAACTTATAGAGATGCATACAACCATGGCAATGAGAAACCAGAAAGATAAGCAAACAAAGATGAGACAGTATTTACGTGGGAAAACCCTTTCAGGCAAAAAATCCACCACACAAAGTCAAATCAATTGTATTACAGTAATGAATCGATTACATACAATATCCAGACTTCTTTGCTCAGCTCACAATCATCCAGAGAGATTCAGATCCACTGTTACAATGTTTTCACAACATACAGTTCAAAACCCTCTTCAAGAACTCACGTCCTTCTTGTTCTTTAGCACGCGACTTCAACTTGCTTTGCAACTTCACGACTCAACTCAACTTGTCTAACTTATTGGAAATAACACCTCTCTCATCCAAATGTAACTGACTCAGAAGAGCAATGAAGCCCATCCTCAAATCACGTAATTGTTTGGATCTGACAGATCTGCTGCAACAAGCCGTCATTGCATTCAAAGCCATTACTCAAAATGGTTGAGCTCGCCACCCTTCATTGACAAATGCAACTGCCACAATAACTATCTTGGTATCTATCCAATCACTATTCAACCAGGTGCCACACGTCCAAGACCCATCAGCAATCGTAGCTGACAGAGCAACCAAAACGGTCAAATACACATCGAGCGCGACCAAGACTTCAAGTCATAAATAG
>CM021110.1:265524338-265595084 GCA_007115665.2 Sequoiadendron giganteum | reverse complement strand
TAAGGGGTAACCACAAAATTGATGGTGTCAATGGTCACTTTACCACCCCACCATGAATTAATGAATTTAGATATCAAGGTAAAACTATAACCTCACATAGAATTAAATCATAGTTATCAAGCCCCTCTTAGGAAAAATAGCGAGAAAGGACATGAAACACACAAGATCTGATTGTTATCACACAATCTAGGCTAGTCTTATTTTTTCGAAGAGTCCTTTCTTTTAATGCCATCATTAATGCAAGAAACATTAATAATACCAAATCTATTATTCATCATCTACACGATGTATTCCCCTTTTAAGTTACCTTGATTATGCATCATAACATCATTCATTAAATATCCCACTTAATCCCAAATCTCCCTTTGTCACTTGATGTGAAAGGACTCATTTTTCCTCAATGATTATCACTTTAATGTGACTTGGTATTGAGGAAAAATCCCAATACACCCAATTTTGGTACTTCAAGGATTCATTGGCAGCTGCATCAATAACTTGATTCCCTTCCCTATAAGAATGTTGGATTTTAGACTGAAGGAAGCTCCATAAAGTTTTTTTGCTATCATCCAACACATCTCTTATTTCCCATGGAATGGCAACTTTCCCATTCAAATTATCAATAATTAATTTAGAATTGCCTTATATGACAACTTTAGTAAAACCAAGATCTTTCATTTTTTTTAACCCACACCAAACAACCATGGCTTTTGCAACATTATTGGAGCAAAATATAATATTTTTAGCATAACCCTCAATTATCTTACCTTGATGATTCCTTATAACACCCCTTGCTCTAGCTAAACTAGGGTTCCCCTTCGAGCACACATCAAAATTTCATTTCACCCAACCCTCTTTTAATGGATACCAAATCATGTTTTTCCTACTGAAATATCCCAATTAACTCTAGTTAGATCCTATTTAAGCCCCCAAATTTGTTTAATTTTGATCTCTTTGTAAGAGGGAATCTATTTAGAGAAAGAATAAACTCTCGCATTGATGTTTTCCTATATTTGGTGTTTTATATCCATGAACAACTATTTACTACTTCTTTTAGAATACCTAAAGATGTTATTGTTTCTCTCCTATAACCACCACACAATGAAAGGACGAACTTGTCTTGAAAGATCCACTATAATATTATGAGTAAATGGACAACCTTTCCAACTTTCAACAAATTGTTTATTAGAGGAAGGAAAGACCCAATCGAGCAACAAAAAAGCAAGCAACAAAAAAGGAAGCAAATGGGACCAAACCTCTCTAGAATAAGGACAATGAAAAAATAGATGCACAATACTTTCCAAGTTTTCATAATAAAGAAAACATCTATTAATGAATTGCAAACCTCTTTTGTTTAAGTTTAAATAGTAAGAATATTTCCATGTGTTAGAGTAAAGGTTTTAACTTAATTATGTTGATTAAGTTACCTTTATTCCCTTCTGAAGATTTCACTTTAGTTTGCATAAAGTGACATTTTAATAATTATATTAATTATTAAATATTCTCCTTTTAGGGTTTCTTTTAGGGTTACACTTTAGGGTTGCTCGATCTCCTTTATAAGGATTGATCTCATTGTATTATCATATCTTCTTACATTCTCTCATTCTCTCTGATATATACATTTTCAGTTTTCAGAGAACCCTTGCTTGTTTGTCTCCATCTCTTCTTTTGTGACAGGTTATTTGCATGCAGGTGATCTTTGGGGTTTGTGGTGTTGTATTTTCTCAACTCCTACATGGTATCAGAGCTCCAGACCTGCTGCTTCCTGTTCTTGTTTTGAAGATTTTTGGAGCTTCAAGGGTTTGGGGTTTGTTTTTTTGATCCAGGGCATAGCTGCAATTTGAAAGCATTTTTAGCTTAGATTTTGTTGCGACGGCCGTCTGCCTGCCTGGTAAAAATTTCAGAATTTATTTTTTCCGCATGTTTTTTTTTCGTCAAATATTTTTTTTCTTGCAAAAAAATTTCGCAGTTTATTGTAAAAGTTTTGATTTTTTTTATTAAAAAAATCACAAAAAAAAGCAAATTAAAAAAAGTAGTTTTAAGGCATGCTTAGGCCTATGCCTGCGGGTCCACCTGCAGTTGCAGGGATGGTACCAGGGGTACCGCCGCCTACCTTTATGGCCGACGGTGGCCCTTGGGCACCACCCCTTGCAGCGGCTGGTACCGCATGGGTACCGCCCTGCCACATTGGCAGGCGGCGGCCCCATGCGGACCTCGCCATGTTTATTTTTTTTAGTTTTTTTTTCAAATAAAAAAAAACCAATGTTTTTTAATGATTTTTTTTTAAATCAAAATGTTTTTTTTTAAATAGAAAACAATTTTTTTTGTAATAAGTCCAGTTATGCATTTGTGGTGATGGCCATTTGGCCGTCAAATTTAAGCCAGTATTTTCGCTGTGACGGCCATATGACCGTCAAATTTTATCCAGCTGGCTTTTTTCATCTTTGGAACTATTTTATTCCAGAGGTCATAACTTGGGCATACGATATCATTTTTTGGCAAACGAGATATCGTTAGAAAGTTGGTTTTCTCATCTTTCCAGTGGTGTGGGTCTCATCACTTCATTATTTTTTTGGTGCATTCTACAGTCAGTTTTGTGGCTGTTCTTCATGTATTTCCAGCTTTTGTCTTTTTTGGACATTTTGAGCATCATTTGTAAGCAATATCTTTTATGTAAACGTATTGAGATAAAGTGCCACACTATTGTACATGCATTTTTTGGGGATTTTGCGCATAAAGTTGTGCCATATTTTGTACTCGCACTGTATTATAAATTGCCATGGGGGGTTGTGTTGTTTGCCTTTGTTTGCCATCACACCTCTGTCCGATGAGTGTCCCTCCATGACGACAGTGGATGCATATGATTCTAGCCTCATGCATGTGTGTTTTGTTTTCCACACCACTTTTTTAGTTGTAGGTGCTTTCTTGTGCACTTTCAGATGTTGTTTCTTCTTCCTCATGCACTACAGGGTGTTTCACATCATTTTAGTGGATCTGTCAGGCTCTCCCAGTTCAGCATTATGGGGGGTATTATACTGTTCGTGCTTATGCTTCCTTGGTTTTGCCTAGGAAGGAATCTTACATTCTTAGTTGATCAGTGTTTCAGACTATTGGTTCTTGTTCCATCTGTATCTGCGTTCCAGGTGTTTGCCTTTGTTTGCCATCTGATTCGAGTAGTGTCGTTTGGGGCACTCATGCAGATTGTTGTCTTCAGACTATTGGTACTTGTTCCATCTGTATCTTCGTTCCAGGTGTTTGCCTTTGTTTGCCATCTGATTCAAGTAGTGTCGTATGGGCCACTCATGCAAATTTTTGTCTTCTTGATCCTGATCATCCTATCTTTAGTGGAGGTTCTTCAGCACCTTAGCAATCATATTTTGACAGTTGTTTGCAACTTCTTCTGCTTCAGTGATGTTCTTCTTGGATTTTTGCATCTCTTTTTGGAGTAGAGCTTTTTCCCATGAGGTTTTCTCTATTTCTCCTCTTTACAGAGATTTGGTTGTATTTGGGTACCTGATCTGGCCTAGTTGTCAGGACCCATGTTTGCCTTCTTGCATTGTAGTTACCTTTGATTTTTTGCACATGTTTGTAGATGCACTCTTGCTCATCTTAAGGGGGGGTGTTAGAGTAAAGGTTTTAACTTAGTTGTATTGATTAAGTTACCTTTATTCCCTTCTTAAGATTTCACTTTAGTTTGCACAAAGTGACATTTTAATAATTATATTAATTATTAAATATTCTCCTTTTAGGGTTACACTTTAGGGTTTCTCTATCTCCTTTTATAAGGATTGATCTCATTGTATTATCATATCTTCTTACATTCTCTCATTCTCTCTGATATATACATTTTTAGTTTTCAGAGAACCCTTGCTTGTTTGTCTCCATCTCTTCTTTTGTGACAGGTTATTTGCATGCAGGTGATCTTCGAGGTTTGTGGTGTTGTATTTTCTCAACTCCTACACCATGAACAACAACCCACTAGAAAAAATTCACACGAGGAGTCAAATTTTTTATCCAAACCTATTTCTAATGAAATTCACTTGGAGAGATCAAAGGCTTTTCCATTGAAACATAAGAAAATTTCATCGATGGACACCCTAAAGAAAGCTTAGTCTGTATCCATTCATCATTCCTATCCTTTGAGAAAAAAAGTCACGTATATATTGTTTTAAAGTTTGCAAAGAAGCATCCCAATTTTTTTGTATTCCTCCTATATGTAATTTTTCTCCTCTTAACTATTCCTCAAAGTTTTTCCATTTAGGTTGCATTGCTTACCAATTAATATAACCCTAAATCTATTTACCATTAATTCTTATCATCCTTTCTTTTAATTGAAGAAGGTTATTCATAAAGGAAAGTGGAGGGTCATTAAACCAAAATTCATCCCAAAAACCATTATTGTTTCCATTCCTAATTCTTTTTCTAACAACCAGATGTAACACACTCCTAGTTTTCAAAAGATTTTTCCAAAACACAAAGCCATAAGGAAGATTAGGGGCATAGAGGAAACTTCCCTAATCCATGTTGCTTAAATATTTATCATTTAATATTTTGACCCGGTCCTTAACACCTTCAAAAAGGTGTCAATTCATTTTTGCAATAAGAGATTTCTTGAAAAGTTTTAATCTTCTTATACCAAGGCCTCCATCCTATTTAGGAGAACACACCTTTTCCCATCCCACCAAATCAATTATATTTTTCTTTTCTATCCTATTACATAAAGACATCCCTTGGATTTATTCAATCTTATCAACAATAAAGGTAGGGACTTTAAAAAGAGATAGATAATAGACAAGAATGTTTTGTAAAGAAGCTTTAAGCAACTACAATTTTCTAGCTTGACCAAGAAGTTTACCCTTCCACCATACCAACTTCTTTTGAACTCTTTCTATGATGTAATTCCAATAACTATTGTTAGGTTTCTTAGAAATTAAATTAAGACCCAAGTAGGTAGCCAGAAGAGCAACATCCTTAAAACCAAGAATTCTCATAACCCTTTCTTTCAAGATCTGATATGAATTAAAGAAATATTTTTTTCTTTTTTTTTATAATTTATATAATACCCAGAAGCCTTAGCATAATCATTCAAAATTGATTTCTAGTGCCCATCTTCAATAATGGAGGCTTCTCCAAAAAGGATAGTATCATAAAAAAACTATTGGTGCGAAGTAGGAGGAAGAGAGGAATCATCCTTAAATCTTTTCAACTATCTTTGGTCCAAAAATTAACTTCATGATGAAAAAACAACACAAAGAATAACACCACCTTGGTATTGTGAAGAGGAGGAGCCTCCTCCTTCCTCACTTCTTATTATTTTCCTATGGAATATTGTCAAGGGTATTTTGTCTCCCAATTGCAACATCTCTAAAATTATCTCTATTCCTAGTATCGCTTTGTGAAGGTCCACCAACTTTATTTTCTCACCCAACATCATGTTTTCTCTTCCTTTTTTATTCACTATTAGCTACCACACTTTCATTAAGAGAATAGCTAAACCCCAACACGACCATGGACTCCTTCATATTTTTACCTTCATTCTATTTGGCATTCAATAGATGAACACCACCATTCATCTTCTTCCCAGGAGTGGAAATAGGAGATAAGGATTCTTCTCCTTGACCTATCTATGAAAGGATTTCTCCTTCCTCAAGAATCTATAGCTTTTAATTAGTGAGGTGATTCATTTTTTCCTTTAGGATTATTCCTTATTTTGGATCTTACAATATTATCCACTTTTTATTCCTTTTCATTATATTGTACATATTATTCTTTAGTATTTATATGAACTATCGTTGGTTCTCAACTTGAAACTTTTGATTTAGGTCTTTAGGATAGGTGGCAACTACATGGTACCCATCATTAATAACCTTGATAATTATCCCATGTCCGTCTAAAATCTATTGTTTATCAAATAAGCCTCCAAGATTAATACTTATTTGAATATTTTGAGAGTTAACCAAGGAGGTTGTTTCACCGTTAGGTTAAGAAGCCTAAAATTTATTTGAACTCAACTCCTCATTTTTATTATCAAAATCTTGCCTTAAGGAATATTCCTTGAAATGACCAAACTTCCTATAGACTTGAAAATAAGCTTTGGCATTTTCATATTCTATAGTTTGAATCCACTTTCTATATTTTAACTTCAAGGTGACAGAAGTCGAAAGAACAAAGCTCACCACCACATTCACAAAAATCCTAGCAAACACTAAATAGAACTTTTGTTGTGTAACTTTTTCCATAGCCAACAAATGAAAAAAAGAGATAGCTATTCCTTGGCATATACCATATTTTCAAAATTCTAAAGGAAGCCCTAGAAGGTGAATTTAGGTAGGAGAAATTGTACCCGGATATATCAAGGGATCAAATCTTGGATTCCATTTACAAAGAGAGAAAATTATTAAGCCCATTATCAAAAGCCCAAGGTCCCCCATGAGAAAATTAATCAAATTCTCTTGCATCACAAAACTAAAAAGGAGGAGACCCTTATCAATCACACTTATTCTTACACTACCTTTTAATTTCCAAACAAAATCAACCCACTTTCTTACTTGATCAATATTCAAATGGAATGCAAGAAACTTTCCAACCCACTTGATCTTGAGATCAACAATCACTTCATTAATTAGTTCCTTTGGAACCTCCACTTCCAACCCATCCACCAAATAAGAGATATTCATAGCATTCATATTTTTCCATACTAAGTGAGCTACCACCAACCAATTTATCCACATAAGAGACCAGATCTTCTTCTAAGAAGAAGCAATCCAAGGCATAAGCCAAAGACATAGGGGTCTTCTCAAAGTATGGTTAACAATTCAAATAAAAAAATATTCTCCACTTTGGGAACCACGATTTTAGATGGGGAAGCCCAGTAGGGACTCCAGCTGGACAAACCTATCAAACAAACCCACAAGAATCTTCAAAACAATTGAAATGCAGAGAGTTCTCTTATGTCACCTTATTAGTTAACGTCAATATTATTAATTTTAGGGTGAAAATAATATTATATTTAACTAAATAATAACTATACTATCAATGTTAATTGAGGTTATTTAGTAGTTGAAAGAAATCTAATAATGCTAATTAAAATTAAGTATCAAAATTGTACTTGGGGTGAATAATATTCTTGTATAGATTAATTAACCACTGACCAACAATTTAAAAGTTCAATGGACTACTAAACATTAGCATTGTTAATTTGTAACATTATCAATTTATTGATATGTAACAATGTTGTTCTATGTAAATTAAGAATAACATCATCGATTAGTAAGTGGCTAAGAAATAATATGGCTATCACTGTCAAAAATTAATTGTTGATAATAATATCATTAAAGAGGATGGTAATATCATTAATGCTTAAAATGAGGATTATATATATATATATTGCTTGACAGGTGAAACAATCATGAAACTAAGTAATTTAAGATTAAACAATAATATTATTATTGTTTTGTGGATAGATGGTAGTATTATTATTACTAGAGATATATTATTTTTGATAATATAAGTGACATTTATAGGGTGTTATACCCTTTATACAAAAATACCGCGGGGCCAAAAAGGAACCAAGTTCATCAAGAAATCATACAAACTATACTAAAAATATCAATAGCAGGACACAAATACTGTGCACTGATGACAAAAACCCAATACAACATAGACCCGACCACTAACTATCCACACTTTCCCATTTCTGGATCAGGATGTTTAAAACTCCACACTTTCCCACTTCTGGATGAGGAGGTTTAAAACATCATCCCCAATCTAGTTGGGACCTTCACCCATAGTATTATTGTTCGCTTCCTCCTTGATGACATCTGAAAGTGTGACGACTAATCTGTGAATCATTTTAATAGTGATCTGATCCAAACTATTGAATTTTCATTCAAGTTTAATAACCCGCTCTTGTAGCATGTCGAAGTACTCATCTTTGCATTTATTTCTTTGGGTTGCCTCTTCTGCACCAGCCCTGAGGTCCAACAAGTGGGTGGAGTCATCCTTAAGCATTTGGTTCATGTCAAATAAATGACTAGAGTTGTCCATGAATTCATCTTCTATCTCCTCAATAGTGTCTTTATTTCCTTCAATGATGTCGCCAGTTTTCTCCGAATCACTAGAAATCTCATCCATTGGAGACCCTTTCTTGCTCTTTGCTAGTCTGTGGGACCTCTCACACTATTTTTTTTGTCCGCACATCAAAGCTCATGGCTACCATGGTGTCACCCTTAGATTATTTTTCCTCAACACTTTTTCCTTCGTTAGCCATGGTCGACAAGTTCACCTGACGTGAAGATTCCTTTTTTCCCTTCTTCTTAGAAGTGGGTTTGTTGTCCTTCTTGATGGGTTTTTTTATCTTGAATAACCTAGCCACAACCTTGGACTGGGCCAACTCGACCTCCCCTTTCTTATTTTTTGATGGGGGTTTAGGCTTGGGCTCAACACTGGGTTCATTTTTCAAGCATGGGGGTTTTTCTCTTAGGACTCACTGAAGCAGCAAGGGAGGGATTATCAAGGCAATGCCAGGAGGTCCCAGTTCCTCCACACACACAAACAAGATTGGTTTAGGAGGGAAAAAGGAAAAATGGGAGTGATAGAGCCTATGGATTAGACCCTGATGCAATGGAAAGGGAGGCAGAATATCAAGATTGAGAGTGACAACATCATGAGAATCTTTGATCAATATTTTTAGGGAAGTTGACAGAAAGAAAGGGAAGTTGAGGATCATTTTGTGTCATAGGTGATTTAATAGTGGAAAATCGTAAAAATAAAATACCTTGTATCTACCTTCTAGAGTAACATATTTCATAAGAGCAACACACCTTGTCCCAAGGTTTTGGTAGTGTCTCATGGTCTAAACTCGACTGATTTTTAATCAGCTTCTCATTTTCCTTGAAGAAGGTGTTGAGACTCTCTAGGTATTGCATTTTAGTGTATTTTTTATATTTATTTCCATAAAAGGAGAGGCCCATCACCTTCCTAATCACATCCTTATCCACCTCAAATGAAATGCCACCCATGGTGACCCGCCTATCCTCCATGAACCAACAAACTAGGCTAATAATTTCTCATCATGGCCCACAAGACTCTCTAAAAGTGGTACCAAACCTCCCTCCATACACATATTCCAAGCTATGGGGTCCCTACAAAACTCCTCACAGTAATCTGGCTCAGTCCTTACCCTATCACCACCCATCTCAACCCATAGCACACAAGAACTGGCCCGAAGAGACAAAGTTAGCCAAAAAATGGACTGGTCGCCGATGAATTTACCCTTTCTTAAACCATCACTACTGGGCCATCCGGGATAGTAAGGCACAATAAAAGCAATTAGCTTTTTACATGCTTCGGTACTCATTCCCACTGGCTCCAACTGTATGGGGCCATAACATCTCTTAAGAACCATAAGTTAAGGCAATAAGTTTTGATATTTAAATCTAGATAATTAATACCCATCATGCCAAAGGTCTCATTGAAGTTACACATTTCCTCGGGCCTTTTAGCTATGGTAGGAATATTTCAAATGTTTAAGTACATCTCATAAGATCTTATGCTTATCATAAGATATCTTAAATTGGAATTATTAAATAAACTGGCAATGAACATCACATTATACACATTCTAGAAGATTTGATAAGATATTGTTGATCTATCTAATTTAAAATATTATTGAGCTTTAATTTGTAATAACAATGTTTTTATTGTGATAATAATTTATTATTAGATTTTTGAATAGTAAGATAATCAAAATCCATGATCAATTAAGTAAATTCTTGTTAAGCCATTGGTTATAGACTATTTTAATAAACTTATTACTTAATGATCGTTCAACATTAGCAAAATAATATCTTCAATTAGTTGCAATAATAATAGCTCAATTTAAATATATGTTCATTCTTATATAATCAAATTGTTGTAAATCAAGCAATAATAGTTGTACTAATGCTAGAGTGATTTAACATTAATGTCATTATCAAATGGTCTGGAATGGAACCTTAGTTCTAGATTTCTTTTATTATTTTCAAATCTATTGGTGTCTTGATTAATCTAGTCTATTCAAACCCAAACCCTTAAATGATTTAAGGTGCACATGATGGACCCTGTGCACCTATCATTGTTCACTCTTCTTGTCCCCCATCAGGCAATATGATGATGAGGACATTGCATTATCAACATCTCCATCCCCAAACATTAATATTTATGTTTTCAACACAAAATTGTTAATTGTGTTTTTTCCCTTTGATCAAGTTTAGGGCATGACATTTCCCTGGTGTGCTCATAGGTATAACACTACTTCTTCACTAGCTGTAGAGAGAGTTGAGATAAAGATATGACAACAAATGAAGGTTAGGTTAGCATAGCACTAAGTTGTTGGATCCTAAAGGAACACTAAAATCAAATAAAAATAAATAAACTTAATCTCCCAAGCCTAGTGCTTTAGAAGGGGAGATAGGTTATGTGGAAAACTTCCTCAATAGCAAGTGTAAATCAAGTTTTAATTTCTAAATCCTTTCTTAGTTTTGTGTGTGGAATAATAGGGGTTGTGCAAATGGGTTTTACCCAAAAGCTAGTATTACATTTTTATTAATTATTTTTTAATATTCCTTATTTACTTATTTGTCCATGACATTATATATATACACCATACAATTTATTTTTATATTCATCTGTAACATCTCATCATATATATTACCATTATATGTACTTTCAAAGTTTGTTATTATCGCTTATACATTTAGACAAATGTGAGTATTTAAATGTATTAATAAATATCAAAATATATACACAGACATAAACAAGATTATGTTATATGTAAATATAAAATAAAATACATATATGTGAACATTATAATATATTATATATACATACTAATATATATTTATATGAAATATATCAGACATATAATTAGATAATAAAATAATTATTTTAACATATTCCATAGTGGTGATTTATTGAATTTGTATCTTGGAAGGTGGTATCTTGCCACATATTTGATGTTGCTAATGTATTTAGTTCTTGTTACCATATTTTTACTTACAACTCAATCAGATATAGGGAAAGTTTGTTGTTTTTTTGAGTTATCAATTTTCAACATGTGGGTTAAATGTGGCTCCCATAAGGGTTGAGCCCAACATGCTACCATCATGTGTTTTGAGGGGTGAAGTGTTATCAGTGTAGATTCCTAATTGAGTCATTTTTTGTACATCTTGATAGGTCTTCAAAATATAAAGACATTCATCCATATCATAGGCATATCCACCTCTTAAGTCAAGTTATTCAGATATCTGAACAACATCACCAAAGAGGCGAATATGCCTATTCTAAGGCCATTCATCATTATTCCTTGAAGACAAGGAAAACATATCAAAAAATGAGTATATATCAGACAAATGGAAGTCACGTGACATCATCTAAATTATGAGCATAATGAGCATTGAAGGCATTCCATAATGTCTTATAGGTTTCACAACAGATGCATAGATCACATTAGATACTTTTAAAAAAGTGCAATCATAATGATATAAAGAAATACAAGATAATATATTTGTATCAATCATCAAATACAGAGGATAGTTTGCATAGGAAAAATTAAGATACATAGCACAATAGGATAGTCATCTATGTCAAGGACAACCCAAGGGTATGGATACAATGTTTTTGCAGGCAAAGAGGTATGCATATACAAACAGTGGGATATGTATAAAAGAGACAAGTTACTGAAATAAAAAAGAAGCAACTACATTTTTATTGTCAAAATTGTGTTCCATAGTAAATGCATGAAAAGGAAATTGTACAGAATTCAAAGAAACCATCATTTTTGTAATCTTGCTCTTAGGTTGAAGGAGAAGATTCACTATTTGTTTCTAGAATAGAGCATTGTTGATATTATGTCCTCTTCAATTTCAGTTCTCATGAGTTGCACAAAACAATCATCAAAAACGTTTTCATCCATTTTTGCAAAATGAGGTAATATCCAGAGTTATTTAATATTTCCATTCAACATGCCAAGTTGAAATAATAGGAAATGTAAAGTATATGATGGAAAATGTGAAAGAAATCTACAAAACTCGCAACATAGAGTACCTAGAATTCACAAAGGGCCGAGCCATGGCTGTTTTGAAAAGAATGTGCAAGTGGTATACAAATGGTGGCATGGGTTTTTGTAAACCTAGTATCTCAAATAAAGACCACAAAAATGTAATACCCATGACCCGTATAATGAATTGCCCCAGAATTTTCTATAAAAAATGTGGTTATTCCTTTAGGAATACACAAGAAAAGTTCTATAGGAAAATTGGAGTGAATTAAATGAAAATTTGAAACATTACTATCAAGTAGAGCTCGATTTTGAGCTTTGTTCCTTTCAAAAATGGAGTAAAACTACAAGAAAATGTCCTTTGAAGCTTACCTTAAGCTCCTTCATAGCCTTTTGACAGGAGAAATGCCTTCAATGGTTGGGAAGTCTGCCATGAACACACTCTATGAAAACCTCGATGGCGACGGTTGAGCTTCTCGAAGAAGCTTCATGTCAAATGAAGTGAATGTCTTGTTTTTTCCCTTGCTTTTGATTTAGGTTTTTCTAACCTAAAAGGTATGTCGACCAAAACATGGTATTTTATGTCATTGTTTTATTAAAATCAAATGCAAACTAATATGAGCCTGTGGACCCTCATGGTAATATTTGTGCCTTAGGCATTTTATTCCTTAGAAATTGTCTCAAGAGTGTTCGATGTGAATGCCATGTCATATCTATAGTGGAGTCCTTGTGTTGTGAGTGCCACCTTGGCAACATACCTTTGTTTGACCAAATTTCATAATACTATTGTTTGTAAAATGGAATGAGCATTATTTGCATATGATTTATTGTAAAACATATGGTTTAAAGGTGTAATTATAAACCTTTTAAAGGAATATTGTTATAATTTAATGAAAATGGAGGAGGGGTGACTTGGTCGATGAGGAGATAGTTATCTACTATTGATGCCTCTTGTGAGCATTTAAAGAGTGTTTTGAGTTGTTTTCCAACATGTGGAGAGGATTTAGGGTGATTCATCACCTTGTTGAGAGAATATAGGCTTTATTTTTCCTTTTGAGAATTTTTAGAGGTATTTGTGGTTTGATTGAGTCATGCTTGACTTTTTCACCCATTTTCAGCTCTTTTGGAGAAGATATAGGTGCTATATTTTAGGCTTTTGGGAGGCATCCGACCCAAGTTGGTTTTTGGTTCCTTTTTGGGTGGAACCACTTGGTTTTGTTTACTTAATCACTTTTATAACTCATTTGAGAGTTAGTTCTATTCATCCAGCTTTTGGAGATAGTGAATCTTGCAGTCCTTTCACAGATTTTTGCAGTTTTGTAACTCATTTTGGATATGGAATTCAAAGGAAACCTTCATATTTCTAGTAATGAAGTCATTGTCTTCTTGTTCTTGTAGTATTTGTGTAGATGATTGATCAAGATAACTTGTGAGGTTTTCTCTTCCTTGTGGTCTTTGTCTCATATATTAGTACCTTTGTTGCAAATAGTAAGTTAATGCAAGTTGTTGATTGTGTATGTGAAGTGCTTTTTAGTTGTCAATTGTGTATTTCTCCTCCCTTTGCAAGTTGTTTTGTACTTTGACCTTTTAGTGAAATAATTATGCAAAAAACCTATTGTAACAAGTTTGTGCAAGTTATATTTTTGATAGAAGCAGCCAAGCGTGCAAAATTTTGAGTTTCATTATTCCTTTTAGTTTGGTGTATCATTTCACTTTTATTTTTTAGTTTTCCTAGTTTAGTTTTCCTTTAAGTTATCTTTCTCCCTTTTCCTTGAAAAATCAGTAGTTTAGGTGATAACCATTTAGGAATCCGGCCTCATCCAGAGGATCATTCTCACTTTGGGTGACCCACAACCTAAGAATGTTCCCATGTTTCACTAGCTAATTGAGTTTTACAGCTTAGTTTAGGTGCAAGTTTTAGTTGATAATAGTTCTCAATAGAATGAGGACTTATTCAAGGTTATATCAAACTTAATATAATATATTTATGATTTATTATAATTTTTCCTTAAATTACCGAAGGTATATATGTATACAATATACATACAAATAATTGTCATTATAATTATAAACCTTGTGAAATGAAAGCCAATGTGTAAGGATATTTGTACATTGAGAAAAAGGTTAAACATGTTAAGTTCTTTGTGCTCAAATAAATTTATAATATTTAAATTATATGTTCTTAGTAAATATGGATTAATACAATAGTTGGCTTAGTGTTTGCACAAATATTGTATGGGTGATCAATATGGTAGTTGTATGAATAATCATAATAATATTTTATCTTAGTAGTAATAGCATATTAAAGATATGATCTATAAGGTAACCCCACCATGCATGTTACTATATTTTCTTTCGTTAAAGCTTATCACCATATTCATGATAGAGTGCAACCTAAATTGTAGTTTAAAAGGATAATTTCTTATTTAAGTGTTTTCCTTAGTAAAATCATAACACTTGGATAAATTTATAATTCTAATACTATTATCTTATATGTTGTGTGTTCATCAATGGAGCCATTGCAACCAAATAAATGAACAAAAAAAATCATGGTAAATTGTGAAATTTTTCTCTTAAGTTGAGGGCACTAAAATTTTAAAATATATTGTGGCTTGCCACTCTTGCTTAAAAAGAAGAAGATATATTTCATTTCTTTAATCAAATGAGTTGTATAATGATCATAATCATATTGGTAAGGATCAACCAAGTGAGAGCTAGCTTCAAATGTATCACAAACTATCAAGAAACAACTTGGATCTCATGTTGAGTATTTCCTTGAAACTTCTAGTTCTAATAACATTTAGGGACCTCGAATAACAATTCCAATATTTTTATATTTATCCTTCTCTAGTTAGAAAGCATTAATTGTATTTTATAAATTAAAAAAATAATACTCAAGTGTCATATCTACATCAAAATATGGGCATTACATGATAGTACCCTACTAAGTTGTGTGATAGACAACTAGTGAAAGAATATTTGTTAGTATGGATTACCCAACCCAACCACAACTAAGGAATTATCTCATGATACTTATATTTTTTGTGGATTCTAAATTTTAACATTATAGAAGAAAATGGCATATGTTTTCTTTCATCTCCATGCAATAAATGGTGTATTAAAATACATAAAATATATGAATGGGATAAAAACACTTACAAATAAGATAAAAGAAAGGAGCGAAGAATTTGTGCTCTATAACGTAGCATTTTAGATAGAGGGTAAAATGATGTTATATTTTATTAATGTATTTTTTATAATAGAAAACCCCTAGAATATATAGGAAATACAAAAAAATTATAGGCTATAAAGAGATTTTTTTTTTAAAATTCATATCCTATGGCGGAATAAACATGAATAAAATCCCCAACTATTTAAAGATTTAATTCCCAAGAATTTATACACACCCATGTTGGTAAGTTGTAGAGAGAGATTGAAATACAATGTAAGGGGTCTCTTTGATAGAGAAGAGGATATTCCTAATCCCCAATAATAAGGGTCACATTTAATACTCTACTCAAAATTCACATCTATCTACATCTCTTTATGACCCGTTGAACCTTCTTGTGGCTGAATATACTCCTCCTAAGTGGAAAGTATTATAGAGGGAAGTAAAATATAAAAAATATGAGTTAGGTTGAAACCCACAATTTATGTTTTCCCTTACTTTAGGGTTTTCTTATGATAGCTAGCGAGTTATCTTCCACCACATGGAGGTAGCATCATGTCACCTAGCTAAGCTTCCATGTCTAGACATGAGACACTTTCTTGATGCTAAAGCCTTTCCCTATGTATGTAAACACTTTCCACTACTAACACCATGAATTTTGAATGAAGAAAAAACATGAATAGATAAGTCAAACTGAAAATGATGAACTACCAGATTAATTTTCATCATCTTGCATTGTTTATCCATGATTATGTGTTGTTGATGGACCAAATCAGTTCATGAAACTTCACATAAGGAACGCTTTTGGTGTAATTACATTGAGAGGCATTGAAAAGTTATACTAGGGAGGAGGTGAGAACTGGTGTACATAAAATCCTCCCCTTAAATTGTGTTTATCACCAATAAATTGTGACTGTTAATTATATAAAATATTAGTGCACACACACACACACACACATATATATATATATGTATATGTTTGTATATGTATGTATAGCAAAGACAAAAATTATATCTAGGTTACATCAACATTCCAAAAATTCACAATGAATAAATAACTACTACACAAAGTACCCATGTGCTCCCACAATACAAAAAATGGTAAAACACATTAGAACAATAATCTTAACAATATATAAAGGGATACAAACAAATAAGATCAAGTCAAACTCCACAAAATTTTGAAATTACCTGATTACTTTCAAAAGAAGATGAGAATGATAGTTAGGACCAAGTTTGAAACTCTATTTCCTCAACCTAACCTATAGGGCATTGGAAAAGCAACTAACAATGATCCTATAGGTTAAAAATCCTAAAATCCTAAAATTATATTTATGCAATAGTTGTACCCTAAAGTGCATCATAAGTATATTATAAGCTCACCTGTCAAAATAGAACCATAGTAAACTTTAACGGAAAATAAACACGAGAAGGTGTGAAAATGGCTAGATTATTTAATGCACTTCATCAACTATAATTCTATAAAAAATAACATGAATCTATAAAAAAACACCAACTTTTCTGCTCTTGTGTACTTATACTCCTTTATTGTGAAACCCTACAAATTGAAAAACACTCAAAATCAAAACTTCTTAGCTATAGCACAAAAATGGATGCTCCTAGATCCTTGTAGACATCTTTCAAAAGCCTTAACCCAAGTATAAGAAATGGAGATGGATAAGGAGGGGTAATTCTCCAAAGTACCCACAAAAGAAATATGCACACAAAAGACATAAAGAAGTATATCCACACCCCACTATCAAAAATGGATCACACCAAATTTGAAACCTACGAATGAATTTTTTGTAGCCTAGAACATAAAGCTACCTTCCCCAATATAGACATTACAAAAAAGAAGCTAGACATGTGGAATGACTTCCCATATTTCACACAAGAGGAGGGTTAGGTCTAAATTATCCTCATCTAGATCCATGATGAATACTTCTACTTAGATAAGACTTATATGATAACAAAGAAGGCCATTCAATCAATAATCGATCTCTATGGAAAAGGGGAGGTCCCACATAAAAAGGAAATCAAAAATTCAATTGATGATGCAGGAGCATCCATGATATTCTTGTTATCCTGTGTCAATAAATAAATATTTAATTTTAATTGAAATTTTTTATGTGCTTTGAATTTCATATTTGTCTCATGAAGCTCATATTTTGATGTGCATTTGGATGTTATTCCATGTTGGAAATTTGAATTTCAAATTTGGAGTTAATTTGGAGAAGCAGGATAGGTGGAGATAATTTGGAGAATATGTTTTAAAAGCAAAAACCCTAAAAAAATCAAGTTGGGGGGTGTTGGTTTCTTGGATACATCCAATAAAATTTGTAACTCCAATTTTAAATTCCATAACTCCTAAAAATTAGGGATCTTGGAGGTGGGTACCTAGTTTGGAAAAATCATATTTTTGCTTTATTCAAGAAAGCAATAAAAACACTACCTTCCATAATCAACAAGTCTTGAAGTTGCAAAGTTTATTTTATTCAATTTATTTCAATCCATTTAATCTAATTGCATATTTCAAGAGGTGGGCATTGATTTTCTAAGAGTGGGTTTTGAATGTGAATAAATTCAATCAAATGCATTAAAATTTCATTTCATGTGAAAGACTGTTTGTGTAAAAAGGTAAAATCAATTCATTTGAAGGCTCCCTTTCTCCAGATTGAAGAGGAAGACATAGGGATGCATGGTATACCTCTATGGAAGGGTTTGTGAATTTTATGTTACAAATTGGGGTTGGTTTACATTTAGGCATACGAATCATAAACAGTTGCAGATTGAAGGGTGTGATTGTTGAGAGGTTTATTGTTGTAGGTGCTAGAGAGTTTGAGGAAGGCTTGTAGAATCCATATGTTTCTGTTCTACACCATTTTTCAAGTATAAGATCATACCTGGATCATATTTGGATTATGTAATAAGGATCCAATAGGTTTGGCCTATTGTTTTGTAATGTCATTTTAAATTTCAATGAGAATTTCTATGATTTTGCTTGCATAAATTGGGTGTTTAGATCAATCCTATTTTATGATGTATAAATCAGATTGGTTAAGGTTGATTATTGGTTTGAATATCAGTTTTCAAAGAGGCTTCAATATTGGTAAAATCAATTTAGAGAATATTTTGTAGTTTTTGCATACGGTTTTGAATGAACAAACTAGTGTTCATGTTGTAGATTTTTAAATATGATTTCTTGCATTTCCAATGCATTTTATTTTTTTGAGAGTAGTTGTATGATAGAGGGGGTATGTGTGTTATCCTCCTTCATTAGTGGTATCAAAGAAGGATTTCTTGAGAGTGCAAGCAGAGCACTGAACGTGAGGCAATTTGCACCAAGACCGGAGGGTGGAGAGTGTTGAGGATTTGTAAATAGATTGTCGAATGAGGCAGTTTACATATGCAAAACTTGAGGGTTTTGAAATTTGTGTTAAGAATTTGTGAGGAATTAAGGATGGAAAAGAGGAAGAAGAGAATAAATTTTATCATTGAATGAATTTTAAGGATTCCAGACTTGAGGAAATCGGAGAGAGGTTTTGGAAAATCAAAGAAAGAGAAATGATAGAGATGTAGCAATAGATAGATGAAATGAGAGTAGAGATTGGGAGGAGGAAACAAGAGGAGAGAAGCGTTGAAGGTAATTTTTATTGTCCTTATAATGATATTTTGATTGCACAAAAGAAATAGGGTGCAGTAGAGTCTCATGTAAGTGACATTGTGGAAGAGAAAGATGATTTACTAATACGATTGAGAGCAATTGAAAGAGAGTGGAATGAGAAAATTTTAGCTAATGCAAAGATTGCAGCCAAAGGTAAAGAGGTAATTTCATATTTTAGTACATGTTTTGATGATATTGAGAATGTAAAAGTTGAATCAAAGGTTGCAACATTAAATCCTTTCGAAGTAGATGAGAGTGGTGAACATATTGAGGTGAAAGTGAATTTTTCTTATGATTCTTTAATTGAAAGTATTGAAGATGAAGATTCCTTGATAACAAAGCTTGACAATTTGTTACAAAATATGGAGAATGAATCTATGGATTGTGGTACTAACACTGAATTGGGTGTTGAAGATCGAATTGCAGTAGCAGTATGTCTTTCTAAAGGCATAATAGGAGTGACAAACTACATTGCAAATCAAGTAAAGGGAGAGGAGAAAGGTAAAACAACAATAGAGGTAATGAAGTACATTTATTTTTTTGAAGGTGGAGGTATATGTTTGATTGTTAATTCCATTGGAATATATTGGTGGGAGGTCATATTAAAAGTTTTAAAATACATGAAGAGTAGAGTAGTAAATATGAAATGATATAATATTGTAATCTTGCAGCATTTGATGAATAAGCAGATCCAAATAGACAAAGAAATGAGATGGATCCAGAATAAACACATAGTCTACAAATGTTTCTAAGTACAACTAAGGAATTTTTTTTCTTCTACCATCGGTGTCTGATGCAGGAGCATCCATGATATTCTTCTTATCATATGTCAACAAATAAATAGTTAATTTTTATTGAAATTTTTGTTGTATATTGAATTTCATATTTTGTCTCATGAAATTGATATTTTGATGTGCATTTGGATGTTATGTCATGTTGGAAATTTGAATTTCAAATTTGGAGAAAGTGGGATAGGTGGAGATAATGGAGAATATGTTTTAAAAGAAAAAATCCTAAAAAAACCAAGTGGGGTTGTAGGTTTCTTGGAGACATCCAATTAGATTTGTAACTCCAATTTGAAATTCCATAACTCCTAAAAAATAGGGATCTTGGAGGTGGGCACCTAGTATGGAAAAATCATAGTTTTTTCTTTATTCAAGAAAGCAATAAAAGCATTGCCTTCCATAATCAACAAGCCTTGAAGTTGGAAAGTTTATTTTATTCAATTTGTTTGAAGCCATTTAATTTAATTACATATTTCAAGAGGTGGGCATTGATTTTCTGGGAGTGGGTGATGAGTCCAATTAATGGCTCAATTTTGATAGGGTTTATTATTTAGCTGTTTTTGTTACCATAAAATTTGACACTTGGTTGTTGGTATTTTCCATTTTATTTCCTCAAAACCATAGACATTGGGCATAAGTTTATCCTTGTGACTTTTAATGACATTAACATACTATGTGAATTATCTATGTTAATTTTGTATCTCGATTAATGAATGTTACTTTAAGGTAGTTATAGATATGCAATTGTTTGTGTGTTAATGTTGTTATGCAGATGTAATTAGAGCCTACAAAGTTGAGGAAGTTTCAGCCAACTGGTTGGTTGCCAAAGAAGTCAATGAGATGATCATTAAAAGGTCAATGGAGGGAAAACTCTCGATGGAGGGAAAATCCTAGTTCAAATTAAAGAATTTAATTTCCTTGTAAATGATCATATTTGTTGGTTGAGTGAATATAGGAGGTTTTGTTATGCTAGATCTATGTTAAAGCAAGGTTGGCTTGACCAGATTCCATGCATGCATAACCTCCTTTCCTCTTTTTATGCTTTCCATAAGTGGTGTCCTCCTAATCTATTGGAGTTGACCACCTTGTTAGGTAGTTAGTAGTTTTTCCTTCTGAGGGGAGGAAAGTCTATAGGGATAAGGAGTCGAGTACTGCTATGAATATTTCCTTCAAGAATGATGAAAGGAGCCAATTTGTGAAGGAAAAATGTGGTGGTTATTCTCAAAGCTCCATTAAGACAATCTAGGGTGATGTGGCTAAAGAAATAATGAGGTATCTTACTCTTGATGGCCACTTTTCAGTTTGTTTTGGTTACCATTTCATCATTTTGAACCATTTTAGGCATAGGAGAATGGTTTCCTTCCCTTTTTATTTGCTTGCTTCTCTGGAAAATGGGATTTGTGATCACAAAAGAAACCCCAAGAACCTTGTGTTACATGAGGGCTTAATCCTCCTTATAACATATTATGTTAAGGCTTATACTATCCCTGATAAACCTAAGATGATTTCTAAAGGCCGCAATAAGAAATCTAACTTGAAGTATGAAACTAGTTTTGAAATTGGGTCTAGGTCTAAGGAGTATGCCCTTGGTTCGGAAGCCTCCTTGGAGGTTTATTCGTGTTAGTATAATTAATTATTTATTACAATAGCATAAGTTAACTTAGCTCTTTTACTTAAATAATTATTTCCTAGGTTGCATTAATTAGATAAATCATAATAATGGGGTAATTCCCCTTTCTATGTTTGTAGGAGATAAGATTCCTTCTCGAATATGAGTTGTCTTTTCTAGAACTTATCTCAATCAGGTTATCATTCCCTAGGTAAGTTGTTAGGGTTTTTATGGTGTCACATGTGTGATTTAGACACCTGGCAACATCTTGTGCATTCTAGGTTTTATTCTTTTCCTATTTAATCAAGTATGTGTACTCTTGTAACATATCTCATATCACATAATAGAATCTCTATTTGAATGCCATTTTTGCAACACTTTCTATGTGGTTGAATATTTTTCCTAGAAAAAGGTCCTCCATTGAAGAATGCAGCTTCATCAAGGACACTGTACTTCCATCATTTCAACATGGTATAAGATCATTTCCAGTGAAGATTCATCCCATGATCAAGAAAGTTGGCTTTCGAGATTCTTTGCAGGCTTGAGGGTTTTAATTTGTAGGCTATTTGGTTCTACATAGGGACCAAGCTATTTTTTGGTGTAGATTAGGTTCTTTCTGACCTCTCCATTATGCTTAGAAGGCCTCAAAACCTATAGATCGCTTGCCCATTCACCAAAATTAGAGATATTTCCTTTGGGAGTTGTTTGAGGTATCATTTAGGGTTTGCATTTTTTTGTACTATCCGTAAAAAAATGCAGAAAAAAAATCTCCCTCTCAGTTCTCTTACATGGAAAAAATAATTTTAAGGCATCAGGCATTTTTTATTTTTCCATTCGGGAAATGTTTTCTAATTTTTTGGCAAAAATTAAATTCTGGAGCAACCTGACATTTTATTTGATAGTTGATATTAAAATATTTTGCATTGGACTATATTTTGGGTTTATTTTTCTTTGGTCAGCATCATATTAATTTCTCTGTAAAATATTATATTATTTCTATATTTTTTGAATTCCCATCGACATTATTCAAATATATATATATATATATATATATATATATATATATTTGTTTTTGTCAGCTTGGCTTTTCAAATGGTTTGTAGAGTTTATTTGTCATCCCCACCATGGTTGGCCCCATCACACCACCGGTCATGTCTCCAATTGGTCCATCCATTGTTTGATCTCCCCAACCGTCATTTTGTTTCTCGGCCACCGCCAACCGTTCCCATCGCCAGGTCTTCCACATCGTCAACTTTCATCCATCGCTGACACCAGATTTTCTTTCTTGGAACTTCCACCGACAATGATAGCACCTTGCCACTAAAGACCCTAGTCCTATCCATGACCAAGGCTATCACTAGACACTGAGTGGTGTTTCCTCGACAATTCTCCTCCTTTGCTTGGCCATCGCTACGCTTGGCAACAAGCTTTTTTTTTTTTGTGTTAGCAGCCTGCGGTCACATCACAAATCGGGGACTAATTTTTTTTTAAGCCTAGGGTTCTATATTTTTGTGCCTAATTAGCTTGTGCTCGCTCATTTCAACAAAAAATATTTCGGAGGCCATATCTTCTACATGCGATATGAAAATCCAGCAAACGATATATCGTTGGAAAGTGGTGAAGTCTACTTTCCAGTGGCACACTTTGATTTTCAAGATTCTATTGATATCAAAAATTTTAGTCAATTGAACTAAAAACTCTAGATTGGGCTTGGAAGGTGATATCTCTTTCCCAATTTGTCAAAATTTAGCCATTCCAGTAGCATTTGAGAGGTATTACAATATATTTTCCATTAGTCCTTTCATTTCTTTTAGAATCAACACCAAGTGAATTGCTTTTGTATTTTGTCACTTTTGAGAATTATTTGTCTTCACTTGGATATCCTACCATTTTACAGGAATTTATTTTTATCAAGGGGCTTCATTTCAGTTGCAAATTGACATATCATCAGATTTCCAACATTTCCTTTCAGATGCCTTTTGTCTTGTGCGTTGGTTCTTTCTCTAATGGTTGAAATAGGTTTTGAACTTCTTACATCCCACAACTATCACACATAGAAATTTGGCATTCAACATGTCCTCTGGTCAAAAGGACTATGGTCTACATTGGATTAAAATCAACCACATTTGACTAGAGAATATGAGAAGTTTTAGCATTGTATCAAGTGTGAGGAAGCCATGGGACTGATTTCTCTTCATGTCTCCAATTCATTTTTTTCCACATTGAGGAGTGCTCTACTCCAAAGATGGTATGGGAAAATCTTAAAAATCTGTTTGGTTCATTAAGTGATGTTTGTGTGCTTTAGGTAGAATCAAAACTAGCTTCACTCTCAATTGATTCTTGCCCCTCTATAGATGATTATTTGGTGAAATTCAATTCTTTGAGGACAACTATCAGGGTGTGGTAAAGACAAAACTAACAAGTAATGCATCTTCATGATCTTGTCCAAGTTGAAAGGTTTATTTTCCTATTTCTCTATGTCCTTCTACTCTATCATGTATGGCCTTGCAGACATTTTTTTGATGCTTTCATTTGAGACATTTTGTGAGCGGTTGACAAGGGAGCAATCTAAACTCAACTTGGTTGATTCATCTTCAAAGTCTCATGCTCTTATTACAACACCATCCAAAGGGAAAGACAATAATAAGGGAAATTCTAAGACAGGATCCTCTGAATCATCACATCAAAAGGAAGAAAGTCCTAAGAAGGAGAGGTCCAAATGCATTTTTTGTAATGGGATTGGACATTGTGAGGAGACATGTTTCAAGAAGGAAATTCATGAACTGAGACAAATTATAGAGGATCACAACATCTCTCTTCCTTCTTCTTCTGTCAAGTCACCCCACTCTTCTTCACATGAAGAGTCCGCTTCAGGTATTGCATGAATTGCCACAACTAAGATTCATGGTAAGGGACAAGCTTTGATCACTACCGTAGTTGATAGATGGGAAGGATGGTTCATTGACTTAGGTGCTTCTAGAAATGTCACCTATTCTTAGGATCATATGCTTCAGGATACTATGAGACCTTCAGAGTTTTATAGAATGTTCACTACAAATGCAAACATTGTTCATGTTGCGACTATTTGGGATGTTACTTTGGAGGGGGGGGCATTTGCATGATGTTTCTTATATTCCACAAATGGCTCATAATCTACTTTATGTTTACCAACTTGCATAGGAGGGTCTTGAGATTGAGTTCAAATCCAATTTAGCCATCATCGAGAATGAGTTTGATACTCATTTCCTATGGTGAGATTGATCATCAATCTAGGGTGTACAAGTTCTCCAAATTTGTGCTCCACTAGTTCCTGATTCTCCAGATTCTAAGGTAGGAAACAATTCTCCTCCTCACCAGGGTTGTGTTGGTTATATTGAATTAGCTCTTCTTTCATCACCATATTCTTCCTCATCTACCTCTCAGTTGATATTTTCTTCAGCAGAGGAAGGCTAATCCACCTCTTCAGACTTCTGGCATCTAGATGTGTTCACGATAGGTCTTGCTAACTTGGCGTCTCATTTCTCCATAGGATTTGAAGACATCCTTGAAGGGACCACTCTCCTTTATGTGGGGGATATCTACTCTCCTATTTTTGTTCTTTTTTGTATTTTTGTGATGGTTTAAGTCCTTGTGGGGATGATGTTGAGTCCTCCAATCACACTTTTCTGCATTTCATCTCCTTTTTTGGAGAGGGGTTTTCTTCCCACTGGGTTTTCCCCTTTTCTCTGGTTGTGGGAGATTAGTTTCATTTTCATTATCATTTATACATGGGTACCTAAAATGGCCATGATGTAGTTGGGACCCATCATCTATTTCATAATCATTGCATTTTTCATTTCCTCCCTAAGTTGCACTTATGGGGGGTGTTAGTGTAATTGATTATTTATTACACTAGCATAAGTTAACTTAGGTATTTTATTTAAATAATTCAGTCCTAGGTTGCTTTAATTAGATAAATCATAATAATGGGGTAATTCTCCTTTCCATGATTGTAGGAGATACGATTCCTTCTAGAAGATGAGTTGTCTTTTCTAGAACTTATCGCAATTAGGTTATCATTCCCTAGGTAGGTTGTTAGGGTTTTCATGTTGTCACATGTAGTGTGATTTAGACACTTGGAAACATCTTGTGCATTCTAGGTTTTACTCTTAACTCTTTAATTAGGCATATGTACTCTTGTAACATATCTCATATCTCATAATAAAATCTCTATTTGAATGTCATTGTTGAAACACTTTCTATTTGGTTGAATATTTTTCCTGGCAAAGGTCCTCCATTGAAGACTGAAAATTCATCAATGACATTGTTCTTCCATCATTCCAACAATTCGGAGCCTCCTGACTCTAATGAGGGTAAGAAAAAAAGAAGTTGAAATCATCCAAGTCTCTGAAGTCTGAGGATTATGAAACATGTAGTGATGAGGTGGAGGGTTCTGAACACTCCATCGATACTCAGAAGGGAAATCTTGGCAAGCCTTTGGTGGGTAAGAAATTGGATTCAAACTTGAGTGGTGTTCTTTCCTTGGGTAAGAAGAAAGTGGTGGAGTCAAATGTGAGGGATAATGATGTGGACTCCCCTATGTAGGGGAGAAATAGGAAGCTATTCTTGAAGGAGGGTAATTCTCAGAAGAATGGTAAGGGGAAATCAAGCTTGAACTATGAGGATACAGTTAGTTTTGACTATGTTCCCAATGTTGAGACTTTGTGAGGTGAGGCTAGTCTAGAGAATGAGAAAGTGCAAAAGTAGAGTGTGAATGTGGTTGCTTAGATTGAGAGGTTAGTGCACAAAATTAAGGTTCTTGAGGATGGTAATAAAGGAAAGGAGGTCCGTTTGAATGAGGATGCTAGGGTTTTTTAAGAGGAGGTGGTTGTTGACAAGGATTATTTTAATTATAATATGGAGGACCTACCTAATGTGCTTGGCTTGGTGAAAGACAATTCCTTTATTTTTTAAGGTTATTTAAATGGGCTTTTAATGAACTGAACCTTACTAACATAAAGGTTCAATCTCTAATAAATAATACTGGGGGGACCTCTTCCTCTAAGGTGCCTTTTGTCCAGGACCAAGTTAATCAATTGGTGGATGCTCTAAAAATTGTTACTGATGAAATGTTAAAGATGAAGAAAGACTTTGAATTTAGAATTGCGGTCTTTGAAGACAAAATGGAAAGAGCCTACTAGAATTTGGAAAAGGTAGTTAATGTTAGTAAGACCACATTGTGTAATGAAGCTGGGGGATTGTAATTTTTGAATTAGAAAGATAAGTAGTAGATGGGGGGTTCACCTGGTTTGAAAGAAGATGCAGGTGGTATGGTGGATTTCGCAAGTGCTCAAATTGATCATAACAGTGAGAAGGGTCCAAGGAGGTGTCTAAAGTTATTGATTGCATCAAAAGATCATTGTAAGTGATTTGGAAGTAGCTGATATATTGAAGAACCTATATTTGTTTGTTGTTTTTGTCTTTCTTTTTGGCTTGTCAATGACTTGTTTTTTGCTTATGGTTGGGTTCTTCATATGGTTTTGATAATATTTTAAGCATCGATTATTTTTGTAAATGGTTTCAAAGCCCCTTCAAAACCTCCTTTACCTATAATCAAAAACATAATTTCACATTGCACAAATATTTTCCACATATCATTGCATAAATGAAATAACACTACATAATTCCAAGTAGATGAAATTCATCTTTTCAAATACATATTACAATTGATCCATGATAATGTTCATATATAAATTCATAGTTTACAAGAGTTCAAGATCAATGTGTCCACATATATAACACACTTCGTCTGGTCCACAAGTCTTAATTTCCAATTGAAAGAGGGAGAGAATCACCAAAGCACTTTTCCTCCAACCTCAGAATTAAGCGATCCCCCACATATCTCCTAGCCAGTAGATAGTTGCACCCTTCAACAAAGAGTTTGGTATGGAAACCTCTAAAAATTCCTAGCTTAGCATGGTTTCATGTCCTACATAACTAGTATGGTCATACAACTATGGATACCTACCAACTATGTATGACACTCCTAACTAGCTATGTAATCCTGACATACAGTGAACTGACAAAGTGTATGTAGTGACTTCTACACTTACTTTGGCCAAAGTTTTCATATATAAAATAAATCCACTTTCTATGAAGTGGTGTCATATGTTCACCCACCCCTTGCTTGACTTGGAAACTCTACTGACATGTGAATAAATCTTCCCTTAACATTATTTCTAAAACTAGTATGGCTCCATCCTTTTAGGATGTCACAAAAAATCTAGTTATCCTTAACATTAAATAGATTATAAAATACTATGTTTATAGCAATGTCCAATAATAATAATTCAGAATAATAAGCTATTTAACTTCTAATAATTCATTTAAGAACCTTTCGATTAATCTCCAATTTTCTCATGGTTCTTTCCAGCTTATCCTTTGCATAACTTATACAAGGTTCCTATGTATGTATGTGGCAATCATATATTCTTTCCCTCATTATAACACATATATTCACAAATTTAAATGAATGATGAATTTATATATAATTTGGAGAATATTTTCTACTTAAGAGGATTTTGTGTCTCCTCACAAATTATGGCTTTGGTTTTCCATGACATAAAATCCTCTTCTTTAAGATTAAATTATTAGGAATAGGTATAGAATATTGGTCAAGTATAAGATAATATCATTTTAAAAATTAATTAGAATTTATACATCTCTAATAATTTTTTCAACCCTATTGTTGAATATCAATATAAACACATTCAAGTGTATACCCTAACCCTAGGGAATAAACTAATCTCTTACTTTCAAGGGTTATAAGAAATCAAGAACGTAAGTTATCCATCCATGGTTAATCTACCAAATACAAGTATTCATAAAACAACATAATACTCTAAATAATAGTGGAATAATACTTTTGTTAGGATTTCCATCCCTTTCATTGCCAAGCAACACAACTTATTTAGACAATACAAATACCATACTGTATTTTGGATATTATCATAATACCCTATTCTAGCTTATCTTTGCTATAATAACCAAGTAATATAATTATGATTAAATAAATATCATATCTCCTCTTAGAATGATTTGGGAACTCATGGCTCCCCATATTTCTTGGGACTTATGGAAAGAAAGAAATAACAATTTTTTTCGTAAATCCAAACTTTAGGTGGATATTGTCTTTATCAAAATTAGGAGGGTCATTACGGAAAACTTTACTCTTCAATTTTTGGACTCCATATGGTGTGCTCCATTCTCCTTTCTCATTGGCTATGATATCTTGGTGACTACTAATTGGAAGATCACTTCTCTACCTTTTGGTTTAGTTAATTTTGACATTAATGATAGATTGAATATTAAGTGGAAGTACCCACCCCTAGAGTGGGTTAAATTTAATTTTGACGGGGCAGCCAAGGGAAATCATGGGAATGTAAATTGTGCAAGGGTGTTGAGGAATGAAGCTAGAAGGTTATTAGGTGCAGTGGAACTCCCATTGAGAAACCAAACCAATCATCGCATTGAGGTCGAATCTTCTTACATCAGCATCAATTTTGTGATGGATAGGGGTTTTTCTAAGTTATGGGTTGAGGGGGACTCCCTTAACATTGTTAATTGATTTCTTGGAAAATAGAAATCTATTTTTCCTACAACACACACACCCCATTCGAAACGGGGACCCTCTCTTTTTGCTTCACTAGGTCACCTTTGTCATTGCCTCATTTTGCACGCCCCCATATTTTTGAGTCCTAAGTGGTCAAGGAAACTTATAAGAGTCACTTTGAGTTGATCATATTATCCTACCCTCAAATTTTCAAGGCTTAAGGTCTTTTCGGAACTTCACTGACTATTTGCCTTCAATCTAAAAAATTGACGTCCTTGGGGTAGCGCGAGTCCGCCCGTGCGGGCCACCCTTTGCGAGAACCCACACACTCATTGGTCATTTTCATCATCGACTGCCTAAGTGGATAACCCTCAACTTTTGTTCGCTCGATAGACTCTGTAGTTCCCACTGCTATTTTTGAAATGCATACTCACCAACCATAGTCATTGTCGTACCTGCATTTATGAGGGGAATTAAATTCTGCGTTTTCTATAAATAGCCCAGTCTGAGCTCTCATTTTCACCTACTAATATTCAAAATACTTTTCAGAGCTCGTTGATTTTTTCGCCTCCATGCCCATGTTCCTCCATCACTGTTTGAACTTCACTATTGCTTGGATTCTTCATCCTTCGTGCGAATTGTTGAGGGTATATGGAACTAGCTACATGACCTTTGAGGGTGATCGTAAGAAGGACAAAGGAAATAAAATCACTAAAGCACCCAGGGGCAAGGAAGATAAAGATCATATGAGGTACAAGCTCCAAGGGGAAACTCAATTCTAGGGTCACCACAGATTGGAAGGAGATCTCAAACACTAATATGGGACATATTGATATTGATGAGTTTAAACAAAGGGTCTAAATCAACCCTACCACTAAAAGGGACAAAAAGATCAAAATAAGTGGGTTGGCTAAGGCCACCGGGTTCCCACCTACCCTCATAGCTCTTGAGCTTGTAATGGCCTGCAGAGAGGCATACCAAGAGGACACAAAAAAGATAATGGACAAAGATGGAAATATATTGGTTGGTTTATCTACCAAGTCAACAAGGAAAAATTTACATATACCTACCTTCGATGAAATGGAGGAGACAACCAAGGAATATGCTTAGAAAAAATGGGATATTGATCCCCTCAAGTGTAAGAAACTTATCAATCAGTATTGGCTTAAGTGGAAGACGGGTAGCACAAACAAAGTGCCCTAAGAACTCTTTAGAAGTGACTTCTATGAGGATTTTCATGACTTGGTAATCTTATTAAGCAGAGTTATGAGCCTCCCAACTGCAACCTTCCTTCAAGAATGGATGTTGTACTTCATGGAGGAGATAATCCGAGGAGAGACCATGTTCTATTGGGCTGGAATGATCAGCCACTGCTTGCATGAGCAATTTATAGCTGTGAAGAAGACTTCAGAATTTTACATTACATCATGCATAGTCTATTTGCTTGCCAACCATGCCCAATATAGGGCATTATTTGTGGCACCAAATCCAAATCTATGCAGGGAATTGAAGGTCTATGACAGGTATCCCCAACTTTAGTTCCAAAAATTCAAAAAATACTATTGAAGAGTCAATGATTCCTTCATTAGGCATATCATCAAGCTACTAGGAGATGACTTTGAGAGAAGGGGTACCCACAGTTCCAATGCCTACATCCCCCATTTCGACTTCTTTTTTATTCAATTTCCAATTTACATACATCCAAATCGAGGGTTTCTCAAAGAAACCATATAAGCTGCCTTGGTACCCAAATGACCAGCTGATACTACTTGAACTCTCCCAACAGCTGCAACATGCTCACGCCCTTTTGAGTAGAAAGCATAGAGCGGGGATCCCTTATCCCCTTACATTTGGTCAGGGTATGTATGAACTTCACACATCCCAATGTGTAGAGTACTCCGATAAGGAGTTGAATTAATTCAAGTTGGACCTCTATACTACCAGACCGCCAATGGACCCTTATGGAAAATTGAAGAAGGCAATTAGGATTGAGTACACCCATATACATAATGTAGAGGAATTTTGGGCCAATTATAGAGATGACAAGGAGGTGTGTATGTAGAATTACATGCGCATGATGACATACTTTTTGAAAACAGTGAACTTGTTTTCGGTGCCAGATTAAATCGTTGAAGATGAGAATATGGTGATAGATATGAGGTATGACACTATTGCCAATCTCTCACTGCCACTAATTGATTGGAATAAGGAAGAGGTTAATGAACTCAACATCCTGACAAGGCCTATTGAGGCAAGGACAAAACAATGGATTGACGAGAAAGTTGCTCAATTAAAACTGCAGGGAGTGACCCTAACATACGAAGAGCTTGAAGATCCACTTGAGAGTGAAACTAACAGTGCCTCTATCGATGCTACCCTAACTAGGGAGAATCTGACGCCTCCTACCACTACATGATCCAAGAAGAGAAAAGAAGTGGTTGAACATCAACCCAAGTCCAAGGTGTATTCAAGGAAAATCTCGGAAGGTGAACCTTCCAAGAAACCCAAGAAATTGGGCAGCTTCATAGGAATGCCCACCATTCAGAAGGACTCGCTCTGTGAAGGGTAGGAACAAGATATTGAGTGGAAAAAGTCACCACCTGCTATCATAGTCATTGCCGCTGTTATTGCCACTACTGTTGCTTCTCCGTCTACTTATTAGGTGATGATTGCTTGTTCTCCACCTACAGTGGATATTTCAGTCCACCTTGCCTCCACTCCCCCTACAACCCAAGTTATAGCCATAGATTCCTCATCTGCCACCACTTCTCCAGTAATTGATAAAGTGGTACAAGAAGAGGAAGAAACAAAATCCTATGAGGAAAATGTTGAAGATCTAGATACCAAGTATATTATGGAAATTTTTAACCCATAGCTCGAGGAGGAGTTTTCTCAACAAGTCAAGGATGTTGGAGAACAAGTTGAGAAACAACCCTCTGGTGAAGAGATAGATACTGATGAGGAAATGGAAGGAACTGAACTTCCAATAGGGGAGAAAGATTAGAGCCCTAAGCATGATAAAGAGGTGCCTCTTTCAGAGGAAAGAGAAGAGGAAGAAAGAGAAAAGAAAGAAGAAGACAAGCCTGAAGAAAAGGCTGAAACAAGTAAAATCCCAGAAGCAGAACATCATGAAGAACATGGGCATGAACATGAAAAGGAAGAAGAGAGAACCTTTAAGGGGAAGGATAGCCCCAAGGAATACACAACCTCCAAGTCCTTAGGAAAAGAAACGATATTCATTTAGGATTCAGATGAAGAAGAAGAAGAAAAGACAAAGTAGGAGACTCTGGGTGACAAAGTAATGCAAATTCAATGCACCCATGAGGAAGAAGGTGGTCACGAATCACCAAAAGGGGAATCTCATATATTCTTGAATGGCTTGGAAAGTAATTGGAGAAGAAAACCCTGACCCCAATGAATCCAAAGGCAAGGATGGAGGCCATCTTGGCTTGATCCCAAATAAATACGAAGAAGGAGAAGAAATCAAGGGTCCAATCTCATCTGACAATGAATGCATCAGGATCCAAACAATACAAATATCTACTCTAGTGATGAGAGAAGAGGGATTCAGATATAATATTTCTACCATCGAATTGGGGACATCTACAAGGGAATAGAAGATTGACCATCTTCAAGGGTCTGTCGCCACCATTGTACACCAAATGAATAAGGACAAAAATTATAAAGAGGAGTTAAAAGAATAGGTGGCAAATCTAACTGCATATATTGAATAGTGGTTTCCAACTCAGGAACTCCCCACCATGTCATCAGCTACCCCATTTCTACTATCCAAAGAGCACATAAATAAGCTAGAGAATAGATCGAATTGGACAAAGGCTACTAAAGATTGGTTCCAATGGGTTATATGCAATGGAAATATAGGCATCAGCCAGGCCATTAGAACAACAAATAGGTTCCTAGAAATCCAGAAGCATATGGAGGGCACGAGGAAGTTCTAAATTGATTTCCCAAAGTTGTATCGGATCACATACCCCAAGATTGAGGCTAATCTCAAGATGCCCCAGAAATCATGGGAAAAGGAGTTGGCATTAGGAAAGAATGATCAGTGACTTGTTGAGACATGGAAGATGAGATTAGATTACAAGAAGGAAGTTTTGGAATGGGTGCTCCATGAACTGGAACTTGATATAGATTGGGTTAAAGAGATTAGAATGACATGCATGGAGTACCTCAAACAAATGACAAATTTCAACATGCCTTTTGTTGAGATAGATCCAAAAAAGATAAGGTCATATTTCCTCAAGAAGATGAATGAAGGGGCTACTGGCATCCTCACCCTAGATTTCATGGAGTTTTTTGCTCGTTCCTTCACCTAATTAGAATAGGTAGTGAAGAAAATAACCAAATGTGACAAGGACTGGGATGTGCTCACCAATAGATTTAAGAAATGGAGCTTCCAAGTGCTTCAATATGACATAATGGAGTGTAATAAACTCCAAACAATGATTGGGAATTTCATAGGGTATGCCACCATAAAGAAACATGAGGGAAATCTTGTGAATGATGTTGAATTCCTCACAGTGTAGCTGCAACAAAGGAAATCAACTAGGAGACAAAAGAACTAAAGTGCTGCCCCACAAGAAGACAAAATAGACTAGATGACAAGACGCAATTTTATATTGTAAAATATTTGGAGGTAGGTTGAACCCTAATGTAAATGAATCTGGGACATACAATGTAAATCAATCTTGGCCATTCATTTCACTTTGTGAAAACTATAAATAGGGGGTTCTCCTCTCATTTTCGAGGGAGAGTTGAGTTGTTGTAAAGACATGCCACTGGAATGTTAATAGAAATTCATTGATTTTGTGGATTCTTGAGTTCCAACTTCTTGTTGCATGATTCTTCTACTCATATAAAGTGAATTTGAGTAGATTAAACTTGTTGTTTTATGTTTTTCGGTTTTCTTTAGTAGAATATTTAATGTTGTCAATTGGTTTTCAAGAATTCTTCTATGTTGATGCCCTTCTTTGTTCATGCTTTTTTATGTTTATGGATGATAAAATATAGTGTAAAGCTAGTTTGAACATTATATGAATGCTACACTTTAATTTCATCTCTTGTTCATGCTTTATGGTGAATGAAAGGTTGAAAATCTATAGACCTTAGACTATTGCACTTGTTTCATGAGACTGTGAACTAATCTGGTTAAGTGGAACTATGTTTTGGTAAGGCTATCCACTGTAGGGCTCTCCATTATCACTGTTCATCAATAGTTTCAAGTATAGGAACTTATTCCCCTCCCTTCCATTTTCTCCTTTTTTTTAATAGGTGCTTTAGATAAATTTTATTGCACATTGTAAAGCCAAATCAGAAGATCAAAGTGGAGTTTAAGACTGTTGTCTTGAACTTACAACAATAGAGAGAAAATTTCAGAAAATTTTATAAACTCCATCCAAGGATCCAATTCCCCTCTGGTTTAACCTCCATAATTATGCCCTATGATTACCAACAATATCACATTAAACTAATTGAGATATTCCATGCATGTCATGACCTGACACCCGAGAGATCTTGGGGTGATTTTCTTCAACTTGCTTGTAGGAAATCACCTTTCAAGTTAGGTAATGCACTTGTGTATTGTCTATGTTGAGAAGGTGCAAAAACACCCATCAATAGAACTAGTGCTAGAAAGAGGGCCTTCGAAGTTAACCTAGATTGAATTGGATCATTTTCCCCTAAGAGATTCCACAGAGTTCTAAGATCTACACCGAACAAAGGGGAATTTCAAGAATTGTGGCCCCCAACAAGGGCAAGAAGAACTCAAAGATCGGACTCGGACCCATCATCCTCATCCACTCCATCTCATTCACCCCCATCCTCCTTTCATCTATCACATGCTCACCCTTCCTCTTCTACCTTCCCCTCTTCCTTCCAGTCATCTCAAACTACCCTTCAACCATTTGCTTCCCATAGCTTGGGTGTTGCCCTAGTCCATACCTTCCAAGTCCAAGGTGCAGTCCCAACTGCCATTTCTCCTATGCAGCCCCAATTTCTAGTCCAACAAAAAGTGCCACCCTTGCCTCCCCTCATGGCTTGGATGGGAAACAATCCTTCCCCGTTGTTCTTCAATGACTACCATGATATGTCCAAGAACCTAGAGGGCTTCTGCATGAAGTTCAACCCTTGAGATTGGTAGAGGATAGCTAAGGGGCACATAAATATATTCCAAGCAATGTTGAAGGATATGCATATCGATCATGAAGATGTAGCATGCAGGTTTTTCCTTATTCCTTGGGATAAGAGGCCTTCTATTGGTATATCAACTTGTCGATGGGATCCATCACATCTTGGGACTTGTTGAGAAATTCCTTCTTGTAGAAGTACAAGATCCCAATCAGCCCTTCAAAATTGTACCAAAAATTTATGTATGTCTGTAGGGAAGTTAACAAGCCAATTAGTTTCTTCAATGATTGATTCCACTGAGCCTACACAAGGTTACAAGATCCGTATGTGCTCAATGATTTTTCTGCCTTGCTAGTTTATTATGCAACAATGGATAACCTCATGACTGCATTAGTGAAGAGGATGAAGCCAACTCCTACGAGATTAGTGGATGCTTATGCTGAAGAAGTCATAGCCAACACTGACTTGGGATAGAACATCTCTATTTTGTTTCCCTCCTTGGGGAAGGTTTCCCATCCCATGCAAATTCAAGGAATTACTCAAGCTCTGCAACATCAGACACCCCCCATGAACCAAGTGTCACAACTACCCATAGTGCTTCATCTAGGGAAACCCATGAATTAGGTGCCTCCAGTTCCCCACTACTTGCAGTCTCAACAAAAACTGACCTATGCACAACCATCACAAGTACCAACATAAGTACAAGGGCTCAAATTCTCACCCACTCATTAGAACCAACTGGTAGTACAACCCGTCTTTCTCCAAAACCAAACATCATAGCCAAGCAGTGTCGAGAAAGATCGGTTGCATGAATTAATGAAGATGATCAAGAAAACGTCTACAGAGATGACTCATCTCAAGGACCAAAATAATCAATTACAGGCCTCCCAACGTAGCATCCAGGCCAACCTCAATCGAGATAATAGGGATAACCATGAGACAAGTACTTCATCTGGGCATAATTACAAGTGAGGATAGAACTCTAACCAGAATTTTGAAAGGAGACCCTCACAAAGACAAAATAGGACATGGAATATGAGACCAAATAATGGAGGTGTTCCCACCCCTCTTGATCAGCCAACTAATCTAGAGAAAACAACCAGCAGGGTATATTTAGCCGAGGCTGCCTTATCTGGGTGGTGTAGGATTCACATGACTAGTAGGCATTCTGAATTAGATTGCCTCGAGTTCCAAACCGCAACAGAGATCTTTCAAGTGGAGGTCCAAAATTCCATTGATAGTGTAGGATGTAGAGACATAGTCTGATCTGATCCATACGATTCTTTCGTACTCATGGTCAACCAGACCCTGTTTCTACAAAGAGAAAACAATGAACCAAAGAATGAGGTTGTCTCCCCAAATAATGAAGAAGTGAAAGACGTAAGTAATGAAGAAGCTTTGTGTAATATTTTTGCTTCAGTATATAATGGTCCACTAGATGAAGAGGATTCTTGTGAAGATGAAGTTCAAATGTTCCATAAGAGAGTAACTCCATATAACTTGAGAAGTAGGCAAATCGGAGGACCCTTCACTATCTCTACTCCACCCAACAACTTTAGCACCCCGTCTGATCCTAGCACCACCAACAACCCAGGTTATCCCCATGTGCCTACACAATATTTGAACAAAAACAAACAACCAAGAAAAACACAAAACCAATCGGCTTGCTCCCCATTAGGTAAATCCTTTGGGACTGAAATTGAAAAAATGGGGGAATACGTTGCTGAAGAGTTCGAGAAAGTCAAAATCAGACTATCCTCTTTTGAGCTACTTAAGGTTCTTATGGTCAACCATGCCTTCTTTAGGGTGATTAATGGGACTCCTTCCCCCAAGGTGACACAAGAAACACCAGCCAAGAAAGTCTCTTTCGAAGAGCCTCCACATGAGCCCGTAATCTAAGAAATCATAGGTAAAAGGAAAGATGCACCTTCCAATCAACAAACTGGAAAACAACCCTCTAAAGAGAAAACTCAAGTGAAAACCAAGGAAAATAGCAATGAGAATGATAAGAACCAGGTAGCCCAAGCTGACATGCCCATGGGTTTATTCCAAGGAAACCTAGAAATGCCACCTTTCCTTACTACAATTAGAATATTTGGGAAGAATTTGCTTAATTGTTTGATCAAATCAGGAGCATCAGCCAACGTCATGCCCTTGGTTGTATGCAAGGCTCTTGGAATTTTCCCCACACCTTCAAGTAGAAAATTAACTCAGTTGGATAAAACCGAAGTGAATATCATTGGAGAAATCAATCGTATCCCCATGAAAATCGTTGCAGACCCAAGGGTGCAATAGGTTATTGACATTCAAGTGGCGGATATTCTCGAGACATAAGGTATAATCATGGGAAGAGACTTCACCCAAGCATTGAATGGGTATGTCATGACTGAATTTTCTCACATGTTGTTGTCATGGAAGGGGCTGCAAAATCAGATCCACATAGATTGGGAGCCACACATAAAATTCATGATGACTGAATATAAAAATACCAATGAGATGTTGTTTGTTGAAACAAAATTTGGTAATTATTTCCCAATGAATTACCAAGAATAATTACATTTTCCAGAAGAGGAGGCACCGATGAGGTCTTCTTGGTACTATGTAGCCCCCTACTAATTTGGCCTATGCACCCCAGAGAACAGAAATGTTGGTAGAATCAAATGATGATGGGACTTATGGTGATGGTAACTTAGGACTATTGGACAGATTCCAAGACTTCATGAAAAAATGCATACATGACCAGCTTAGGTTGGGAACAAGAATGGATTTCCAAGAGATTTTGCTGCCTAACTGGTGCAGAGTCCATAATGCCGCCCACTCAGAATTTGAGTGTTGTTTATGTTAGACGGTAGTGGAGCACACCAAAGCATGAGACATGCCTCAAGAGAAGCTACCGACCGAACAACTTGCCACAAACCATGATGAGCCTGTTCCTATTCTAGGAGTGGCGGATGCAAGTACGCAACAAGGGAAGAAAGCACACATGATTGGCCCCGAAGTTAAAGAACCTTCCAAGTTTTTCACATTATGCTTTGATTGATCTAAGTCCAAGCTGGGAGTTGAAGCCAGATTTGAACTCATCAGTCCTATAGGTAAGACTTACTTCGTTGCTCATAGGCTTTAGTTCTATTGTACCAATAATGTAGTAGAATATGAAGCGTTAGTTCATGCTCTCTTAATGACTTTGAGAAAGAATTTCAAAATGTTGCAAGTATTTGGTGGTTCAAATTTGGTAGTAAAACAAGTCAAAAAATTATATTCATGCCATGATCGAAGGTTAGCAAATTATAGGCATAGGGTTTGGGATATTTTGGAAAGCCTTGATGCCTTTGACATCCAATTGATCTCTCAATCACAAAACCATACTACTGATGCTTTGTCTCAAACAACCAACATGCTACAACCCCTCTTTTTGTTAGGACTCAAAAATTTCACTATTGAGCTTACCTCCACCCCATCTGTGCCAGAAAATGTCACCCATTTTTAGGTGTTCAACAATTAAAAACATATCCTAGAGTTTATCAATAGCTTTGATGTATTCATAACTTAGATAATTGATGAGGATGAGCCTGAGGAAATTGAGTTGGATATAGAAGGGGTTATCAACCTCAAAAATAATACTATCCCTAGAGGCATGGTTCAACTTAAACATATATTTGACCTAGATCAGATTTGAGACAAATATCGACAAGCAAAGAAGGATTCAATCAACAACCAGTGCGATCGCCACAACCTCGGAACAACCACCAAAGTTAAGAATGTATTCATAGGCAAGGTATGTATGCTACAGGAGAAAAATGGAATTATTAATTCTTTACAGGAGTACCAAGATGTGGCAACATGGAGTTATGAATATTTAAGGACGTATGACACCTCCATCATTATGCACACTATTCCCCTTAAAGTGTATGTTAAACCTTTTCGATAACGACAACGTCCCATCAATGCAATGTTGGAGCCCATCATTTACAAAGAGGTGCATAAGCTACTGTTATCCAGAATCATCTTTCCCATCAGGCATTCTATGTGAGTGGCTAATTTAGTCCCGATAAGGAAGTAGAATGGTGAGATCAGATTATGTGTGGACTTCCACAATCCGAGCAGAGCTTCAGAAAGTACAACTATCTTGTGCCTTCATTGGATGAGGTATTAAAAATTGTTAATGGATCACAAATGATGTCCTTCCTTGATGGGTACTCTGGGTACAACCAAGTAATGGTGCAATATGAAGATAGACACAAGACAACATTCACCACTAAGTGGGGGACCTTTGCATACAGGAGGATGCCATTGAGACTCATCAACACAGGCGCTAATTTCTAGCCTGCGATGGACATCGCCTTTAGGGATGTGATAAAAAATGTATCATCATTTACATGGATGATATTGCAGTGTTCTCGAAGAAGTGAGCTGACCATGTTTCCGATCTGTACAGAGTTTTTCACAGGTGCAGATAATTCAGAATATCTCATAATTCAAAGAAATTCATCTTCGGAGTTACAAAAGGCAAGTTGCTCATGCATGTTATTTTAGAACGAGGAATATCCATAGACCTCGAGCGTATTCAGTCCCTTTTGAATATCCAGTTGCCAGGTAGCAAGAAAGAGCTAAAATCTTTCTTCAAGAAGATAAACTTCATTAGAAAATTTATTACAGTCTTTGCTGAAATTGTCAAGCCGCTCAATGCAATGTTGAAAAAAGATGCCAAAATTGAGTGGACTCCAAAAGAAAAGCAAACCTTTGAGGAAATCAAGAGAGAAATTGCTGATGCACTTGTGCTAGTTAGCCCAGATTATTTGAAGCCCTTCTACATCTACTCCTTCACTTCAAACCATTCGCGTGTCAGCATCTTGACCTAGAAATATGACGAAGGAAGCAAACACCCAATTTCCTTCATGAGTGCTCCATTGAAAGATACAAAGATGAGATACCACAATGTTTAAAATCAAGCATATGCTCTAGTATGAGGAGTTAAAAAATTTAGACACTACATCTTGTGCAATAAGGTATTCCATAGTGCCTAACCCAACAGTGAAGATGTTGCTAATGCAAAATAAGCTAGGAGAAAGAAGGGCAAAATGGGTCACCTTACTACAAGAATATGACATGGCGATCCAACCAATGAAATTGGTAAGAGGATAGGCACTCACCCAAATGATAGTTGAAGCAGTAGCTGAAGTAGGACCCGAGCTTACAATTCAACAATATCAACTCGAAGATGTCTCCCCAAGGGAATGGTATGATGATATTGTCTATTATTTTTTGAACAATAGGTGTCCACCTCACTTGCAGGGAGTCCAAAAGCATTCCCTTAGGCTGAAGACCAACAACTACATGCTACAAGGAGTTATACTTTACAAAAGAAACCATGAAGGGGTCTACCTCTAGTGCCTCGAAAAAGAAGTGTACATGTTGAAAGAATTCCACGACAAGTTTGGTACTGGTCATGGGTCTGGCTCTTCTACTTCTCATCAAATCTTGTGGGCTAGGCATTACTAGCCCATGGTGTTCAAGGATTCCCATAATAATTTTTGCATGTGCCATGTCTGCTAGACTGACGCTGTCCGAGAAATACATGTTGCTCTCCTACTCCAACCAGTCTTGGAGGTAAGACCGTTCGCACAATGGGGTCTTGACTTCATTGGTCTGGTAAGCCTGCCATCCTTTGCATACCACAAATACATTCTAACCACCTTTGATTATTGTACTATATGGAAAAAATCTATTGCGTGTAGGCAATGTACTATAGAGGTAGTTAATGATTTCCTTGAAAGTTTCATTGTGAATCATTTTGGTTGCCTGTATGCCCTAGTCTACGATAACGGCCCAATGTTTTCTTCACTTAAATTCACCAGTTGGGCCTTTGATTATGGTATTTACCTTAAATTCTTGTCCAACTACTATCATCAGGCCAATGGCTTAGTTGAGTCTACAAACAAAAACTTGCTTACTATCATCAAAAGCCTTCTTGATAGGAATCTCAAGGACTGGCATACCCAACTCCATTTTTCCCTTTGGGTAGATCATACACATCACAAAGCTACCTTGGTAGATTCCCCATTTCACCTCATCTATGGCCTTGAGCATGTGTTCCCAATTCACCTAAAAATCCCCACCCTCCAATTCATTAGTGACTTCTAAGAAGAAGGGGATCAAAGGGAGGCTTGCTTAGCTGAGTTGCTCCACTTAGAAGATGTACATGATCGTGCCATTGAAAATCTCACCAAGCATCAGGGTGTGGTCAATTGATGGTTCGATCAACGAACCAAAGTGAAGGTCTTTAGAATTGTTGATATGGTCCTATGTTGGGACAAGGCCCATGAGAAGAAAGGGGGACATGAAAAATTCGACAAGCTATGGCTTGGCCCATTTCAAATTGCTGAAATTCTTGGAAATAATGTTTTTCACCTCAAGAATCTAGCCAGAGAAGATGTCATGTTACCCATCAATGGGCAACACCTGAAGCATTGTTTTTGATCCTAACCTCTCTCGAGCTGCTCTTGTAAATACTTGTATATAGTTTAGTTTAGGTTGCTTTTGGTTTCCTTGCATTGCTTTCAGCTTTGTTTGTTCCTCGGCTACCTTTGTTTTGTTGAGAGTGTCTCTTTGTCCCTGATCTAGTGGCCATGCTCGTTCAACAAATGATTTAGTGCTCTTTGGATAAATATTCATTCTCGACTATTGGTCTTTGATTACGGTTATGGGCAGTCTCCTTACTTGAACATTGACTTGACCCAACATGTGGCCCTTAGTTGAATCTTATCACATCTCACCTCGGATCTTGCACACGATAAATGTTAATTGCTTCTGAAGAGCTATGCAGTGGTTGTTTTGACAACCTAACAAGAAAAAATCATAGGTCAGCTTCAGTGACCACTTTGGTTCAAATCCCATTCTAAGCTTCAATGCTTACACAGTTGAGCAAAAGGAAATAGCATTAAAAGGATACCGAAGGGGAAAGAAAAGAAATAAATGTTAAAATCAAGTAACCGTGTGGGTGTGCAGACAACTCTACCAGGGATATGGATGCTTAGTTGGTAGTAGAGAAATTTTCAAGCGGTCACATCAATAACTCCATTAGGGCTATGGATGCCTGACTGGCAGTAGAGCAATGTCCAGGTTATTTTTCAAGTTGGACGATTCATAGCTTGTTCAGTTGGATTAACTACTATTATTATTATCTCCAAAGAAAAGGAATCAATTCAATACCTACACACACTTCTGAGATGTTGTTGTGGTTTAATTTATCCAAGGATCTCATTCTCCTTTGATTCCCCTAGTTTACTTTTGGAAACTAGCCCCTGGTCTACGAAACCAGAGATTCTGGATTCTGAATGAACATTTATCCTCAGAATGCTCAAGAACGTTCTCCATCAGAGTCACCATTTGTTGTGCCTACAACACACATGCCCCATTCAAAATGGGGACCCTCTCTTTTCGCTTCGCCAGGTCACCTTTGTCATTGCCTCATTTTGCATGCCCCCCCTATTTTTGAGTCCTAAGTGGTCAAGGAATCTTAGAAGAGTCACTTTGAGTTGATCATATTATGCTACCCTCAAATTTTCAAGGCTTAAGGTCTTTGCAGAACTTTATTGACTATTTTTCTTTAATTTACAAAATTGAGATCCTTGGGGTAGCGTGGTTCTGCCCGTGCGGGCTGCCCTTTGCAAGATTCCCTATATTCCTGACAGTTCATAATGGTTTCTGTACAACCACCTTTCCCACCATAGAACCCACACACCTGTTGGTCATTTTCTTTATCGAATGCCAGAGTGACTAAACATTGATTACCATCTGCTTAGTGGATTCCAACGTTCCCACTGCCATTTTCAAAATGTGTGCTCACCATCAGTAGCCATCATCATACCTACATTTATGAGGTGCTTTAAATGCTACATTTTCTATAAGTAGCCCAGTTTGAGCTATCATTTTCACCTACTAATATTCAAAACACTTGTCAAAGCTCATTGATTATGCTGCCTTTGTGCTTGCGTTCGTCTATCGTCATTCAAGCTTTACTATTGCTTGGATTCTTCATCCTTCATGTGGATTATTGAGGGCATATGGAATCGGCTATAGGTCCTTCAAGGGAAGCCATAGAGAAGGAAAAAGGAAATAAAATTGCCAAAGCACCCAAGAGCAAGGAAGATAAAGATCAAATGAGGTACAAGTTCCAAGTAGAACCCCTCAATTCTAGGGTCACCACATACTGGAAGGAGATCTCAAACACTAATCAGGGACATATCGATATTGATGAGTTTAAGCAAAGGGTCTATATCAACCCTACCACTAAAATTTCCATAAATATCAGAAGAAGTGGGTTGGCTAAGGCCATCGGGTTCCCACCTACCCTCATAGCTCCTAAACTTGTAATGGATTGCAAAGAGGTATACCATAAGGACACAAAGAAGATAGTGGATAGAGATGGTAATATATTGTCTAATTTATCTGCCAAGTCAATAGGGAAAACTTTCCATATCCCTACCTTTGATGAAATGGAGGATACAACCAAGGAATATGCTCAGAAAACATGGGATAATGACCCCCTTAGGTGTAAGAAACTTATCAATCATTACTGCCTTAAGGAGAAGAGGGGTAGCACAAACAAAGTGCCCTAAGAACTCTTCAAAAGTGACTTCTATGAGGATTACCATGACTTGGTAAACTTATTAAGCAGAGTTATGGGCCTCCTGACTGTAGCCTTCTTTCAAGAATGGATGTTGTACTTTGTGGAGGAGATAATCCAAGGAGATACCATGTTCTATTGGGCTAGAATGATCAGCCACTGCTTGCATGAGCAATTTGTAGTTGTGAAGAAGACTTCAAAATTTTATATGACATCATACATAGTCTAATTGCTTGCCTACCATACCAAATATATGTGGTTATTTGTGGCACCAAATCCAAATCTAGGCAGGGAATTGAAGGTCTACGACAACTATCTCCAACTTTAGTTCCAAAAATTCAAAAAATACTATTGTAGAGTTAATGATGCCTTCATTAGGCATATCATCAGGCTACTAGGAGATGACTTTGAGAGAAGGGTTACCCACAGTTCCAATGCCTACATCCACCAGTTGGGCTTCTTTTTCATTCAATTTCCAAAATTTACATACATCTGAACCGAGGGTTTCTCAAAGAAACCATATAAGCTGCCCTGGTACCCAAATGACCCGTTGATACTATTTGAACTCTCTCGGCAACTGCAACATGCTCATGCCCTTTTGAGTAGAAAGCATAGATCCATTATCCCCTCACATTTGGTCAAGGTATGTATGAACTTCACACATCCCAATGTGTGGAGTACTCCGATAAGGAGTTGAATTAATACAACTTGGAGCTCTATAATGCAAGACCGTGAATGGATCCTTATGGAAAATTGAAGAAGGAAGTCAAGATTGAGTATGCCCATCTACATAATGTAGAGGAATTTTGGGCCAATTGCAGAGATGACAAGGAGGTGCGCATACAAAATTACATGTGCATGACGATGTACTTTGTGAAAATAGTGAACTTGTTTCTGGTGCCAAATTAAATCGTTGAAGATGAGAATACAATGATAGATCTCAAGTATGACACTGTTTCCAATCTGTCACTGCCACTAATTGACTGGAATAAGGAAGAGGTTAATTACATCGACATCATGACGAGGTCTATTAAGGCAAGGACAAAACAATGGATGGATGAGCAAGTTGCTCAGTTAAAACTGCAGGGAGTGACCCTAACATACGAAGAGCTCGAAGATCCACTTGAGAGTGAAACTAACAGTTCCTCTATCAATGCTACCCCAACTAGGGAGACTCTGACGTCTCCTCCCACTACACAATCCAAGAAGAGAAAAGAAGTGGTTCAATGTCAGCCTAAGTCCAAGGTGTATTCAATGAAAACCTCGAAAGGTGAACCTTCCAAGAAACCTAGTAAATTGGGCAGCTTCACACGAATGCCCACCATTCAGGAGGACCCACTTCATGAAGGGGAGGAACAAGATACTGAGTGCCAAAAGTCCCCACCTAGTATCATAGTCATCACCACTATTATTTCCACTATCGTTGCTTCTTTGTCTACTTCTTAGGTGATGATTGCATGTTCGGGTGGATATTTCAGTCCACCTTACCTCCACTCCCGCTGTAACCCAAGTTATAGCCATAGATTCCTCATTTTCCACCACTTCTCCACTCTCTTCCTCATCTATGTCTCCATCATTATCTCTTCTACTTTTTTCCACAATGATAACAATGCCTACTCTCCCACTTTGGAGGCTCTTGCTCCACACATGCAAAATATATCGTCAGAGTTGTCTGGGGTGCTCCAAAATCCTACGGTACAAGATTCCCTAGCTCAAGCTATTACTGGCCTCCCCGTCCCTCATCCTCCAACTAATCCATCTGATAGGATGTCGTTATGTCCTATTACTTTAGAATATTGAATGACAATTAGTTGACCGGGCAGTGTCCAAGGCAGTTTGCAAAAGAAGATGATTTGGACAACTCATTTTATATTTTTTGATTTTCTTTAAACTATTGAAATCAATTTTAATCTAAGGCCACTTAATTGTTTAACTAGAAAGCAATCTATTCTAAGCAAATTGGAAATACTAAACTAAAAAACATAAGACAACTAATTTAGAAAGCATCACAACTAAACTAGAAAGCATTGAGATGAACAAACCGAATAATTGATATACTACGGAAGTAGAAAAATAAGTAAACAGACAATGAAACATATTTTAAACAGTAAAAGTTCTTATCAACTACGAAAGATAATGCATACGAATTAAAAACAATGGTGCTTCGAAACTTCAGACTCAACTTCCACAAAATTTAATTACTTCCTACTAAACTGTTATCTAACTTTAAACAAATGAATCAACATAACAGTAAAATACTTATCTATCTAATTAACTTCCCTCGAGTGGCTAGCACACGGGCTAAAACTTCATCCTTAAATCACATAAGCTACAAGTTCTGGAGTCTCTCCATTATGAACAGTCATAATCACTCATAATGCAATAGTGTATCAACAGACAGAAATCGGGTAACTCATTCAGTAGAATTTTGAAAAACCATATGAACAACATAACGGTACTTCCTTAGTCTTATTCATCTCCTTCAAAATTACTTTTTTATAGACGACTTATAACTAAATCCTAGATTCTAGATGGCATGGATAACCATTGAAAAAGTCTCTTACAACTTAAACTAACTTTTGTGTCTTTAAAACTCATAAATACATAGAAGGCTCGAGATGAGCCATAAAGTTTTTGATAACAAAATTTAAAGAAACATAAACTAAATCTTTGGTTCATCATCTCGATATTCAGGAGTAGGTTCGCAACATCTATCCTTTACCACACTTAAGGCACGTGCTGGTTCAACATTTCTAACAGCTGCTAGATGACCGATTATTCCCTACAAAAACACTCAAGTCAACCCATTAAACCTACATTGCAAAATTTCTTCAATTGATCAAAAGAAAGAAAGTTTGTATAATTTTTCCTTTGAAATAAGAAATTATTTCTCCTAAAGTTTAACAAATTGGCACAGGCTTAGGATTGCGTTAGTAAAAGTAAGCTTTCCAGATTTATTATGATGAGGTTATTTTTACCTCATCATTTCCTCCCCTACCTAATTTCTGGCAGGTCGTCCTGTTCCATAGTTAAACCCCTTAGTCCTATTCCATTCCTCATATAGGGCATTGAGATCATGTGCCTCCTTTTTTGTTGCATCAAAAGCTTCAGGGTCATGAATGAATCCTCTGTGAAACATCACACTCTCCCTCCATTCATTTAAAAGTCTGTCATTCTGATTTGTTGAAATATTGAAGGCCGGAGGTGGATTGAGTAGAAAGGGAGGTATGTATTTCATTCCCATCCATTTTGTTCTTAGAGTTCTTAGGATTTTAGCTAAGGCATCTACTCTTCTAAATTACCACTTGATATTTAGAGGGGAAATGACCTCTCTTCTCTTTAAGTAAGCTGGTAGTGGGGTGAATCTTTCTTCACAAGCATGCCATGCTTTTCCAATCAACTTTTGTCCATTTTCCATGAAATTATCATAACACCACTTGAGGTTGTTATCATATCTTTCCTTCATCTTATCATTAACAAGAAGAGACAAAAATGTATCTTTGAAACCACCAGGCCTTGAATTCGGGAACCTTATTTGGAAACCCACTGTCCTCTTTGCTTGTGCAAACTCTTTTGTCTGATCCTGCCAATGAATTTGATTCCTCATGGTGGAGAGAAATTCTCTCAGTTCTACCTCTCCAACGAACAAGTTGATAAATAAATCTGTGTGATTTTCTAATAATAAGTCATGTAGAAAGAATCCACAAATTAGATCCTGGTCTTCAGGGGTTGACTCTACAAATATCTTAACAAACTCTTTATCATTGGGCTCATAGGGCTGACCATTATAGACCCTAAAAAAAATTCCATCTTAGTCATTGTTCATTCAAAAACATGTAGTAAATTCTTGATGGCCTTCTACAATTTAGTAAGCAGTCCACTAGTTGACATGCATCCTGCTTTCCTCTGTAGGCCCTATGAAATGACTCCTTCGGGAGCACTAGTTCTTTTTTCAGCTTGTAATTTTCCACTTGGACAATCCTGAGGAAGTAACACTTTTCCATCCATTTCATTAGTAGAGGTGGAATGCAGATCTGGAACCAATCAGTTACAACTGGTTTAGTCTGAATTTCTTTGGACTCCATTTGAGGTTTAACAGTGCATTCCTTCAAGTCTTGTTCTAGTTCTACGACCCTGCTGATGGAAGTGATCAACTCTTCAGTTTTTGTTTTCTTGTCCTCTTCAAACGATGTGAGCATAAGCACAAAATTTTGTTTTATTCTTTCAATCTTTGCATCTTTGTTCGCAATGTCAACACTATAAGTTTTATGCTTTTGTTTCAGTTCCTACATTTTCTCTTGTAACTTATAGATTATTGAGTCTTTTTCCTGCAATTGAAGCTTCAAGCCCTATATTTCTTGATCTCCTTTATTTATTATAGCTATTTGTACAGTCAATTCTTCTTTTTACAATTCCATAAGTTCATTACCTTTAGACAATTGTCTTTGTAGATCATCAATTTCTATTTTACACTTTTCTAACTCTACAGTGGCACTACTTGTTTCAGCTGTCTTGATAATTTTATTAACAATGGGTGACAAATTTCTTGGCACACTGTCATCCCCCTCAAGTTCTCTTTCCTGAATCTCATCAGTGAAGATTTCCTCCATATGTGAAGAGTGGGAAGGAAACTCTTCGCCTGAATCTTTTTTACTTAAGGGTACCTCCTCTTCACTGGAAAGTTTTGAAATTTCTATGGGCTTAGGCAACCGCTTAGGCTTCTTCTTCTTTAAACTTCCCTCCTTACCTTGCATTTGGGTTTTGAAGAATTCAGAAGCTAAACACTTACTTCTTCTGAGTGGAGGCAGCTTTTGGAAAGTGACGGATGTTCTATTTTTCCCCTTTTTCTTGCTTCTAGGTTTACATAAATCAGAATACATAATCTCAACCTGTTCTGGTAAGTTTGGGGTTTTGAATTCATCCCCGAAGAAGTTTGGAAAATCCTCACTAGGAGTGGTGGGATTAGGAGCTTTCAGAGCTGGAGAGCCCTTAGGGGAAATTTCTCTGAATGGTGGAATAGCCTGGTTGGATGGTTCCCCTGATTCTATTGTCCTTGTGATTGCAAGCTTCTCAATTTTCTTTAAAAAATTCTCCCATTTTCCCTCAAGTTTCTTGCAGAAGTGGTACTTACAGATCAACTGAATTAAACCATGATGTTTCAAAGGCCCAGGCCCTGTTTTATACCTTTCTACGGAAGAGTTCAGAGAGTCATATAAAAATTTATGCATATTAACTCTAAGAGTAGGGTTCTCCTTCCCGTGACGCAAATGGGTCAGCATGCGGAAAGCAAGTCCTACTACTATAGTTAGCTGACCCTCACAAGTAAAATACTTTATAATCCATGCAACGGCAATACCCTAGGGCTCTATTATGGAGGTTCTCTGGAACCCTTTATTCTATCCTTTGGTACTAATTACTACCATTGGGTGAGGGTCTCCCTCTCTAACAAACAATTCAGACAATTCTTGGTACGTGATCTGAGAGGTTTCTTTTATCTTAATTCCTAAATTTTCTAACCCAGATAAACGAGAAATGATTTTTGGACTCACCTTTAAATGCTTTCCATGAAGTACCACTTCGCCATTTGTGTAGTTTTCAGAAAAAGAGCTCACCATCTTTTCATTGTAGCCCTCAAATTTTTTGATAAAATTTAAGTACTCTGCTTCCTCGAACAACCTTGAGATATTACTCAGCCCTAACAGTTTTTCTGCTGAATTCGGCTCTGATTTTCTTTTACCACCTCCCATTTCTCATTCCTTACTCTGCAAGAGACTTTAATTATGGCACAAAGCTTACTATGCAATGATTTTCAATCTGCATGGAGGCATGCGAAAGGCTTCGCCATACAAGTAGTTGATTGCCGAGTGGCACAAATTGCTAAATTGGGAGTGAAGTTTGTGCCAATTAATTATTCTTTATTTGAAAATAACTACCTACTTAAAGAAAAAATTAGTACTTACTTGTGTTATGTGATCGTTCGAAGATCTCGTACCTTACAGATTTGACAAGATGACGTGAAGGTATTGGCTGAGGTGACGGCGGATTTATTATGGCGTGAATGTGGAATTTTATGGATGATAGAGCTATTAATGAGGACTGCCAGACTTGATGGCTTTATTTATGATTAAAAAAAATGAAATAGGAAGACAGGTGTATAAGATATTCTGATGGAAGGATCGCGAAATTTTGAATTTATGAAAAAGGTGGCGGAATATGAATGAACAAGTTCTGGAGCATGCAATTTGACATCGCACTCGAAACTAGTGCATAAGTTCTAGAGTATGCAAGGGGTTTGAATTTGTGATGGAGAAGGCAGATAAGTTTTGGAGCATCGGTATAATATGCAACTAGGACGATGATAAAATGAAAGTTCTGGAACATCGCTGAAAGATACAGCTGGAGAAAGAATGAAATGAAGGTTCTGGAGCATCGCCGAAAGATGCAGCTGAAGCAAGAACAAAATGAAGGTTCTGGAGCATCACCGAAAGATGCAGCCGGAGCAAGAATGAAATGAAAGTTCTAGAGCATCGCCAAAAGATGAAGTCGGAGCAGCAATGAAATGAAAGTTTTAGAGCATCACCGAAAGATGTAGCTAGAGCAGCAATGGAATGAAAGTTCTAGAGTGACATGAAAAATAATTTTGAACTTCAAGAGCTCTGGACCTTAGTGCAGAATGCATCTTCGACATGATGAGATTTGTACAAGTTCTGAAGCATCCGGCATGAGGACCGTCAAGTTCTGGAGCATCTTTGGAGGGTGCTCTGGAAGTTATTTTCTTCTTTATGAGAAGTCATGCAAAATGGAACAAAAATTAGCTAAGTCCAAAACGAAGAAATAAGAAAAATACCTTGTCATACTTGTCTTTTTTTTATTACATATTTTCAGTATATATATATATAATTTTATTTTAACAACAGTTTTACAAAATAGACTCTGTCGTGGAAGAGTCAACACATTGGACCTCGCCCTGCATTTCTACCATTCTTGAGAATTATTCCCTATTGACTGGCTTATGGTAGACACGTAAGTGATGACCATTAACTAGGAGGGTTCATGTGTCACCATCAATTGGTTTCAACTGAACAAGTCCATTAAAAAAGACTTCAAAAATCTCATAAGGTCCCAACTAGTGAGTCCTGAGCTTTCCCCTATGATCCTTGTATCTGGAATCAAATAATAGGGCCCAGTCTTTATTATGAAACTCCCTCTCCTTAATATGTTTTTCGTGCCACACCTTCCATTGATGTTGAATTAGTTCAGTTTTATGGATAGCATCCAAGCAAAGCTCATCCAATTCACTTAATTGTAGAACTCGTTCAACTTGGGCTCGTTTTAAATCCAAGCCTAATTCCATAGTTTTTCATAGAGTTTGTAGCTCAAACTCAATGGGAAGAAGTAGTTTCTTTCCAAACACAAGCTCATAGGGGTTGAATCCAATTGTAGATTTCCAAGTTGTGTTGTATGCCCAAACGGCTTCAGGGAGTTTCCTGGCCCAATCTTTCCTTCCTGAAGAAACTGTTTTTGTCAAAATGTTTTCAAGCTCTCTATTAGTTACTTCCACCTGGCCATTTGCTTGAGGGTGATAAGGTGATGACCTTCTATGGCTCACTTGAAAATGGTTGGTGAATGCCAAGAGCACTTTGGACATAAATTGGGGTCTCTGATCAGTAATGATCATTCGAGGAGCTCCAAATCTAAGAAAAATTTTATTATAGAGGAAGTCTGCGACTTGCTCTTCCCTACCTACGCGTAAGGTTTCAACTTCTACCCATTTTGTTAGGTAATCAGTGCAAACCAATATGTATTCTTTCCCTTGGGAGGAAGGATCTATGGGTCCGATAAAATATAAACCCCATTTCTTGAATGGTTCAAGCACTACCTATGACAGTAAAGGCATCTCTAAAGAAGCAGTTGGTCTTCCTACTCTCTGACATTCATCACAATGATGAACATAATTATTAATATCCTTATGCATTGAAGGCCAATAGTATCTGGCACCTAGGAATTTATGGGAATTTCTCTTCGTAGAGTAGTGTCCTCCCAAAGGATCATTGTGACAAGCCCTTAGAATGTTGTAGGTTTCGTCCGCTCTGACACATCTCCTCAAGATCATATCAGGTCCATAACGAAATAACATTTCGTTAATCCATTTGAATGGGGCACTTTCCCTGATTAGATGCTTCTTTTTCTTAGTCGTGAATCCAGGAGGTACCTCTGAAGTAGCTAAATAGTTAGCGATATCTACGAACCAGGGTGATTTTACAAAAATTACAAACAGATTTTCATCTGGGAACTCATCTTGTATAAGAGTACTGTCACCCTCTTGATGTTTGATTCGTGACAAAAAATATGCTACTACGTTATATTTCCCTAGTTTGTCGAGAATTGTAACATTAAACTCCTGAAGGAGTAATAACCATCTCATAATTCGACCATTAACTACAAGTTTGTTCATTAGGAATTTTACAGCTAAATGGTTCATATAAACTGTAACCTTATATCCCGTAATATAGTGGCAAAATTTTTTAATGGCATGAATAACAACCAGGAATTCTTTCTCTATTGTTGTATAGTTCCTTTCCGCAGATGTCAATTTTTTGTTGATGAAATATATGGCATATTTACCCCCGTTCTCATCTTCTTGTCCTAGTACTGTACCGATAGCATCATCAGAAGCATCTGCATAGATATAGAAGGGAAGACTCCAATTTGGCCCTCACACTATGGGAGCAGAGACAAGCTTTTCCTTAATTGCTTCAAATGATTTCTAACACTTAGATGTCTAGATGAACTCTACTTCTTTCTATAAAAGAGAGAACATAGGAGCTGCAATTTTAATGAAGCCTTCAATGAACCTTCTATAGTAACCAGCATGTCCAAAAAAAATTTGAACATCAGTTTGTGTTTGAGGGATAGTCAACTATTGGATAACTTCAATTTTCTTAGGGTCGACCTTTATTCCCTCAAAGGAAATATGATGACCCAAGACTATTCCTTGTTCCACCATTATTAAACATTTTTCATGGCTAAGGGATAGTCTAATCTCCTCAAAAACTTGTAAAACTTGGTCTAGGTTCTGAGGATATTCATCATAAGTTGACCCACAGACTGTAAATTCATCCATATAGACCTCTACACAATCATTAACGAGTGCAGCAAATATAGCAAGAACGGTTCTCTCAAAAGTTGTTGGTGTGTTACAAAGTCCAAAGGGAAGCACTTTGTATGCAAATGTACCCCATGGGCAGGTAAACATGGTTTTTTCTTGGTCTTCTGGAGCAATCTGAATCTGGTTGTAACTACTAAATCTATCAAGAAAGGAGAAATATTTCCTCCTAGCCAAGTTGTCCAGAACCTGATCAACAAATGGTAGGGGAAAATAATCTCTATAAGTGGCTTTATTGAGTTCTCAATAATCTACACAGATTCTCCACTTCCCATTTTTCTCTGGGATGACCACCATAGGTGATACCCACTTACTATCAGATATTGGATAAATAAATCCAACACAAAGGAGTTTCTCAATCTCAATTTTGACCAAATCCTCTAATGCAGGATTGAGTCTTCTTTGTGGCTGGTGAACAGGTCTTATATTGATGTCAGTGTAAATGTGATGAGTACAAACACTCGGGTGAATTCCCCTCATGTCCGTATAATCCCAAGCAAAAGCTTTAGACCTTTTTACCAACACATTGAACAACTTATCCTCTTGTGTTTCTATCAGCCAGCTATTGATGTTCAAAGTTTTTCCTAGTAATAGCATGGTCGATTTTGTTCCAGGATGGACCGAAGTGACAGTATAAATTGGTTGCAACAAGGTATTGAGAGGACAACTATGAGGTATAAGACGGTGAAATATTGTGACATCTTCAAAGAAATGACTTGTTCTCGGAATCATATCAGCTAAGGGACAAGGCATTACCATTGTAGCATAATTGTGCTCCATTCCTCTTATATCAATTGGTTGCCCAAAAATCCTTGGAGCATCCATCATTTCTTCTTCGTTTGGGGTTATAGCAAGTCATGCTATGTTGCTTACTAACTCTTCTTCTAGTTCTTCCTCGTGTTGTTTAATTACTACCATGGCTAAGGAGGCTAAAATGTCCGAGCCATTGGATTCCTCAGGTTCATCAACCCAGACCTTTTTACGTTTAGTAGGCTTAGCAGGGAGGTATAAGATCAAACGTTTACTATCTTGACCATGCAAAATGATCATTCCCCCTTCCCTACAATCAATCTTAGCAGCAACCGTGGCTAGCCAAGGTCTTCCAAGAATTCTAGGATAGCTATCTTTGGGAGTAAGTGACTGGATTACCTAGAAGTCGACTGGATATTCCCATCCATCAACTTTGACAAGGATTTTTTTAATGACACCCTTGGGGATGGCTATAGACTGATTTGCCATCTATAAGACTGTGGTTGTAGGGCGTAGATCAGTTAGGCCTATTTTTTCCATTACATCCATAATCATTACGTTAATAGCTACCCCTAGATCCACTAGAGCATTTGGTATTGCTACCTTATTGATTGTAATAGTTATAAGTGGACTCCCAAGATCATTGTATTTCAGAGCAATAGTCTTTCTAGACATAAAATCAGCTAAATAACCATTGATATGAATGGTATTTATCTTTTTCAGCTTCCTTCCTGGCGTTTTAATGCATAGTTGTTTAATTAACTGGTTTAACTCAAGAATTTCATTTATTGCTTGCAATAAAGGAACTTCAATTTGCAATTGCTTAAACTCCTAAATTAACACAGTTTTTGAAGCCATGGATACTTCTAGAGTGTCTTTCGGAGTTATTAACTTAAAACGTTCTAGATATGGTGCCATCATGTTCTCCTTTGGAATTGGACTCTCCTTATGTTCACTCAATTACTGACCTTCCTCCCCTTGAGACAAGTGAGCAGCTCCTGCCACTGAAAAAGGCTCTTTGTCTTTGGTAGTATCATCCTGTTTAGACGTCGTGTCTTTTATCGGATTCTTAGGCTCAAGTTCCTCCACTATCTCCTGAATAGTGGGAGGTTGAAGAGTTCGACCAGAGAGCAACTGCACATTTTCATGTTCGGCAGAATAGACTGGAGTATTTTGGCGATTATTGTTAGGATTAGGAAGCGGTTGTGCTGGAAGCTGAGGTTGGTTCACCTGCTCATTCTGAGGAGGTTTTTGAGCTGGAGGTAATAGATTATGTTGTTGATTCCTCCTAGATTTAATATAAAACAGATTTTTTGCTTGATTCCATTGGGGGGTAGCATGTTGTTGGTACCATTGTTGTTGTGGTTGATTTGTCCACTATTGATTTCCCCATGCGTGGGTTGTCCATTTAGGGGATCCCCAATAAGGAGTTCCCCAGTTAGGTTGAGGTGGAGGCAATTGATTCCAATATGGAGTCCATTGATTATGAGCCTAGTTATTTTGTAGTCTCCATGCAGGATTGGGATTATGTCCATAAGACAAATTACCTCCTTGATGTTGGTTTAAGGCATTTATCTCTTCTTCAACCTGAATTGTTTTTTTCTTAGTGTTCTTAATATCAAACAGAATCTTACACTGATTTGTAGGATGATTTTGCTCATAAAATTGACAAACATTGACTTTGTCCAAGGGGCACTCGCGCAACAGGTGTTTATTTCAACACCTGGGACAATAGATTGACAAGGTCTCAGGATCGTGTGTTTTAGCCTATATACCATCTAATGTGGTATTCAACTGAACAAGAATGTTCATTTTCAGATTTGTTATTTCTTTGAGGAGCTTGCCTATCTCATTAGACCCTTTAAAAAGATTATTTTTGTGGATTCCTCCCCGTGTATGGGAGAAATTCTGACATAACTCACATATTCCATCAAGGGTTAGTTGAGATACATCACCCTTCCCCATTAGATCAAGATTTCTCCTAGCGTCATCATCAAGACCTTTAAGAAAAATCATTTTCAAGATTTCAACACTAATGGAACTTCTCCACATCTTTTGGAGAGGAAGAGGAACCTATCAAGACTCTAAGCTTTCGTCCTCATTCTGTCTCAATTTAAACAACTCATCCTTACGATCACTTACCCTATAGTAACTCTGGTATTTTTGCAAGAAGACAGTCTCCATCTCCCCCTAGGATGTTATACTTCTAGAACCTAATCCCATAAACCAACACATTGTTGAATCTTTTAAAGTCGACGGAAAGAGCTTCAAATTTTGGTTGTCATTCTTATAGTCATATGTTTGACATGGGACTTTAAATTCAAAGAGAAACTGGTCTGGTTCTTCCAAGGACAAGCCACGAAAGGTTGGAAGGAAGGCTGGGGAGATGTTCTTCATTATAGTATCATCATCTACATCCAAAGTAATAGGATAGGTAAATGTTCTAGGAGGCTAAGGTTCATTGTGGTTGGCATTATCCCGATTAGGTCCATCCCTATAGTCTCCCATGATGTTTAGAGGAGTTTGTTCCTCTAAGAAAATTTCTTCTATAACTAGATGTTCTGCCACTTGATGTTCAAGAAAATAGTGGAAAGCCTCAGGTGGAACAGGCTTGAATAATTCTTCAAAGGTATTATCATCTGAGCCTTGGTCCTCCCTATGTATAATTGGTACGTACTTTGGAGGAGTCTTTGGTATAAATCGTCTGTGAGGGCCTCTTTTCCTGACCATGTAGAGAAGGAAGCCGATGAAGGAATTTTTGGTATAAAACTTGGTGTTCAAACCGTCTCCTAATAACACTTAATCACAAAGGCTATTTAGTCCCCGGCAACAGTGCCAAAAAGTGATAGGATGTTAGGTTCTACTACTTTAGAATATTGAATGCAAATTAGTCGATCAGGCAGTGTCCAAGGAAGTTTGCAGAAGAAGATGATTTGGACAACTCATTTTATATTTTCTGATTTTCTTTAAACTATTGAAATCAATTTTAATCTAAGGCCACTTAACTTTTTAACTAGAAAACAATCTACTCTAAGAAAATTGGAAATACTAAACTAAAAATCATAAGACAACTAATTTAGAAAGGATCACAACTAAACTAGAAAGCATTGAGATGAACAAACCAAATAACTGATATACTACGGAAGAAGAAAAATAAGTAAACAGACAAGGAAACATCTTTTAAATAGTAAAATTTCTTATCAACTACGAAAGATAACGCATACGAATTAAAAACAATGGTGCTCCAGAAATTCGGACTCAACTTCCACAAACTTTAATTACTTCCTATTGAACATTTATCTAACTTTAAACAAATGAATCAACAAAACAATAAAATACTTATCTATCTAACTAACTTGCCTGGAGTGGCCAACTCGTGGGCTAAAGCTTCGTCCTTAAATCACATAAGCTACAAGTTCTGGAGTCTCTCCATTATGAACAATCATAATCATTCATAATACAACAATGTATCAAAAGACAAAAATCAGGTAACTCATTCAGAAGAATTTTGAAAAACCATATGAACAGCATAATGGTACTTCCTTAGTCTTATTCATCTCCTTCGAAATTACATTTTTATAGATGACTTATAACTAAATCCTAGATTTTAGATGGTGAGGATAACCATTGAAAAATTCTTTTACAACTTCAACTAACTTTTATGTCTTTAAAGCTCATAAATACATAGAAGGCTCGAGATGAGCCATAAAGTTTTTGATAACAAAATTTAAAGAAACAGAAACTAAATCTTCAGTTCATCATCTCGATATTCAGGATCAGGTTCATAGCATCTATCCTTTACCAAACTTAAGGCACGTGCTGGTTCAACATTTGTAACAGATGCTAGATGGCTGATTATTACCTACAAAAACACTCAAGTCAACCCATTAAACTTGCATTGGCAAATTTCTTCAATTGATCAAAAGAAAGAAAATTTGTATAATTTTTCGTTTAAAATAAGCTATTATTTCTCCTAAAGTTTAATAAATTGGCACAAGCTTAGGATTGAGTTAGTAAAATTAAGCTTTCCAAATTTTTATTATGATGAGGTTATTTTTATCTCATCACCACCTATGATGGAAAAAATGATGCAAATCTCTCAAGAGGTTGAAAAGCGAGAAAGGGAAGAAAGCAAAGAAATGGAAGAAGTGGATGCCTACCACAAGCATCCCGAATATCAACATCTAGTAATTGATAAAGTAGTACAAGAAGAGGAAGAAACAAAATCCTCCGAGGAAGATATTGAAGAGCCAGATACCAAGTTTATTATGGAATTTTTTGACCTAGAGCTCGAGGAGGAGTTGGTCGAACAACTCAAGGGCGTTGGAGAAGTTGAGGAACAACCCTCTGATGAAGAGAAAGATATTGATGAGAAAATGAAAGACACTAAACTTCCAATAGGGGAGCAAGATTAGAGCCCTGAGGATGATAAAGAGGCACCTCTTTTAGAGGAACGAGAAAAGGAAGCAAGAGAAAATAAAGAAGAAGAGAAGCTTGAAGAAGAGGTTGAAACAAGAAAATTCTTGGAAGTGGAAAATCATGAAGAACATGGGAGTGAACAAGAAAAGGAAGAAGAGAAAACCTTTGAGGGGAAGGAAAACCCCAAGGAACACACAAACACCAAGTCCTTATGAAAAAAAAATGGTATTCATTCAAGATTCAGATGAAGAAAAAGAAGAAAAGATAGAGCAAAAGACTCTAGGTGACAAAGTAATGCAAATTCAATGCACCCGTGAGGAAGAAGGTGGTCAAAAATCACCAAAAGGGGAATCTCATATGCCTAAATGAATTGGAAAGCAATTGGAGAAGAAAACCTCGACCCCGATGGATCCAAACGCAAGGTTGAAGGCCATCTTGGCTCGAGCTGAAATAAGTATGAAGATGGAGAAGAAACTGAGGGTTCTATCTCATCTGACAATGGATGCATCAAGATCCATAACAATGAAAATATCTACTTTGGTGAGAAGAGAAGAGGGAGTCAGATATAATATTTCTACCATCAACTTGGGGACAGCTACAAGGGAATAGAAGATTTATCATCTTCAAGGGTTTGTCGCCACCATCGTACACCAAATTAATAAGGACAAAACTTGTAAAGAGGAGTTAAAAGTATAGGAGGTGGATCTAACTTCCTATATTCAATAGTGGTTGTTGACTAGGGAACTCCCCACCACATCATCGACTACCCCATTGCTGCTATTGAAAGAGCACATTGGTAAGCTAGAGAAGAGCAAGAACTAGACAAAGGCTATTGAAGATTGGTTCCAGTGGGTTATATACAATGGAAATATGGGCATCAGTCGGGTCGTTAGAGCAGAAAATAGGTTCTTAGAAATCTAGAAGCAGATGGAGGGCACGAGGAAGTTCTACACTCATTTCCCGGAGCTATACCGGATCACATACCCTAAGATCGAGGCTATTCTCAAGATGCCCCAAAAATCATGGGAAAATGATCTTGCATTGGCAAAGAATGATTAGCAGCTCGTTGAGATGTGGAAGATGATCTTAGATTAAAGGAAGGAAGTTTTGGAATGGGTTCTCCAAGAAGTGGAACTTGATATAGATTGTGTTAAAGAGATTAGAATGACATGCATGGAGTACCTCAAACTAATGATAAATTTTGACATGCCTTTTGTTGAGATAGATCCAGAAGAGATAAGGTCCTATTTCCTCAAGAAGATGAATGAAGGGGCTATTGATGTCCTCACCCTAGATTTCATGGATTTTTTCGCTCGTGCCTTCATCCAAGAACAAGTAGTGAATAATACAACCAAATGTGACAAGGACTGGGATTCGCTCACTAGTAGATCTAAGAAATGGAGCTTCCAAGTGCTTCAATCTGACATAATGGAGTGAAATAAAGTCCATACATTAATTGGGAAGTTCGTAGGGTATGCCACCATAAAGAAGCATGAGGGAAATCTCATGATTGATGATGAATTCCTCACAGTGTAGCTAGAACAAAGGAAATTAACTAGGAGACATAAGAGCTACAGTGTTGCCCCACAAGAAGAAAAAATAGACTAGATGACAGGATGTAATTTTATATTGCAAAATATTTGGGGCTAGGTGGAACCCTAATGTAAATAAATCTGGGCCACACAATGTGAATCAATCTTGGTCATTCATTTCACTTTTGGAAACTATAAATATGGGGGTGTCCTCTCATTTTCAAGGGAGAGTTGAGTTGTTGTAAACACATTTTGTTGGAATGTTAATAGAAATTCATTGATTTAGTGGATTCTTGAGTTCCAGCTTCATGTTGCATGATTCTTCTTCTCATATAAAGTGAATTTGAGTATATTAACCTTGTTGTTTCATGTGTTTCAATTTTCTTTAGTAGAATAATTAATGTTGTTCATTAGTTTTGAAGAATTTTGTTGTGTTGATGCCCTTCCTTGTTCATGCTCTTTGATGTTTATTGATGAGAAAATGCAATGTAAAGCTATTTTGAACATTATATGAATGTTGCACTTCAATTTCATCTCTTGTTCATGCTTTATGGTGAATGAAAGGTTGAAAATCTACAGACCTTAGAAGATTGCACTTGTTTCATAAGATTGTGAACTAATCTATTTAAGTGGAACTATGTTTTGGGAAGGTTGTCCACTGTAGGGCCCTCCATTATCATTGTTCATTGGTAGTTTTAGGTCTAGGAACTTCTTCCCCTCCCTTCCATTTTCTCATTTTTTTTAATAGGTTCTTTAGATAAAGTTCATTGCACATTGTAAAGCCAAATCTGAAGATCAAAGCGGAGTTTAATATGTTGTCCTGAACTTACAACAATAGAGAAAATTTTAGAAAATTTTATAAATTCCATCCAAGGATCCAATTCCTCTCCAGTTTAACCACCGTAAGTCCACCTTGTGATTACTAGTAAGATCACATTAAACTAACTAAGATATTCCATGCATGTCATGACCTGACACCTAAGAGACCTTTGTTGGTGTAGGTTTTTTATTTTCCTTAGGTTAGGGAATATTTATTTTTCCTACACACATTATAAAGCTTGCTTAGGTTATATTAGAATGGTTGGGATGAGGACATGTGGCATAAATCCATCATTCACATATGTCACTCACACCCACCTTTGGGTATTTGAATGTCACACCCTCTTTTGGACTTATTTGCCACCTCTCCATAACCATTTTTTGTCTTTACCTGAGTAGGCATAACCATGTAATTTGACATTTACCAAGTTGGTAAAACCTCTCACCTATTATGGGGAATGGGAGTTATTACTCCTCTTGGAATTATCTGCCATAATTTTTCTATATAAAAAGCACTCACTCCTCCCCTTGGCAAGCATGATGAAATGCTAGTTAAGTGTTATGGGAGTGTTGAGTTTAAACATCTATTTTCTTGCTTTCCTTCAATCATTCTTGTCTTGGGTGGTTTTACAACCGAATCTAACATGGTATCAGAGCTGGTTGTGAGTTGTGGGTTAGCAGAAATCTCAATCCATTCTTGAAAGAAAAGTACGATCTTCTCTTGCATCTGATGATGACTTGGAGAATCAGAAATGCTTGATAAAGATCTCAGTTTCTAGTGGGCTGCATTTCAATTTCATTTTTTTGTAGGTATTTCAGAGCTTCTTGGAGACATTCTGAGCTCGCCATTGAGTTTAGAGCAGTCGAAAAAGTTAGAATTGGCTTTTGTTTCATCCGAATCAGACATCGGGTGCGATATCTGTGAAGTGTTGAAGCAAATTTTTTTGAAGAGGTTCCAAAAGGTAGCCATCAATTCAGTGTATTTTTGGCCCAAACAGACCTCGCCATCACACTCAAAAGACATCAAAACTTAAAGATTGACTGCCAGTTCATCAATTTTGGAGAAATTCAAAATTTGAGGCAAAAAAAATTCAGCAGCTAAGCCATACGGCCCACCCACACAAAGTACGGTACAAAAATAGTTTTTAATTATATTTTTCTACATTATAAAAAAAAAATATTCTTTAAAAAAAAAAATCGCAATTTTTTCACTTATTAAAAAAGTGTTTTGATAAAAAATTCATTGAAAAAAAGAAAAAGAAAAAAGTTGTTGCAATAGTATCAAAAGGTAGTACCTGCACCAACAACATGTTGTTGTACTACACCTGCATAGTGCTGATTTCAACACTTTAACTTTCTTGAATTTGGTGGTATTGCTAAGTTTAGCAGTAATTTTGGCAATCCTTCTAATTTTGGCAAAGACTTACTTTGGCAGGCGATCTTCTAAATATAGAAGAATTTTACTTTTAATTGGTAGTGCAGAAAAAGTTGGCGGTTTGCTACATTTAGTAGCAACTTGGCTAAATTTGGTGGAGATGCTATTTTAAAAAAAAATTGGATCCCTCTCCATTGAAGTTTTGCATTTTGCACCCAAGCTTCGAAGAGTGATATATTAGTCATACAGAGGCGTTTTTCAGTGCAATTTTTTTTATTTGAGCTAAAATTTTGCGCTCTTCATATTGATCTGATTATTTTTTGGTCAAAAGATCCCAGTTTTTCATCAAGATCTGATGGACAGTTCTCATTTTTTGAACTTCAAACGGATGTAACTTTCATGTATGACCTCAGATTGAGGTGATTCTTTTTGTTAAAGTGAATATTTTTCTTAGCACTACATATTGGTGTTATTTTTAAGTTCTCATTTACAAATTATATTGTACTTTCAATATTTGGGTCCATTTTTTGACATTGTAAAACTCTGGAAAACAACTCCAGCATTATAAACACACTGAATTATAAAGTGCCAAATCATTTTTTGTTGGGGGGGGATTATTTATTTAGTGAAAAGGGGGGGTCTCTCTTTGTGTGTGTGTGTTTTTGATATGTTCACTTGTGCTCTTATTTTCCTTCACACATGGATCATTTTAAGGTTCCTTTGCTAACACCTTATAATTATGCAATGTGGCATCAACATGCATGGAATGCCTTAATGCAACTTGGGTATATCCATATGTTGAAAAGAAGATAGTTGAACCTACAGATGATAAGGAAAAGATAAAATGGATGCTTGAACATACAAAAGCTCTTGGATGTCTTCATAGTTTTGTTTCCCTTGATATTATGTTTCAAATTGAATCTTGTACAAATTCACATGATGCTTGGGAAAAGTTAAAATATTTGTATGGTACAACAAATGAAGTCAAAGGCTATCAGATTGATAATGAACTGATGAGCCTTGATCCTAAGAACTTTGGCAGCATCCAAGATTATATTACTAAGATTAATGATCTAAGAGAACAATGTAAAGCATGTGGTATTGATAAAAAGGACATTTAGTTAATATATAATACATTGAATAAACTTGTTCCTAAATTTGCAGGTTTTGTTTCTAGATTTCATACTCACAAACTGACTATGGGATCTACATATACTATGCATTCATTTGCATATTTTTCTGAGATGTTAATGCATGAAGAACAAAATATTTTTTCTATGGGTCTCATAAAGCCATCACAAACTCAGGCTTTGTTGGCTAGTTATCCTAAGGGACAGAAAGAGTCAAGACAAGCTGATAAGAAACAAAAGAAATCTAAGAAAAATCCACACACAGATCAGGCACAACATAAATCCTCTTTAAGGGAGGATTCATCTTAGAAGGAGAAGACTACTTGTTCATATTGCAAGATGATTGGACATGAAGAACATTCTTGTTATAAGAAGGATATTGATGAACTAAAACATCTTCTTAAGAAGAACAATATTGATCTACCTTCTAGAATGTTTGAGTCTACTTCTTCTTCTTCACATCCTAAACAATCAGGATCTAGCAAGGATAAAGGCCATGCAATATTTTCTTCTGAGTAGAAGAAAAATAAAGGTAAAGCTCTTTGTGCTTCTAGAAGTAATGAATTAGGGAAATAACTCCTAGATTTTGGAGCTTCTCATCATATGGCTTCTACATAGTCTTTGTTCTCTTATTTTGAGCCTTGTGTTATGCCACCTATTTTGATGGGAAATAACACTTACATGAGTGTGATTGGGAAGGGTTTTGTTGATATTGGGGATGGCACCTTCAATGATGTATTGTGTGTACCTCACTTGATGAATAATCTTCTTTCCATCTATCAGATCACTCATGGTGGAGCAGGGAAGACTATTGAATTCACACCTGATTCAGTTATCATCAAAGACTTGGAGAGAAGAGAGATAATTGCTACTGGGATGGTTGATCATGCATCTCAGTTGTATACCTTTTCAAACTTTGCACCTGATGATGATTTTGATCCTTTGGTTATTGATCACACTTCTAGTGTGAGATTTGATTTTGAGGAGAAATTTGGCTATTTGAATCTTGGTATTCTCACATCAGATCCAATTATTGACCCTTGCATTCCTTCTCCTCCACTTATTGTTGCTTCTGAAGATACTAGTGTTACTACATTCATGGCTACTTGTGATTCAATGCAGCAGGATATTCATTGTCTTCCAGACACAGCTACTTGGGATGACTACTTGACATAAATTATAGGTTTGTTTGTGGAGTCTCATATTTCAGATTTGGGAGACATCATTTATGATATTCATATTCTCTTTGATGGAGATGATCCTTCTTTAGTTGTTGCGAGGGAAAACATTGACCCTCTTGTTCATTCTCTACATGATCATTCTTTCGAGTGTGATGTGATTGTGGATACTTACGTACAACATTTAGAGGAGGCATATTTATCTTCAAAGGAGATATTGGAGTCTTTAGATCTTGTTCTACATACATCTCTACTAGATTTTGGATTTTCATATTCATCAGTGTGGCCTAGAACGCCTGATTTGATGGTGACAACTTTTGACATCGACATAGAGACAAATGAGCAGTTTTTAGAGACTTCATATATTTTGCACTTTCTTCCTACATATTCCTTTCAGGAATGGGAAGACAGTCTTCATACACCTTTGGTTTTATTTCTTCCTAAGGGGAGGAATGTTGTTCGGCGATCATGGACCATCTTCTACATTCAATTTTGAGCATCAACCATTGGCACAGTTGACTACTTGAGGGAAGGCTACATATTCTTTCTGATCCATTCTATTTTGGAGGGGACTTCTTCCTTGCATTGGATTCTTCTTGTGTTGGGAAACTTGTTTTCTTATCTCTCTTTTGGGGAGGAAGTTTTTCCCACTGGGTTTTATCCTTTTCTCCATTTGTGAGAGTATTTTGTACATGGGTACCTAACATGGCCTAGTAGTCGTGACCCATATTTGTGTCTTTTCACCCACCTAAGCTACATTTAAGGGGGGGTGTTGGTGTAGGTTTTTTATTTTCCTTAGGTTAGGGAATATTTATTTTTCGTACACACATTATTAAGGTTGCTTAGGTTATATTAGAATGGTTAGGATGAGGACATGTGGCATAAATCCATCATTCACATGTGTCACTCACACCCACCTTTGGAGTTGAATGTCACACCCTCTTTTGGACTTATTTTCCACATCTCTATAACCATTTTTTGTCTTTACCTGAGTAGGCATAACCATGTAATCTGGCATTTACCAAGTAGGTAAAACCTCCCACCTATTATGGGGAATGAGAGTTATTACTCCTCTTGGAATTATCTACCATTATTTTTCTATATAAAAAACACTCACCCCTCCCCTTGGCAAGCATGATGGAATGCTAGTTCAGTGTTATGGGAGTGTTGAATTTATCCATCTCTTTCTTGCTTTCCTTCAATCCTTCTGATCATGGGTGGTTTCACAACCGAATCTAACAACCTTGGGGTTATTTTCTACAACTTTCTTGTAGGAAGTTACCTTTCAAGAGAGGTAGTGCACTTGTGTGTTGCTTGTGTTGAGAAGGTGCAAAAACACCCATGAACAAAACCGAGCTGAATAGTTGAACAAATCATAGTGGATTCAATCATGATGTTGAGATCCTTTGATGAGACCTATGTCAATCATAGCTTTAGGAAAGCTAATTCCCTTTCTATTTTTTTTTAAACCAGGCTATCAACCTTGATAATTTTAAGGCGTGGGAAGAGTACTCTTCCCTTCCCAAGAAGGCCAAGCTTTTATTGTGAGATGATTACTAGATTTGGGCTTGTGATTTGGGGTGATCGAGTAATTATCACCCTCTTAATTACCACACATTTTGTGGGTTGTGTATTGCCTATTCTTGTGCTCATTTGTAATATTGTATGTGTTATTCAACTTTGGTATTTTTTAATGTTGAAAATTGAAACGGGTGGAGATAGGAGTAGGATTGAACCATTAATTTGTGAGAGGTTGAAAAATAAGTGCAAAATTTTGAGGATCTTGAGACATGGGGATTTCACACCCTATTTGGAAAGGCTTCATGGATATGACCCAAAAGCCTCTACAAAGTTTGTTCATTGTTGCACAATAGATTTCTGAAGGTGAAAGGTATGGAGTTCATTATCCATGAAAATTTTATTGCTTTCATTACTAGGTTGTCGATGGATGCTGCAAATTTTTTAAAGAAAGAAAGAGCAATGATGATTCTATGGATTAATTCTTCAAGGAATATGAAAGAGCTAAACTGGTGAAGCTACCCTCATGGGGTTATGAACGAGCTTCCTTGAAGCGTATCTAGGGTGATGTGGCAGAAGTTTTAATGTGGTATGTTACTCTTGATGGAAGGTTTACTTCTATTCTAGGGCATCATTTTACTTTGCTAAACCATTTTAGACATGGGTTGCATGTATCTTTTTTTGTTTTCTTCTTCTCCCATCCATGTAAGTTTTAGTTTATGCCCACTTAAAGAACTGTAGGTCCCCTATAATTCATGAAGGCCTCATTTTTCTCATCATGGAGCATATGAGATCTCATACCCTGGCTAAGTCTATTAAGAGGAAAGAAACAACCACCAATGAGGATTATTTTTCATCTAATTCGAAGATGGGTGTTGATGGTGATGTAGAATGGAACGTAGATCAGGATAATACTATGGAGGTTTCCTAATCCCCCATGGTCGCCCCTTATAAGAAAAGGAAAAAAGGGAATTTAAAGAAGAAGGGTTCTGCCAAGAAGTTAGTTATGTAGAAGTAGGATTCTCGTGGGTCCCTTTCTGATGAGGAAGACACCAATCAAAGCTGATGAGGAAAACACTAATCAAAGATCGAGTGGGTTTCATCATTGTCTATCCAAGGAGAATGTTGAGATTCATGGCTAGGGTTTTGGTGTGTCTAGTCGAGATGAGGAGTAGTTAGTTGAGGCTAGTGATAATGCAAATGAGGGGATTTTGTGGAGGGCTTCAAGAAGGATTTCTAAATTGCAAAAACTGGGGTCTAAAGGTGGTGGGAAGGGTAATAATGTTACTCCATAATAGATAAATGTTGTGGCAGACAATACTATTGATATTGTTGATTCCCTTGTTTGGAAGACTTCTCCTTTTGTGGACGGTGTTGGGGAATTGGGCAATGAGTACTTAGGTGAGAGGACTATGTGTGAGTATGATGGTGTGAATCCAAACCTTGGAAAGTCAGAGCCTTTAAAGGTTAATCCTCTTTTTGATGATTTTTCTTATCTTAATGATGATAATACCTCCATGTTTGACCTATTGGATATGGCTTAGTCTGATGCTACGTGCACCTTTAAACATGCTAAATGGGTATTGTAGGAATTTAACAAGGTCAACATTAAGATTAGGGGCTTGAAGGAGAACATGTCAAACCAGCTGAAGGGGTCTTCATCGAACCTTATTATTGAGAGACTAGTGGATTTAGAATGCTCATTTTTCTGATTTCAAAGCCTAGTGTGAAAACCGACTTGGTGAAATGAAGGGAAGGATTAGAGAAACAAATGAGTATATCAAGAAATTACTACAGGTTAGTCATAGTTCCTTTAAAAATAGTGTAGAGTCTCTAAAGGTTCTATTTGGTAATATTAGTTAGCTCTCAGAGTATCATTTGTACTTTATGGACATACTTGAGAAGGGTTAGACATCCAAAGGTAAGGAGAAAAATACTATCATAGAAGAGGCCAAGGGACAAGCACTAGAGAAAGGGGGAGCCTTAGGAATATGTTCGAAGAAGAAAAACAAGAATTAATGGACATGGTTAACCTATAATACAATCAGGAGATTGAGGTGGCCAAGACCTTGAAGAATATGAAATATTTTTTGTGTTTTTTTTGTTTTTGCTTTCATGTTGTTGGGTCACTTCTTTTTAGATTTTGGTTGAATTTTTTCTTTTGCTTATGCTATAATGTGTTTATGTATCTTAACAAAATTCTATCGAAATGTGATGTAAAAGGTTTTGCGTCCCTTCAAAACCTATTTGTCCCATATAATAAAAAATATATATCATATCCCTTCCAGCTTATAATTAGTCTAGTTAACTACATAAAAAAACTAGCTAATTCAGCTTGCACACAAATACTTTCCAATAGAAATAGTATGCACACAAATAATAACTCAAACACCTTCAAACAGTAATAATACATAGTTTTAGAATTAGAAAGAGAAAGAGAAAGAGAAGTAGATGTATCAACATTTCTGATATAAATTAGCTCCAAGAAAATCTCTTCCTTGCACAATGCTAATGGCTCTACTTGTTGCCTCCTCTAATCTAGCTCTTCTTGTTATTTCTACTCATTTGATAACTTCAGCTACACAACTTAGCCTATCCTCACTCTAAAACAAGTATTTTATGCTCTCAAAACTCAAAAATATGTTTCTCTCAACTCACAAAATAGAGTGCTCTCAAACTCACAAAAATAATGCAAAATGAACAATATGAAAGCACTCAAAATTGAACCACCAAACACTGCCATTTCCTTCTATTTATACATAAATGGATAGTAGTTTTCAGCTAAAGGTAAGCTATGTTTCATGCCACATATTTTCTCTTTTCTAGATGTGGGATTTTTTGGTCAAAATAGTTGCATATTTATCTCTTTAAACCACTCAAATGCCTCCTTGAAATGCAATGACCAGCTGATTATTTCAACCTATGATTTGTTGTTCACTATCTTCATAAAAATCTCATATAAATTAGCACATATGGAATCCAAGACAAACACAATTTACATCTTATGCTCAGTCATGGCTTAAACAAGTATATCACATGATCTTTTACCAAGCCAAAGCTTCCTTTTAAAAGCTGTGAACTAGTATTTCAAACTTACATTTTCACTTGGTTTCCTGTGTGGTATTTTTTGCCCTTTATTCTTACAAACTGGGTGCCTATGTTGGCGGCCTTGTTATTGGATAACAATAACTTTTATAATTATTTCAAATGGCTTCATCACCACTTTTCCTTTAGCGTGGTATTTTGACTCTTTCAAATATACGATTACTCAGCATACTTTATAATAGCAATAACATGCTTATAATATGTTATATCATATTTAATTCCATTGCATTATAATTTATGACATTTCATACATATATATTATAATAACTTCTTATTATAATATGTATATATATCAATATATATGTTCACATAATTATATATATTTATCAACTACAAATATATATTAATATATATGCATATATATTAATACTTTTCATTTAATTATGTATATATATTAATGTATATATTATCATCATTTTAATATCATACTATATAAAAAGTATATATATATGTCCATGTGAATACATATTATGGTGTATCTGTGTATGGGTATACGTAGACATATCTATCTACATATGCTCATACACACATACGCTCATATATATGTATTATCGCATATATATACATATATACATTTAATATATATGCATCTATATATATATTTAAATACATAAAATATATCTCATGCTCATCAAAAATATTTTAACATTATGACTCAAATTGACTAAACAATCAAAGGGAATAAAAGACAATCATCCAAACATTCTTATCAACCCAAAAATCTATTGACATGGTTTAACACTTATCGACACATAGCTCAGCTGACTTGACAAGTCTTGTCTATCTTAGGCGGTGAGTGTGTGCATCTACTCAGATAGGTACACCAATGGTTTCCATACCAACTTCCTCTCTTGGGTGATACTCTCCCTCTCCTTACTGGAGGGTTTGAATCTTTCCTACATCCAACTTAGTGCAACACAAATGAAATTAGATGATAACATGAAATTCATATGCATCATACATCAAAAGCATCATTAAAGCATTTAAAGAGTACTTCATCATAATGCATATTCATACATTTCATTTATCCATTGAAATTCATCATAACATAATCATGCATTTAAAATCATATTTACTCATAAAAGTAAAAGTAATTTGGTTACTTCGAAATGAGGTGTAAAAAATTAGACAACAAAAACAGAAAAAGAGCACAAAAATAGATATTTGAGCCAAATTTGAGCCAAAAATAGCAGGATAGAGGTGCCCAGAGTGCCTCTGTCCTAGATAGCATTTTGAAAAATTCAAAGTTTGACTATGTTTGTTACTATTTAGGGTTCCCAAATTTGTATGCAAATAGGTCTGGCAATGAATATATTTCTAGATTTTGTTAAATTTATAATTGTGAACTTGAAGTGTACGTGTGTAACAATATTGAATATGTTTAAATGACAATTTTGAATGTAATTTTTCAGATTTGAGATGGAATAATTGAATGATTTTAAGATGAAATTTTTTGAAAATGATTATTTCATGCAATTTTGAAGGAAAATAATGCAACTTTTTACTTTTTGACCTAAATGAAAAATGCCTAAATGTAATGAACAATTTCATATTTTAATAACCTAATGAATGCAACTTGAATGTAAATCTAATCTAAGATGACTGAAACAAGCCCTATTGCAACTTATGATGCAATATGATATGCAATTTTTTAAAATTTTATGACTTTTTATGATGCAAAAATGAAACCTTGAATAAAAAATGCAATATAATGCAATGTAAAACCTAGATCTAGGGTGAGCTATTGTAAATTTTAGAAGGTTTATGAGGTTAAAATTTTAGGTTTTCCAAAATGAAACAAATAAAAATAGTGACCTCGAGTTTAATGTATAAAACCTAGGGGCAATTTCACCCTTTTCTAGAGTTTCATTAGGATACAAATCAACAAGGTGTTTAGATTGACTTTCAACCAGAAAGGTGAGTGAATCAAACCTGGATCTGGTCCTTTTAAGTCTTGAAAATTTATTGGAATTGAATTACCCCAAATAAACCTATAAAACTATGTGCCCTAATCTAATAATATAAGATTCTAATAACTAGAATTTTATTGTAACAAAAATTCAGACACTAGATTTGATAAAAGCATAAGTTTGTGCACTTATGGTTCAAATCTAGATTTGAAAATGGAG
>CM021110.1:265306712-265524238 GCA_007115665.2 Sequoiadendron giganteum | reverse complement strand
CGACACTGGATCCATATGATTCTAGCCTCATACATGTGTGCTTTGTTTTGCACACCACTTTTTCAGTTGCAGGTGCTTTCTTGTGCACTTTCAGATGTTGTTTCTTCTTCCTCATGCACTACAGGGTGTTTCACATCATTTCAGTGGATCTGTCAAGCTCTCCCAGTTCAGCATTATGGGGGGTTATTATACTGTTCGTACTTATGCTTCCTTGGTTTTAACTAGGAAGGAATCTTCCATTCTTAGTTGATCAGTGTTTCAGACTATTGGTTCTTGTTCCATCTGTATCTTCGTTCCAAGTGTTTTCCTTTGTTTGCCATCTAATTCGAGTAGTGTCGTTTGGGGCACTCATGCAGATTGTTGTCTTGAGACTATTGGTACTTGTTCCATCTGTATCTTCATTCCAGGTGTTTGCCTTTGTTTGCCATCTGATTTGAGTAGTGTCGTATGTGCCACTCATGCAAATTGTTGTCTTCTTGATCCTGATCATCCTATCTTCAGTGGAGGTTCTTTAGCACCATAGTAGTCATCTTTCGACAGTTGTTTGCAGCTTCTTCTGCTTCAGTGATGTTCTTCTTAGATTTCTGCATCTCTTTTTAGAGTAGAGCTTTTTCCCATGAGGTTTTCTCTTTTTCTCCTCTTTATAGAGATTTGGCTATATTTGGGTACCTAATCTGGCCTAGTTGTTGAGACCCATGTTTGCCTTCTTGCATTGTAGTTACCTTCGATTTTTTGCACATGTTTGTAGCTGCACTCTTGCTCATCTTAAGGGGGGGTGTTAGAGTAAAGGTTTTAACTTAGTTGTGTTGATTAAGTTACCTTTATTCCCTTCTTAAGATTTCACTTTAGTTTGCATAAAGTGACATTTTAATAATTATATTAATTATTAAAATTTTCCTTTTAGGGTTACACTTTAGGGTTTCTCGATCTCCTTTTATAAGGATTGATCTCATTGTATTATCATATCTTCTTACATTCTCTCATTCTCTCTGATATATACATTTTTCAGTTTTCAAACAACCCTTGCTTGTTTGTCTCCATCTCTTCTTTTGTGACAAGTTATTTGCATGCACGTGATCTTTGAGGTTTGTAGTGTTGTATTTTCTCAACTCCTACACCATGAACAACAACCCACTAGAAAAAATTCACACGAGGAGTCAAATTTTTTATCCAAACCTATTTCTAATGAAATTCACTTGGAGGGATCAAAGGCTTTTCCATTGAAACATAAGAAAATTTCATCGATGGACACCCTAAAGAAAGCTTAGTCTGTATCCATTCATCATTCTTATCCTTTGAGAAAAAAATAGTCACCTATATATTGTTTTAAAGTTTGCAAAGAAGCATCCCAATTTTGTTGTATTCCTCCTCTAAGTAATTTTTCTCCTCTTAACTATTCTTCAAAGTTTTTCCATTTAGGTTGCATTGTTTACCAATTAATATAACCCTAAATCTATTTACCATTAATTATTATCATCCTTTCTTTTAATTGAAGAAGGTTATTCATAAAGGAAAGTGGAGGGTCATTAAACCAAAATTCATCCCAAAAACCATTATTGTTTCCATTCCTAATTCTTTTTCTAACAACCAGACGTAACACACTCCTAGTTTTCAAAAGATTTTTCCAAAACACAAAGCCATAAGGAAGATTAGGGGCATAGAGGAAACTTCCCTAATCCATGTTGCTTAAATATTTATCATTTAATATTTTGACCCGGTCCTTAACACCTTCAAAAAGGTATCAATCCATTTTTGCAATAAGAGATTTCTTGAAAAGTTTTAATCTTCTTATACCAAGGCCTCCATCCTATTTAGGAGAACACACCTTTTCCCATCCCACCAAATCAATTATATTTTTCTTTTCTATCCTATTACATAAAGACATCCCTTGGATTTATTCAATCTTATCAACAATAAAGGTAGGGACTTTAAAAAGAGATAGATAATAGACAAGAATGTTTTGTAAAGAAGCTTTAAGCAACTACAATTTTCTAGCTTGACCAAGAAGTTTACCCTTCCACCATACCAACTTCTTTTGAACTCTTTCTATGATGTAATTCCAATAACTATTGTTAGGTTTCTTAGAAATTAAATTAAGACCCAAGTAGGTAGCCAGAAGAGCAACATCCTTAAAACCAAGAATTCTCATAACCCTTTCTTTCAAGATCTGATATGAATTAAAGAAATATTTTTTTCTTTTTTTTTATAATTTATATAATACCCAGAAGCCTTAGCATAATCATTCAAAATTGATTTCTAGTGCCCATCTTCAATAATGGAGGCTTCTCCAAAAAGGATAGTATCATAAAAAAACTATTGGTGCGAAGTAGGAGGAAGAGAGGAATCATCCTTAAATCTTTTCAACTATCTTTGGTCCAAAAATTAACTTCATGATGAAAAAACAACACAAAGAATAACACCACCTTGGTATTGTGAAGAGGAGGAGCCTCCTCCTTCCTCACTTCTTATTATTTTCCTATGGAATATTGTCAAGGGTATTTTGTCTCCCAATTGCAACATCTCTAAAATTATCTCTATTCCTAGTATCGCTTTGTGAAGGTCCACCAACTTTATTTTCTCACCCAACATCATGTTTTCTCTTCCTTTTTTATTCACTATTAGCTACCACACTTTCATTAAGAGAATAGCTAAACCCCAACACGACCATGGACTCCTTCATATTTTTACCTTCATTCTATTTGGCATTCAATAGATGAACACCACCATTCATCTTCTTCCCAGGAGTGGAAATAGGAGATAAGGATTCTTCTCCTTGACCTATCTATGAAAGGATTTCTCCTTCCTCAAGAATCTATAGCTTTTAATTAGTGAGGTGATTCATTTTTTCCTTTAGGATTATTCCTTATTTTGGATCTTACAATATTATCCACTTTTTATTCCTTTTCATTATATTGTACATATTATTCTTTAGTATTTATATGAACTATCGTTGGTTCTCAACTTGAAACTTTTGATTTAGGTCTTTAGGATAGGTGGCAACTACATGGTACCCATCATTAATAACCTTGATAATTATCCCATGTCCGTCTAAAATCTATTGTTTATCAAATAAGCCTCCAAGATTAATACTTATTTGAATATTTTGAGAGTTAACCAAGGAGGTTGTTTCACCGTTAGGTTAAGAAGCCTAAAATTTATTTGAACTCAACTCCTCATTTTTATTATCAAAATCTTGCCTTAAGGAATATTCCTTGAAATGACCAAACTTCCTATAGACTTGAAAATAAGCTTTGGCATTTTCATATTCTATAGTTTGAATCCACTTTCTATATTTTAACTTCAAGGTGACAGAAGTCGAAAGAACAAAGCTCACCACCACATTCACAAAAATCCTAGCAAACACTAAATAGAACTTTTGTTGTGTAACTTTTTCCATAGCCAACAAATGAAAAAAAGAGATAGCTATTCCTTGGCATATACCATATTTTCAAAATTCTAAAGGAAGCCCTAGAAGGTGAATTTAGGTAGGAGAAATTGTACCCGGATATATCAAGGGATCAAATCTTGGATTCCATTTACAAAGAGAGAAAATTATTAAGCCCATTATCAAAAGCCCAAGGTCCCCCATGAGAAAATTAATCAAATTCTCTTGCATCACAAAACTAAAAAGGAGGAGACCCTTATCAATCACACTTATTCTTACACTACCTTTTAATTTCCAAACAAAATCAACCCACTTTCTTACTTGATCAATATTCAAATGGAATGCAAGAAACTTTCCAACCCACTTGATCTTGAGATCAACAATCACTTCATTAATTAGTTCCTTTGGAACCTCCACTTCCAACCCATCCACCAAATAAGAGATATTCATAGCATTCATATTTTTCCATACTAAGTGAGCTACCACCAACCAATTTATCCACATAAGAGACCAGATCTTCTTCTAAGAAGAAGCAATCCAAGGCATAAGCCAAAGACATAGGGGTCTTCTCAAAGTATGGTTAACAATTCAAATAAAAAAATATTCTCCACTTTGGGAACCACGATTTTAGATGGGGAAGCCCAGTAGGGACTCCAGCTGGACAAACCTATCAAACAAACCCACAAGAATCTTCAAAACAATTGAAATGCAGAGAGTTCTCTTATGTCACCTTATTAGTTAACGTCAATATTATTAATTTTAGGGTGAAAATAATATTATATTTAACTAAATAATAACTATACTATCAATGTTAATTGAGGTTATTTAGTAGTTGAAAGAAATCTAATAATGCTAATTAAAATTAAGTATCAAAATTGTACTTGGGGTGAATAATATTCTTGTATAGATTAATTAACCACTGACCAACAATTTAAAAGTTCAATGGACTACTAAACATTAGCATTGTTAATTTGTAACATTATCAATTTATTGATATGTAACAATGTTGTTCTATGTAAATTAAGAATAACATCATCGATTAGTAAGTGGCTAAGAAATAATATGGCTATCACTGTCAAAAATTAATTGTTGATAATAATATCATTAAAGAGGATGGTAATATCATTAATGCTTAAAATGAGGATTATATATATATATATTGCTTGACAGGTGAAACAATCATGAAACTAAGTAATTTAAGATTAAACAATAATATTATTATTGTTTTGTGGATAGATGGTAGTATTATTATTACTAGAGATATATTATTTTTGATAATATAAGTGACATTTATAGGGTGTTATACCCTTTATACAAAAATACCGCGGGGCCAAAAAGGAACCAAGTTCATCAAGAAATCATACAAACTATACTAAAAATATCAATAGCAGGACACAAATACTGTGCACTGATGACAAAAACCCAATACAACATAGACCCGACCACTAACTATCCACACTTTCCCATTTCTGGATCAGGATGTTTAAAACTCCACACTTTCCCACTTCTGGATGAGGAGGTTTAAAACATCATCCCCAATCTAGTTGGGACCTTCACCCATAGTATTATTGTTCGCTTCCTCCTTGATGACATCTGAAAGTGTGACGACTAATCTGTGAATCATTTTAATAGTGATCTGATCCAAACTATTGAATTTTCATTCAAGTTTAATAACCCGCTCTTGTAGCATGTCGAAGTACTCATCTTTGCATTTATTTCTTTGGGTTGCCTCTTCTGCACCAGCCCTGAGGTCCAACAAGTGGGTGGAGTCATCCTTAAGCATTTGGTTCATGTCAAATAAATGACTAGAGTTGTCCATGAATTCATCTTCTATCTCCTCAATAGTGTCTTTATTTCCTTCAATGATGTCGCCAGTTTTCTCCGAATCACTAGAAATCTCATCCATTGGAGACCCTTTCTTGCTCTTTGCTAGTCTGTGGGACCTCTCACACTATTTTTTTTGTCCGCACATCAAAGCTCATGGCTACCATGGTGTCACCCTTAGATTATTTTTCCTCAACACTTTTTCCTTCGTTAGCCATGGTCGACAAGTTCACCTGACGTGAAGATTCCTTTTTTCCCTTCTTCTTAGAAGTGGGTTTGTTGTCCTTCTTGATGGGTTTTTTTATCTTGAATAACCTAGCCACAACCTTGGACTGGGCCAACTCGACCTCCCCTTTCTTATTTTTTGATGGGGGTTTAGGCTTGGGCTCAACACTGGGTTCATTTTTCAAGCATGGGGGTTTTTCTCTTAGGACTCACTGAAGCAGCAAGGGAGGGATTATCAAGGCAATGCCAGGAGGTCCCAGTTCCTCCACACACACAAACAAGATTGGTTTAGGAGGGAAAAAGGAAAAATGGGAGTGATAGAGCCTATGGATTAGACCCTGATGCAATGGAAAGGGAGGCAGAATATCAAGATTGAGAGTGACAACATCATGAGAATCTTTGATCAATATTTTTAGGGAAGTTGACAGAAAGAAAGGGAAGTTGAGGATCATTTTGTGTCATAGGTGATTTAATAGTGGAAAATCGTAAAAATAAAATACCTTGTATCTACCTTCTAGAGTAACATATTTCATAAGAGCAACACACCTTGTCCCAAGGTTTTGGTAGTGTCTCATGGTCTAAACTCGACTGATTTTTAATCAGCTTCTCATTTTCCTTGAAGAAGGTGTTGAGACTCTCTAGGTATTGCATTTTAGTGTATTTTTTATATTTATTTCCATAAAAGGAGAGGCCCATCACCTTCCTAATCACATCCTTATCCACCTCAAATGAAATGCCACCCATGGTGACCCGCCTATCCTCCATGAACCAACAAACTAGGCTAATAATTTCTCATCATGGCCCACAAGACTCTCTAAAAGTGGTACCAAACCTCCCTCCATACAGATATTCCAAGCTATGGGGTCCCTACAAAACTCCTCACAATAATCCAGCTCGGTCCTTACCCTATCACCACCCATCTCAACCCATAGCACACAAGAACTGGCCCGAAGAGACAAAGTTAGCCAAAAAATGGATTGGTCGCTGATGAATTTACCCTTTCTTAAACCATCACTAGTTGGCCATCCAGGATAGTAAGGCACAATAAAAGCAATTAGATTTTTACATGCTTTAGTAGTCATTCCCACTGGTGCCAACTCTGCAGGGCCATAACATCTCTTAAGAACCATAAGTTAAAGCAATAAGTTGTGATATTTAAATCTAGATAATTAATACCCATCATGCCAAAGGTCTCATTGAAGTTACACATTTCCTCGGGCCTTTTAGCTATGGTGGGAATATTTCAAATTTTTAAGTACATCTCATAAGATCTTATGCTTATCATAAGATATCCTAAATTGGAATTATTAAATAAACTGGCAATGAACATCACATTACACACATTCTAGGAGATTTGATAGGATATTGTTGATCTATCTAATTTAAAATCTTATTGAGCTTTAATTTGTAATAACAATGTTTTTATTGTGATAATAATTTATTATTAGATTTTTGAATAGTAAGATAATTAAAATCCATGATCAATTAAGTAAATTCTTGTTAAGCCATTGGTTATAGAATATTTTAATAAACTTATTACTTAATGATCGTTCAACATTAGCAAAATAATATCTTCAATTAGTTGCAATAATAATAGCTCAATTTAAATATATGTTCATTCTTATATAATCAAATTGTTCTAAATCAAGCAATAATAGTTGTACTAATTCTAGAGTGATTTAACATTAATGTCATTATCAAATGGTCTAGAATGGAACCTTAGTTCTAGATTTCTTTTATTATTTTCAAATCTATTGGTGTCTTGTATAATCTAGTCTATTCAAACCCAAACCCTTAAACGATTTAAGGTGCACATGATGGACTCTGTGCACCTATCATTGTTCACTCTTCTTGTCCCCCATCAGGCAATATGATGATGAGGACATTGCATTATCAACATCTCCATCCCCAAACTAGCTGTAGAGAGAGTTGAGATAAAGATATGACAACAAATGAAGGTTAGGTTAGCATAGCACTAAGTTGTTGGATCCTAAAGGAACACTAAAATCAAATAAAAATAAATAAACTTAATCTCCCAAGCCTAGTGCTTTAGAAGGGGAGATAGGTTATGTGGAAAACTTCCTCAATAGCAAGTGTAAATCAAGTTTTAATTTCTAAATCCTTTCTTAGTTTTGTGTGTGGAATAATAGGGGTTGTGCAAATGGGTTTTACCCAAAAGGTAGTATTACATTTTTATTAATTCTTTTTTAATATTCCTTATTTACTTATTTGTCCATGACATTATATATATACACCATACAATTTATTTTTATATTCATCATATATATTACCATTATATGTACTTTCAAAGTTTGTTATTATCGCTTATACATTTAGACAAATGTGACTATTTAAATGTATTAATAAATATCAAAATATATACATAGTCATAAACAAGATTATGTTATATGTAAATATAAAATAAAATACATATATGTGAACATTATAATATATTATATATACATACTAATATATATTTATATGAAATATATCATACATATAATTAGATAATAAAATAATTATTTTAACATATTCCATAGTGGTGATTTATTGAATTTGTATCTTGGGAGGTGGTATCTTGCCACATATTTGATGTTGCTAATGTATTTAGTTCTTGTTACCATATTTTTACTTACAACTCAATCAGATATAGGGAAAGTTTGTTGTTGTTTTGAGTTATCAGTTTTCAACATGTGGGTTAAATGTGGCTCCCATAAGGGTTGAGCCCAACATGCTACCATCGTGTGTTTTGAGGGGTGAAGTTTTATCAATGTAGATTCCTAATTGAGTCATTTTTTGTACATCTTGATAGGTCTTCAAAATATAAAGACATTCATCCATATCATAGGCATATCCACCTCTTAAGTCAAGTTATTCAGATATCTTAACATCACCAAATAGGCGAATATGCCTATTCTAAGGCCATTCATCATTATTCCTTGAAGACAAGGAAAACATATCAAAAAATGAGTATATATCAGACAAATGGAAGTCACGTGACATCATCTAAATTATGAGCATAATGAGCATTGAAGGCATTCCATAATGTCTTATAGGTTTCACAATAGATGCATAGATCACATTAGATACTTTTAAAAAAGTGCAATCATAATGATATAAAGAAATACAAGATAATATATTTGTATCAATCATCAAATACAGAGGATAGTTTGCACAAGAAAAATTAAGATACATAGCACAGCACAATAGGATAGTCATCTATGTCAAGGACAACCCAAGGGTATGGATAAAATGTTTTTGCAGGCAAAGAGGTATGCATATACAAACAGTGGGATATGTATAAAAGAGACAAGTTACTGAAATAAAAAAGAAGCAACTACATTTTTATTGTCAGAATTGTGTTCCATAGTAAATGCATGAAAAGGAAATTGTATAGAATTCAAAGAAACCATCATTTTTGTAATCTTTCTCTTATCAAGATAAAAGTATTATGATCAAGTGAATATGTTTATTTACATTTCCATTTGTTCATAATACAATATATGTAGTAACTAAATGCATTGAGAAGCATGGTCTATGTCATGTCTTTAGGTTGAAGGAGAAGATTCACTGTTTGTTTCTAGAATAGAGCATTGTTGATATTATGTCCTCTTCAATTTTAGTTCTCAATAGAATGAGGACGTATTCAAGGTTATATCAAACTTAATATAATATATTTATGATTTATTATAATTTTTCCTTAAATTACCTAAGGTATATGTATACAATATACATACAAATAATTATCATTATAATTATAAACCTTGTGAAATGAAAGCCAATGTGTAAGGATATTTGTACATTGAGAAAAGGTTAAACATGTTAAGTTCTTTGTGCTCAAATAAATTTATAATATTTAAATTATATGTTCTTAGTAAATATGGATTAATACAATAGTTGGCTTAGTGTTTGCACAAATATTGTATGGGTGATCAATATGGTAGTTGTATAAATAATCATAATAATATTTTATCTTAGTAGTAATAGCATTTTAAAGATATGATCTATAAGGTAATCCCACCATGCATGTTACTATATTTTCTTTCGTTAAAGCTTATCACCATATTCATGATAGAGTGCAACCTAAATTGTAGTTTAAAAGGATAATTTCTTATTTAAGTGTTTGCCTTAGTAAAATCATAACACTTGGATAAATTTATAATTCTAATACTGTTATCTTATATGTTGTGTGTTCATCAATGGAGCCATTGCAACCAAATAAATGAACAAAAAAAATCATGGTAAATTGTGAGATTTTTCTCTTAAGATGAGGGCACTAAAATTTTAAAATATATTGTGGCTTGCCACTCTTTCTTAAAAAGAAGAAGATATATTTCATTTCTTTAATCAAATGAGTTGTATAATGATCATAATCATATTGGTAAGGATCAACCAAGTGAGAGATAGCTTCAAATGTATCACAAACTATCAAGAAACAACTTGGATATCATGTTGAGTATTTCCTTGAAACTTCTAGTTCTAATAACATTTAGGGACCTCGAATAACAGTTCCAATATTTTGATATTTATCCTTCTCTAGTTAGAAAGCATTAATTGTATTTTATAAATTAAAAAAATAATACTCAAGTGTCATATCTACATCAAAATATGGGCATTACATGATATTACCCTACTAAGTTGTGTGATAGACAACTAGTGAAAGAATATTTGTTAGTATGGATTACCCAACCCAACCACGACTAAGGAATTATCTCATGATACTTATATTTTTTGTGGATTCTAAATTTTAACATTATAGAAGAAAATGGCATATGTTTTCTTTCATCTCCATGCAATAAATGGTGTATTAAAATACATAAAAGATATGAATGGGATAAAAACACTTACAAATAAGATAAAAGAAAGGAGCGAAGAACTTGTGCTCTATAACGTAGCATTTTAGATAGAGGGTAAAATGATGTTATATTTTATTAATGTATTTTTTATAATAGAAAACCCCTAGAATATATAGGAAATACAAAAAAATTATAGGCTATAAAGAGATTTTTTTTTTTAAATTCATATCCTATGGCAGAATAAACATGAATAAAATCCCCAACCATTTAAAGATTTAATTCCCAAGAATTTATACACACCCATGTTGGTAAGTTGTAGAGAGAGATTGAAATACAATGTAAGGGGTCTCTTTGATAGAGAAGAGGATATTCCTAATCCCCAATAATAAGGGTCACATTTAATACTCTACTCAAAATTCACATCTATCTACATCTCTTTATGACCTGTTGAACCTTCTTGTGGCTCAATATACTCCTCCAAAGTGGAAAGTATTATAGAGGGAAGTAAAATATAAAAAATATGAGTTAGGTTGAAACCCACAATTTATGTTTTCCCTTACTTTAGGGTTTTCTTATGATAGCTAGCGAGTTATCTTCCACCACATGGAGGTAGCATCATGTCACCTAGCTAAGATTCCATGTCTAGACATGAGACACTTTCTTGATGCTAAGGCCTTTCCCTATGTATGTAAACACTTTCCACTACTAACACCATGAATTTTGAATGAAGAAAAAACATGAATAGATAAGTCAAACTGAAAATGATGAACTACCAGATTAATTTTCATCATCTTGCATTGTTTATCCATGATTATGTGTTGTTGATGGACCAAATCAGTTCATGAAACTTCACATAAGGAACGCTTTTGGTGTAATTACATTGAGAGGCATTGCAAAGTTATACTAGGGAGGAGGTGAGAACCGGTGTACATAAAATCCTCCCCTTAAATTGTGACTGTTAATTATATAAAATATTAGTGCACACACACACACACACACACACACACACACACACACACACACACACACACACACACACATATATATATATATATATATATATATATATATATATATATATATATATATATATGTATATGTTTGTATATGTATGTATAGCAAAGACAAAAATTATATCTAGGTTGCATCAAAATTCCAAAAATTCACAATGAATAAATAACTACTACACAAAGTACCCATGTGCTTCCACAATACAAAAAATGGTAAAACACATTAGAACAATAATCTTAACAATATATAAAGGGATACAAACAAATAAGATCAAGTCAAACTCCACAAAATTTTGAAATTACCTGATTACTTTCAAAAGAAGATGAGAATGATAGTTAGGACCAAGTTTGAAACTCTATTTCCTCAACCTAACCTATAGGGCATTGGAAAAGCAACTAACAATGATCCTATAGGTTAAAAATCCTAAAATCCTAAAATTATATTTATGCAATAGTTGTACCCTAAAGTGCATCATAAGTATATTATAAGCTCACCTGTCAAAATAGAACCATAGTAAACTTTAACGAAAAATAAACACGAGAAGGTGTGAAAATGGCTAGATTATTTAATGCACTTCATCAACTATAATTCTATAAAAAATAACATGAATCTATAAAAAAACACCAACTTTTCTGCTCTTGTGTACTTATACTCCTTTATTGTGAAACCCTACAAATTGAAAAACACTCAAAATCAAAACTTCTTAGCTATAGCACAAAAATGGATGCTCCTAGATCCTTGTAGACATTTTTCAAAAGCCTTAACCCAAGTATAAGAAATGGAGATGGATAAGCAATTGTAATTCTCCAAAGTACCCACAAAAGAAATATGCACACAAAAGACATAAAGAAGTATATCCACGCCCCACTATCAAAAATGGATCACACCAAATTTGAAACCTACAAATGGATTTTTTGTAGCCTAGAACATAAAGCTACCTTCCCCAATATAGACATTACAAAAAAGAAGCTAGACGTGTGGAATGACTTCCCATATTTCACACAAGAGGAGGGTTAGGTCTAAATCATCCTCATCTAGATCCATCATGAATACTTCTACTTAGATAAGACTTATAGGATAACAAAGAAGGCCATTCAATCAATAATCGATCTCTATGGAAAAGGGGAGGTCCCACATAAAAAGGAAATCAAAAATTCAATTGATGATGTAAGAGCATCCATGATATTCTTATTATCCTGTGTCAATAAATAAATATTTAATTTTAATTGAAATTTTTTATGTGCTTTGAATTTCATATTTGTCTCATGAAGCTCATATTTTGATGTGCATTTGGATGTTATTCCATGTTGGAAATTTGAATTTCAAATTTGGAGTTAATTTGGAGAAGCAGGATAGGTGGAGATAATTTGGAGAATATGTTTTAAAAGCAAAAACCCTAAAAAAATCAAGTTGGGGGGTGTGGGTTTCTTGGATACATCCAATAAAATTTGTAACTCCAATTTGAAATTCCATAACTTCTAAAAATTAGGGATCTTGGAGGTGGGTGCCTAGTTTGGAAAAATCATATTTTTGCTTTATTCAAGAAAGCAATAAAAGCACTGCCTTCCATAATCAACAAGTCTTGAAGTTGCAAAGTTTATTTTATTCAATGTATTTGAATCCATTTAATTTAATTGCATATTTCAAGAGGTGGGCATTGATTTTCTAAGAGTGGGTTTTGAATGTGAATAAATTCAATCAAATGCATTAAAATTTCATTTCATGTGAAAGACTGTTTGTGTAAAAAGGTAAAATCAATTCATTTGAAGGCTCCCTTTCTCCAGATTGAAGAGGAAGACATAGGGATGCATGGTATACCTCTATGGAAGGGTTTGTGAATTTTATGTTACAAATTGGGGTTGGTTTACATTTAGGCATACGAATCATAAACAGTTGCAGATTGAAGGGTGTGATTGTTGAGAGGTTTATTGTTGTAGGTGCTAGAGAGTTTGAGGAAGGCTTGTAGAATCCATATGTTTCTGTTCTACACCATTTTTCAAGTATAAGATCATACCTGGATCATATTTGGATTATGTAATAAGGATCCAATAGGTTTGGCCTATTGTTTTGTAATGTCATTTTAAATTTCAATGAGAATTTCTATGATTTTGCTTGCATAAATTGGGTGTTTAGATCAATCCTATTTTATGATGTATAAATCAGATTGGTTAAGGTTGATTATTGGTTTGAATATCAGTTTTCAAAGAGGCTTCAATATTGGTAAAATCAATTTGGAGAATATTTTGTAGTTTTTGCATACGGTTTTGAATGAACAAACTAGTGTTCATGTTGTAGATTTTTAAATATGATTTATTGCATTTCCAATGCATTTTATTTTTTTGAGAGTAGTTGTATGACAGAGGGGTTATGTGTGTTATCCTCCTTCATTAGTGGTATTAGAGAAGGATTTCTTGAGATTGCAAGCAAAGCACCAAACGTGAGGCAATTTGCACCAAGAATGGAGGGTGGAGAGTGTTGAGGATTTGTAAATAGATTGTTGAATGAGGCAGTTTACATATGCAAAACTTGAGGGTTTTGAAATTTGTATTAAGAATTTGTGAGGAATTAAGGATGGAAAAGAGGAAGAAGAGAATAAATTTTATCATTGAATGAATTTTAAGGATTCCAGACTTGAGGAAGAGAGGCTTTGGAAAATCAAAGAAAGAGAAATGATAGAGATGTAGCAATAGATAGATGAAATGAGAGTAGAGATTGAGAGGAGGAAACAAGAGGAGAGAAGAGTTGAAGGTAATTTTTATTGTCCTTCTAATGATATTTTGATTGCACGAAAGAAAGAGGGTGCAATAGAGTCTCATGTAAGTGACATTGTGGAAGAGAAAGATGATTTACTAATACGATTAAGAGCAATTGAAAGAGAGTGGAATGAGAAAATTTTAGCTAATGCAAAGATTGCAGCCAAAGGTAAAGAGGTAATTTCATATTTTAGTACATATTTTGATGATATTGAGAATGTAAAAGTTGAATCAAAGGTTGCAACATTAAATCCTTTCGAAGTAGATGAGAGTGGTGAACATACTGAGGTGAAAGTGAATTTTTCTTATGATTCTTTAATTGAAAGTATTGAAGATGAATATTCCTTGATAACAAAGCTTGACAATTTGTTACAAAATATGGAGAATGAATCTATGGATTGTGGTACTAACACTGAATTGGGTGTTGAAGATCGAATTGCAGTAGTAGTATGTCTTTCTAAAGGCATAATAGGAGTGACAAACTACATTGAAAATCAGGTAAAGGGAGAGGAGAAAGGTAAAACAACAATAGAGGTAATGAAGTACATTTATTTTTTTGAAGGTGGAGGTATATGTTTGATTGTTAATTCCATTGGAATATATTGGTGGGAGGTCATATTAAAAGTTTTAAAATACATGAAGAGTAGAGTAGTAAATATGAAATGATATAATATTGTAATCTTGCAGCATTTGATGAATAAGTAGATCCAAATAGACAAAGAAATGAGATGGATCCAGAATAAACACATAGTTTACAATTTTTTCTAAGTACAACTAAGGAAATTTTTTCTTCTACCATCGGTGTCTTATGCAGGAGCATCCATGATATTCTTCTTATCATATGTCAACAAATAAATAGTTAATTTTAATTGAAATTTTTGTTGTGTATTGAATTTCATATTTTGTCTCATGAAATTCATATTTTGATGTGCATTTGGATGTTATGTCATGTTGGAAATTTGAATTTCAAATTTGGAGAAAGTGAGATAGGTGGAGATAATGGAGAATATGTTTTAAAAGAAAAAATCCTAAAAAAACCAAGTGGGGGTGTAGGTTTCTTGGAGGCATCCAATTAGATTTGTAACTCCAATTTGAAATTCCATAACTACTAAAAAATAGGGATCTTGGAGGTGGGCACCTAGTATGGAAAAATCATAGTTTTTTCTTTATTCAAGAAAGCAATAAAAGCACTGCCTTCCATAATCAACATGCCTTGAAGTTGGAAAGTTTATTTTATTCAATTTGTTTGAAGCCATTTAATTTAATTACATATTTCAAGAGGTGGGCATGGATTTTCTAGGAGTGGGTAATGAGTCCAATTAATGGCTCAATTTTGATAGAGTTTATTATTTAGTTGTTGTTGTTACCATAAAATTTGACACTTGGTTGTTGGTATTTTCCATTTTATTTCCTCAAAACCATAGACATTGGGCATAAGTTTATCCTTGTGACTTTTAATGACATTAACATAATATGTGAATTATCTATGCTAATTTTGCATCTCGATTCATGAATGTTACTTTAAGGTAGTTATAGATATGCAATTGTTTGTGTGTGTTAATGTTGTTATGTAGATGTAATTAGAGCCTACAAAGTTGAGGAATTTTCAGCCAACTGGTTGGTTGCCAAAGAAGTCAATGAGATGATCATTAAAAGGTCAATGGAGGGAAAACTCTTGATGGAGGGAAAATCCTAGTTAAAATTAAAGAATGTAATTTCCTTGAAAATGATCATATTTGTTGGTTGAGTGAATATAGGAGGTTTTGTTATGCTAGATCTACATTAAAACGAGGTTGGCTTGACCAAATTCCATGCATGCATAACCATCTTTCCTCTTTTTATGCTTTCCATAAGTGGCGTCCTCCTAATCTATTGGAGTTGACCACCTTGTTAGGTAGTTAGTAGTTTTTCCTTCTAAGGGGAGGAAAGTCTATAGGGATAAGGAGTCGAGTACTGCTATGAATATTTTCTTCAAGAATGATGAAAGGAGCCAATTTGTGAAGGAAAAATGTGGTGGTTATTCTCAAAGCTCCATTAAGGCAATCTAGGGTGATGTGGCTGAAGAAATAATGAGGTATCTTACTCTTGATGGCCACTTTTCAGTTCGTTTTGGTTACCATTTCATCATTTTGAACCATTTTAGGCATAGGAGAAGGGTTTCCTTCCCTTTTTATTTGCTTGCTTCTCTGGAAAATGGGATTTGTGATCACAAAAGAAACCCCAAGAACCTTGTGTTACATGAGGGCATAATCTTCCTTATAACATATTATGTTAGGTCTTATACTATCCTTGATAAACCTAAGACGATTTCTAAAGGCCGCTATAAGAAATCTGACTTGAAGTATGAAACTAGGTTTGAAATTGGGTCTAGGTCTAAGGAGTATGCCCTTGGTTTGGAAGCCTCCTTGGAGGTTTATTCATGTTAGTATAATTAATTATTTATTACAATAGCATAAGTTAACTTAGCTCTTTTACTTAAATAATTATTTCCTAGGTTGCATTAATTAGATAAATCATAATAATGGGCTAATTCCCCTTTCTGTGTTTGTAGGAGATAAGATTCCTTCTCGAATATGAGTTGTCTTTTCTAGAACTTATCTCAATCAGGTTATCATTCCCTAGGTAAGTTGTTAGGGTTTTTATGGTGTCACATGTGTGATTTAGACACTTGGCAACATCTTGTGCATTCTAGGTTTTATTCTTTTCCTATTTAATCAAGTATGTGTACTCTTGTAACATATATCATATCACATAATAGAATCTCTATTTGAATGCCATTTTTGCAACACTTTCTATGTGGTTGAATATTTTTCCTAGAAAAAGGTCCTCCATTGAAGAATGTAGCTTCATTAGGGACACTGTGCTTCCATCATTTCAACATGGTATAAGATCATTTCCATTGAAGATTCATCCCATGATCAAGAAAGTTGGCTTTTGAGATTCCTTGCAGGCTTGAGGGTTTCAATTTGTAGGCTATTTGGTTCTACATAGGGACCATGCCATTTTTTGGTGCAGATCAGGTTCTTTCTGACCTCTCCATTGTGATTAGAAGGCCTCAAAACCTATAGATCGCTTGCCCATTCACCAAAATTAGAGATATTTCCTTTGGGAGTTGTTTGAGGTATCATTTAGGGTTTGCATTTTTTTGTACTATTCGTAAAAAAATGCAGAAAAAAAATCTCCCTCTCAATTCTCTTACATGGAAAAAATAATTTTAAGGCATCAGGCATTTTTTATTTTTCCATTCGGGAAATGTTTTCTAATTTTTTGGCAAAAATTAAATTCTGGAGCAACTTGACATTTTATTTGATAGTTGATATTAAAATATTTTGCATTGGACTATAGTTTGGGTTTATTTTTCTTTGGTCAGCATCATATTAATTTCTCTGCAAAATATTATATTATTTCTATATTTTTTGAATTCCCATCAACATTATTCAAATATATATATATATATATATATTTGTTTTTGTTAGCTTGGCTTTTCAAATAGTTTGTAGAGTTTATTTGTCAGCCCCACCATGGTTGGCCCCATCACACCACCGGTCGTGTCTCCAATCGGTCCATCCATTGTTTGATCTCCCCAACCGTCATGTTGTTTCCCAGCCACCGCCAACCGTTCCCATCGCCAAGTCTTCCACATCGTCAACTTTCATCAATCGCTGACACCAGATTTTCTTTCCTGGCACTTCCACCGACAATGATAGCACCCTACCACTGAAGACCTTCGTCATATCCATGACCAAGGCTATCACTAGACACTGAGTGGTGTTGCCTCGACACTTCTCCTCCTTTGCTTGGCCATCGCTCCGCCTGGCAACAAGCTTTTTTTTTTTGTGTTAGCAGCCTGTGGTCACATCACAAATCGGGGACTAATTTGTTTTTAAGCCTAGGGTTCTATATTTTTGTGCCTAATTAGCTTGTGCTCGCTCATTTCAACAAAAAATATTTCAGAGGCCATATCTTCTGCATGTGATATGAAAATCCAGCAAACGATATATCGTTGGAAAGGTGGTGAAGTCTACTTTCTAGTGGCACACTCTGATTTTCAAGATTTTGCTGATATCAAAAATTCTAGTCAATTGAACTAAAAACCCTAGTTTGGGCTTGGAAGGTGATATCTCTTTCCCAATTTGTCAAAATTTATCCATTCCAGTAGCATTTGAGAGGTATTACAATATATTTTCCATTAGTCCTTTCATTTCTTTTAGAATCAACACCAAGTGAATTGCTTTTGTATTTTGTCACTTTTGAGCATTATTTGTCTTCACTTGGATATCCTACCATTTTAGAGGAAGTTATTTTTATCAAGGGGCTTCATTTCAGTTGCAAATTGACATATCATCAGATTTCCAACATTTCCTTTCAGATGCCTTTTGTCTTGTGCGTTGGTTCTTTCTCTAATGGTCGAAATAGGTTTTGAACTTCTTACACCCCACAACTATCACACATAGAAATTTGGCATTCAACGTCTCCTCTGGTCAAAAGGACTATGGTCTACATTGGATTAAAATCAACCACATTTGACTAGAGAATATGAGAAGTTTCAGCATTGTATCAAGTGTGAGGAAGCCATGGGACTGATTTCTCTTCATGTCTCCAATTCATTTTTTTTCCACATTGAGGAGTGCTCTACTCCAAAGATGGTATGGGAAAATCTTAAAAATCTTTTTGGTTCATTAAGTGATGTTTGTGTGCTTTAGTTAGAATCAAAACTAGCTTCACTCTCAATTGATTCTTTCCCCTCTATAGATGATTATTTGGTGAAATTCAATTCTTTGAGGACACAACTATCAGGGTGTGGTAAAGACAAAACTAACAAGGAATGCATCTTCATGATCTTGTCCAAGTTGAAAGGTTTATTTTCCTATTTCTCTACGTCCTTCTACTCTATAATGTATGGCCTTGCAGACAGTTTTTTGATGCCTTCATTTGAGACTTTTTGTGAGCAATTGACAAGGGAGCAATCTAAACTCAACTTGGTTGATTCATCTTCAAAGTCTCATGCTCTTATTACAACACCATCCAAAGGGAAAGACAATAATAAGGGAAATTCTAAGACAAGATCCTCTGAATCATCACATCAAAAGGAAGAAAGTCCTAAGAAGGAGAGGTCCAAATGCATTTTTTGTAATGGGATTGGACATCGTGAGGAGACATGTTTCAAGAAGGAAATTCATGAACTGAGACAAATTATCAAGGATCACAACATCTCTCTTCCTTCTTCTTCTGTCAAGTCACCCCACTCTTCTTCACATGAAGAGTCCTCTTTAGGTATTGTAGGAATTGCCACAACTAAGATTCATGGTAAGGGACAAGCTTTGATCACTACCCTAGTTGATAGACAGGAAGGATGGTTCATTGACTTAGGTGCTTCTAGACATGTCACCTATTCTTAGGATCATATCCTTCCGGATACTATGAGACCTTCAGAGTTTTACAAGATGTTCACTGCAAATGCAAACATTGTTCATGTTGCTACTATTTGGGATGTTACTTTGGAGGGGGGGGGCATTTGCATGATGTTTCTTATATTCCACAAATGGATCATAATCTACTTTATGTTTACCAACTTGCATAGGAGGGTCTTAATATTGAGTTCAAATCCAATTTAGCCATCATCGGGGATGAGTTTGATACTCATTTCCTATGGTGAGGTTGATCATCAATCCAGGGTGTACAAGTTCTCCAAATTTGTGCTCCACTAGTTCCTGATTCTCCAGCTTCCAAGGTAGGAAACAATTCTCCTTCTCCTCACCAGGGTTGTGTTGGTTATATTGAATTAGCTCTTCTTTCATCACCATATTCTTCCTCATCTACCTCTCAGTTGATATTTTCTTCAGCAGAGCAAGGCTAATCCACCTCTTCAGACTTGTGGCATCCAGATGTGTTCACGATAGGTCTTGCTGACTTGGCTTCTCATTTCTCCATAGGATTTGAAGACATCCTTGAAGGGACCACTCTCCTTTATGTGGGGGATATCTACTCTCCTATTTTTGTTCTTTTTTGTATTTTTGTGATTGGTTAAGTCCTTGTGGGGATGATGTTGAGTCCTCCAATCATCACTTTTCTACATTTCATCTCCTTTTTTGGAGAGGGATTTTCTTACCACTAGGTTTTCCCCCTTTCTTTGGTTGTGGGAGATTAGTTGCATTTTCATTCTCATTTATACATGGGTACCTAAAATGGCCATTATGTAGTTGGGACCCATCATCTATTTCATAATCATTGCATTTTTCATTTCCTCCCTAAGTTGCACTTATGGGGGGTGTTAGTGTAATTGATTATTTATTACACTAGCATAAGTTAACTTAGGTATTTTATTTAAATAATTTAGTCCTAGGTTTCTTTAATTAGATAAATCATAATAATGGGGTAATTCCCCTTTCCATGATTGTAGGAGATACAATTCCTTCTAGAAGATGAGTTGTCTTTTCTAGAACTTATCTCAATTAGGTTATCATTCCCTAGGTAGGTTGTTAGGGTTTTCATGTTGTCACATGCAGTGTGATTTAGACACTTGGCAACATCTTGTGCATTCTAGATTTTACTCTTAACTCTTTAATTAGGCATATGTACTCTTGTAACATATCTCATATCTCATAATAAAATCTCTATTTGAATGTCATTGTTGAAACACTTTCTATTTGGTTGAATATTTCTCCTGGCAAAGGTCCTCCATTGAAGACTGAAAATTAATCAATGACATTGTTCTTCCATCATTCCAACAATTCAGAGCCTCTTGACTCTAATGAGGGTAAGAAAAAAAGAAGTTGAAATCATCCAAGTCTCTGAAGTCTGAGGATTATGAAACATGTAGTATGAGGTGGAAGGTTCTGAACACTCCACCGATACTCAGAAGGGAAATCTTGGCAAGCCTTCAGTGGGTAAGAGATTGGATTCGAACTTGAGTGGTGTTATTTCCTTGGGTAAGAAGAAAGTGGTGGAGTCAAATGTGAGGGATAAGGATGTGGACTCCTCTATGTAGGGGAGAAATAGGAAGCTATTCTTGAAGGAGGGTAATTCTCAGAAGAATGGTAAGGGGAAATCAAGCTTGAACTATGAGGATATAGTTAGTTTTGACTATGTTCCCAATGTTGAGACTTTGTGAGGTGAGGCTAGTCTAGAGAATGAGAAAGCGCAAAAGTAGAGTGTGAATGTGGTTGCTTAGATTGAGAGGTTAGTGCACAAAATTAAGGTTCTTGAGGATGGTAATAAAGGAAAGGAGATCCGTTTGAATGAGGATGCTAGGGTTTTTCAAGAGGAGGTGGTTGTTGACAAGGATTATTTTAATTATAATATGGAGGACCTACCTAATGTGCTTGGCTTGGTGAAAGACAATTCCTTTATTTTTTAAGGTTGTTTAAATGGGCTTTTAATGAACTGAACCTTACTAACATAAAGGTTCAATCTCTAATAAATAATACTGGGGGGACCTCTTCCTCTAAGGTGCCTTTTGTCTAGGACCAAGTTAATCAATTGGTGGATGCTCTAAAAATTGTTACTGATGAAATGTTAAAGATGAAGAAAGACTTTGAATTTAGAATTACGGTCTTTGAAGACAAAATGGAAAGAGCCTACTAGAATTTGGAAAAGGTAGTTAATGTTAGTAAGACCACATTGTGTAATGAAGCTGAGGGATTGTAATTTTTGAATTAGAAAGATAAGTAGTGGATGGGGGGTTCACCTGGTTTGAAAGAAGATGCAGGTGGTATGGTGGATTTCCCAAGTGCTCAAATTGATCGTAACAGTGAGAAGGGTCCTTGCACTTGGACTTGTAACAATACCAAAAATAAGATAGAGATCATTTCCAAGGAGGTGTCTAAAATTATTGATTGCATCAAAAGATCATTGTAAGTGATTTGGAAGTGGCTGATATATTGAAGAACCTATATATGTTTGTTGTTTTTGTCTTTCTCTTTGGCTTGTCAATGACTTGTTTTTTGCTTATGGTTGGGTTCTTCTTATGGTTTTGATAATATTTTAAGCATCGATTATTTTTGTAAATGGTTTCAAAGCCCCTTCAAAACCTCCTTTACCTATAATCAAAAACATAATTTCACATTGCACAAATATTTTCCACATATCATTGCATAAATGAAATAACACTACATAATTCCAAGTAGATGAAATTCATCTTTTCAAATACATATTACAATTGATCCATGATAATGTTCATATATAAATTCATAGCTTACAAGAGTTCAAGATCAATGTGTCCACATATATAACACACTTCGTCTAGTCCACAAGTCTCAATTGCCAATTGAAAGAGGGAGAGAATCACCAAAGCACTTTTCCTCCAACCTCAGAATTAAGCAATCCCCCACATATCTCCTAACTAGTAGATAGTTGCACCCTTCAACAAAGAGTTTGGTATGGAAACCTCTAAAAATTCCTAGCTTAGCATGGTTTTGTGTCCTACATAAATAGTATGGTCATACAACTATGGATACCTACCAACTATGTATGGCACTCCTAACTAGCTATGTAATCCTGACATACAGTGAACTGACAAAGTGTATGTAGTGACTTCTACACTTACTTTGGCCGAAGTTTTCATATATAAAATAAATCCACTTTCTATGAAGTGGTGTCATATGTTCACCCACCCCTTGCTTGACTTGGAAACTATACTGACATGTGAATAAATCTTCCCTTAACATTATTTCTAAAACTAGTATGGCTCCATCCTTCTAGGATGTCACAACAAATCTAGTTATCCTTAACATTAAATAGATTATAAAATACTATGTTTATAGCAATGTCCAATAATAATAATTCGGAATAATAAGCTATTTAACTTCTAATAATTCATTTAAGAACCTTTTGATTAATCTCCAATTTTCTCATGGTTCTTTCCAACTTATCCTTTGCATAACTTATACAAGGTTCCTATGTATGTATGTGGCAATCATATATTCTTTCCTTCATTATAACACATATATTCACAAATTTAAATGAATGATGAATTTATATATAATTTGGAGAATATTTTCTACTTAAGAGGATTTTGTGTCTCCTCACAAATTATGGCTTTGGTTTTCCATGACATAAAATCATCTTCTTTAAGATTAAATTATTAGGAATAGGTATAGAATATTGGTCAAGTATAAGATAATATCATTTTAAAAATTAATTAGAATTTATACATCTCTAATAATTTTTTCAACCCTATTGTTGAATATCAATATAAACAAATTCAAGTGTATACCCTAACCCTAGGGAATAAACTAATCTCTTACTTTCAAGGGTTATAAGAAATCAAGAACGTAAGTTATCCATCCATGGTTAATCTACCAAATACAAGTATTCATAAAACAACATCATACTCTAAATAATAATGGAATAATACTTTTGTTAGGATTTCCATCCCTTTCATTGCCAAGCAACACAACTTATTTAGACAATACAAATACCATACTGTATTTTGGATATTATCATAATACCCTATTCTAGCTTATCTTTACTATAATAACCAATTAATATAATTATGATTAAAAAAATATCATATCTCCTCTTAGAATGATTTGGGAACTCATGGCTCCCCATATTTCTTGGGACTTATGGAAAGAAAGAAATAACATTTTTTTTCGTAAATCCAAACTTTAGGTGGATATTATCTTTATCAAAATTCAGAGGGTCATTATGGAAAAATTTACTCTTCAATTTTTGGACTCCATCTGGTGTGCTCCATTCTCCTTTCTCATTGGCTATGATATCTTGGTGACTACTGATTGGAAGATCACTTCTCTACCTTTTGGTTTAGTTAATTTTGACATTAATGATAGATTGAATATTAAGTGGAAGTACCCACCCCTAGAGTGGGTTAAATTTAATTTTGACGGGGCAGCCAAGGGAAATCATGGGCATGTAAATTATGTGGGGGTGTTGAGGAATGAAGCTGGAAGGTTATTAGGTGCAGTGGAACTCCCATTGAGAAACCAAACCAATCATCGCATTGAGGTCGAAGCTTCTTACATCAGCATCAATTTTGTGATGGATAGGGGTTTTTCTAAGTTATGGTTTGAGGGAGACTCCCTTAACATTGTTAATTGATCTCTTGGAAAATAGAAACCTATTTTTCCTACATAACACACACCCCATTCGAAATGGGGACCCTCTCTTTTTGCTTCGCCAGGTCACCTTTGTCATTGCCTCATTTTGCACGCCCCCCTATTTTTGAGTCCTAAGTGGTCAAGGAAACTTATAAGAGTCACTTTGAGTTGATCATATTATCCTACCCTCAAATTTTCAAGGCTTAAGGTCTTTGCGGAACTTCACTGACTATTTTCCTTCAATCTACAAAATTGACGTCCTTGGGGTAGCGCGGGTCCGCCCATGTGGGCCACCCTTTGCGGGATTCCCTAGCTTCCCAACATTCAAAATGGTTTTCGCACAACCACCTTCCATGTTGTGGAACCCACACACTCATTGGTCATTTTCATCATCGACTGCCTAAGTGGATAACCCTCAACTTTTGTTCGCTCGACAGACTCCATAGTTCCCACTGCTATTTTTGAAATGCGTACTCACCAACCGTAGTCACCGTCGTACATACATTTATGAGGGGAATTAAATACCGCATTTTCTATAAATAGCCCAGTCTGAGCTCTCATTTTCACCTACTAATATTCAAAATAATTTTCAGAGCTCGTTGATTTTTCTGCCTCCATGCCCATGTTCCTCCATCACCGTTTGAACTTCACTGTTGCTTGGTTTCTTCATCCTTCGTGCGAATTATTGATGCTATATGGAACTAGCTACATGACCTTCGAGGTTGATCGTAAGAAGGACAAAGAAAATAAAATCACTAAAGCACCTAGGGGCAAGGAAGATAAAGATTAGATGAGGTACAAGTTCCAAGGGGAAACATCAATTCTAGGGTCACCACAGACTGGAAGGAGATCTCAAACACTAATATGGGACATATTGATATTGATGAGTTTAAGCAAAGGGTCTAAATCAACCCTACCACTAAAAGGGACAGAAAGATCAAAATAAGTGGGTTGGCTAAGGCCATCGGGTTCCCACCTACCCTCATAGCTCCTGAGCTTGTAATGGCCTGCAGAGAGGCATACCAAGAGGACACAAAAATGATAATGGAAAAAGATGGAAATATATTGGCTGGTTTATCTACCAAGTCAACAAGGAAAAATTTCCATATACATACCTTTGATGAAATGGAGGAGACAACCAAGAAATATGCTTAGAAAACATGGGATATTGATCCCCTCAAGTGTAAGAAACTTATCAATCAGTACTGGCTTAAGTAGAAGAGGGGTAGCACAAACAAAGTGCCCTAAGAACTCTTTAGAAGTGACTTATATGAGGATTTCCATGACTTGGTAATCTTATTAAGCAGATTTATGAGCCTCCCGACTACAACCTTCCTTCAAGAATGGATGTTGTACTTCATGGAGGAGATAATCCGAGGAGAGACCATGTTCTATTGGGATGGAATGATCAGCCACTGCTTGCATGACCAATTTGTAGCCATGAAGAAGACTTCAGAATTTTACATTACATCATACATAGTCTATTTGCTTGCCAACCATGCCCAATATAGGGCATTATTTGTGGCACAAAATCCAAATCTATGCAGGGAATTGAAGGTCTACGATAGGTATCCCTAACTTTAGTTCTGAAAATTCAAAAAATACTATTGTAGAGTCAATGATGCCTTCATTAGGCATATCATCAAGCTACTTGGAGATGACTTTGAGAGAAGAGTTACCCACAGTTCCAATGCCTACATCCCCCATTTTGACTTCTTTTTTATTCAATTTCCAAAATTTACATACATCCAAATCGAGGGTTTCTCAAAGAAACCATATAAGCTGCCTTGGTACCCAAATGATCGGCTGATACTACTTGAACTCTCCCAACAGTTGCAACATGCTCATGCCCTTTTGAGTAGAAAGCATAGAGTGGGTATCCCTTATCCCCTTACATTTGGTTAGGGTATGTATGAACTTCACATATCCCAATGTGCAGAGGACTCCGATAAGGAGTTGAATTAATTCAAGTTGGAGCTCTATTCTACCAGACCGCGAATGGACCCTTATGGAAAATCGAAGAAGGCAATCAGGATCGAGTACACCCATATACATAATGTAGAGGAATTTTGGGCCAATTGTAGAGATGAAAAGGAGGTGTGTATGTAGAATTACATGTGCATGATGACATACTTTTTGAAAACAGTGAACTTGTTTTCAGTGCTAGATTAAATCGTTGAAGATGAGAATATGGTGATAGATATGAGGTATGACACTATTGCCAATCTGTCACTGCCACTAATTGATTGGAATAAGGAAGAGGTTAATGAACTCAAAATCTTGACAAGGCCTATTGAGGCAAGGACAAAACAATGGATTGATGAGAAATTTGCTCAATTAAAACTACAGGGAGTGACCCTAACATACGAAGAGCTTGAAGATCCACTTGAGAGTGAAACTAATAGTGCCTCTATCGATGCTACCCTAACTAGGGAGAATCCGATGTCTCCTACCACTACATGATCCAAGAAGAGAAAAGAAGAGGTTGAACATCAACCTAAGTCCAAGGTGTATTGAAGGAAAATCTCGGAAGGTGAACCTTCCAAGAAACCCAAGAAATTGGGCAGCTTCGTAGGAATGCCCACCATTCAGAAGAACTCACTCTGTGAAGGGTAGGAACAAGATATTGAGTGGCCAAAGTCACCACATACTATCATAGTCATCGCCGTTGTTATTGCCACTACCATTGCTTCTTCGTCTACTTATTAGGTGATGATTGCTTGTTCTCCACCTGCGGTGGATATTTCAGTCCACCTTGCTTGCACTCCCCCTGCAACCCAAGTTATAGCCATAGATTCCTCATCTTCCACCACTTCTCCAGTAATTGATAAAGTGGTACAAGAAGAGGAAGAAACACAATCCTATGAGGAAAATGTTGAAGATTTAGATACCAAGTATATTGTGGAAATGTTTGACCCAGAGATCGAGGAGGAGTTTTCTCAACAACTCAAGGATGTTGGAGAACAAGTTGAGAAACAACCCTTCAATGAAGAGATAGATACTGATGAGGAAATGGAAGGAACTGAACTTCCAATAGGGGAGAAAGATTAGAGCCCTAAGCATGATAAAGAGGTGCCTCTTTCAGAGGAACGAGAAGAGGAAGAAAGAGAAAAAAAAGAAGAAGACAAGCCTGAAGAAGAGGCTGAAACAAGAAAAATCCCAGAACCAAAACATCATGAAGAACATGGGCATGAACATGAAAAAGAAGAAGAGAGAACCTTTAAGGGGAAGGATAGCCCCAAGGAATACACAACCTCCAAGTCCTTAGGAAAAGAAACGATATTCATTTAGGATTCAGATGAAGAAGAAGAAGAAAAGATAGAGTAGGAGACTCTAGGTGACAAAGTAATGCAAATTCAATGCACCCATGAGGAAGAAGGTGGTCACGAATCACCAAAAGGGGAATCTCATATATTTATGAATGGCTTGGAAAGTAATTAGAGAAGAAAACCCTGACCCCAATGAATCCAAAGGCAAGGATGGAGGCCATCTTGGCTTGATCCCAAATAAATACGAAGAAGGAGAAGAAATCGAGGGTCCAATTGCATCTGACAATGAATGCATCAGGATCCAGAACAATACAAATATCTACTCTAGTGATGGGAGAAGAGGGATTCAGATATAATATTTCTACCATTGAATTGGGGACAACTACAAGGGAATAGAAGATTGACCATCTTCAAGGGTCTATCGCCACCATTGTACACCAAATGAATAAGGACAAAACTTATAAAGAGGAGTTAAAAGAATAGGTGGCAAATCTAACTGCCTATATTGAACAGTGGTTGTCGACTCGGGAACTCCCCACCACGTCATCGGCTACCCCATTGCTACTATCCAAAGAGCACATAAATAAGCTAGAGAAGAGACCAAATTGGACAAAGGCTACTGAAGATTGGTTCCTAGAAATCCAGGAGCATATGGAGGGCACGAGGAAGTTCTACACTGATTTCCCAAAGTTGTATCGGATCACATACCCCAAGATCGAGGCTAATCTCAAGGTGCCCCAGAAATCATGGGAAAAGGAGCTGGCATTAGGAAAGAATGATCAGTGGCTTGTTGAGACATGGAAGATGAGCTTAGATTACAAGAAGGAAGTTTTGGAATGGGTGCTCCATGAACTGGAACTTGATATAGATTGGGTTAAAGAGATTAGAATGACATGCATGGAGTACCTCAAACAAATGACAAATTTCAACATTCCTTTTGTTGAGATAGATCCAAAAAAGATAAGGTCATATTTCCTAAAGAAGATGAATGAAGGGGCTACTGGCATCCTCACCCTAGATTTCATGGAGTTTTTCACTCGTTCCTTCACCCAATTAGAATAGGTAGTGAAGAAAATAACCAAATGTGACAAGGACTGGGATGTGCTCACCAGTAGATTTAAGAAATGGAGCTTCCAAGTGCTTCAATCTGACATAATGGAGTGTAATAAACTCCAAACAATGATTGGGAAGTTCGTAGGGTATGCCGCCATAAAGAAGCATGAGGGAAATCTTGTGAATGATGTTGAATTCCTCATAGTGTAGCTGCAACAAAGGAAATCAACTAGGAGACAAAAGAGCTAAAGTGCTACCCCACAAGAAGACAAAATAGACTAGATGACAGGACGCAATTTTATATTGTAAAATATTTGGGGGTAGGTTGAACCCTGATGTAAATGAACCTGGGACACACAATGTAAATCAATCTTGGCTATTCATTTCACTTTGTGAAAACTATAAATAGGGGGTTCTCCTCTCATTTTCAAGGGAGAGTTGAGTTGTTGTAAGGACATGCCACTGGAATGTTAATAGAAATTCATTGATTTCCTGGATTCTTGAGTTCCAACTTCTTGTTGCATGATTCTTCTACTCATATAAAGTGAATTTGAGTAGATTAAACTTGTTGTTTTATGTGTTTCAGTTTTCTTTAGTAGAATATTTAATGTTGTCCATTGGTTTTCAAGAATTCTTCTATTTTGATGCCCTTCTTTGTTCATGCTTTTTTATGTTTATCGATGATAAACTATAGTGTAAAGCTAGTTTGAACATTATATGAATGCTACACTTCAATTTCATCTCTTGTTCATGCTTTATGGTGAATGAAAGGTTGAAAATCTACAGACCTTAGAATATTGCACTTGTTTCATGAGACTGTGAACTAATCTGGTTAAGTGGAACTATGTTTTGGTAAAGCTATCCACTGTAGGGCTCTCCATTATCACTGTTCATCAATAGTTTCAAGTATAGGAACTTCTTCCCCTCCCTTCCATTTTCTCCTTTTTTTTAATAGGTGCTTTAGATAAATTTTATTGCACATTGTAAAGCCAAATCAGAAGATCAAAGTGGAGTTTGAGACTATTGTCCTGAACTTACAACAATAGAGAAAAAATTTCAGAAAATTTTATAAACTCCATCCAAGGATCCAATTCCCCTCTGGTTTAACCTCCATAATTATGCCCTATGATTACCAACAAGATCACATTAAACTAACTGAGATATTCCATGCATGTCATGACCTAACACCCGAGAGATCTTGGGGTGATTTTCTACAACTTGCTTGTAGGAAATCACCTTTCAAGTTAGGTAACGCACTTGTGTATTGTCTGTGTTGAGAAGGTGCAAAACACCCATCAATAGAACTGGCGCTAGAAAGAGGGCCTTCAAAGTTAACCTAGATTGAATTGGAGCATTTTCCCCTAAGAGATTCCATAGAGTTATAAGATCTACACCCAACAAAGGGGAATTTCAAGAATTGTGGCCCCCAACAAGGGCAAGAAGAACTCAAAGTTCGGACTCGGACCCATCATCCTCATACACTCCATCTCATTCACCCCCATCCTCCTTTCATCTATCACATGCTCACCCTTCCTCTTCTACCTTCCTCTCTTCCTTCCAGTCATCCCAAACTACCCTTCAACTATTCGCTTCCCATAGCCCAGGTGTTGCCCTGGTCCATACCTTCCAAGTCCAAGGTGCAGTCCCAACTGCCATTTCTCCTATGCAGCCCCAATTTCTAGTCCAACAAAAAGTGCCACCCTTGCCTCCCCTCATGGCTTGGATGGGAAACAATCCTTCCCCATTGTTCTTCAATGACTATCATGATATTTCTAAGAACCTAGAGGGCTTCTGCATGAAGTTCAACCCTCGAGATCGGTAGAGGACAGCTGAGGGGCACATAAATATATTCCAAGAAATTTTTGAAGGATATGCAGATCGATCATGAAGATGTAGCATGCAGGTTTTTCCTTATTCCTTGGGATAAGAGGCCTTCTATTGGTATATCAACTTGTCGATGGGATCCATCACATCTTGGGACTTGTTGAGAAATTCCTTCTTGTAGAAGTACAAGATCCCAATCAGCCCTTCAAAATTGTACCAAAAATTTATGTATGTCTGTAGGGAAGTTAACAAGCCAATCAGTTTCTTCAATGATTGATTCCATTGAGCCTACACAAGGTTACAAGATCTATATGTGCTCAATAATTTCGCTGCCTTGCTAGTTTATTATGCAACAATGGATAACCTCATGACTGCATTAGTGAAGAGGATGAAGCCAACTCCTACCAGATTAGTGGATGCTTATGCTGAAGAAGTCATAGCCAACACTGACTTGGGATAGAACATCTCCAGTTTTTTTCCCTCCTTGAGGAAGGTTTCCCATCCCATGCAAATTCAAGGAATTACTCAAGCTCTCCAACATCAGATGCCCCCCATGAACCAAGTGTCACAACTACCCATAGTGTTTCATCCAGGGAAACCCATGAATTAGGTGCCTCTAGTTCCCCACTACTTGTAGTCTCAACAAAAACTAACCTATGCACAGCCATCACAAGTACCAACATAAGTACAAGGGCTTGAATTCTCACCCACTCATTAGAACCAACCGATAGTACAACCCGTCTTTCTCCAAAACCAAACATCATAGCCAAGCAGTGTCGAGAAAGACCGGTTGCATGAATTAATGAAGATGATAAAGAAAATGTCTACAGAGATGACTCATCTCAAGAACCAAAATAATCAGTTACAGGCCTCCCAACGTAGCATCCAGGCCAACCTCAATCGAGACAATAGGGATAACCATGAGACAGGTACTTCATCCGGGAATAATTACAAGCGAGGATAGAACTCTAACCAGAATTTTGAAAGGAGATCCTCACAAAGACAAAATAGGACATGGAATATGAGACCAAATAATGGAGGTGTTCCCACCCCTCTTGATCAGCCAGCTAATCTAGAGAAAACAACCAGCGGGGTATATTTAGCCGAGGCTGCCTTATCTGGGTGGTGCAGGATTCACAAGACTAGTAGGCATTCCAAATTAGATTGCCCCGAGTTCCAAACCGCAATAGAGATCTTTCAAGTGGATGTCCAAAATTCCATTGATAGCGCAGGATGTAGAGACATAGTCTGATTTGATCCATATGATTCTTTCGTACTCATGGTCAACCAGACCCTATTTCTACAAAGAGAAAACAATGAACCAGAGAATGAGGTTGCCTCCCCAAATAATGAAGAAGTGAAAGACGTAAGTAATGAAGAAGCTTTGTGTAATATTTTTTCTTCAATATATAATGGTCCACTAGATGAAGAGGAGTCTTGTGAAGATGAAGTTCAAATGTTCCATAAGAGAGTAACTCCATATAAATTGAGAAGTACGCAAATCGGAGGACCCTTCAATACCTCTACTCCACCCAATAACTTTAGCACCCCGTCTGATCCTAGCGCCACCAACAACCCAGGCTATCCCCATGTGCCTACACAATATTTGAACAAAAACAAACAACCAAGAAAAACACAAAACCAACCAGCTTGCTCCCCATTAGGTAAATCCTTCGGGACTGAAATTGAAAAAATGGGGGAATACGTTGCTGAAGAGTTCGAGAAAGTCAAAATCAGCCTGTCCTCTTTTGAGCTACTTAAGGTTCTTATGGTCAACCATGCCTTCTTTAGGGTGATTAATGGGACCCCTTCCCCCAAGGTGACACAAGAAACACCAGCCAAGAAAGTCTCTTTCAAAGAGCCTCCACATGAGCCCGTAATCTAAGAAATCATAGGTAAAAGGAAAGATGCACCTTCCAATCAACAAACTGGAAAACAACCCTCTAAAGAGAAAATTCAAGTGAAAACCAAGGAAAATAGCAATGAGAATGATAAGAACTAGGTAGCCCAAGCTGACATGCCCATGGGTTTATTCCAAAGAAAGTTAGAAATGCCACCTTTCCTTACTACAATTAGAATATTTGGGAAGAATTTGCTTAATTTTTTGATTGAATTAGGAGCATCAGCCAACGTCATGCCCTTGGTTGTATGCAAGGCTCTTGGAATTGTCCCCACACCTTCAAGTAGAAAATCAACTTAGATGGATAAAACTGAAGTGAATATCGTTGGAGAAATCAATTGTATCCCCATGAAAATCGTTGCAGACCCAAGGGTGCAATAGGTTATTGACATTCAAGTTGCGGATATTCTCGACACATAAGGTATAATCTTGGGAAGAGACTTCACCCAAGCATTGAATGGGTATGTCATGGCTGAATTTTCTCACATGTTGTTGTCATGGAAGGGGCTGCCAAATCAGATCCACATAGATTGGGAGCCACACGTAAAATTCATGATGACTGAATATAAAAATACCAATGAGATTTTTGTTGAAACAAAATTTGGTAATCATTTCCCAATGAATTACCAAGAAGAATTAGATTTTCCAGAAGAGGAGGCAACCGATGAGGTCTTCTTGGTACTATGTAGCCCCCTGCTAATTTGGCCTGTGCACCCCAGAGAATAGAAATGTTGGTAGAATCAAATGATGATGGGACTTATGGTGATGGTAACTTAGGACTATTGGACAGATTCAAAGACTTCATGAAAAAATGCATACATGACCAACTTAGTTTGGGAACAAGAATGGATTTCCAAGAGATTTTTCTGCCTAACTGGTGCAGAGTCCATAATGCCGCCCACTCAGAATTTGAGTGTTATTTATGTCAGATAGTAGTGGAGCACACCAAAGCATGAGAGATGCCTCAAGAGAAGCTACCGACCAAAAAGCCTACCACAAACCATGATGAGCCTATTCCTATTCCAGGAGTGGCGGATGCAAGTACACAACCAAGGAAGAAAGCACACATGATTGGCCCCGAAGTTAAAGAACCTTCCAAGTTTTGCACATTATGCTTTGATTGATCTAAGTCCAAGCAGGGAGTCAAAGCCGAATTTGAACTCATCATTCCTACAGGTAAGACTTACTTCGTTGCTCATAGGCTTTAGTTCTATTGTACCAATAATGCAGCAAAATATGAAGTGTTAGTTCATGGTCTCTTAATGACTTTGAGAAAGAATTTCAAAATGTTGCAAGTATTTGGTGGTTCAAAGTTGGTAGTAAAACAAGTTAGAAAATTATATTCATGCCATGACCGAAGGTTAGCAAATTATGGGCATAGGGTTTCGGATATTTTGGAAAGCCTTTATGCCTTTAACATCCAATTGATCTCTCAATCACAAAACCATACTATTGATGCTTTGTCTCAAACAACCAACATGCTACAACCCCTCTTTTCGTTAGGACTCAAAAATTTCACTATTGAGCTTACCTCCACCCCATCTGTGCCAGAAAATGTCATCCATTTTTAGGTGTTCAACAATGAAAAACATATCCTAGAGTTTATCACTAGCTTTGATGTATTCATAACTCGGATAATTGATGAGGATGAGCCTGAGGAAGTTGAGTTGGATATAGAAGGGGTTATCAACCTCAAAACTAATACTATCCCTAGAGGCATGGTTCGACTTGAACATATATTTGACCTAGATCAGATTTGAGACAAATATCGACAAGCAAAGAAGGATTCAATCAACAACCAGTGCGATCGCCACAACCTCGGAACAACCACCAAAGTTAAGAATGTATTCATAGGAAAGGTATGTATGCTAGAGGAGAAAAATGGAATTATTAATTCTTTACAGGAGTACCAAGATGTGGCAGCGTGGAGTTATGAATATTTAAGAATGTATGACACCTCCATCATTACACACACTATTCCCCTTAAAGTGTATGTTAAACCTTTTCGATAACGACAACGTCCCATCAATGCAATGTTGGAGCCCATCATTTACAAAGAGGTGCAGAAGCTACTATTATCCAGAATCATCTTTCCCATCAGGCACTCTATGTGAGTGGCTAATTTAGTCCCGATAAGGAAGCAAAATAGTGAGATCAGATTATGTGTGGACTTCCACAATCTGAGCTGAGCTTCGGAAAGAACAACTATCTTATGCCTTCATTGGATGAGGTATTGAAAAAATTTAATGGACCACAAATGATGTCCTTCCTTGATGGGTACTCTGGGTACAACCAAATAATGGTGCAATATGAAGATAGACAAAAGACAACATTCACCACTAAGTGGGGGACCTTTGCATACAGGAGGATGCCATTCAGACTCATCAACGCAAGCGCTAATTTCTAGCCTACGATGGACATCGCCTTTAGGGATGTGATCAAAAAATGTATCATCATTTACATGGATGATATTACAGTGTTCTCGAAGAAGCGAGCTGACCATGTTTTCGATCTATGTAGAGTTTTTCATAGGTGCAGATAATTCAAAATATCTCATAATTCAAAGAAATGCATCTTTAGAGTTACAAAAGGCAAGTTGCTCATGCATGTTATTTTAGAACAAGGAATATCCATAGACCTCGAGCATATTCAGTCCCTTTTGAATATCCAGTTGCCAGGTAGCAAGAAAGAGCTAAAATCTTTCTTTAGGAAGATAAACTTCATTAGAAAATTTATTACAGTCTTTGCTGAAATTGTCAAGCTACTCATCACAATGTTGAAACAAGATGCCAAAATTGAGTGGACTCCAAAAGAAAAGCAGACCTTTGAAGAAATCAAGAGAGAAATTTCTGATGCACTTGTGCTAGTTAGCCCACATTATTTGAAGCCCTTCTACATCTACTCCTTCACTTCAAACCATTCGCGCGTCAGCATCTTGACCTAGAAATATGACAAAGGAAGCAAACACCCAATTTCCTTCATGAGTGCTCCATTGAAAGATACAAAGATGAGATACCACAATGTTTAAAATCAAGCACATGCTCTAGTAAGAGGAGTTAAAAAATTTAGGCACTACATCTTGTGCAATAAGGTATTCCATAGTGCCTGACCCAACAGTGAAAATGTTGCTAATGCAAAATAAGCTAGGAGAAAGAAGGGAAAAATGGGTCACCTTACTACAAGAATATGACATGGCGATCCAACTAATGAAATTGGTAAGAGGATAGGCACTCACCCAAATGATAGTTGAAGTAGTAGCTGAAGCAGGACCCGAGCTTACAATTCAACAATATCAACTCAAAGATGTCTCCCCAAGGGAATGGTATGATGATATTGTCTATTATTTGTTGAACAATAGGTGTCCACCTCACTTGTAGGGAGTCCAAAAGCATTCCCTTAGGCTGAAGACCAACAACTACATGCTACAAGGAGTTATACTTTACAAAAGAAACCATGAAGGGGTCTACCTCTAGTGCCTCGAAAAAGAAGTGGTGTGCATGCTGAAAGAATTCCATGACAAGTTTGGTACTGGTCATGGGTCTGGCTCTTCTACTACTCATCAAATCTTGTGGGCTATGTATTACTAACCCATGGTGTTCAAGGATGCCCATAATAATTTTTGCATGTGCCATGTTTGCTAGACTGACGTTGTCCAAGAAATACATGTTACTCTCCTACTCCAACCAGTCTTGGAGGTAAGACCGTTCACACAATGGGGTCTTGACTTCATTGGTCTGGTAAGCCTGCCATCCTCTATAGACCACAAATACATTCTAACCACCTTTGATTATTGTACTATATGGAAAAAATCTGTTGTGTGTAGGCAATGTACTATAGAGGTAGTTAATGATTTCCTTGAAAGTTTCATTGTGAATCATTTTGGTTGCCTATATGCCCTAGTCTGCAATAACGGCCCAACGTTTTCTTCACTTAAATTCACCAGTTGGGCCTTTGATTATGGTATTGCCCTTAAATTCTTGTCCAACTACTATCATCAGGCCAATGGCTTAGCTGAGTCTATAAACAAAAACTTGCTTACTGTCATCAAAAGGCTTCTCGATAGGAATCTCAAGGACTGGCATACCCAACTCCATTTTTCCCTTTGGGCAGATCATACACATCACAAAGCTACCTTGGTAGATTCCCCATTTCACCTCATCTATGGCCTTGAGCATGTGTTCCCAATTCACCTAAAAATCCCTACCCTCCAATTCATTAGTGACTTCTAAGAAGAAGGGGATCAAAGGGAGGCTTGCTTAGCTGAGTTGCTCCACTTAGAAGATGTACATGATCGTGCCATTGAAAATTTCACCAAGCATCAGGGTGTGGTCAATTGATGGTTCGATCAACGAGCCAAAGTGAAAGTCTTTAGAATTGTTGATATGGTCCTATGTTGGGACAAGGCCCATGAGAAGAAAGGGGGACATGACAAATTCGACAAGCTATGGCTTGGCCCATTTCAAATTGCTGAAATTCTTGGAAATAATGTTTTTCACCTCAAGACTCTAGCCAGAGAAGATGTCATGTTGCCCATCAACGAGCAACTCCTGAAGCATTATTTTTGATCCTACCTATCTCAAGCTGCTCTTGTAAATACTTGTATATAGGTTAGTTTAGGTTGCTTTTGGTTTCCTTGCATTGCTTTCGGTTTTGTTTGTTCCTCGGCTACTTTTGTTTTGTTGAGAGTGTCTCTTTGTCCCTGATCTAGTGGCCATGCTCGTTCAACAAATGGTTCACTTCACTGCCTGCTTTTAGTGCTCTTTGGATAAATATTCATTCTCGACTATTGGTCTTTGATTACGGTTATGGGTAGTCTCCTTATTTGAACATTGACTTGACCCAACATGTGGCCCTTAGTTGAATCTTATCACATCTCACCTTGGATCTTGCACATGATAAACGTTAATTGCTTCTGAAGAGCTATGCAGTGGTTGTTATGACAACCTAACAAGAAAAAATCATAGGTTAGCTTCAGTAACCACTTTGGTTCAAATCCCATCGTAAGCTTCAATGTTTACATAGTTGAGCAAAAGGAAATAGCATTAAAAGGATATCAAAGGGGAAAGAAAAGAAAGAAATGTTAAAATCAAGTAACCATGTGGGTGTGCAGAAAACTCTACCGGGGATATGGATGCTTAGTTGGTAGTAGAGAAATTTTCAAGGGGTCACATCAACAACTCCATTAGGGCTATGGATGCCTGACTAGCAGCGGAGCAATGTCCAGGTTACTTTTCGAGTTGGACGATTCATAGCTTGTTCAGTTGGATTAACTACTATTATTATTGTCTCCAAAGAAAAGGAATCAATTCACTACCTACACACACTTCTGAGATGTTGTTGTGGTTTAATTTAGCCAAGGATCTCATTCTCCTTTGATTCCCCTAGTTTACTTTCAGAAACTAGCCCCTGGTCTATGAAACCAGAGATTCTAGATTCTGAATGAACATTTATCCTCAAAACGCTCAAGAACGTTCTCCATTAGAGTCACCATTTGTTGTGCCTACAACACACATGCCCCATTCAAAACGGGGACCCTCTCTTTTTGCTTCGCTAGGTCACCTTTGTCATTGCCTCATTTTGCATGCCCCCCCCTATTTTTGAGTCCTAAGTGGTCAAGGAATCTTAGAAGAGTCACTTTGAGTTGATCATATTATGCTACCATCAAATTTTCAAGGCTTGAGGTCTTTGCAGAACTTCACTGACTATTTTTCTTTAATTTACAAAATTGATGTCCTTGGAGTAGCGTGGTTCTGCTCATGCGGGCTGCCCTTTTCGAGATTCCCTATATTCCTGATAGTTCATAATGGTTTCTACACAACCACCTTCCCCACCATAGAACACGCACACCTGTTGGTCATTTTCTTCGTCAAATGCCCGAGTGACTAAACATCGACTACCATCTGCTTAGTGGACTCCAACGTTCCCACTGCCATTTTCAAAATGTGTGCACACCATCAGTAGCCATCATCATACCTGCATTTATGAGGTGATTTAAATGCTACATTTTCTATAAGTAGCCTAGTTTGAGCTATCATTTTCACCTACTAATATACAAAACACTTGTCAGAGCTCATTGATTATGTCGCCTTTGTGCTTGCATTCGTCTATCGTCGTTCAAGCTTTACTGTTGCTTGGATTCTTCATCCTTCGTGTGGATTATTGAGGGCATATGGAACTAGCTGTAGGACCTTCAAGGGAAGCCATAGAGAAGGAAAAAGGAAATAAAATTGCCAAAGCACCCAAGAGCAAGGAAGATAAAGATCAGCTGAGGTACAAGTTCCAAGTAGAACCCCTCAATTCTAGGGTCACCACTGACTGGAAGGAGATCTTAGACACTAATCAGGGACATATCGATATTGATGAGTTTAAGAAAAGGGTCTATATCAACCCTACCACTAAAATTTCCATAAATATCAGAAGAAGTGGGTTGGCTAAGGCAGTCGGGTTCCCACCTACCCTCATAGCTCCTGAACTTGTAATGGATTACAAAGAGGCATACCACAAGGACACAAAGAAGATAGTGGATAGAGATGGTAATATATTGTCTAATTTATCTACCAAGTCAATAGGGAAAACTTTCCATATCCCTACCTTCGATGAAATGGAGGATACAACCAAGGAATATGCTCAGAAAACATGGGATGCTGACCCCCTTAGGTGTAAGAAACTTATCAATCATTACTACCTTAAGGAGAAGAGGGGTAGCACGAACAAAGTGCCCTAAGAACTCTTCAGAAGTGACTTCTATGAGGATTACCATGACTTGGTAAACTTATTAAGTAGAGTTATGGGCCTCCTGACTGTAGCCTTCTTTCAAGAATGGATGTTGTAATTCGTGGAGGAGATAATACGAGGAGAGACCATGTTCTATTGGGCTAGAATGATCAGCCACTGCTTGCATGAGCAATTTGTAGTTGTGAAGAAGACTTCAAAATTTTATATGACATCATACATAGTCTATTTGCTTGCCTACCATGCCAAATATATGGGGTTATTTGTGGCACCAAATCCAAATCTAGGCAGGGAATTGAAGGTCTACGACAGGTATCCCCAACTTTAGTTCCAAAAATTCAAAAAAGACTATTGTAGAGTCAATGATGCCTTCATTAGGCATATCATCAGGCTACTAGGAGATGACTTTGAGAGAAGGGTTACCCACAGTTCCAATGTCTACATCCACTAGTTGGGCTTCTTTTTTATTCAATTTCCAAAATTTACATACATCTGAACCGAGGGTTTCTCAAAGAAACCATATAAGTTGTCCTGGTACCCAAATGATCGGTTGATACTATTTGAACTCTCTCGACAACTGCAAAATGCTCATGCCCTTTTGAGTAGAAAGCATAGATACCTTATCCCCTCACATTTGGTCAGGGTATGTATGAACTTCACATATCTCAATGTGTGGAGTACTCCGACAAGGAGTTGAATTAAAACAACTTGGAGCTCTATAATGCAAGACCGCGAATGGATCCTTATGGAAAATTGAAGAAGGAAGTCAAGATTGAGTACGCCAATCTACATAATGTAGAGGAATTTTGGGCCAATTACAGAGATGACAAGGAGGTGCACATAAAAAATTACATGTGCATGACGACGTACTTTGTGAAAATAGTGAACTTATTTCTGGTGCCAAATTAAATCGTTGAAGATGAGAATACAATGATAGATCTCAGGTATGACACTGTTGCCAATCTGTCACTACCACTAATTTACTGGAATAAGGAAGAGGTTAATTACATCGACATCATGACGAGGTCTATTAAGGCAAGGACAAAACAATGGATGGATGAACAAGTTGCTTAGTTAAAACTGCAGGGAGTGACCCCAACATACGGAGAGCTCGAAGATCCACTTGAGAGTGAAACTAATAGTTCCTCTATTGATGCTACCCCAACTAGGGAGACTTTGACGTCTCCTCCCACTACACAATCCAAGAAGAGAAAAGAAGTGGTTGAATGTTAGCCTAAGTCCAAGGTGTATTCAATGAAAACCTCGGAAGGTGAACCTTCCAAGAAACCCAGTAAATTGGGCAGCTTCACACGAATGCCCACCATTCAGGAGGACCCGCTTCATGAAGGGGAAGAACAAGATACTGAGTGCCAAAAGTCCCCACCTAGTATCATAGTCATCGCCACTATTATTACCACTATCGTTGCTTCTTCGTCTACTTCTTAGGTGATGATTGCATGTTCTCCACCTGCGGTGGATATTTCAGTCCACCTTACCTCCACTCCCCCTGCAACCCAAGTTATAGCCATAGATTCCTCATCTACCACCACTTCTCCACTCTCATCCTCATCCATGTCTCCATCATTATCTCTTCCACTTTTTTCCACAATGATAACAATGCCTACTCTCTCACTCTGGAGGCTCTTGCTCGACACATGCAAAATATACCGTCAGAGTTGTCTGGGGTGCTCCTAAATCCTACGGTACAAGATTCCCTGGCTCAAGCTATTACTGGCCTCCCTATCCCTCATCCTCCAAATAATCCACCTGATAGGCTGTCGTTATGTCCTACTACTTTAGAATATTGAATGACAATTAGTCGACCGGGCAGTGTCCAAGGCAGATTGCAGAAGAAGATGATTTGGACAACTCATTTTATATTTTTTGATTTTCTTTAAACTATTGAAATCAATTTTAATCTAAGGCCACTTAAATTTTTAACTGGAAAACAATCTATTCTAAGCAAACTGGAAATACTAAACTAAAAATCATAAGACAACTAATTTAGAAAGCATCACAACTAAACTAGAAAGCATTGAGATGAACAAACCAAATAACTGATATACTACGGAAGAAGAAAAATAAGTAAATAGACAATGAAACATCTTTTAAACAGTAAAATTTCTTATCAACTACGAAAGATAATGCATACGAATTAAAAAAAATGGTGCTCCGGAACTTCGGACTCAACTTCCACAAACTTTAATTACTTCCTACGAAATATTTATCTAACTTTAAACAAATGAATCAACAAAACAGTAAAATACTTATCTATCTAAGTAACTTCCCTCGAGTGGCCAACTCGTGGGCTAAAACTTCGTCCTTAAATCACATAAGCTACAAGTTCTGGAGTCTCTCCATTACGAACAGTCATAATCATTCATAATGCAATAGTGTATCAAAAGACAGAAATCAAGTAACTCATTTAGAAGAATTTTGAAAAACCATATGAATAGCATAACGATACTTCCTTAGTCTTATTCATCTCCTTCGAAATTACATTTTTATAGATGACTTATAACTAAATCCTAGATTTTAGATGGTGTGGATAACCATTGAAAAACTCTTTTACAACTTCAACTAGCTTTTATGTCTTTAAAGCTCATAAATACATAGAAGGCTCGAGATGAGCCATAAAGTTTTTGATAACAAAATTTAAAGAAACGGAAACTAAATCTTTGGTTCATCATCTCGATATTCAGGATCAGGTTCGTAGCATCTATCCTTTACCACACTTAAGGCACGTGCTCGTTCAACATTTGTAACAGATGCTAGATGGCCGATTATTCCCTACAAAAACACTCAAGTCAACCCCTTAAACTTGCATTGGAAAATTTCTTCAATTGATCAAAAGAAAGAAAATTTGTATAATTTTTCGTTTAAAATAAGCAATTATTTCTCCTAAACTTTAATAAATTGGCACAGGCTTAGGATTGAATTAGTAAAAGTAAGCTTTCCAAATTTTATTATGATGAGGTTATTTTTATCTCATCACCACCTATGATGGAAAAAATGATGCAAATCTCTCAAGAGGTTGAAAGGTGAGAAAGGGAAGAAAGCAAAGAAATGGAAGAAGTGGATGCCTACCACAAGCATCCCGAATATCAACATCTAGTAATTGATAAAGTGGTACAAGAAGAGGAAGAAAAAAAATCCTTTGAGGAAGATGTTGAAGAGCCAGATACCAAGTTTATTGTGGAATTTTTTGACCCAGAGCTCGAGGAGGAGTTGGTCGAATAACTCAAGGGCGTTGGAGAAGTTGAGGAACAACCCTCTAATGAAGAGAAAGATATGGATGAGAAAATGAAAGATACTAAACTTCCAATAGGGGAGCAAGATTAGAGCCCTGAGGATGATAAAGAGGCACCTCTTTCAGAGGAACGAGAAAAGGAAGCAGGAGAAAACAAAGAAGAAGACAAGCTTGAAGAAAAGGTTGAAACAAGAAAATTATTGGAAGTGGAACATCATGAAGAACATGGGTGTGAACAAGAAAAGGAAGAAGAGAGAACCTCTAAGGGGAAGGAAAACCCGAAGGAACACACAAACGCCATGTCCTTAGGAAAAAAAATGGTATTCATTCAAGATTCAGATGAAGAAGAAGAAGAAAAGATAGAGCAGAACACTCTAGGTGACAAAGTAATGCAAATTCAATGCACCCGTGAGGAAGAAGGTGGTCAAAAATCACCAAAAGGGGAATCTAATATGCCTAAATGAATTGGAAAGCAATTGGAGAAGAAAACCTCGACCCCGATGGATCCAAACGCAAGGTTGGAGGCCATCTTGGCTTGAGCTGAAATAAGTATGAAGATGGAGAAGAAACTGAGGGTTCTATCTCATCTGACAATGGACGCATCAAGATCCATAACAATGAAAATATCTACTTTGGTGACAAGAGAAGAGGGAGTCAGATATAATATTTCTACCATCAACTTGGGGATAGCTACAAGGGAATAGAAGATATATCATCTTCAACGGTTCGTCACCACCATCGTACACCAAATTAACAAGGACAAAACTTGTAAAGAGGAGTTAAAAGTACAGGAGGTGGATCTGACTGCCTATATTCAATAGTGGTTTTTGACTAGGGAACTCCCCACCACATCATCGGCTACCCCATTGCTGCTATCGAAAGAGCACATCGGTAAGCTAGAGAAGAGCAAGAACTAGACAAAGGCTATTGAAGATTGGTTCCAATGCGTTATATACAATGGACATATGGGCATCAGTCGGGTCGTTAGAGTAGAAAATAGGTTCCTCGAAATCCAGAAGCAGATGGAGGGCACGAGGAAGTTCTACACTCATTTCCTAGAGCTATACCAGATCACATACCCCAAGATTGAGGCTATTCTCAGGATGCCCCAGAAATCATAGGAAAAGGATCTTGCATTGGCAAAGAATGATTAGTGGCTCATTGAGACATGGAAGATGAGCTTAGATTAAAGGAAGGAAGTTTTGGAATGGGTTCTCCACAAAGTGGAACTTGATATAGATTGGGTTAAAGAGATTAGAATGACATGCATGGAGTACCTCAAACTAATGATAAATTTTGACATGCCTTTTGTTGAGATAGATCCAGAAGAGATAAGGTCCTATTTCCTCAAGAAGATGAATGAAGGGGCTATTGATGTCCTCACCCTAGATTTCATGGATTTTTTTGCTCGTGCCTTCTTCCAAGAACAAGTAGTGAATAATACAACCAAATGTGACAAGGACTGGGATTCGCTCACTAGTAGATCTAAGAAATGGAGCTTCCAAGTGCTTCAATCTGACATAATGGAGTGAAATAAAATCCATACATTAATTGGGAAGTTCGTAGGGTATGCAACCATAAAGAAGCATGAGGGAAATCTTATGATTGATGATGAATTCCTCACAGTGTAGCTACAAAAAAGGAAATTAATTAGGAGACATAAGAGCTACAGTGTTGCCCCACAAGAAGAAAAAATAGACTAGATGACAAGATGTAATTTTATATTGTAAAATATTTGGGGCTACATGGAACCCTAATGTAAATAAATCTGGGCCACACAATGTGAATCAATCTTGGTCATTCATTTCACTTTTGGAAACTATAAATATGGGGGTGTCCTCTCATTTTCAAGGGAGAGTTGAGTTGTTGTAAACACATTTTGTTGGAATGTTAATAGAAATTCATTGATTTAGTGGATTCTTGAGTTCCAGCTTCATGTTGCATGATTCTTCTTCTCATATAAAGTGAATTTGAGTATATTAACCTTGTTGTTTCATGTGTTTCAATTTGCTTTAGTAGAATAATTAATGTTGTTCATTAGTTTTGAAGAATTTTGTTGTGTTGATGCCCTTCCTTTTTCATGCTCTTTGATGTTTATTGATGAGAAAATGCAATGTAAAGGTATTTTAAATATTATATGAATGTTGCACTTCAATTTCATCTCTTGTTCATGCTTTATGGTGAATGAAAGGTTGAAAATCTACAGACCTTAGAAGATTGCACTTGTTTCATAAGATTGTGAACTAATCTATTTAAGTGGAACTATGTTTTGGGAAGGTTGTCCACTGTAGGGCCCTCCATTATCATTGTTCATTGGTAGTTTTAGGTCTAGGAACTTCTTCCCCTCCCTTCCATTTTCTCATTTTTTTTAATAGGTTCTTTAGATAAAGTTCATTGCACATTGTAAAGCTAAATCTGAAGATCAAAGCAGAGTTTAAGATGGTTGTCTTGAACTTACAACAATAGAGAAAATTTTATAAATTCCATCCAAGGATCCAATTCCTCTCCAGTTTAACCACCGTAAGTCCACCTTGTGATTACTAGTAAGATCACATTAAACTAACTAAAATATTCCATGCATGTCATGACCTGACACCTAAGAGACCTTTGTTGGTGTAGGTTTTTTATTTTCCTTAGGTTAGGGAATATTTATTTTTCCTACACACATTATAAAGCTTGCTTATGTTATATTAGAATGGTTGGGATGAGGACATGTGGCATCAATCCATCATTCACATATGTCACTCACACCCACCTTTGGGTATTTGAATGTCACACCCTCTTTTGGACTTATTTGCCACCTCTCCATAACCATTTTTTGTCTTTACTTGAGTAGGCATAACCATGTAATTTGGCATTTACCAAGTTGGTAAAACCTCTCACCTATTATGGGGAATGGGATTTATTACTCCTCTTGGAATTATCTGGCATAATTTTTCTATATAAAAAGCACTCACTCCTCCCCTTGGCAAACATGATGAAATGCTAGTTAAGTGTTATGGGAGTGTTGAGTTTAAACATCTATTTTCTTGCTTTCCTTCAATAATTCTTGTCTTGGGTGGTTTTACAACCGAATCTAACATGGTATCAGAGTTGGTTATGAGTTGTGGGTTAGCAGAAATCTCAATCCATTCTTGAAAGAAAAGTACGATCTTCTCTTGCATCTGATGATGACTTGGAGAATCAGAAATACTTGATAGAGATCTCAGTTTCTAGGGGGCTGCATTTCAATTTCATTTTTTTGTAGGTATTTCAGAGCTTCTTGGAGACATTCTGAGCTCGCCATTGAGTTTAGAGCAGTCGAAAAAGTTAGAATTGGCTTTTGTTTCATCCAAATCAGACATCGGGTGTGATATCTGTGAAGAGTTGAAGCAAATTTTTTTGAAGAGGTTCCAAAAGCTAGCCATCAATTCAATGTATTTTTGGCCCAAACAGACCTCGCCATCACACTCAAAAGACATCAAAACTTAAAGATTGACTGTCAGTTCATCAATTTTGGAGAAATTCAAAATTTGAGCCAAAAAAAATTTAGCAGTCGAGCCATATGGCCCACCTGCACAAAGTACGGTACAAAACTAGTTTTTAATTATATTTTTCTACGTTATTAAAAAAAAAATCGCAGTTTTTTCACTTATTAAAAAAGTGTTTTGATAAAAAATTCATTGAAAAAAATAAAAAGAAAAAAGTTGTTGCAATAGTATCAAAAGGTAGTACCTGCACCAACAACATGTTGTTGTACTGCACCTACACAGTGCTGATGTCAACACTTTAATTTTCTTGAATTTGGTGGTACTGCTAAGTTTCGCAGTAATTTTGGCAATCCTTCTAATTTTGGCAAAGACTTACTTTGGCAGGCAATCTTCTAAATATAGAAGAATTTTACTTTTAATTGGTAGTGCAGACAAAGTTGGTGGTTTGCTACATTTAGCAGCAACTTGGCTAAATTTGGTGGAGATGCTATTTTTTAAAAAAATTGGATCCCTCTCCATTGAAGTTTTGCATTTTGCACCCAAGCTTCGAAGAGTGATATCTCAGTCCTACAGAGGCGTTTTTTAGTGCAATTTTTTTTATTTGAGGTAAAATTTTGTGCTCTTCATATTGATCTAATTATTTTTTGGTCAAATGATCCCAGTTTTCCAGAAAATCAAGTTTTTCATCAGATCTGATGTACAATTCTCATTTTTTGAACTTCAAACGGATGTAACTTTCATGTATGACCTCAGATTGAGGTGATTCTTTTTGTTAAAGTGAATATTTTTCTGAGCACTACATATTGGTGTTATTTTTAAGTTCTCATTTACAAATTATATTGTACTTTCAATATTTGGGTCCATTTTTTGACATTGTAAAACTCTGGAAAACAACTCCAACATTATAAACGCACTGAATTATAAAGTGCCAAATCATTTTTTGTTGGGGGGGGGATTATTTATTTAGTGAAAAGGGGGGGTCTCTCTTTGTGTGTGTGTGTTTTTGATATGTTCACTTTTTCTCTTATTTTCCTTCACACATGGATCATTTTAAGGTTCCTTTGCTAACACCTTATAATTATGCAATGTGGCATCAACATGCATGGAATTCCTTAATGCAACTTGGGTATATCCATATGTTGAAAAGAAGATAGTTGAACCTACAGATGATAAGGAAAAGATAAAATGGATGCTTGAACATACAATAGCTCTTGGATGTCTTCATAGTTTTGTTTCCCTTGATATTATGTTTCAAATTGAATCTTGTACAAATTCACATGATGCTTGGGAAAAGTTAAAATCTTTGTATGGTACAATAGATGAATTCAAAGGCTATCAGATTGATAATGAACTGATGAGCCTTGATCCTAAGAACTTTGGCAACATCCAAGATTATATTACTAAGATTAATGATTTGAGAGAACAATGTAAAGCATGTGGTATTGATAAAAAGGACATTTAGTTAATATATAATACACTGAATAAACTTGTTCCTAAATTTGCAGCTTTATTTCTAGATTTCATACTCACAAACTGACTATGGGATCTACATATACTATGCCTTCATTTGCATATTTTTCTGAGATGTTAATGCATGAAGAACAAAATATTTTTTCTATGGGTCTCATAAAGCCATCACAAACTCAAGCTTTGTTGGCTAGTTATCCTAAGGGACAGAAAGAGTCAAGACAATCTGATAAGAAACAAAAGAAATCTAAGAAAAATCCACACACAGATTAGGCATAACATAAATCCTCTTTAAGGGAGGATTCATCTTAGAAGGAGAAGTCTACTTGTTCATATTGCAAGATGATTGGACATGAAGAACATTCTTGTTATAAGAAGGATATTGATGAATTGAAACATCTTCTTAAGAAGAACAATATTGATCTACCTTCTAGAATGTCCGAGTCTACTTCTTCTTCTTCACATCCTAAACAATCAGGATCTAGCAAGGATAAAGGTCATGCAATATTTTCTTCTGAGTCGAAGAAAATTAAAGGTAAAGCTCTTTGTGCTTCTACAAGTAATGATTTAGGGAAATAACTCCTAGATTTTGGAGCTTCTCATCATATGGCTTCTACATAGTCTTTGTTCTCTTCTTTTGAGCCTTGTATTATGCCACCTATTTTGATGGGAAATAACACTTACGTGAGTGTGATTGGGAAGGGTTTTGTTGATAATGGGGATGGCACCTTCAATGATGTATTATGTGTACCTCACTTGATGAATAATCTTCTTTCCATCTATCAGATCACTCATGGTGGAGCAGGGAAGACTATTGAATTCACACCTGATTCAGTTATCATCAAAGACTTGGAGAGAAGAGAGATAATTGCTACTAGGATGGTTGATCATGCATCTCGGTTGTATACCTTTTCAGAATTTGCACCTGATGATGATTTTGATCCTTTGGTTGTTGATCACACTTCTAGTGTGAGATTTGTTTTTGAGGAGAAATTTGGCTATTTGAATCTTGGTATTCTCACATCAGATCCAATTATTGACCCTTGCATTCCTTCTCCTCCACTTATTGTTGCTTCTGAAGATACTAGTGTTACTACATTCATGGCTACTTGTGATTCAATGCAGCAAGATATTCATTGTCTTCCAGACACAGCTACTTGGGATGACTACTTGACATAAATTATAGGTTTGTTTGTGGAGTCTCATATTTCAGATTTGGGAGACATCATTTATGATATTCATATTCTCTTTGATGGAGATGATCCTTCTTTAGTTGTTGCGAGGGAAAACATTGACCCTCTTGTTCATTCTCTACATGATCATTCTTTCGAGTGTGATGTGATTGTGGATACTTACGTACATCATTTAGAGGAGGCATATTTATCTTCAAAGGAGATATTCGAGTCTTTAGATCTTGTTCTACATACATCTCTACTAGATTTTGGATTTTCATATTCATCAGTGTGGCCTAGAACGCCTGATTTGATGGTGACAACTTTTGACATCGACATAGAGACAAATGAGCAGTTTTTAGAGACTTCATATATTTTGCACTTTCTTCCTACATATTCCTTTCAGGAATGGGAAGACAGTCTTCATAGACCTTTGGTTTTATTTCTTCCTAAGGGGAGGAATGTTGTTCGGCGATCGTGGACCATCTTAGACATTCAATTTTGAGCATCAACCATTGGCACAGTTGACTACTTGAGGGAAGGCTACATATTCTTTCTAATCCTTTCTATTTTGGAGGGGACTTCTTCCTTGCATTGGATTCTTCTTGTGTTGGGAAACTTGTTTTCTTATCTCTCTTTTGGGGAGAAGTTTTTTCCCACTGGGTTTTATCCTTTTCTCCATTTGTGAGAGTATTTTGTACATGGGTACCTAACATGGCCTAGTAGTCGTGACCCATATTTGTGTCTTTTCACCCACCTAAGCTACATTTAAGGAGGGGTGTTGGTGTAGGTTTTTTATTTTCCTTAGGTTAGGGAATATTTATTTTTCGTACACACATTATTAAGGTTGCTTAGGTTATATTAGAATGGTTAGGATGAGGACATGTGGCATAAATCCATCATTCACATGTGTCACTCACACCCACCTTTGGACTTATTTTCCACATCTCTATAACCATTTTTTGTCTTTACCTGAGTAGGCATAACCATGTAATCTGGCATTTACCAAGTAGGTAAAACCTCCCACCTATTATGGGGAATGGGAGTTATTACTCCTCTTGGAATTATCTGCCATTATTTTTCTATATAAAAAACACTCACCCCTCCCCTTGGCAAGAATGATGGAATGCTAGTTCAGTGTTATGGGAGTGTTGAATTTATCCATCTCTTTCTTGCTTTCCTTCAATCATTCTGATCATGGGTGGTTTCACAACCGAATCTAACAACCTTGGGGTTATTTTCTACAACTTTCTTGTAGGAAGTTACCTTTCAAGAGAGGTAGTGCACTTGTGTGTTGCTTGTGTTGAGAAGGTGCAAAAACACCCATGAACAAAACCGAGCTGAATAGTTGAACAAATCATAGTGGATTCAATCATGATGTTGAGATCCTTTGATGAGATCTATGTCAATCATAGCTTTAGGAAAGCTAATTCCCTTTCTATTTTTTTTTAAACCAGGCTATCAACCTTGATAATTTTAAGGCGTGGGAAGAGTACTCTTCCCTTCCCAAGAAGGCCAAGCTTTTATTGTGAGATGATTACTAGATTTGGGCTTGTGATTTGGGGCGATCGAGTAATTATCACCCTCTTAATTACCACACATTTTGTGGGTTGTGTATTGCCTATTCTTGTGCTCATTTGTAATATTGTATGTGTTATTCAACTTTGGTATTTTTTAATGTTGAAAATTGAAATGGGTGGAGATAGGAGTAGGATTGAACCATTAATTTGTGAGAGGTTGAAAAATAAGTGCAAAATTTTGAGGATCTTGAGACATGGGGATTTCACACCCTATTTGGAAAGGCTTCATGGATATGACCCCAAAGCCTCTACAAAGTTTGTTCGTTGTTGCACAATAGATGTCTGAAGGTGAAAGGTATGCAGTTCATTATCCATGAAAATTTTATTGCTTTCATTAATAGGTTGTCGATGGATGCTGCAAATTTTTTGTAGAAAGAAAGAGCAATGATGATGCTATGGATTAATTCTTCAAGGAATATGAAAGAGCTAAACTGGTGAAGCTACCCTCATGGGGTTATGAACGAGCTTCCTTGAAGCGTATCTAGGGTGATGTGGCAGATATTTTAATGTGGTATGTTACTCTTGATGGAAGGTTTACTTCTATTCTAGGGCATCATTTTACTTTGCTAAACCATTTTAGACGTGGGTTGCATGTATCTTTTTTTGTTTTCTTCTTCTCCCATCCATGTAAGTTTAAGTTTATGCCCACTTAAAGAACTGTAGGTCCCCTATAATTCATGAAGGCCTCATTTTTCTCATCATGGAGCATATGAGAGCTCATACCCTGGCTAAGTCTATTAAGAGGAAAGAAACAACCACAAATGAGGATTATTTTTCATCTAATTCGAAGATGGGTGTTGATGGTGATGTAGAATGGAACGTAGATAAGGATAATACTATGGAGGTTTCCTAATCCCCCATGGTCACCCCTTATTGTTGAGAAATTATGTCTCAACTTCCAGCTTGAAGTCCTCGTTTTCATTCCTTGGTGATTTTGTGTTGTTTACAAAGTTCTGGCGGAGGCAGCCAGGATGGAACTTGGCATTGTTCTATTTGCCTAAGTTCTGAGTCTCTGGTGGAGGCGGAACCGGGATGGAACTTGGCATTGTTCTATTTTCCTAAGTTCCGAGTTTCGGTTCTCGTTCCTGCTCCGACTCTGCTTCCTACTGTCTGTTTCACTTTGCAGGTTCTGGCGGAGGCGGAACCAGTTTTGGAAGTTGGCAATGTTTGTTTGCTAGGTTCCTATTTCAGTTTTTGTTCCGACTCCGGGTCCAACTCCTACTTTTGTGATCAGGTTCTTCTGGATGTTTGGATTCTACTTGGGGTGTTTTCCTCCACCTTGTCCTGGTTTTGGATTGTTGTTTCTTGCAGTTGGCGGAGGTGGAACCAGAACCGAATTAGCTCCTGATCTTGGACTTTTGGTAAAATCCTGTTTCTGTTCCTGTCCCGTCCCCAACTCCAACTCTGGTCTTTTGTGTTCCCGTCTTGGTTTGACCCCGAGTTGACTTTACCCGGTCTAAACTGTTTCTGATGAGTTCCTCTTTGCTGTGGGCGGATGCGGAACTGAAATGGTTCCTGAACCTAAAATTTTGATAGGGTCATGTTTTGACTCCAGTTCCGACTCTGAATCCAGCAGTGCTATTTATGACTTGAAGTCTTGGTCACGCCCGATGTCTGTTTGACCATTTTTGGTTGCTTTGTCAGCTACGATTGTTGATGGGTCTTGGACGCTTGGCACCTGGTTGAATAGTGATTGGATGGATACCAAGATAGTTATTGTGGTAGTTGCATTTTTCAACGAAGGGTGGCCAACTCAACCATTTTGAGTAATGGCTTTGAATGCAATGACGGCTTGTTGCAGGAGATTTGTTAGATCCAACCAGTTGCATGATTTGAGGATGGACTTCATTGCTCTTCTGAGTTGGTTACATATGGATGAGAGATGTGTTATTTCTCATAAGTTAGACAAGTTGAGTTGAGTCATGGAGTTGCAGAGCAAGTTGAAGTCGCGTGCTGGAGAATAAGAAGGACGTGAGTTCTTGAAGAGGGTTTTGAACTGTATGTTGTGAAAACATTGTAACAGTGGATCTAAATCTCTTTGGATGATTGTGAGCTGAGCAAAGAAGTTTGGATATTGTATGTAATCGATTCATTACTGTAATACAATTGATTTGACTTTGTGTGGTGGGTTTTTTGCCTGAAAGGGTTTTCCCACGTAAATATTATGTCATCTTTGTTTGCTTATCTTTCTGGTTTCTCATTGCCATGGTTGTATGCATCTCTATAAGTTTTAGAAACTATTATTTTTTTGTTTTTGCTTCTCTCCCTTGTAGTAAAGGTGTTAAGGGAATGTATTCTGCACTGTTGGGTCATTAGATCCGCATTCTTTTCCCTTCAAAGTGGTATCAGAGCTTGGCCAGTTCGTGTTATCCTTGTTAGGGAAAATTAGTTTTTTGCACTAATACTATTTTAGTGGGAGACTTGCATTGTTAAACTTGTTTCTGTTGTGAGATGGCGAGTACATCTGGTAGAATAGATATTGAGAAGTTTAATGGCAGCAACTTTGAGTTCTGGAAATTCAAGATAGAAGACTTGCTTGTGGATAGAGACCTCTGGATTGCAGTGTCTGGAACTAAGCCACAAACTACGACCCAAGAAGCTTGGGATCTTGTTGATAGAAAAGCAAGAGGATTGATAATACTAAGTCTAGCTGATTTTGTGCTCTTGAATGTTCATGAGGAGACGTCTGCAGCTGCTTTGTGGAAGAAGCTCGGTGACATTTACCAAGGAAAATCTCTCGTAAACAAGTTATTCCTGAGGAAGAAGTTGTATTCCTTGAAGATGGACGAAGGTGCATCTGTTGCGGAGCATCTAAACTCATTTAATATGAGTTTTACTCAGCTGGCATCTGTAGGTGTAAAGATTGAGGAGGAGGATCGTTGCATGCTCCTGTTGTGTTCATTACTTGACAGTTGGGATCATCTTGTGATGGCTATTGGAAGCACAACCACTGCTTTCAAGACTGATGATGTGGTTGCTTCGCTTCTATCTGAAGAAATGTGAAGGAAATCTTCTGAGATGGCCAAAGATTCTCTTTGTGTTCGAGGTAGAACAAGGGAAAAAGGCAAGAAGAAAGACAACAAGTCAAAATCCAAGTCTAAAGGGAGATCAAAGTCTCCTCGTACAAATTCCAAGGTAAAGTGTTGGAACTGTGGGCAACCTGGTCATATTAGGAAGGACTGCAAGGAGAAGAAGAAGAAAAACACTTCTGACAATGAATCTTCTCAAAGTGATGTAGATGCCTTCATTGCAGCAGCCCTGATAACTCAGGCATCAGATGATGTTTGGTTAGTTTATTCAGGTGCCTCTTTTCACATGACATCCAATAGGGATTGGTTCTGAAAGTATGAGAAGTATGATGGTGGAAAGGTATACTTGGCAAGTGATTCAACGCTAAAGATTGTTGGCAGAGGAAGAGTCAGAATTCAGTTTCTTGATGGGAGAGTCAAAGGAATTGGTGGTGTTCTTCACATTCTAGGTTTGGCTCGAAATCTTCTTTCTGTTAGTAATTTAAATGATGCTGGTGTAGGAGTTTCTTTTTCTAGTAAGGGATGTAAAATGGCTAGAGGTGCAATGGTGTTAGCTAAGGGTGTTCGTACTGGCACTCTATACAAGCTAGATGCACGACCTGTTCTTTGTAACAGTGCCTCTGTAAAGTCATGTAATTCTGCACCTATAGAGAAAGATGAAGACTCTTCACTATCTGCAATTGCTTTGGAGGTAAAACTCCCAGCAGAGAAGACTATGTTATGGCATCATAGACTTGGTCACATTGGTGAGAAAGGTTTAAAAAGTTTGAAAAACAAAAACCTTGTAGAAGGGCTTGATGATTGTAACCTTGAGTTTGATTTCTATGAACATTGTATCTATGGAAAGCAACACCGTGTTTCTTTCTCCTCTAGTCCTCACAAATCTTCTCGTATACTGGATTATATTCATTCTAATGTGTTTGGTCCAGTTGATATTCCTTCGTTACCGAAGTCTAGATATTATGTTTCTTTTATTGATGACTGTTCGAGAAGGGCATTTGTATACTTTCTTAAAAGTAAATCAAAAGTGCTCAGTTGGTTTAAAGAGTTCAAATCTTTGGTAGAAAATCATACTAGAAGGAAAATAAAGTGTTTAAGGACAGACAATGGAGGTGAGTTTTGTTCTATAGATTTTGAAAGGTACTGCATTGATCATGGAATTAAAAGGCATAAGACAACCCCCTACACTCCACAGCAAAATGCAGTTGCTGAAAGGTTGAACAGGACAATGATGGAAAAGGCAAGGAGTATGCTGAGTGGTGTTCGTCTAGAGCAGAATTTCTGGGCTAAGGCTGTTGCTATAGCATGTTATTTGATAAATAGATCTCCTTGTTCAGCTCTTGTTGACATGACACCTGTGGAAGCATGGTCAGGTAAGAAACCCTCATTAAGGCATGTTCGGGTATTTGGCTGTGAGGCATATGTTCATGTGCTAAATGAAAAGAGATCAAAGTTGGATAATAAGGCTGTGAAATGTATTCTCATCGGCTATGGAGTTGGTGTGAAAGGATACAAGCTTTGGAACCCTGTTACTAAGAAGGTTTTGTATAGCAGAAGTGTGATATTTCATGAGCTGAAACCTTTAGTAGGTGATCAACAGCTTGAGACAAATCAGAGTGACAAGAAGAAGGATGCAGTTGAGATTCCCCAAACTCCAAAAAGGGAAGAGTTGCATGGTGTACCTGAGATTGAGGAGAGCTCAAGTAGCTCTGGAAATTCTGATGATGAAGAACAACCTCAGCCTCTAAGGAGATCTACACGAGAAAGAAGGCAACCAAAAAGGTATGGTTTCTCTATGTTAGATTCAAAATGTGCTTATGCCTTAATTACCAGCACTGATGAGCCTAGGACTGTGAAAGAAGCAATCAGCATGGCTGATTCAAAGTCTTGGCTGGAAGCCATGAATAAGGAGATGGATTCCTTGAAAAAGAATGATACCTGGAAGTTGGTACCACTGCCTAAAGGGCGAAAGCCTATTGGCTACAAGTGGATATTCAAAAGGAAGATAGGCCTTGATGGTAGTGTGGAGAAGTATAAGGCACGACTGGTTGCAAAGAGATTTTCCCAAGTTGAGGGAATTGATTATGGAGAGATCTTTTCCTCTGTAGCAAAGCTGACATCCATCAAATTTTTGTTGTCATTGGCAACTATGTATGACTATGAAATTGAGCAGATGGATGTGAAGACAGCGTTTCTCCATGGTGAGCTGGAAGAAGAAATCTTCATGTTCCAGCCTAAGCATTTTGTTGATAGAGGCAAACAAAATCTGGTTTGCAAGTTAAATAAATCTCTCTATAGTCTAAAGCAATCTCCTAGAATGTGGTACCAGAAATTTGACACATTTGTGTTGTCGATTGGGTTTGTTAGATCAAAATCTGATCATTGAATCTATTATAAATGTGAGAATGATCATGTGCTTGTTATTACTCTGTATGTGGATGACATGTTATTCATTGGTAATAGCAAGGCAATGATTTAGAATCTTAAAACTCAATTGTCTGCTAAGTTCGAAATGAAAGGTCTTGGAGCAGCAAGGTACGTTCTTGGAATGGAGATAACCAGGGATAGAACAAGCAGAAAGCTTTGGCTCAGTCAGAGTAAGTATGTGAAAACCGTTCTAGAGAGGTTTAGCATGACTGATTTCAAGCTGCTAGTTGTTCCAATCATGCAAGGATTGAAACTATATGCTGAAGACTGTCCAAAGTATACTACTGAGATGGAGGACATGACCAATGTGCCTTATGCAAGTGCAGTAGGCAATTTGATGTATGCTATGGTCTGCACAAGACTAGACATTGCCCAAGTAGTGGGAGTTCTAAGCCATTTCATGGAAAATCCAGGGAGATCACATTGGGATGATGTAAAAAGAGTGTTCAAGTATTTGAAGGGTACTTCAGATTATGCTTTGTGTTACCATGGCAGTATGGTTGCATCACAAAGGACTTTTATCATTTAGGGGTATGTTGATTCTGATTGGATAGGGGACATTGACAGTAGAAGATCCACCAGTGGATACACTTTCATGCTTAATGGTGGAGCAATCAGTTGGATGAGCAAGCGACAAGCTGTAGTTGCTTTATCCACGACAGAGGCAGAGTACATGGCAGCAACTCATGCTTGCAAGGAGGTAGTGTGGTTGAGGTGTTTGTGTTCAGACATTGGATTTAATGCTGAGCAAATTTCAATCTGCTATGACAGTCAAAGTGTCATTTGTTTGGCAAAGAATCTGACCTTTCATGCCAGGACCAAGCACATAGATGTGCAATATCATTTCGTGAGGGATATGGTTGAAGATGGCAAGGTCAGTATGGATAAGGTTGACACCTTGAAGAATGTTGCAGATGCCTTGACAAAGACGGTTAGCACAGACAAGTTCAGATGGTGCACAGAATCGATGGGCCTTGGGGCCTATGATAGACAGTAAGGTATGATGTTTTGAGGAAGCTAGAAGTGTTCACCAAGTGGGAGATTGTTGAGAAATTATGTCTCAACTTCCAGCTTGAAGTCCTCATTTTCATGCCTTGTTGATTTTGTGTTGTTTACAAAGTTCTGGCGGAGGCGGAGCCAGGATGGAACTTGGCATTGTTCTGTTTGCCTAAGTTTTGAGTCTCTGGCGGAGGTGGAACCGGGATGGAACTTGGCATTTTATTTGTTTGCCTAAGTTCCGAGTTTCGGTTCTTATTCCTACTCCGACTCCGCTTCCTACCGTCTGTTTCACTTCGCAGGTTCTGGAGAAGGCGGAACCAGTTTTGGAAGTTGGCAATGTCCATTTGCCAGGTTCCTATTTCAGTTTTTGTTCCGACTCCAAGTCCGACTCCTGCTTTTGCGATCTGGTTCTTCTAGATGTTTGGATTCTACTTGGGGTGTTTTCCTCCGCCTTCTCCAGGTTTTGGATTGTTGTTTCTTGTAGTTGGAGGAGGCGGAACCGGAACCGGATTGGTTCCTGATCTTGGACTTTTGGTAAAGTCCTGTTTCTGTTCCTATTCCGTCCCCGACTTCGACTCCGGTATTTTGTGTTCCCGTCTTGGTTTGACCCCAGGTTGACTTTACCCAGTCAAAACTATTTCCGATGAGTTCCTCTTTGCCGTGGGTGGACACAGAACTGAAATGGTTCCTAAACCTAAAATTTCAGTAGGGTCATGTTTTGACTCCAATTCTAACTCTGACTCTGGCAGTGCTATTTATGACTTGAAGTCTTGGTCGCGCCCGATGTCTATTTGACCGTTTTGGTTGCTCTGTTAGCTGCGATTGCTGATGGGTATTGGACGCGTGGCACTTGGTTGAATAGTGATTGGACAAATACCAAGATAGTTATCGTGGTAGTTGCATTTGTCAACGAAGGGTGGCAAGCTCAACCGTTTTGAGTAATGGCTTTGAATGTAATGACGGCTTGTTGCAGGAGATCTGTCAGATCTGACCAGTTGCGTTATTTGAGGATGGACTTCATTGCTCTTCTGAGTCGGTTACATATGGATGAGAGATGTGTTATTTCTCATAAGTTAGACAAGTTGAGTTGAGTCGTGGAGTTGCAGAGCAAGTTGAAGTCGCGTGCTGAAGAACAAGAAGGACATGAGTTCTTGAAAAGGGTTTTGAACTGTATGTTGTGAAAACATTGTAATAGTGGATCTAAATCTCTCTGGGTGATTGTGAGCTGAGCAAAGAGTTTTGGATATTGTATGTAATCGATTCATTACTGTAATACAATTGATTTGATTTTGTGTGGTGGGTTTTTTGCTTGAAAGGGTTTTCCCATGTAAATACTGTGTCATCTTTGTTTGCTTATCTTTCTGATTTCTCATTGCCATGGTTGTATGCATCTCTATAAGTTTTAAAAACTGTTAGTTTTTCATTTTTTCTTCTCTCCCCTGTAATAAAGGTGTTAAGGGAATGTATTCCGCACTGTTAGGTCATTAGATCCACATTCTTTTCCCTTCACTTATAAGAAAAGGAAAAAGGGGAATTTAAAGAAGAAGGGTTCCGCTAAGAAGTTAGTTATGTAGAAGTAGGATTCTCATGGGTCCCTGTATGATGAGGAAGACACCAATCAAAGTTGATGAGGAAAACACTAATCAACTATCGAGTGGGTTTCATCATTGTCTATCCAAGGAGAATGTTGAGATTCATGGCTAGGGTTTTGGTGTGTCTAGTCGAGATGAGGAGTAGTTAGTTGAGGCTAGTGATAATGCAAATGAGGGGATTTTGTGGAGGGCTTCGAGAAGGATTTCTAAATTGCAAAAACTGGGGTCTAAAGGTGGTGGGAAGGGTAATAATGTTACTCCATAATAGATAAAGGTTGTGGTAGACAATACTATTGATATTGTTGATTCCCTTGTTTGGAAGACTTCTCCTTTTGTGGAGGGTGTTGGGGAATTGGGCAATGAGTACTTAGGTGAGAGGACTATGTGAGTATGATGGTGTTAATCCAAACCTTGGAAAGTTAGAGCCTTTAAAGGTTAATCCTCTTTTTGATGATTTTTCTTATCTTAATGATGATAATACCTCCATGTTTGACCTATTGGATATGGCTTAGTCTGGTGCTACGTGCACCTTTAAACATGCTAAATGGGTATTGTAGGAATTTAACAAGGTCAACATTAAGATTAGGGGCTTGAAGGAGAACATGCCAAACCAGCTGAAGGGGTCTTCATCAGACCTTATTAGTGAGAGACTAGTGGATTTAGAATGCTCATTTTTTTGATTTCAAAGCCTAGTGTGAAAACTGACTTGGTGAAGAGGGAAGGATTAGAGAAACGAATGAGTATATCAAGAAATTACTACAGGTTAGTCATAGTTCCTTTAAAAATAGTGCAGAGTCTCTAAAGGTTCTATTTGGTAATATTAGTTAGCTCTCAGAGTATCATTTGTACTTTGTGGACATACTTGAGAAGGATTAGACATCCAAAGGTAAGGAGAAGAATACTGTCATAGAAGAGGCCAAGGGACCAAGCACTAGAGAAAGGGGGAGCCTTAGGAATACATTTGAAGAAGAAAAACAAGAATTAATGGACATGGTTGACCTATAATACAATCAGGAGATTGAGGTGGCCAAGACCTTGAAGAATATGAAATATTTTTTGTGATTTTTTTGTTTTTTTTGTTTTTGCTTTCATGCTGTTGGGTCACTTCTTTTTAGATTTTGGTTGAATTTTGTCTTTTTCTTATGCTATAATGTGTTTATGTATCTTAACAAAATTATATTTAAATGTGATGTAAAAGGTTTTGCGTCCCTTCAAAACCTATTTGTCCCGTATAATAAAAAATATATATCATATCCCTTCCAGCTTATAATTAGTCTAGTTAACTACATAAAAAAACAAGCTCATAGGGGTTGAATCCAATTGTAGATTTCAAAGTTGTGTTGTATGCCCAAATGGCTTCAGGGAATTTCCTAGCCCAATCTTTCCTTCCTGAAGAAACTATTTTTGTCAAAATGTTTTCAAGCTCTCTATTAGTTACTTCCACCTGGCCATTTGCTTGAGGGTGATAAGGTGATGACCTTCTATGGCTCACTTGAAAATGGTTGGTGAATGCCAAGAGCACTTTGGACATAAATTGGGGTCTTTGATCAATAATGATCGTTCGAGGAGCTCCAAATCGAAGAAAAATTTTATTATAGAGGAAGTCTGTGACTTGCTCTTCCCTAGCTACTCGTAAGGTTTCAACTTCTGCCCATTTTGTCAGGTAATCAGTGCAAACCAATATGTATTCTTTCCCTTTGGAGGAAGGATCTATGGGTTTGATAAAATCTAAACCCCATTTCTTGAATGGTTCAAGCACTACCTACGATAGTAAAGGCATCTCCGAAGAAGCAGTTGGTCTTCCTACTCTCTGAAATTCATCACAATGATGAACATAATTCTTAATATCCTTATGCATTGAAGGCCAATAGTATCCAGCACCTAGGACTTTATGGGAATTTCTCTTCGCAGAGTAGTGTCCTCCCAAAGGATCATTGTGACAAGCCCTTAGAATGTTGTAGGTTTCGTCCGCTCTCACACATCTCCTCAAGATCATATCAGGTCCATAACGAAATAACATTTCGTTAATCCATTTGAATGGGGCACTTTCCCTGATTAGACGCTTCTTTTTCTTAGTCGTGAATCCAGGAGGTACCTCTGAAGCAGCTAAATAGTTAGTGATATCTACGAACCAGGGTGATTTTACAAAAATTGCAAACAGATTCTCATCTGGGAACTCATCTTGTACAAGAGTACTGTCACCCTCTTCATGTTTGATTCGTGACAAAAAATATGCTACTATGTTATATTTCCCTGGTTTGTCGAGAATTGTAACATTAAACTCCTGAAGGAGTAATAACCATCTCATAATTCGACCATTAACTACAAGTTTGTTCATTAGGAATTTTACAGCTAAATGGTTCATATAAACTGTAACCTTATATCCAGGAATTCTTTCTCTATTGTTGTATAGTTCCTTTCCGCAGATGTCAAATTTTTGCTGATGAAATATATGGCATATTTACCCCCGTTCTCATCTTCTTGTCCCAGTACTGTACCGATAGCATCATTAGAAGCATCTGCATAGATATGGAAGGGAAGACTCCAATTTGGCCCTCACAATATGGGAGCAGAGACAAGCTTTTCCTTAATTGCTTCAAATGATTGCTAACACTTAGATGTCCAGATGAACTCTACTTCTTTCTATAAAAGAGAGAACATAGGAGCTGCAATTTTAATGAAGCCTTCAATGAACCTTCTATAGTAACCAGCATGTCCAAAAAAAATTTGAACATCAGTTTGTGTTTGAGGGACAGTCAACTATTGGATGACTTCAATTTTCTTAGGGTCGACCTTTATTCCCTCAAAGGAAATATGATGACCCGAGACTATTCCTTGTTCCACCATTATTAAACATTTTTCATGGCTAAGGGATAGTCTAATCTCCTCAAAAACTTGTAAAACTTGGTCTAGGTTCTGAGGATATGCATCATAAGTTGACCCATAGACTGTAAAGTCATCCATATAGACCTCTACACAATCATTAACGAGTGCAGCAAATATAGCAAGAACGGTTCTCTCAAAAGTTGTTGGTGTGTTACAAATTCCAAAGGGAAGCACTTTGTATGCAAATGTACCCCATGGGCAGGTAAACATGGTTTTTTCTTGGTCTTCTAGAGCAACCTGAATCTGGTTGTAACCACTAAATCCATCAAGAAAGGAGAAATATTTCCTCCTAGCCAAGTTGTCCAGAACCTGATCAACAAATGGTAGGGGAAAATAATCTCTATAAGTGGCTTTATTGAGTTCTCAATAATCTACACAGATTATCCACTTCCCATTTTTCTCTGGGATGACCACCATAGGTGATACCCACTTACTATTAGATATTGGATAAATAAATCTAGCACAAAGGAGTTTCTCAATCTCAATTTTGACCAAATCCTTTAATGCAAGATTGAGTCTCCTTTGTGGCTGGCGAACAGGTCTTATATTGATGTCAGTGTAAATGTGATGAGTACAAACACTTGGGTGAATTCCCCTCATGTCCGTATAATCCCAAGCAAAAGCTTTAGACCTTTTTACCAACACATTGAACAACTTATCCTCTTGTGTTTCTATCAGCCAGCTATTGATGTTCAAAGTTTTTCCTAGTAATAGCATGATCGATTTTGTTCCAGGATGGACCGAAGTGACAGTATAAATTGGTTGCAACAAGGTATTGAGAGGACAACTATGAGGTATAAGATGGTGAAATCTTGTGACATCTTCAAAGAAATGACTTGTTCTCGGAATCATATTAGCTAACGGACAAGGCATTCCCATTGTAGCATAATTGTGCTCCATTCCTCTTATATCAAGTGGTTGACCAAAAATCCTTGGAGCATCCATCATTTCTTCTTCGTTTGGGGTTATAGCAAGTCATGCTATGTTGCTTACTAACTCTTCTTCCAGTTCTTCCCCGTGTTGTTTAATTACTACCATGGCTAAGGAGGCTAAAATGTCTGAGCCATTGGATTCCTCAGGTTCATCAACCCAGACCTTTTTATGTTCAGTAGGCTTAGCAGGGAGGTATAAGATCAAATGTTTACTATCTTGACCATGAAAAATGATCATTCCCCCTTCCCTACAATCAATCTTAGCAGCAACCGTGGCCAGCCAAGGTCTTCCAAGAATTCTAGGATAGCTATCTTTGGGAGTAAGTGACTGGATTACCTAGAAGTCGACTGGATATTCCCATCCATCAACTTTGACAAGGATTTTTTTAATGACACCCTTGGGGATGGCTATAGACTGATTTTCCATCTATAAGACTGTGGTTGTAGGGCGTAGATCAGTTAGGCCTAATTTTTCCATTACATCCATAATCATTACATTAATAGCTACCCCTAGATCCACTAGAGCATTTGGTATTGCTACCTTATTGATTGTAATAGTTATAAGCGGACTCCCAAGATCATCGTATTTCAGAGCAATAGTCTTTCTAGACATAAAATCAGCTAAATAACCATTGATATGAATGGTATTTATCTTTTTCAGCTTCCTTCCTGGCGTTTAATGCATAGTTGTTTAATTAACTGGTTTAACTCAAGAATTTCATTTATTGCTTGCAATAAAGGAACTTCAATTTGCAATTGCTTAAACTCCTGAATTAACACAGTTTTTGAAGCCATGGATACTTCTGGAGTGTCTTCTGGAGTTATTAACTTAAAACATTCTAGATATGGTGCCATCATGTTCTCCTTTGGAACTGGACTCTCCTTATGTTCACTCAATTACTGACCTTCCTCCCCTTGAGACAAGTGAGCAGCTCCTGCCACTGAAAAAGGATCTTTGTCTTTGGCAGTATCATCCTGTTTAGACGTTGTGTCTTTTATCGTATTTTTAGGCTCAAGTTCCTCCACTATCTCCTCAATAGTGGGAGGTTGAAGAGTTCGACTAGAGAGCAACTGCACATTTTCATGTTCGGTAGAATAGACTAGAGTATTTTGGCGATTATTGTTAGGATTAGGAAGCGGTTGTGCTGGAAGCTGAGGTTGGTTCACCTGCTCATTCTGAGGAGGGTTTTGAGCTGGAGGTAACAGATTATGTTGTTGATTCCTCCTAGATTTAGTATAAAACTAATTTTGTGCTCGATTCCATTAGGGAGTAGCATGTTGTTGGTACCATTGTTGTTGTGGTTGATTTGTCCACTATTGATTTCCCCATGCGTGGGTTGTCCATTTAGGGGATCCCCAATAAGGAGTTCCCCAGTTAGGTTGAGGTGGAGGCAATTGATTCCAATATGGAGTCCATTGATTATGAGCCTAGTTATTTTGTAGTCTCCATGTAGGATTGGGATTATGTCCATAAGACAAATTACCTCCTTGATGTTGGTTTAAGGCATTTATCTCTTCTTCAACCTGAATTGTTTTTTTCTTAGTGTTCTTAATATCAGACAGAATCTTACACTGATTTGTAGGATGATTTTGCTCATAAAATTGACAAACATTGACTTTATCCAAGGGGCACTCGCGCAACAGGTGTTTATTTTCACACCTGGGACAATAGATTGACAAGGTCTCAGGATCATGTGTTTTAGCCTATATACCATCTAATGTGGTATTCAACTGAACAAGAATGTTCATTTTCAGATTTTTTATTTCTTTGCGGAGCTTCCCTATCTCATTAGACCCTTTAAAAAGATTATTTTTGCGGATTCCTCCCCGTGTACGGGAGAAATTCGGACATAACTCACATATTTCATCAAGGGTTAGTTGAGATACATCAGCCTTCCCCATTAGATCAAGATTTCTCCTAGCATCATCATCAAGACCTTTAAGAAAAATCATTTTCAAGATTTCAACGCTAATGGCCACTTCTCCACATCTTTTGGAGAGGAAGAGAAACCTATCAAGACTCTAAGCTTTCGTCCTCATTCTGTCTCAATTAAAACAACTCATCCTTATGATCACTTACCCTATAGTAACTCTGGTAATTTTGCAAGAAGACAGTCTCCATCTCCCCCCAGGATGTTATACTTCTAGAACCTAATCCCATAAACCAACACATTGTTGAATCTTTTAAAGTTGACGGAAAGAGCTTCAAATTTTGGTTGTCATTCTTATAGTCATATGTTTGACACAGGACTTTAAATTCAAAGAGAAACTGGTCTGGTTCTTCCAAGGACAAGCCACGAACGGTTGGAAGGAAGGCTGGGGAGATGTTCTTCATTACAGTATCATCATCTACATCCAAAGTAATAGGATAGGTAAATGTTCTAGGAGGCTAAGGTTCATTGTGGTTGGAATTACCCGATTAGGTCCATCCCTATAGTCTCCCATGATGTTTAGAGGAGTTTGTTCCTCTAAGAAAATTTCTTCTATAACTGGATGTTCTGCCACTTGATGTTCAGGAAAATAGTGGAAAGCCTCAGGTGGAATAGGCTTGAATAATTCTTCAAAGGTATTATCATCTGAGCCTTGGTCCTCCCTATGTATAATTGGTACGTACTTTGGAGGGGTCTTTGGTATAAATCGTCTGTGAGGGCCTCTTTTCCTGACCATGCAGAGAAGGAAGCCGACGAAGGAATTTTTGGTATAAAACTTGGTGTTCAAACCGTCTCCTAATAACACTTAATCACAAAGGCTATTTAGTCCCTGGCAACGGCGCCAAAAAGTGATAGGATGTCGTTAGGTCCTACTACTTTAGAATATTGAATGTCAATTAGTCGATCGGGCAGTGTCCAAGGAAGTTTGCAGAAGAAGATGATTTGGACAAATCATTTTATATTTTTTGATTTTCTTTAAACTATTGAAATCAATTTTAATCTAAGGCCACTTAACTTTTTAACTGGAAAACAATCTACTCTAAGAAAATTGGAAATACTAAACTAAAAATCACAAGACAACTAATTTACAAAGGATCACAACTAAACTAGAAAGCATCGAGATGAACAAACCAAATAACTAATATACTACGGAAGAAGAAAAATAAGTAAACAGACAATGAATCATCTTTTAAATAGTAAAATTTCTTATCAACTACAAAAGATAACGCATACAAATTAAAAACAATGGTGCTCCGGAACTTCAGACTCAACTTCCACAAACTTTAATTACTTCCTACTGAACATTTATCTAACTTTAAACAAATGAATCAACAAAACAGTAAAATACTTATCTATCTAAGTAACTTGCTTGGAGTGGCCAACTCGTGGGCTAAAACTTCGTCCTTAAATCACATAAGCTACAAGTTCTGGAGTCTCTCCATTACGAACAATCATAATCATTCATAATGCAACAGTGTATCAAAAGACAGAAATCGGGTAACTTATTCAGAAGAATTTTGAAAAACCATATGAACAGCATAACGGTACTTCCTTAGTCTTATTCATCTCCTTCGAAATTACATTTTTATAGATGACTTATAACTAAATCCTAGATTTTAGATGGTGTGGATAACCATTGAAAAATTCTTTTACAACTTCAACTAACTTTTATGTCTTTAAAGCTCATAAATACATAAAAGGCTCGAGATGAGCCATAAAGTTTTTGATAACAAAATTTAAAGAAACAGAAACTAAATCTTCGGTTCATCATCTTAATATTCAGGATCAGGTTCGTAGCATCTATCCTTTACCACACTTAAGGCACATGCTGGTTCAACATTTGTAACAGATGCTAGATGGCCGATTATTCCCTACAAAAACACTCAAGTCAACCCATTAAACTTGCATTGGCAAATTTCTTCAATTGATCAAAAGAAAGAAAATTTGTATAATTTTTCGTTTAAAATAAGCAATTATTTCTCCTAAAGTTTAATAAATTGGCACAAGCTTAGGATTGAGTTAGTAAAAGTAAGCTTTCCAAATTTTATTATGATGAGGTTATTTTTATCTCATCACCACCTATGATGGAAAAAATGATGCAAATCTCTCAAGAGGTTGAAAGGCGAGAAAGGGAAGAAAGCAAAGAAATGGAAGAAGTGGATGCCTACCACAAGCATCCTGAATATCAACATCTAGTAATTGATAAAGTGGTACAAGAAGAGGAAGAAACAAAATCCTCTGAGGAAGATGTTGAAGAGCCAGATACCAAGTTTATTATGGAATTTTTTGACTTAGAGCTCGAGGAGGAGTTGGTCGAACAACTCAAGGGCGTTGGAGAAGTTGAGGAACAACCCTTTGATGAAGAGAAAGATATTGATGAGAAAATGAAAGACACTAAACTTCCAATAGGGGAGCAAGATTAGAGCCCTGAGGATGATAAAGAGGCACCTCTTTTAGAGGAATGAGAAAAGGAAGCAAGAGAAAATAAAGAAGAAGAGAAGCTTGAAGAAGAGGCTGAAACAAGAAAATTATTGGAAGTGGAAAATCATGAAGAACATGGGAGTGAACAAGAAAAGGAAGAAGAGAGAACCTATGAGGGGAAGGAAAACCCCAAGGAACACACAAACGCCAAGTCCTCGGGAAAAAAAAATGGTATTCATTCAAGATTCAGATGAAGAAAAAGAAGAAAAGATAGAGCAAAAGACTCTAGGTGAAAAATTAATGCAAATTCAATGCACCCGTGAGGAAGAAGGTGGTCAAAAATCACCAAAAGGGGAATCTCATATGCCTAAATGAATTGGAAAGCAATTGGAGAAGAAAACCTCGACCCCGATGGATCCAAACGCAAGGTTGGAGGCCATCTTGGCTCGAGCTGAAATAAGTATGAAGATGGAGAAGAAACCGAGGGTTCTATCTCATCTGACAATGGATGCATCAAGATCCATAACAATGAAAATATCTACTTTGGTGAGAAGAGAAGAGGGAGTCAGATATAATATTTCTACCATCAACTTGGGGACAGCTACAAGGGAATAGAAGATTTATCATCTTCAAGGGTTTGTCGCCACCATCGTACACCAAATTAATAAGGACAAAACTTGTAAAGAGGAGTTAAAAGTATAGGAGGTGGATCTAACTTCCTATATTCAATAGTGGTTGTTGACTAGGGAACTCCCCACCACATCATCGACTACCCCATTGCTGCTATTGAAAGAGCACATTGGTAAGCTAGAGAAGAGCAAGAACTAGACAAAGGCTATTGAAGATTGGTTCCAGTGGGTTATATACAATGGAAATATGGGCATCAGTCGGGTCGTTAGAGCAGAAAATAGGTTCTTAGAAATCTAGAAGCAGATGGAGGGCACGAGGAAGTTCTACACTCATTTCCCGGAGCTATACCGGATCACATACCCTAAGATCGAGGCTATTCTCAAGATGCCCCAAAAATCATGGGAAAATGATCTTGCATTGGCAAAGAATGATTAGCAGCTCGTTGAGATGTGGAAGATGATCTTAGATTAAAGGAAGGAAGTTTTGGAATGGGTTCTCCAAGAAGTGGAACTTGATATAGATTGGGTTAAAGAGATTAGAATGACATGCGTGGAGTACCTCAAACTAATGATAAATTTTGACATGCCTTTTTTTGAGATAGATCCAGAAGAGATAAGGTCCTATTTCCTCAAGAAGATGAATGAAGGGGCTATTGATGTCCTCACCCTAGATTTCATGGATTTTTTCGCTTGTGCCTTCATCCAAGAACAAGTAGTGAATAATACAACCAAATGTGACAAGGACTGGGATTCGCTCACTAGTAGATCTAAGAAATGGAGCTTCCAAGTGCTTCAATCTGACATAATGGAGTGAAATAAAGTCCATACATTAATTGGGAAGTTCGTAGGGTATGCCACCATAAAGAAGCATGAGGGAAATCTCATGATTGATGATGAATTCCTCACAGTGTAGCTAGAACAAAGGAAACTAACTAGAAGACATAAGAGCTACAGTGTTGCCCCACAAGAAGAAAAAATAGACTAGATGACAGGATGTAATTTTATATTGCAAAATATTTGGGGCTAGGTGGAACCCTAATGTAAATAAATCTGGGCCACACAATGTGAATCAATCTTGGTCATTCATTTCACTTTTGGAAACTATAAATATGGGGGTGTCCTCTCATTTTCAAGGGAGAGTTGAGTTGTTGTAAACACATTTTGTTGGAATGTTAATAGAAATTCATTGATTTAGTGGATTCTTGAGTTCCAGCTTCATGTTGCATGATTCTTCTTCTCATATAAAGTGAATTTGAGTATATTAACCTTGTTGTTTCATGTGTTTCAATTTTCTTTAGTAGAATAATTAATGTTGTTCATTAGTTTTGAAGAATTTTGTTGTGTTGATGCCCTTCCTTGTTCATGCTCTTTGATGTTTATTGATGAGAAAATGCAATGTAAAGCTATTTTGAACATTATAAGAATGTTGCACTTCAATTTCATCTCTTGTTCATGCTTTATGGTGAATGAAAGGTTGAAAATCTACAGACCTTAGAAGATTGCACTTGTTTCATAAGATTGTGAACTAATCTATTTAAGTGGAACTATGTTTTGGGAAGGTTGTCCATTGTAGGGCCCTCCATTATCATTGTTCATTGGTAGTTTTAGGTCTAGGAAATTCTTCCCCTCCCTTCCATTTTCTCATTTTTTTAATAGGTTCTTTAGATAAAGTTCATTGCACATTGTAAAGCCAAATCTGAAGATCAAAGCGGAGTTTAATATAGTTGTCCTGAACTTACAACAATAGAGAAAATTTTTAGAAAATTTTATAAATTCCATCCAAGGATCCAATTCCTCTCCGATTTAACCACCGTAAGTCCACCTTGTGATTACTAGTAAGATCACATTAAACTAACTAAGATATTCCATGCATGTCATGACCTGACACCTAAGAGACCTTTGTTGGTGTAGGTTTTTTATTTTCCTTAGGTTAGGGAATATTTATTTTTCCTACACACATTATAAAGCTTGCTTAGGTTATATTAGAATGGTTGGGATGAGGACATGTGGCATAAATCCATCATTCACATATGTCACTCACACCCACCTTTGGGTATTTGAATGTCACACCCTCTTTTGGACTTATTTGCCACCTCTCCATAACCATTTTTTGTCTTTACCTGAGTAGGGATAACCATGTAATTTGACATTTACCAAGTTGGTAAAACCTCTCACCTATTATGGGGAATGGGAGTTATTACTCCTCTTGGAATTATCTGCCAAAATTTTTCTATATAAAAAGCACTCATTCCTCCCCTTGGCAAGCATGATGAAATGCTAGTTAAGTGTTATGGGAGTGTTGAGTTTAAACATCTATTTTCTTTCTTTCCTTCAATCATTCTTGTCTTGGGTGGTTTTACAACCGAATCTAACATGGTATCAGAGCTGGTTGTGAGTTGTGGGTTAGCAGAAATCTCAATCCATTCTTGAAAGAAAAGTACGATCTTCTCTTGCATCTGATGATGACTTGGAGAATCAGAAATGCTTGATAAAGATCTCAGTTTCTAGTGGGCTGCATTTCAATTTCATTTTTTTGTAGGTATTTCAGAGCTTCTTGGAGACATTCTGAGCTCGCCATTGAGTTTAGAGCAGTCGAAAAAGTTAGAATTGGCTTTTGTTTCATCCGAATCAGACATCGGGTGCGATATCTGTGAAGTGTTGAAGCAAATTTTTTTGAAGAGGTTCCAAAAGGTAGCCATCAATTCAGTGTATTTTTGGCCCAAACAGACCTCGCCATCACACTCAAAAGACATCAAAACTTAAAGATTGACTGCCAGTTCATCAATTTTGGAGAAATTCAAAATTTGAGGCAAAAAAAATTCAGCAGCTAAGCCATACGGCCCACCCACACAAAGTACGGTACAAAAATAGTTTTTAATTATATTTTTCTACATTATAAAAAAAAAATATTCTTTAAAAAAAAAAATCGCAATTTTTTCACTTATTAAAAAAGTGTTTTGATAAAAAATTCATTGAAAAAAAGAAAAAGAAAAAAGTTGTTGCAATAGTATCAAAAGGTAGTACCTGCACCAACAACATGTTGTTGTACTACACCTGCATAGTGCTGATTTCAACACTTTAACTTTCTTGAATTTGGTGGTATTGCTAAGTTTAGCAGTAATTTTGGCAATCCTTCTAATTTTGGCAAAGACTTACTTTGGCAGGCGATCTTCTAAATATAGAAGAATTTTACTTTTAATTGGTAGTGCAGAAAAAGTTGGCGGTTTGCTACATTTAGTAGCAACTTGGCTAAATTTGGTGGAGATGCTATTTTAAAAAAAAATTGGATCCCTCTCCATTGAAGTTTTGCATTTTGCACCCAAGCTTCGAAGAGTGATATATTAGTCATACAGAGGCGTTTTTCAGTGCAATTTTTTTTATTTGAGCTAAAATTTTGCGCTCTTCATATTGATCTGATTATTTTTTGGTCAAAAGATCCCAGTTTTTCATCAAATCTGATGGACAGTTCTCATTTTTTCAACTTCAAACGGATGTAACTTTCATGTATGACCTCAGATTGAGGTGATTCTTTTTGTTAAAGTGAATATTTTTCTTAGCACTACATATTGGTGTTATTTTTAAGTTCTCATTTACAAATTATATTGTACTTTCAATATTTGGGTCCATTTTTTGACATTGTAAAAATCTGGAAAACAACTCCAGCATTATAAACACACTGAATTATAAAGTGCCAAATCATTTTTTGTTGGGGGGGGATTATTTATTTAGTGAAAAGGGGGGGTCTCTCTTTGTGTGTGTGTGTTTTTGATATGTTCACTTGTGCTCTTATTTTCCTTCACACATGGATCATTTTAAGGTTCCTTTGCTAACACCTTATAATTATGCAATGTGGCATCAACATGCATGGAATGCCTTAATGCAACTTGGGTATATCCATATGTTGAAAAGAAGATAGTTGAACCTACAGATGATAAGGAAAAGATAAAATGGATGCTTGAACATACAAAAGCTCTTGGATGTCTTCATAGTTTTGTTTCCCTTGATATTATGTTTCAAATTGAATCTTGTACAAATTCACATGATGCTTGGGAAAAGTTAAAATATTTGTATGGTACAACAAATGAAGTCAAAGGCTATCAGATTGATAATGAACTGATGAGCCTTGATCCTAAGAACTTTGGCAGCATCCAAGATTATATTACTAAGATTAATGATCTAAGAGAACAATGTAAAGCATGTGGTATTGATAAAAAGGACATTTAGTTAATATATAATACATTGAATAAACTTGTTCCTAAATTTGCAGGTTTTGTTTCTAGATTTCATACTCACAAACTGACTATGGGATCTACATATACTATGCATTCATTTGCATATTTTTCTGAGATGTTAATGCATGAAGAACAAAATATTTTTTCTATGGGTCTCATAAAGCCATCACAAACTCAGGCTTTGTTGGCTAGTTATCCTAAGGGACAGAAAGAGTCAAGACAATCTGATAAGAAACAAAAGAAATCTAAGAAAAATCCACACACAGATCAGGCACAACATAAATCCTCTTTAAGGGAGGATTCATCTTAGAAGGAGAAGACTACTTGTTCATATTGCAAGATGATTGGACATGAAGAACATTCTTGTTATAAGAAGGATATTGATGAACTAAAACATCTTCTTAAGAAGAACAATATTGATCTACCTTCTAGAATGTTTGAGTCTACTTCTTCTTCTTCACATCCTAAACAATCAGGATCTAGCAAGGATAAAGGCCATGCAATATTTTCTTCTGAGTAGAAGAAAAATAAAGGTAAAGCTCTTTGTGCTTCTAGAAGTAATGAATTAGGGAAATAACTCCTAGATTTTGGAGCTTCTCATCATATGGCTTCTACATAGTCTTTGTTCTCTTATTTTGAGCCTTGTGTTATGCCACCTATTTTGATGGGAAATAACACTTACATGAGTGTGATTGGGAAGGGTTTTGTTGATATTGGGGATGGCACCTTCAATGATGTATTGTGTGTACCTCACTTGATGAATAATCTTCTTTCCATCTATCAGATCACTCATGGTGGAGTAGGGAAGACTATTGAATTCACACCTGATTTAGTTATCATCAAAGACTTGGAAAGAAGAGAGATAATTGCTACTGGGATGGTTGATCATGCATCTCAGTTGTATACCTTTTCAAACTTTGCACCTGATGATGATTTTGATCCTTTGGTTATTGATCACACTTCTAGTGTGAGATTTGATTTTGAGGAGAAATTTGGCTATTTGAATCTTGGTATTCTCACATCAGATCCAATTATTGAGCCTTGCATTCCTTCTCCTCGACTTATTGTTGCTTCTGAAGATACTAGTGTTACTACATTCATGGCTACTTGTGATTCAATGTAGTAGGATATTCATTGTCTTCCAGACACAACTACTTGGGATTACTACTTGACATAAATTATAGGTTTGTTTTTGGAGTCTCATATTTCAGATTTGGGAGACATCATTTATGATATTCATATTCTCTTTGATGGAGATGATACTTCTTTAGTTGTTGCGAGGGAAAACATTGACCCTCTTGTTCATTCTCTACATGATCATTCTTTCGAGTGTGATGTGATTGTGGATACTTACGTACAACATTTAGAGGAGGCATATTTATCTTCAAAGGAGATATTGGAGTCTTTAGATCTTGTTCTACATACATCTCTACTAGATTTTGGATTTTCATATTCATCAGTGTGGCCTAGAACGCCTGATCTGATGGTGACAACTTTTGACATCGACATAGAGACAAATGAGCAGTTTTTAGAGACTTCATATATTTTGCACTTTCTTCCTACATATTCCTTTCAAGAATGGGAAGACAGTCTTCGTACACCTTTGGTTTTATTTCTTCCTAAGGGGAGGAATGTTGTTCGGCAATCATGGACCATCTTCTACATTCAATTTTGAGCATCAACCATCGGCACAGTTGACTACTTGAGGGAAGGCTACATAGTCTTTCTGATCCATTCTATTTTGGAGGGGACTTCTTCCTTGCACGGGATTCTTCTTGTGTTGGGAAACTTGTTTTCTTATCTCTCTTTTGGGGAGGAGTTTTGTCCCACTGGGTTTTATCCTTTTCTCCATTTGTGAGAGTATTTTGTACATGGGTACCTAACATGGCCTAGTAGTCGTGACCCATATTTGTGTCTTTTCACCCACCTAAGCTACATTTAAGGGGGGGTGTTGGTGTAGGTTTTTAATTTTCCTTAGGTTAGGGAATATTTATTTTTCATACACACATTATTAAGGTTTCTTAGGTTATATTAGAATGGTTAGGATGAGGACATGTGGCATAAATCCATCATTCGCATGTGTCACTCACACCCACCTTTGGGTAGTTGAATGTCACACCCTCTTTTGGACTTATTTTCCATAACCATTTTTTGTCTTTACCTGAGCAGGCATAACCATGTAATCTAGCATTTTCCAAGTAGGTAAAACCTCCCACCTATTATGGGGAATGAGAGTTATTACTCCTCTTGGAATTATCTACCATTATTTTTCTATATAAAAAACACTTACCCCTCCCCTTGGCAAGCATGATGGAATGCTAGTTCAGTGTTATCGGAGTGTTGAATTTATCCATCTCTTTCTTGCTTTCCTTCAATCCTTCTGATCATGGGTGGTTTCACAACCAAATCTAACAACCTTGGGGTTATTTTCTACAACTTTCTTGTAGGAAATTACCTTTCAAAAGAGGTAGTGCACTTGTGTGTTGCTTGTGTTGAGAAGGTGCAAAAACACCCATGAACAAAACCGAGCTGAATAGTTGAACAAATCATAGTGGATTCAATCATGATGTTGAGATCCTTTGATGAGACCTGTGTCAATCATAGCTTTAGGAAAGCTAATTCCCTTTCTATTTTTTTTTAAACGAGGCTATCAACCTTGATAATTTTAAGGCGTGGGAAGAGTACTCTTCCCTTCCCAAGAAGGCCAAGCTTTTATTGTGAGATGATTACTAGATTTGGGCTTGTGATTTGGGGTGATCGAGTAATTATCACCCTCTTAATTACCACACATTTTGTGGGTTGTGTATTGCCTATTATTGTGCTCATTTGTAATATTGTATGTGTTATTCAACTTTGGTATTTTTTAATGTTGAAAATTGAAACGGGTGGAGATAGGAGTAGGATTGAGCCATTAATTTTTGAGAGGTTGAAAAATAAGTGCAAAATTTTGAGGATCTTGAGACATGGGGATTTCACACCCTATTTGGAAAGGCTTCATGGATATGACCCAAAAGCCTCTACAAATTTTGTTCATTGTTGCACAATAGATTTCTGAAGGTGAAAGGTATGGAGTTCATTATCCATGAAAATTTTATTGCTTTCATTACTAGGTTGTCGATGGATGCTGCAAATTTTTTAAAGAAAGAAAGAGCAATGATGATTCTATGGATTAATTCTTCAAGGAATATGAAAGAGCTAAACTGGTGAAGCTACCCTCATGGGGTTATGAACGAGCTTCCTTGAAGCGTATCTAGGGTGATGTGGCAGAAGTTTTAATGTGGTATGTTACTCTTGATGGAAGGTTTACTTCTATTCTAGGGCATCATTTTACTTTGCTAAACCATTTTAGACATGGGTTGCATGTATCTTTTTTTGTTTTCTTCTTCTCCCATCCATGTAAGTTTTAGTTTATGCCCACTTAAAGAACTGTAGGTCCCCTATAATTCATGAAGGCCTCATTTTTCTCATCATGGAGCATATGAGATCTCATACCCTGGCTAAGTCTATTAAGAGGAAAGAAACAACCACCAATGAGGATTATTTTTCATCTAATTCGAAGATGGGTGTTGATGGTGATGTAGAATGGAACGTAGATCAGGATAATACTATGGAGGTTTCCTAATCCCCCATGGTCGCCCCTTATAAGAAAAGGAAAAAAGGGAATTTAAAGAAGAAGGGTTCTGCCAAGAAGTTAGTTATGTAGAAGTAGGATTCTCGTGGGTCCCTTTCTGATGAGGAAGACACCAATCAAAGCTGATGAGGAAAACACTAATCAAAGATCGAGTGGGTTTCATCATTGTCTATCCAAGGAGAATGTTGAGATTCATGGCTAGGGTTTTGGTGTGTCTAGTCGAGATGAGGAGTAGTTAGTTGAGGCTAGTGATAATGCAAATGAGGGGATTTTGTGGAGGGCTTCAAGAAGGATTTCTAAATTGCAAAAACTGGGGTCTAAAGGTGGTGGGAAGGGTAATAATGTTACTCCATAATAGATAAATGTTGTGGCAGACAATACTATTGATATTGTTGATTCCCTTGTTTGGAAGACTTCTCCTTTTGTGGACGGTGTTGGGGAATTGGGCAATGAGTACTTAGGTGAGAGGACTATGTGTGAGTATGATGGTGTGAATCCAAACCTTGGAAAGTCAGAGCCTTTAAAGGTTAATCCTCTTTTTGATGATTTTTCTTATCTTAATGATGATAATACCTCCATGTTTGACCTATTGGATATGGCTTAGTCTGATGCTACGTGCACCTTTAAACATGCTAAATGGGTATTGTAGGAATTTAACAAGGTCAACATTAAGATTAGGGGCTTGAAGGAGAACATGTCAAACCAGCTGAAGGGGTCTTCATCGAACCTTATTATTGAGAGACTAGTGGATTTAGAATGCTCATTTTTCTGATTTCAAAGCCTAGTGTGAAAACCGACTTGGTGAAATGAAGGGAAGGATTAGAGAAACAAATGAGTATATCAAGAAATTACTACAGGTTAGTCATAGTTCCTTTAAAAATAGTGTAGAGTCTCTAAAGGTTCTATTTGGTAATATTAGTTAGCTCTCAGAGTATCATTTGTACTTTATGGACATACTTGAGAAGGGTTAGACATCCAAAGGTAAGGAGAAAAATACTATCATAGAAGAGGCCAAGGGACAAGCACTAGAGAAAGGGGGAGCCTTAGGAATATGTTCGAAGAAGAAAAACAAGAATTAATGGACATGGTTAACCTATAATACAATCAGGAGATTGAGGTGGCCAAGACCTTGAAGAATATGAAATATTTTTTGTGTTTTTTTTGTTTTTGCTTTCATGTTGTTGGGTCACTTCTTTTTAGATTTTGGTTGAATTTTTTCTTTTGCTTATGCTATAATGTGTTTATGTATCTTAACAAAATTCTATCGAAATGTGATGTAAAAGGTTTTGCGTCCCTTCAAAACCTATTTGTCCCATATAATAAAAAATATATATCATATCCCTTCCAGCTTATAATTAGTCTAGTTAACTACATAAAAAAACTAGCTAATTCAGCTTGCACACAAATACTTTCCAATAGAAATAGTATGCACACAAATAATAACTCAAACACCTTCAAACAGTAATAATACATAGTTTTAGAATTAGAAAGAGAAAGAGAAAGAGAAGTAGATGTATCAACATTTCTGATATAAATTAGCTCCAAGAAAATCTCTTCCTTGCACAATGCTAATGGCTCTACTTGTTGCCTCCTCTAATCTAGCTCTTCTTGTTATTTCTACTCATTTGATAACTTCAGCTACACAACTTAGCCTATCCTCACTCTAAAACAAGTATTTTATGCTCTCAAAACTCAAAAATATGTTTCTCTCAACTCACAAAATAGAGTGCTCTCAAACTCACAAAAATAATGCAAAATGAACAATATGAAAGCACTCAAAATTGAACCACCAAACACTGCCATTTCCTTCTATTTATACATAAATGGATAGTAGTTTTCAGCTAAAGGTAAGCTATGTTTCATGCCACATATTTTCTCTTTTCTAGATGTGGGATTTTTTGGTCAAAATAGTTGCATATTTATCTCTTTAAACCACTCAAATGCCTCCTTGAAATGCAATGACCAGCTGATTATTTCAACCTACGATTTGTTGTTCACTATCTTCATAAAAATCTCATATAAATTAGCACATATGGAATCCAAGACAAACACAATTTACATCTTATGCTCAGTCATGGCTTAAACAAGTATATCAAATGATCTTTTACCAAGTCAAAGCTTCCTTTTAAAAGCTGTGAACTAGTATTTCAAACTTATATTTTCACTGGGTTTCCTGTGTGGTATTTTTTGCCCTTTATTCTTACAAACTGGGTGCCTATGTTGGCGGCCTTGTTATTGGATAACAATAACTTTTATAATTATTTCAAACGGCTTCATCACCACTTTTCCTTTAGCGTGGTATTTTGACTCTTTCAAATATACGATTACTCATCATACTTTATAATAGCAATAACATGCTTATAATATGTTATATCATATTTAATTCCATTGCATTATAATGTATGACATTTCATACATATATATTATAATAACTTCTTATTATAATATGTATATATATCAATATATATGTTCACATAATTATATATATTTATCAACTACAAATATATATTAATATATATGCATATATATTAATACTTTTCATTTAATTATGTATATATATTAATGTATATATTATCATCATTTTAATATCATACTATATAAAAAGTATATATATATGTCCATGTGAATACATATTATGGTGTATCTGTGTATGGGTATACGTAGACATATCTATCTACATATGCTCATACACACATACGCTCATATATATGTATTATCGCATATATATACATATATACATTTAATATATATGCATCTATATATATATTTAAATACATAAAATATATCTCATGCTCATCAAAAATATTTTAACATTATGACTCAAATTGACTAAACAATCAAAGGGAATAAAAGACAATCATCCAAACATTCTTATCAACCCAAAAATCTATTGACATGGTTTAACACTTATCGACACATAGCTCAGCTGACTTGACAAGTCTTGTCTATCTTAGGCGGTGAGTGTGTGCATCTACTCAGATAGGTACACCAATGGTTTCCATACCAACTTCCTCTCTTGGGTGATACTCTCCCTCTCCTTACTGGAGGGTTTGAATCTTTCCTACATCCAACTTAGTGCAACACAAATGAAATTAGATGATAACATGAAATTCATATGCATCATACATCAAAAGCATCATTAAAGCATTTAAAGAGTACTTCATCATAATGCATATTCATACATTTCATTTATCCATTGAAATTCATCATAACATAATCATGCATTTAAAATCATATTTACTCATAAAAGTAAAAGTAATTTGGTAACTTCGAAATGAGGTGTAAAAAATTAGACAACAAAAACAGAAAAAGAGCACAAAAATAGATATTTGAGCCAAATTTGAGCCAAAAATAGCAGGATAGAGGTGCCCGGAGTGCCTCTGTCCTAGATAGCATTTTGGAAAATTCAAAGTTTGACTATGTTTGTTACTATTTAAGGTTCCCAAATTTGTATGCAAATAGGTCTGGCAATGAATATATTTCTAGATTTTGTTAAATTTATAATTGTGAACTTGAAGTGAAAGTGTGTAACAATATTGAATATGTTTAAATGACAATTTTGAATGTAATTTTTCAGATTTGAGATGGAATAATTGAATGATTTTAAGATGAAATTTTTTGAAAATGATTATTTCATGCAATTTTGAAGGAAAATAATGCAACTTTTTACTTTTTGACCTAAATGAAAAATGCCTAAATGTAATGAACAATTTCATATTTTAATAACCTAATGAATGCAACTTGAATGTAAATCTAATCTAAGATGACTGAAACAAGCCCTATTGCAACTTATGATGCAATATGATATGCAATTTTTTAAAATTTTATGACTTTTTATGATGCAAAAATGAAACCTTGAATGAAAAATGCAATATAATGCAATGTAAAACCTAGATCTAGGGTGAGCTATTGTAAATTTTAGAAGGTTTATGAGGTTAAAATTTTAGGTTCACCAAAATGAAACAAATAAAAATAGTGACCTTGAGTTTAATGTATAAAACCTAGGGGCAATTTCACCCTTTTCTAGAGTTTCATTAGGATGCAAATCAACAAGGTGTTTAGATTGACTTTCAACCAGAAAGGTGAGTGAATCAAACCTGGATCTGGTCCTTTTAAGTCTTGAAAATTTATTGGAATTGAATTACCCCAAATAACCCTATAAAACTATGTGCCCTAATCTAATAATATAAGATTCTAATAACTAGAATTTTATTGTAACAAAAATTCAGACACTAGATTTGATAAAAGCATAATTTTGTGCACTTATGGTTCAAATCTAGATTTGAAAATGGAGAACATAGGCACCCAGAGCATGAGTGTCCTTGTAGTTATTTTTCATATCTATCTTCACAATCCTTTAATGTTGGATTAGGGCTTCCTATTCTTGCCTACAAATCTTTTAGATCTTTATTGAGTAATGTTTTAGGTGAGTTTTTGTGATTTGGCAAGATGTAGAACTTTAATTACAATAATAGAAAATATTATCTCCAATATTCCTTCAATCCTCCTCAAACCTAAAATCTACACATTCAAAGAGGGAAAATTTTGGGCCATTTAGGGGCTTACCTTAGTCAAACCCCATATTAGTGTTTTCACTTCCACAATGGAAATTTCAATGATAAAATGATAATGAATAGGAAGAAATAATGAATCAAAAAAGTGTTGCAACTCACCACCCTTCAATGGATTCCTTCAAGGACTGAAGTTATGCACATCACCTCAAGGTATTGGATCTTGCTTGATGTATTTTCTTGAATGCTTAAATTGCTTGGAGACCTACGAAGGGTTAGCCTTCACAAACAATATGACAACATACCATGAAAAAACTTGCATAATACCATCATGAATGCTTGGATCTTGAATTCTTGTAATGAATCTCTAAAAAGGCCACTCTTGACTGCTCTTGACTACTCTTGAAAATACTTTCCACAATAATTTTCACTTAGGTTTGAAATGATGCAATAAAAAGGTATTTATATGATATTATTCAACTTTTCGACAATTAAATTGCAAATATTAAATTGATGATACTAACATATTTAAAATTGGAGCCAAAATAGGGACCAAACCTATTTTTCAGGACTTTAGGTGTCAAGGGAAAGGTATTAGATAAATTCATTTGTTTCCCACTTGCAATTCCTTAGAAATTGTTAAAAATGGGCCATATAATGCATAATTTAGGAAATTATGTACCCAATCAGGTCTAATAAGTTAAGGGGGACAAAACATAATGTGAAATTGTTAAAGGTGACAATTTTTCACACTACACTAAGGAGTATCAAATCAATAATTAATTATCATATCCATTGCTATTGTATACAAATAAAACCCTACATGTTTTATATTTTAAAGGAAAATATAATATAAAAATAGAATAATCCTAACAATATTAATAATGTAAAAAATCATCCCTTCTCCTCTATTCAACCACTATAGCATAAAGCTCTAATGAATTAAAAGTGTAATCATGCAATTATCAATGACTTATAAATCAATATTTGTTTTGAATAAACATACATGAATTTATGTACTTCGAACATAACATTGTTATTTAAATATATGATCAATTGGTACAATACTATCACATTTACAAAAAATAGGTTTCTACATGTACATATATGTTTCAATGTATGTGTATATAAATGTATAACAAACTATATATATACTATCATCAAATAATCAAACTAGGTTACTATTGTTTAAATATTTAATTATTTCCTAAAAAAATTATATCCATATAAGCATACAAACATAATCCTCAATATATTTTATGAATATGTTTATATTCTTATATCAATATATTCACAAATTCATTTAAAATTTAATTAAATTTAAAGACCAACATGAGAGAATTTGTAGTCAACATCCATTACTGGGTTCACGATCTCATAACATAACTCTTTCTTGATACTTTTATATTCAATACTCTAGCAAGGGGTAATTTCTATGTCTAAACTATCAAGCTCTAAACCATTTTAAGGTCGATATTATTTTTATTAATAGCTCCCAATACTAGCTACTGCATCTTAAAGCTCAAATTAATTTCAACATTACATGCAAGACAAGTCTGCGACTTTAAAACTTGGATAAATCCCAAGATAGCATGAGATAGGAAAAATTAATGACATCTTTCAATATCTTAATTCCTAATGCATAGATTGAAATTCAATGGTAAAGTATCGATAATATAATGTCTAAGCATAGTTAAAGACTGACAAATATTCCATGACATTATCTTTGGTTACAATGAGACACAAGAACCAAAAACTCTCATAGGTGTATTTATGTTTTTTAAGGTTAAATAGGCCAATTCTTTAATAGGTAATTTTGGTTCTAAGAAAATTCACCATCGGGAAAATTCACCACGAGCAATTCACCACCACTAAAAATGTTAATGTGATTAATTTTTAGTGGTAGTGAATTGTTGGTAGTGAATTTTCCTTGAGGTAAATTTTTCATGGTGATGAATTTTCTTGCGATGAATTGTTGACGGTGAATTTTTTGACGGTAAAATGTTGACAATGAATTTTCCTGATGCCATTAATCTCCACTTTCACAAATATTTAACTATTGAAACCTTCATAATAATGTTGAACTATTGTTATTGTTTTATGATTTTGATATTTTGTAAAAAATAATTTAACTTTTATCATCATTTGGGATAGGAACACTCCTCACATTGATGTAATAAATTTTTGATATTTATACAATTAGTGCAATGTATGGTTCTAATAATTTCTAAGAAGCAACAATACATAAAGGAGACAAATTTCAAGGCATGATTATGATGACTAAAACATATAATATTGTGAGTGAATTCAATATGGATAATCAAAACTAAGTCAAAATAGTAATGATTTAGAAAAATTAATATCAACCTGTCAATCAATCTCAAGAGGTTTGGTATCATTAATCACATCGATCAATGTTAAGTCAATAAAATTTTAATTAAATTTTCATAAATATTTCAAGTTATGGACTATCGAAACTACCCACAAGAAAGTGTCTAAACCATAAAAGTTCTTAACTGCAATAATAAAAAGATGGATTGAAATATATGTATTAAAAAAGTAACAAATTCCTTTATGATTTGATGCAACTTAAATCCTGTAAATTTATCTCCAAAGGTCATCAATCCTATAAGGCCAAGAATAATAATTTTAGATTTGAGAAGACTCTGGCTTATAAGACCGAAAATAACATGATATTTAAACACTAGGAAAATGTAAAAACCCAACCATGAGAGCAAATTATATAATATATATATATATATACAATACATTTTCACATATAAGCATTGAAATATCCATGAATCATTAGCAACAAAACTAGTTATGTATACATAGCTAAGAAGTCCATAAACTTAATATCAAAAGAAGATTCATGATTTAGATTACCTAGCATATGTAGACGCCAAAATTGGTAAATGACATGTTTGCTAACTCATGGGGTGCAACATACCCAACCATGTGAACCACAACCCAGTCCACCCCAACCAAGTGGACCCAACAAGCTATTTTGAGATAGACCTGTAGTTCCTATGGTTGTGTTCCAGAAGATAACTAACAAGGTTAAGGCTTAGTTATGAAGAGGCTTTAGTGCATCCCATACTACACCATGGGTCCAACCTCGTCACAATGGGATCAGTACAAGGGGAAGGGAAAGATAGGTAGATAAATAAGAGGGAGAATCACCACTAACCCATCTAGAGCATCCCATATAAAGGAATGACGGTGCATTGTGCACTACACCGGGGTCCCATTTGTTCCTTGGTTCTTTGTACTAGGTGGGGTGGTCATATGGGTATTGGTCATCTGGGTAGAGGATTCGATGCATCCCATACTACACTAGGTGTTCATCCTCCATCCCAAGGTCTTAGATAATTTCCAAGTAGCGAACCTACCATAAAATTGAGTAACACTTGGCATTGGTCACTTTCGTGCTTACCAATGATAGCTAGGGAACCCCTTAAATACAACGGTTAGGCCTAGATTACTGTTACCCACATGGATGGGTCCCTACCCATGCAACCGCTATGGTCATATCATAACCAGGGTATCCTATGGCACTTTCACCTCCGTGAAACAAGTCAATGTTGGCTAGTCCCTAGTAGTAGCCCAGACATCAATCATTGGCACAGTCCAATGACTACCTGCCACTGCTCATACATCTAGGAGGTTTACTCTTAGGTCTTATCTAGGTCAGTCACATTTGGTATCCTAGGCAGCATGATCTCATCTTGGTAGGGGAATCTACAACCGTTAGAAAAAAATAAAGGGGTGTAAATCTTGTGAGTATATAGGGCTAGTAATTAATGTCATAAGCATAGTATTGGAACTATGTTGAGTTCCTATGTAATTGGAGGGAAAGGGGTCATATGCAACTCATATACCTTCTCTCTTTTCTTAATAACTTTAATTTTTTTCCCATAAACTAGTTATGCTAAGGCTGAGGGAAAATTTTTCCTTCTCTATTTTAGTCCTTAATGACGAATTACCCTGCTTAAAATTAGCTATGGATCAACTGAAATCTCTCACTTTTTTTATCTTTAGCTTAAAGTAAACACAATAAATTGTATACAATGGAGTAAATATAGCTCTTTTGGGGTTTCTAAGGAAATATTCATCCTAAAAAGGCTTGATCTTTTTATTTATTTACTTGTTGCGAAAACAATCAATGATGTCTTTGTGCCAATTAGTATGGAATTTAATGTTTCACTTTCTCTACTTAAATTACAGGGTATCGATCAATCTTTTCCTAGTTCTTTTTCACACAATTAGTATACCAGGTTTGATAAATTTCTACTCATGTCCTTGGATAATAAGCAGCAGTGACACTTTGGTTTATCTTACCCAAATATCACCACCAACAACTAGATTAAGCATTGACTGTTAAAAATTTTTGATTAATAAGTCCATAGCTAATAGGGTGTTGTTGTTTAGCACTGCCTAAGTGTTGCAATTGATAGGTTGGGAGTCAAGTGCCTAAGATTATTATTACTTTTCTTCAGTGAATGCTACAACTATTTAGGAGGGAGTTTATAAAAAATTTCTAAAGGACTAAACTCTTTCAGCTAGTTTGATTATAACCAATATGGGAAAACCCTTATTTTCTAACCTCTACACCTAATGGTTTATGTTCATTGTGTGCATTCATGTGGTTGAAAATACCATAAAATATTTCTAAATCAAGGTAGCAGAATAATCTCCAACTAAAACACAAGAGTTCTTGTTTTCCAAAATCACAGTTTCTTTTTGTGCAATGAGCCTAGCTTATATTCATTCTCTCTTTTTTTTCCTTTTTCTAACCAAAATTGGAACCCCAAATAGTTGCAGACCAAATATTAAAGAAATTCTTATATTTTGAAAGGACTCAGTAAAGGGGAAACTTTAAAGGGGGGTGCAAAGATTTGGGTGCAACTCTCTCTCATGCCTAGAATCCACACGCATGTGCTTCCCTCTTCTCTCCCTTGCAACTCCTCTTGTTGGCTCCCCTAATCACTCACGCCTTTGCCTCTTCTTGTTTTAGTATCCAGTGTGCTGAAAGGGGCAGTCGTAGGGTTTTTAAAGAGAAATTTGTGTTGACCATTTTCCCCAGGCAGGTGACATTCTAGGCGCTTCTGAGACATGGACACCACACCTTCATTAATATGTAGTTTTTCCTTCATTCAGACACCCATTTCCTGATAAATGAGGATTGTCTCTAGTGTGATGGGCATTAAAACTGCCTTCTTTCATAGAAACTCACGGTGCCATCCATCACCGTTTTGATTATTTCATTTGGTTTTCTTCTTATCTTTTCTTAATTTTTATATTCCTCTTTTCTTTTACTCGGCTTTCTATTAAATTGTATTTCATATTTATATTATTATTTCTTTAATTTTCTTTTAAATTTATAATTTCTTTTAAATTCTTTTCTCATGTTTTATTTGTTTATTTGGTTTTCAAATGGTGAGGTCGGGATTTAAAATGGTCAATCTCATTTTTACTTATTTACTTATTTTATTTTCTTTTGTCTGGATTCACCTAATGGCTCAATTCAAAAATGGCCACAAAGAAATAAGATAGTTAATTGACCCATCATCTAGGTGAAGTAACTTACACAAGTCAATCGTTACTAATGATGGTGGATGAATTCTCAATTTGGGTGGAGTAACTAGGGTGACCCAACTTCCAACCAATCAAGCTAGGCTATTGAATTAGGGTTCTTTCTCAGAATAGGTTGTCAGGTATGACTTTTGTTGCACCTCAAGCACCTGTGAAACTCATACACATTCTCATAAAATTGTTAGTACCTGGTTAGTTCAATAAACACATATTGACATATCCATGCCAAAATAAAATAACTTATAACATCATTAAATTCATAAATATCAAATTATTTAATAGTTGTTTCAAATAGCCATTTAAAGTATTTAAATCTATTATATTAATATTTAAGTTCTTATGATCGTCAAAATAAAGAGTGCAAATATAGTTTTGGTTTAAGGTTTTTCCTTCACAAAATTACATAGGGTTGACAGACAATTAACACAAAATTAAGTCTAATGTTTATAGGGATGTGGCATTCCTCCCCCCTTAGGCTAAGCTATCCCGACTTAGTTAAAGAGGTAGGGGTATTCTTGTTTGATAATTTCTTCATCTTCCCAAGTGGCTCCACGATCACCATATTGGTCCCAAGAGACCTTAACCTGTTGTATGGTGTGGTTGCGCAGTGTGATATTGCACCTGTCCATGATTGTGAGTGGACTTAAACAAATTTCTCTAGCCTCTTCCACTTGCATTTCATGCCAATCAATTACATGGGTCAGGTCAAGTACATATTTCTTGAGAAAAGACACATGAAACACATTATGTATGCAAGAGAGAGATGGGGGAAGAGCCAGTCAAGAAGCCACGTGACTAATTTTCACTATAATGTCAAATGGTTCAACAAATCGATGAGATAAATTGACTACTTTTCCAAATTTTATCGAGATCTTTTGGGGTTTAACGCGAAGGAACACTTTATCCCTTATTTCAAATTCTCTTGGGCTTCATTTTACATCTGCATAGCTCTTTTGGCAATCTGAGGACTCTTTTTATCTTTCTTTGATAACCTTTACATGTCGGTCATATTCCTGGAGTATCTCAAGTCCTATGTGGAATTTGTTGTCCAATCCATCCCATCCAATCAGTGTTCTACACTTCCTACCATAAAGTGCTTCAAAAGGTGTCATTTAAATGGAAGCTTGGTAGTTGTTATTATAAGAAAATTCCACCAATGGCAAGTATTCTTCCCACTTAGTTGGTCAGTCCATGACGTGCATTCATATAATATCTTCCATAACTTGGTTGACTCTCTTAGTTTGGCCATTTTTTTTCGAGTGGTAGGTTGTGTTGAAGTTGACTTGGGTCCCCAAGGTTGTCATTAGAGTAGTCCAGAATCAAGAGGTGAATAATTTATCTCTATATGAGATGATTACTTTTGGGACTCCATGCAATAGAACAACCTCCTTAATAAATTTCATTTCTATAGTTTGGGCATCATCCTTAACATTACCAAGTAAAAAATGTGCCACCTTGGTCAGTTGGTCAACCACCACGAGTATACTATCATGTTTAAGACTAGTTTTTGGCAAACCCACCATGAAGTCCATTGAAATTACTGACCATTTATGCTTCGGTACCTCATGGGGATATAATAACCCTATGGGATGGCAATGCTCTGCTTTAACTCTCTGGCATTCTAAGCATCTGGCCACAAAATCTGCCACATCCTTCTTCATTCCTAGCCAAAAGTAGGCAGATTTAAGATCCACATACATCTTGTTCATGCCTGGATGACCCTAATATGTTTCATTATAGCTTGCTTGCAAGATTCTTGTTCTCAATCCTCTTTCATCGGGTACCACAATTCAACCTTGGTATCTAAGAATACCATCTTTTCCCATAGAGTATTATGTAGGGTTCATTAGTTGATCCATATCTAACTTGACCTACTAGCAAAGGGGATCCATTCCTTGCATCTATGTGAGGGTATCTAACAGGTTGATCTTTACTTACATAATAGCTACTAAACTAACCCTACGACTCAAGGCATCTACTACATAATTTTACTTTCCCTTAACATAAGAAATGTCAAAATCATAACTACTCAGGAACTCCACCCATATTCTTTGGTGGGCATTAAGGTTGGGTTGGGTGAATAAATACAAGAGTCCCCTATGGTTTGTATTTAACTTGAATGGTCTCCCTATTAGGTAATGCCTCCAGATTTTTAAAGTGTGGACAATCGCAGCCAATTCCAAATCATGAGTAGGATAGTTGAGTTCATGATCTTTTAGTTTGTGGGACTCATAGGCAATTACTCAATCATTTTGCATCAAAATTCCTCCTAGACCCTCCAATGAGGCATCAATCCAAACTAGAAAACCTTTTCAAGACCAGGTACTTGCAATATAGGAGTTGTGGTTAAGGCTCTCTTTAACTGTTGGAAGGCTAGTTCACACTTTTTTGACCATTCAAAACTTTTTCCTTTTCATTGCAAGGAGGTTATGGGATTGACAACCTTGGAGAAGTCCTTTACAAACCTTTTGTAATACCTTGCTAGTCCCATGAAACTCCTTACTTCTAACACATTTGTGGGTGTGGGCCATTCCACAATGGCTTGAATTTTGGATGGATCAACTGAAATCCCTTTTGAGGATAGGATGTGCCCCAAGTATTTTATTTTGCGTTGGAAGGAGAATTTTCTCAACTTTCCATAAATCTTATGTTCTCGAAGCCTCTAAAGTACAATTCTCAAGTGTTCCTCATGTTCTGTTGGGTTCTTAGATTAAATTAGGGTTTCATCAAGGAAGACCAACACAAAATTATCCAGAAAGTCATGGAATATATGGTTCATCAAACTTATAAATGTTGAAGTAGCATTGGTTAAGCCAAAAGGTACCACTACAAACTCGTAGTGACCATGCCTGGCTCTAAATGTTGTCTTGGGGATATCTTGCTCGCTGATTCTCAACTGATGGTATCCAGACCTTAGATCAATCTTAGAGAAGATAGTAGCTCCCTTCGTTTGATCAAAGAGTTCATCAATTCAGGGGGAGAGGATATCTATTTTTGATGGTTACCTTATTGAGCATCATGTAATCTATACATAGGCATAGCGTCCCATCTTTCTTTTTAATGAATAACAAAGGACCTCCCCATGGAGACACACTAGGTCAGATCAAACCCTTATCCATTAGTTCATGGAATTGTGTTTTGAGTTCTTGTAATTCAAATATATTCATTTGATAGGGGGCTTTGGAAAGGGGCTCTACACTTGAAACCAATTCAATAGAGAAGTCAAATTGATGCTTAGGAGGAAATCCTGACAATTCTTCAAGAAATACATCTTGGAATTCTTGGAGTATCAAGTGGTTTGTAATGCTTGGAACAGGTTCTTCACCACCTTCCTCTATCTTGATTAAGAGGAGTTTGCAACCTTTCCTCATAGCTCATTTGGCTTGCATTGTCGAGACAGTTATGATCCTTATCGACCTTGGCACTCCTTGAAGTACCACTAATTTCACATGATCATCTCTACACTTAATTTGTTTGTGGTAGCAATCGAGGGTGGCCCTATGCTCCCTGAACCAATCCATCCCTAGTATCACATCATATGATCCTATCTGGGTAACCAATAAATTTACTTTGGTCAAAATACCTCATATGTCGAGTTTGGTGTCTTTTACACAAAAATATACCCTTTGAGTCTTACTTGACCCAAACTCTATCTCCATCTCCTCTCTACTTAGAAAATTAGGGCTAACATTACATTTATTCAATACATTTGGAGATATAAAGCTATGATTTTCTCCTAAATCAGCCAAGATAGTGATAGGTTTCCCATTAAAAGTACGTGGAAGCTCTATTAAAGAGGCTTGATTATCGACCTCTTGCTTTTCCATAACAACATCGATCTTGGCGGTCAAATTGGTGTTTTGATCTATCCTCTTGGGCCAATATCTCTTGTAATGGTTCCCTCTTCATTCCCAACATCCTCCTTGGTATTCCATCTCTTTCCTTCCTTGACCCTTGTGGGAGCTTGCAAGGGTCTCCAACTTTGATGTATTTTGCCACCTTTCCTCTCTATTCTTAGAGGGTACTACCATGGAATTATGACTTTCTCCATGGCTTCTTTTGAATTTTCTTGTGTTTTGCTCCACTCATAGGCCCTTCTTATATTCCTTTTTATCAGTACGAATAAAGGTGGAGGAATTTTTTCTCCTTTCTTGCTTACTATTCCGCTTTTCTTTAGCGATGGTAGCTAATTCCACTACATAGCTTAGGTTCTTAGGTTGAGCAAGCTTAGTCATGTACATCAAGCTTTTGTTTAGCCAAAGGATAAACTTATTCACTATGTCTTCCTCATCTTTTAAGTAATGCACATGTCACAATAGGCTCATAAATTTGGCTTTACACTCACTCATTGTCATGGTTCCTTGATGCAGTAAGTATACAAATACTCCTTGTGAAATTGCCTCTCAAATTTTTCCCAAGTTAAATCCTTGAGGTCATACCCCTTGATGGATCAGAGATGGTCCCACCATAGAGATACTTCTCCTTCTGGTTGATATATTGTCAATCTAGCCTTAGTATTGGTATCCATGTCGATCAACCCAAAGTACTTGTTCATACCAATCAACCAAGCCTCTACATCATCTCCACCACCTATCCCATCATATTTTGGTGGTTGCATTTTCTTCAGTTCTTAGATTATGGGGTCCTTTCTTTCATTCCCTTCTCAGCCCATAGGTGATGGGCCATGAATTGGTATGCAAGAATTGTTCCCATGGTCAAAATCTAAGGGTTCTTCCTCCCTTCTTTTCTCTTTGGTGCCCAAACCAGTGTTATGGCTTGTCCCTTGTTCCCTTTTCTTGGACAATTCCTCTATATATTGCTCCTAAGAAGCAATTTTGGCTTGAAGAGCTTTCAATTCATCCTAAAGTTCATTTGATAGCCTTGCTGGTGGGGGTTGCATTCCTTCTAGCACATAAGATCTTGGCTAGGCTAGGACTTGCTCCCCTCTTGAATGTCCTCCTCATAGTGGGTATGTTCAAGTTTTCTGGTTAAGATAGAAAGGTGTCATTATAGTCCTTTTTAAATAGTTAATTCCCATGCCTTGAATTGGTTGAAGAAAAGATCATTTCAAAACTGTTGGAAATGCATATAAGAAATTTTCAATCAATTATTAAATCATCATTCAAACATAAGCAATCTTTCACATACCACATAGTAAGGGCATAAAAATCATATTAATTATATATTTGTACATGCATATACATATTTGTATATATTTTTACGTTCATATTTCCTTCTTGTACACATAATAACACGATGTTATTTAGTTAATACACTAGACATCATGATTAAATAAGTGCATAGCTTCCTCCTTTGAATACATTGTTTATTCTTCAGTGGGATCTTCCTCCCCAAGGAGTTCCTTTGCTACATTCACCATTGAGTGTACTTGGTCATATTTTGTTGTGACCTCTTTAGTTAGTGGTGGGGCATAATGCCCACATCTAAAGGGGAAATCTCTAATAGCAGATGGTTTGGAATCCTAGCCAAGGCCATCTACCTCTAGACATAGGCTAACACATACTGAACCAAACTGACACAACCAATCACATGTACCACACAAGTACAACACAAGTACAACTCTAACATGGTCACATTGCTTCTAGATTTAAAATAGATCAAGTATGTTAAGAGAACCATACACACAAAATCAAATATCAACTGTTGTCCTAGACAGAGTGTCATCACACAGCTCGTCATGAGTTACCCACTACGGATCTTCATAGGCTCCGACCCCCATTATGGGTTATCTTGGTGGCCTCAACCTATCCCCGACCCTCATACTTACTAATATGGGATCAAATACCTGTCATAAAGACCAGATAGATAACCTTGCCATTCCAAGCCTTCCCACTCACCCCAAGTCTAAACAAGCACTTGCGACTATGAGTGAGGCTAGAACTTATCTTGATTAGTGTGAAATACCACCTAAATTCTAAGTACATTGCTTTAGTTATCACTTGATTAAACTACTTTTGAAGGTTACCCATTTTACCTCTCTAGGCTCTGGCCCCTATAGAAGCCACTCTTCTACTTGACAACATACCAAACAAAACCAATCACCAAGGGAACCCAAGTGCATACAAAATAGATATATAACCACTCCAACTCTAGGAGGAAACATATAATGAAACTCACTCCAAACATTGGAGGCAACAAAACACATAATCCACTCCTTCCAAAGGAGGCACAAATCATCCCCATTCGTGGAAACCGGGTAAATAAGTGATAACATAACATGCACTACCCATGGGATTCAACATAGGTCGACAATATGAAATGACAACTCAAATATTTAAAACCCCATCTGGAAGACTTATTAATCTCTATATCACAATTTCCCCCAAATGAAAACGGGAACAGTTCACAATCAAGACAAACAAGAAGACAAGAATTAAATCTACTTTGGATTTACTAAATCCATTTCTTCATTAACATTCGGTAATTTATTGCATTATAAAACTGATTTAAAATACGTCTTTTCAAACAAGGGAGAAATTAAAACTCAATATTTAATTCCCTACTTGCTTTTAATTAATAATAAATATCCATTTATTTCTACAATCAAAATACATTGTTTTAAAATAAATATTGTTTCCTGTTTTCAACATAACCATTTTAAAATAATTAATTTATCTTAGAAAGCATATTAATTAAAATCAAGACTACTTCTCCTTCAAATATAATATTTTAAAATAAAAACAATGATTTAACTAAAATTACCATGTTTTCATTTCCTCAATTTCACTTAAATCATGCCATTTGAAAATCAACATTTTCCTATGCATATTAAATTTATATCCATAACTATAAATGTATATATTTTAAATTAATATATATATATTAATATTTTAATATTATAAAATATAATATAAAATATTATTATAAAAAATTTAATATTATAAATTATAATATATAAAATATTATATATATATATTTTTTTAATTTTATTTTTTTAAACAAACACAAAGTGAAAAAACCCCACGCATTTTCCTCGGGTCGCGTGCATACATTAGGGTTGGTGGCGGCGGTTGTGCTATGCACAGCCGACCACCACTATTGGTGGCGCGGTTGTGCTTAGTACAACCGACCACCCAACAGTGGCGGCGACTGGTTAGTAGCGGCCGTGGGGTGTGGGGTGTGCGTTGGGCGTGGCTCCCCCACACGCCTCCCATGGGGGGCGCGGTGGGGTGAGCCCCTAGCGACCCCTCCCCCACACACTGCAAAAATTTAATTTTTTTTTTTTTTATTATTATTTTTTTAATAGAGCAAAATCCCTACAGTTTTAAATTCGTGATTTGGGCTAGGCGTCGAATTTTTAACACAAATTTTGACAACAACTTCCAACAAAATATATTTATAAATATATATGTATGTGTATATATATATATCAGTATATATATATTATATATTCGCAAAAAGGAATTTTCAAAACAATTTGAGAAAACCATTCATAATTTTCAGTCAAGAATACCATTTTTTTTCTTGAAGAAATTCATTTTCAAATAGAGGTTTTATCAATTTTGAAGCAAAATTTAATATGGGTTTTTCTTGCAAAACAAACAAGGTTTACTTTCTTTTTCAAACAACATATTAAAATTATGAATCATTTGAAATTGAACTAATTTAATAGAAGAAAAACCTGGTTCTTCCAAAGCTTGATAACTGATAATGGAGCAAAGTCTTCTCCTCAATTTCAGTATCCTTCCTAGCAGTCCAATTGAGCTTCACCAGAAAACACCAAATCCAAAACCCACAACTAGCAATAATCTTCTTCCCTTCTCTATTTTTCCAATTTTTCATCCTCTCAAAAACTCATGAAAAATTCCAAATAATAGCCAACAAAGGAAAAATATCTATTCAACCACCATAATCAATTTTCAAAAAAAAAACAGAAAATATCTCCAATTTTCAATTTGCATTTTCTAATTTTCAAAAAAAAGAAATTTAAAACCTTTTTCAAAATTTCCAATTTAACCTTTTCAATTTTCCACTCTCACACAAAATATCTATAAATTTCAAAATGGATAACTTACCTAATTTCAACACAATCAATTTAATTAATTAATAAAATAAATCTAATCCACGATTAAATTATTTATTAATTAAATTAAATTAATTAATAAATTGAATCATTCTTCTAACATTAAACCAGATAAGTTTAATCAACCACTTAAATACAAAAGCATATATTTTCTTTTATAACATGCAATTAATAATCAAAGTGAATGAACAATATTAAAGCAACTTAACCCGACTAAAACCCAACGACACACTATGACCAGGGTGATGGCTTGGCATGGAAAACCTAACTACTATCTCCCAATCGAATGTCGTTGGGTAATGGACACGCTCAAACCTGTGAAACCAGGTGGATTCGATGTCTTGTACCTGTTAACCTGAGAACAAAGAGTATATCAACATGTACATATATATCATAATGAGACACCTTGAAGAGGAAATCGTGAAATCGTAGGGCGCTCGCAAGCGAGTGGTGCAGTCTCGTCCCCTTCACCAATACAGTATTACTAACTAACAAATCTAACATCAATAATATAGTCAAAAGCATAAAACATCATTGATTCAAATATTCACAATGCTAATCCAAAGCATGCCATAATGATAGCATCAGAATGAAATACCATCACATCAAAATATATCATTCACATCGCTTTATAGATAGCGATCAAATAGTAACCGAGTACCATAGTCAAAGTACTAACAGAAATACAACATAAAGGAGAAGAACACTGTTCGATCAAAAAAGAAAAACAGAGGGGTATTACAAAACACATATTTGTATGCACCCAAACTTGATATTCATATTACTTGTGTGAATTCAGATTCTCATGTAACATTCATATTCAATAACTCTTTTAAAAAATTGGAAGAATTTTTTAGACCTAGGTAAATGCATTAGATGTAAGGTCCCTTTATTCCTCGTGCTATCCCTTATCCACCTCAAATTAAACACCCAATCATTGTTGTATATAAAAAAACAATGTGCCATAGACTCTTTGATTGTCCATTTGATTACATATAAGTATCAAGTATAACAACCACGTGATATTGATGCTCCTAGTGGATTGGTTGATATGTGTGGACCCATATTGTTCACACATATTTGTGTGCCTCATTGTTGTATTATCTATAGTAAATTATGTTTAGGTCCTCTCAAATAGACTAGTGAGCTATCCCTAAACACATAAGAATATGATGTCCCTCATAATTCACCTTCACAATATGAGGAAATAGGGTCTATAACATAATTTAAGGCATCAAAGACAAGAAAATAGGAAAGGCCATCAGGGGGATGAGAAGAGGAGAAAGTTCAATCTTTCTTAGAGTGAAAATTTAAAGTTACTTCATGATATATTTCATTTGAAATTAATATAACAAAGATTATTAATAATTTACATAAGTTGGATAACAATTGATGACACTAAATGGTCTTAGATAATTTCACCATGGTACTCTTTTTTCCATTCAATTTGGCCTAGACTGATGGTATAATTTTTCTACATGTCTAGCCTTTTTTTATTATACACATTTCATTTTTGTGAATAATTATATATTAATTTATATCTTTATCTTATTTTAGTTTTGTAGTCTATCCAAAATATGAATGAGATAACACCTTTTCCAATATGTTTTAGTAGAACTCACAATCCTCGTAAGGGACCATTATTCACAAAATGAATCTTAGGACAACAACAAAGGTTTGAGATAATTGAATTGAAAGTTAAGAAAAAATATAGTTTATTATAGTGATTTAGATGTTAATTTCAATGTTATTATGATTATATGTACACGTATAGTCTTACATTCTTATAAAAAATTATATATGAAATCGTAGTTGGTTCATCCATAATGAGTCCTTCTCAGTCAACGTAAGAGGTATTAAAATATTAAATGTAATATTAGTGGTCATCTTAGCTTTAGTTAGTCGTTTAGCTTGAATTAGTTTTTAGTAACTTTAGTTATGCTTTAGTTGTTTTAGCATCTTTTTTATTTCTGCTTTAGTTAGCTTTAGTTTACGATTGTTTCTTTTTAGAAACACCATCTTGTAAATTTTTTTATAAGGAGCTTTCATCTCCTTTTGTAAACAAGAAATTATGAATATCAATTATCCTTTCATGGTATCAGAGCTTAGGCTCGAATCTAATCGGATTTAGTCAATTTTTTAATAAATAAAATTGAAATTTTTTTGAAGGAGATTTTTGGGGAGATTTTTGAAGGATTTTTTTTTAAGAGAAAAATCATAGAAGTTTTTGTTCATTTTTTGTGATGGTTTATTTGCAGAGATCGTGTCTTTCTTTGTGTGGAGGAATCATGTTTTTCTTTCGAATTTGAATCGCAGATTTATTTTAGAGATTTTTTAAAGGTTTCAAGAGTGAAAAATCGTGATTTTTTCTGCCCATTCACACATTTTTTTACCTACTTGTTTTCTGCAATATTTTCATGTGACCTCCATTTTGTGACCTTTGTGCATGACCAGGGATTTCTTACATGGTTTTTCTTTAGTTCATTGTGGGTCTGGGACGATCTTTTTTTTCTTCCACAAATCCTCTTCTATATTTTCTAGGTGCATCTATTTTGGTCATTTTCTTTTCTTCACGGGTTTTATGAGCCACACAACCCTAATTTCGTCTCTTTTTGGACACCTTTGTTGATTTCTTTGGGCAATATTTTGGTCCAAACAATTCATGGGTCTTCTCTTTTCTACTATTTTTTTTTATCGTGTGATTCCATATGAGTAAATCGGGTTTCTCTGTTGCTTTTTGTGATCCTGCTAGGGCTTTTCCATATTTTTGGTTGTTGTTTACTGTGACCTAAGTTCTTTATTTCAAATTTGTGGTTTTGTGCATTGTGCCAAATTTTGCAGTTTTCATGGTAGCTTGAAGGGTTGTTTTTATGTACCGGTTTTTTGACAGGGTTTTTCTAGTTGAAAAATAAAAAAACTTTTGCAAAGAGTTTTTCAAAAAAAATTCTAAAAAAATTTGCTAAATGAGTTTTTTGACGATTTTTTCCTATCCAAAAAAATCGCGGCTTGCTGTTAGGGTTTGCATACCAGTTTTTTGGGTGATTTTTTTTCAACAAAAAATCATGCACCTGAAGATTTTAAAGAGTTTTTGAAAAAAAATCTATACAAAATTTGCAATTCAGAAGTTTTTTGAGGATTTTTTCTAAAAAAATCTTACTTTTTCATAGTTTTTGAAGGTTTTTTTGAAATATATTACAACTCATGAGTTGTGTTAGCTAATTGTCCAATGTTACATTGGAAAATACGTAGAGGTTCAATGGGAAGAGTTATACTACCTGGAAGCAGAGGATGCTCATTTTTTTTGAGTGTCAGTGTCTAGATTTGTTTGTTCTATGGGAAAAGACTAGTAATCGCAAGGTGGTTATGCTTGTCCAGATATCAGTCACCAATGATATGTTTCAAGAAGACTATGGGTAAACTTAGTTTTTTGTTTGTATGATGACCATTAAGGGAGGGTATTAAAAATATTAAATGTAATATTAATGATCATCTTAGCTTTAGTTATTTTTTAGTAACTTTAGTTACGCTTTAGTTGTTTTAGCATCTTTCTAATTTCTGCTTTAGTTAGCTTTAAATTACGGTTGTTTCTTTTTAGAAACATCATCTTGTAAATTTATTTATAAGGAGATTTCGTCTCCTTTTGTAAACAAGCAATTATGAATATCAATTATCTTTTCAAGAGGCCTCATTGGTGGCATATATTTTTTAGTAGGTAAGTTTATGTTTAGTATTATAGTTTTTTGGTTTCTATATCTAACCTTTTTTTATTGTATGCATTTCCTTCTTTGCCAATTATTATATATTAATTTATATCGATTCTATTTTACCTAGTATATTCTAATCCAAAAGTGAGTAATATGGCTCCTTTATCATCATGATTTTTTGGACTCCTAATTTCCTATGAGGCCATCATTTGTAGAACATCTCTCCAAAAAATAAAATAAATAGTTGAGATAATTGAATTGAATTTTACTTTAATTGATAGTTTAGATAAATTGTATTTGACTATAGTGGTTTAGATGTTAATTTAAAAGTCTTAAATTATAGTATATGTAATACCCCTTTGTTTTTCTCTTTGCTTCAAATAGTGTCCTACCTTGCTTTGCTTTGTTTTTTGGTTGCACTTATACTTTGGTATACTCTATGATGTTGGTTTATTATTTGATCGCTATTTATAGAGCGATGTGGATTATATGTTGTGATGTGATGTTACTCTCTTTGATGTTATTATTTGACATGCCTTTGATTAGTATTATGATTATTTGGAATAACATGGTCATATGCACATGAGTAGATTGTATATGTTAGATTTTTCAGTTTTGGTGATAGTGTATTGGTGAAGGTCACATAATTGCATCACTCGCTTGCGGGCGCCCTGTGATTCCGTGATTTTGTCTTCACAATGTGTTCTATTATGATGTTTATATACATGTTCTATATATGTTTTGTTTACAGGTTTTCAAGTACAGGACATCAACTCCACCTGGATTCACAGTTTTGAGCGTGTCCACCACCCAACGGTCAAGTTGATTGGGAGATAGTATCTAGGTTTCTTGTATCAAGCCTTTACCCTAGCCTCAGTGTGTCATCGGGTCTAGTCGGTTTTGCTTGTTAAATGTTGTTTATTATTGCTTTGATCTATTATGTTAAAATGCTTAAAAAGGGAATTGAATGAATTTAATTATTTAAAGTTGATTATTAAATTAATCTTATTTTAATGTTAGAAGTGGTGAATTAATTAATTAATTTATTTATTTTAATTGGTAAATAGTATAATTTTAGGATTATATTATTTATTAATTAAATAAATTAGATTAATTAAGTTAAATTTGAAATAGTAAATATTTTGTAATTATTAAATATTTTAATTTTAAATTATGGATGATTTTATGCAAAATGGGTTGTTAGAGATATTTTGTGATTTTTAACATGTGTTAGAAGAATTAGTGAGTTGGTTGGAAATTTATTCACGGGGAGAAGATTGTGGCTTTGACAGAAGAAGTAAGAGGCTTCTTCACGGTAGAAGCACAGGGATATTTTTGGTTGTTGGGAAATAGATTGAAAAGAGTCGTTTCAGTGATTTACCCGGTTTCCATGAACGGGGATGTGTGTTGCCTCCTTTGTTTGGAGTGGATTAGGTTTTGTGTTGCCTCCAATGTTTGGAGTGGATTTTGTTGCATGTTGCCTCCTATGTATGGAGTGGGTTATTTTATCTAGTTTTGTTTGCACTATGGTACCCTTGGTGGTTGGTTTGTTTTGTGTGTTGTCAAGTAGGAGAGTGGATTTTGTTAGGGGCTAGAGCCCTAAAGAGGTAAGACTGGGTAACCTTCAGAAGTAATTAATCAAGTGAAAACATAATTAAAGTATTTAGGGGATTGGGTAGTATATCATACTAAATAAGATAAGTTGCCTCACTCATCGAATCAAGTGCTCATTTGGGCTTGGGATGAGTGGGAAGGCCTGGAATGGCGATGGTCACTTACCTTGTCTTTTCAAAAGGTATTTGATTCCGCATAAGTGAGTATGGGGGTTGAGGATCGGTTGAGGCTACTAGGATATCCAAAATTGGTGTTGAGGCCTAGGAAGATCCGCATTAGATAACTCATGTTGAGTTGTGTGATGACACTCTTCCTATGACAATGTGGTTTTATGTGTATGGTTCTTTTAACATACTTGATTTGTTCATTTTTGGAAGCAATGTAACCTTTGTAGTAGTGTAGATCTTGTACTTGTATTTGTTTGAGTCAGTATGTGTCAGTCTATGTCTAGAGGTAGTAGGTCTTGGTCTTGGATCCTTGTTACTATCTCCTAGCATGGGGGATGGGCCTTCAGGTACCACTTGGTTGGGAGGAACGTACACCCTACACCGTTGGGTCCCATTTATCTTCAGATCATGATGGTGAGATTTCCAGTTGGAGAGCTCATGGGTTCCAACTTATATTTCATGCTTTGTAATTGTTTTAGATGACTCTTGTATTTTATTACCCCTTAGTTTTATTCAAGGAGGTTTCATGTATTATGTAACACATTTGTATGAACTACCTCATTTGGGGAATGAGTGATGTAATCTTATTTGATGAGTAATGTTATTTTGGAACTTGATGAATATCTTATCTTTATGATGTAATTTCATGTATGGAATGTATGAACATTTATTTCCTTAAGTGGTTAATCTTGCTATGGATGCAATTATGTTTTATGTATGGGTTTAAACATAACCTTAGTCTCATAGCCTTAGAGGATGTTGGTGATAGATAGTGAACTTACATGATTATTATACTTTTAAATTAAAAAAAAATTGTGCATTTTTTCGTAGATTATTGCAACTTCCTCTAGGGCTACATGGCGGGGCATTACAATATATGTTTTTATTCACTATTCTAAATTATTTATTTATTATTGAACCAATTAATAAAATTTGTGTTTTGACTTGTTATTGTAGTCAAATTTTCATCCATCAAATAATAAGAATTATGGAATCAAGAGGCTAGTTTTTGATGATCCACCACATGTAGAGGATCTCTAGAGACATAGGGTCAATTGGACCCTTAGTATTTAATATATCTATTTGACATGTAGATGGTATATAGATCTTGAGATGGCATATGACTCATTTTGTACTTGAGTTAGCATATATGCCAAATTTGTGTGTGTATAATTATTCTACACTTTTATATATGCATATTGATATACAATATAATTTGTTCCTTGTGTGCATGTGTTTCTACCTTGAAACATAAAATTTGAATTTATAATCACTTTATAATGGTTAAGTTATGAATAGTAACATGTTATAGATTGATTCTTGCTTATATGAAACTTTTTATTGATGGAAAGATCATAGGTAGTATCATAGACCATAATACATAACAATTTGTATTGTCATGATGGTAGTCATAGTTAGATATATTATTTTCTTGGAATGATATGTGACCAATTATCCATCAAGTGAATTTATATATGTTTCTCCATTCAAATACCCTAATTTGTAATAATTAATAAAAAAAGAAGCATAATGACTATGATATGAAATATACATTTGTCATTTAATTTTAATTTATGCTAAATTATCACTTGTTCAATATTTGTTTATGCTAAATTATACCAATATGTTAGGGAAATGATAGAGCAATCAAAGATCAATTTTGAATCATAAGTATTGTGGGTAAAAACTTATTGTACCAATATGTTGGGTTTGGTAGGTTAAAAATAAATTAGGCTACATTTTGTTGGATGTTGAGGTTGTCTTGTTGATATGTGGTTGTCATTGATGTCAACACTGTTAGCATTGTTGATTCTGAAGGTTGTATATGTCGAGGAGATTGAGAAAATTGTAATAAATATATTGCAGGCAGACAGTCAAGCTGAGAAGGTCAGAGTGATGACAAGTTTTGTACATTGATGGTGTGAAGGCGCACACTAAATGGTTGTTTTTTAGCCTATCTAGTATGTTGTCTAGAATTTTCAGTGGTATGCATCAATATTTAAGAAAATTATTAAGTGTTGTGTTTCTACAATCATTTTATCACTATAGCAAGCATTTTTGAGAAGAAGAGAATGCAATTTTGGTGAATTGAATTATTGTGTATGTTCCTGAGATGTTCAATAATGTTTCTAGATCGTGCTCTATCAATTTGGTGCGTCCACGTTGTTCGGTGTGTTCATGATTGAATATTTTCCCTTGTGTGTGCTTTTCATGTTCTTGGTCGACATGATGGTGGTAGCATGTTGTGGATCCTTATGGATTAATATTTTATTGTTCAATGTATTCAAGGATGTTGATTTAGGTCCTCACCGTGTTGTGACCAACTTAGGTTGGTACGCATTAAGATTTATTCATGTATTGAGGCCGCCATTTTGTAATTCATTTATTATTTTGTGGCTAACAAAGTAATTGATGAAAATGCATGTAGTTGATATATAAGAATGTTTGTTTCTTTTTTTTGAGGTGTGAGAGTGTATGTATGTGAAGTGTGCAAGTGTTATGTGCGAATAAATATCAAATCATCCAAATACAGAGAAGAGTGTGAAGAAGTTTGAGCGAAGCATATTTGTGCCTAACCGGAACTGTAATCAGGCTTATGAAGAAGCTAATTTCTCAATTCATATTTGTTAGATGGATTTAATTTGATTGTCTTATGTAAGGCGGTGATCCTTCCCTTTGAGTAGTGAGCTCTAGGTAGTGTGTTTTAATGCAAGTGTATTCTTTATTCATTCTTCATTATACTTTTAACATGGTATAATCTTATGGACTAACATCCATCGTGGTTTTTCCCCTAACGGGGTTTTCACGTATAAAAATCTTGGTGTTCATGTGTCTCTGATGTGATGTTAATTTATTCTTGTGTTGTTAATTATCATATCTGAGATTAAAGGTTGATTAAGTTTGAATAAGTTTAATTTTTGCAACAACTGATTCACCCCCCTCGCAATTGTCTATCCTTATTTTTCCAAAAATTGCTATCAAAGTTGGTTCTCCTAAAGAATTCTAACAGCTTGAGGTGATCTGAGGTGGCATCATACAAGAAGGATAGTCCTAGATTTGATGGTACAAACTACTCTCTATGGAAATTCAGAAAGGAGTGTGAGTTGAAGTACATTGGTAAGCCTTTCTAGAAGATAGCAAAGAATGCATATACTATTCCTCAAAATGGTCCCTCCTTTACTGATGAGATCAAGGAAGAAGAAAATAATACCAGGGCTATAGAAGCGTTGCTAAGTGATTTGACAGATTTAGAGATGACTAATGTAATAGGTCTAAAGACTGCACATGAGATCTAGAAAAAAATGGAAACATTGTATGAAGGAGATGCACTAGTAAAAATTGCTAAGATACAAAGTCTGAAAGGCAAGTGGGAGAACATGAAAATGGGTGAAGATGAAAACATCTTTTATTTTGCACAAAAGATAAATGAACTAGTGATGGACATTAGATGTGTCGGTGGAGTCTTGGAAGAAGATGAGATTATGGCTAAAATACTTAGATCTATTCCTACTTCTTACAAAACAAAAGCTCATGCTATTGAAGAGCTCGGGATGGTAACAAATGTGACAAGAGACATGTTGATTGGAAAACTTGTTTCCTTTCAGTTGAGTGAATTTGGTGAATCTTCTCCTAAGATGGAGTTTGCATTCAAAGCTACTGTATCCGGAAAAAGACAACAAAGATATGATCGGGAGAGATTTCCAAGATAACATTCAAATATGAAGAAGAAATGAAATTGATTGAAGATGAAAAAAGAGAGCTAGAAGAACTGAAAGCACTGATTGTGAAAAGAGAAGCCAGAGGACAAGGTAAGTACAAAGGAAAGTTACCTATAATTTTTTTTTCTTGTAGTAAGATAGGTCATTTTGCATCAAGGTGTCCTGAAAGGGTTTTTAAGTATAAACCTAATAAGTATAGATTTCAAAAGAAATGTTATTATGATGAAGAAGGTATTACTGATGATGAATTTGATAAAGAAACTAGAAATGAAGATGAATGGGTAGTCACTGCTATCAAGGAAAATGGTCTGGTGTCCATCGAACCCACTAGTAATCAGAATATTGAGAAATCTCTTGCATCCAGAATTGATGAGAAGGATGAGTGGGTGATTGATAGTGGATGCTTGCATTATATGATTGGTGAAAAAAGAAAGTTTCTAAGCTTAGAAAAATATGATGGTGGTGTTGTAAGATTTGGAGATAACAATGCTAGTGTGATTTTTAGTAGAGGCACTATTTCTCTTGGTGGAAAATGAAATATTGATGATGTCTTATATGTTGAAGGATTGAAACACATTTTGTTGAGTGTTGGATAGATGGTTGACAAAGGTTATAATCTTCAATTCAAAGAAGGTAAATGTAGGATACTGGGAAGCAGAGGAAATGTGATTGCTTCAGGTACAAAGACAAGAGGTAATATTTTTCAATTGAATGTTGCTAGTGAAAGTTTTTTGATTGCTTAAGTTGATGTAAGCTGGTTATGGCATAGAAGGTTGTGTCATGTGAATTTTGATAACATTGTCAAAATAAGCTCCACACAAGCAGTCAGAGATCTACCTAAGTTAGTGAATCCTACTAACACTATATGCAAGGAATGCCAAATGGGAAAGCAGACAAGAATTTCAGTTCAGAGAAAACAACATCATTGCAATGGAGTACTGAATTTGGTACATACTAATCTATGTGGTCCATCTAGAATTGGAAGTCTACAAGGAGAAAGGTATTTTTTGTTTCTTATTGATGATTATTCTAGAATGGTTTGGGTTGCTTTCTTAAGAGAAAAACATGAGGCATTAGAGAAATTCAAAAGCTTCAAGGCTATGGCATAAAATGGGACAGGTCTATAGATCAAAAGCTTGAGATCAGACAAAGGTGGTGAATTCACTTCCTGGGATTTCAATTCATTTTGTGAAGAGAATGGAATAAAAAGACAGTTATTCTCTCCCCGGACCCCACACAGAACGAAGTTGTTGAGAGAAAGAACAAAACAATTTTAGATGTTGCCAGAACTATGATGTTGGAAGGCAGTGTTCCTCATACCTACTAGAGAGAAGCTATAAGCATTTTTGTATATACTATCAACCGGGTGAGTGTCAATGGTAATTTTGGTAAGACTCCTTTTGAGCTATGGTTTGGTTATAAGCCTACTATTAAATATTTCAAAAAATTGGAAGTAGATATTACATCAAAAGAGATGAAGATATAGGAAATTTTGAAGCTAGAAGTGATGAAGGAATCTTTCTGGGTTACTCTACTAAGAGCAAAGCCTACTAGTGAGCTACAATAAAAGATTGAAGAAGATGGTTGAGAGTGAAAATGCCAGAGTTGATGAGGATATTGACAGATCATCCAAGTACTATGGATATGATTAAGATGACCACCAAGATAATACCGAGAATGGGAAGAATGCACAAACACAAAATCAAATAAAAATTGTTTCAGTGAATCAAGAAAGTTCTAAAGAAGAAGATAGTGGAAGTGCAGAAGAAAGAACAAAAGAATCCAAAATCCCAAGGTATGTAAAGTGAAGTTATTCTGAAAGTTAGATCATAGGAGACAAGAACAAAGGTGTACAGACTAGAAGAAGAATTGTAGAAGAATATTGTCTGGTATCCAAGACTGAGCCTAGCAATTATGTTAATGAAGCATGTAAAGATGAATATTGGATGGAAGCAATGAAGGAAGAACTGATGCAGATAGAGAAAATCGATACATGGACTCTTGTTCCTAAACCTTAGGACAAAAATGTGATTGGAACCAAATGGGTCTTTCAGAATAAGTTGAATGACCAAGGTGAAGTGATCAGGAATAAAGCAAGACTAGTATGTAAAGGATATTCATAGATGGAAGGTATTGATTTTGAAGAAACCTTTGCACCTGTTGCTAGAATTGAAGCTATAAGGTTATTTCTTGCTTATGCTACTTTCAAGAACTACAAAGTATACCAAATGGATGTGAAATTGGTATTTTTGAATAGCGAGTTAGAAGAAGAAGTTTATGTTGAGAAACGAGATGGATTTCAATTGACTGATGAAAAGGACATGGTGTGTCGGTTGAAGAAAGCACTCTATGGACTCAAACAAGCCCCTAGAGCTTGGTATGCAAGACTGGATAAATAATTGTTGAACCTTGGATTCAATAAAGGTAATATTGACAACAATCTGTATTTCAAAGTGGATAAGGATAAATAATTGATTATTGAAGTCTTTGTTGATGAAATTATTTTTAAAGGTGATGATGACTTATGCATGAAATTTGCTGATGAAATGAAAAGTGAATTTGAAATGTCAATGATAAGAGAACTAAAATTCTTCTTAGGATTGAAAATTACTCAATTAGATGATGGAATCTTTATATCTCAGTCTAAGTATGTGAAAGAGTTACTAAAAAAGTTTGGCATCAAAGATTCAAAGCCAGTTGGTACACCCATGGTAACCAGATGTAACCTAACATAGAATGATGATTCTCCTAAGGCTAATCAAACAAGATACAAATCAATGATTGGTGGATTTCTATATTTGACTCAAACCAAACTAGAGATTATGAATGTTGTATGCATGATTGCTAGATATCAAGTTGATCCAAAGGAATCACATGTGACTACAATAAAGATAATATTTAGATTCTTGAAAGGAACAATTGACTTTAGGTTATGGTATCCAAAGTATGATGATCTTACTTTAAATGCCTTCACAGACGCAGATTGGGCAGGAGATGTAAATGACAAGAAAAGCACAAGTGTTGGCACGTTCTTCTTGGGGAAGAAGTTGGTGTCTTGGCTAAGTAAAAAGAAGAATTTCATTTCTTTATCTACTGTTGAGGTAGAATATATTGTTGTTGCAAACAACTATACTCAAGTGTTGTGGATGAAGCAGATGTTGAGAGACATCAAAATTGAGTATGATGAGCCAATTGCTATATTTTGTGACAACTCAAGTGCCATAAACATTTCCAAGAATCATGTGCTACATTAAAAAACAAAGCATATATCTATCAAGTATCATTTTTTGAGAGAAAATGTGAGTGAGAAAGAAGTCAGACTAGAATATGTGCCTACTAAGGAACAAATTGTAGATATTTTCACTAAACCGTCACCTAAGGATACTTTTATCTTAGAGGAAAGTTAGGGGTGATTCCCCCTCCTAATCTGAACTAAGATGCAATTCTTTGCATCAATCTGTGCACTCATAGTCAGATCTTATTTCAGATTGATGTTATGGTGGCTGCTACTCAAGGGGAGTAGTCAGAAGATTCAGATATGTGGTTCAAAGCATGTGTACCTTTGCCATTGATATCAAAGGGGGAGAAGAGTAATGTGAAGAACTTGGGGAGAAGAGTCATGAGAGAAGAGTAATATTAGAAGTGTAGAACAAATGGAGAGAAATGAACAATTAGTTGTGTTGATGATATTTTTCACATCATGTGTTTCCATCAATGCCAAAGGGGGAGATTGTTGGATTTTGAGGTTGTGTTGCTGATATGTGGTTATCATTGATGTCAACACTATTAGCATTATTAATTCTGAAGGTTGTATATGTCGAGGAGATTGAGAAAACTGTAATAAATATATTGCAGGCAGATAGTGAAGTTGAGAAGATCAGTGTGATGGAAAGTTATGTGCGTTGATGCTGAAGGTGTGCACTAAAGGGTTTGTTGTTGAGCCTATCTAGTATGTTGTCCAGAAGTTTCAGTGGTACGCATCAAGATTTAAGAAAATTATTAAGTTGGTGTTTCTACAACCATTCTATCACTGTAGCAAGAGTTTATGAGAAGAAGAGAATGCAATTTTGGTGAATTGAATTATTACATATGTTCCTGAGATGTTTAGTGATGTTTCTAGATAGTGCTCTATCAGTTTGGTACATCCACGTTGATCAACGTGTTTGTGATTGAATATTTTTCCTTGTGTGTTTAATATTTTTATGTTCTTGACCGACATGATGGCCGTAGGATGTTGCGGATCCTTATGGATTAATATTTTATTATTTTGTGTATTCGAGGATGTTGATTTATGTCCTCACTATGTTGCGTCTGACTAAGGTTGGTGCACATTAATATTTATTCATGTATTGAGGCTGACAGTTTGTAATTCATTTATTATTTTGTGGCCGATAGAGTAGTTGATGAAAATCCATGTAGCATATATATAAGAATGATTATTTCTTGATTTTGAGGTGTGAGAGTGTATGTATGTGAAGTGTGCAAGTTCTATGTGTGAATAAAGATCAAATCATCTAAATACAGAGTAGAGTGTGAAGAAGTTTGAGTGAATCATATTTGTTCCTAATCAGAACTATGATCAGGCTTATGAAGAAGCTAATTTCTCAGTTCATATTTGTCAGATGGATTTAATCCGATTGTCTTATGTGAGGCAGTGAGCCTTCCCTTTGAGTAATGGGCTCTAGGCAATGTGCCTGAATGCAAGAACATTCTTTATTCATTCTTCATTATACTTTTAACAGGGTATAATCTTGTGGACTAACATCCACCATGGTTTTTCCCCTAACAGGGTTTCCACGTATAAAAATCTTGGTGTTCATGTGTCTCTGATGTGATGTTGATTTATGCTTGCACTCATAATTATCAAATCTGATATTAAAGGTTGATTAAGCTTGAATAAGTTTAATTTTTGCAACAACCGATTCACCTTCCCCCTCTCAGTTGTCTATCCTTGTTTTTCCAACACATTCTTCCACCTATTCCTCTTAGACCTTTTGAGATATTTTGGTTAGAAGTGTCTCTAGTGATAAAATATGAAAAACATGTCAAACTCTTATAGGAATGTGAATAAAAGTAGTGACACATATGCATGAATCATGTATTCCTATAATTATGTAAATAATTCCCTTACAAAATAATCTAGAATATATTTCCAATTCAAAGAGATTTAGTGCTAAGGAATCAAATGTTACCACGAGTGTTAGTTTGATGCATTGTTTGGATATTAAGTGACCAACTCTACAAATAGTATGTGTCATGGTATAAAATTTATTACACCAACACGTCAACGAGTTAGGTTAATTCTAGAGGACTTACCTTACACATCTCTTAAATCTTCTAGGATACATCATTTGGATGAGTTTTCTCAAGAGACATGAGATGAAAATATCCAACTTTGATGGGAAAGTGTAGACAATATATAGTGTTTATGAATGAATTGTTTATTTTCATCATTAGATAGTCAAGTCCTCTATAAATTCCTCTAATGGTTCTTTCCAACTTGAAATTCTTTTGAAGAGATGGAAAGCTATCAAATGTCAAAAAAACAATCAATATGGTGGTGTTACGACATCCATTAAGAAATTTAGAAAACCACATTTCATGCTATGAAACTAATTATGCAAACCCATCATCCACACCTACTAGAATAGGTTTAATTCATCCACCCATGTCTTTTATACCTTCTAGGATACATCAAATAAATGAAGTATCTCAAAATAATTGGGATAGAAAATATGTCAAATGGTACCAACCCTAGCTTGATCATTTACATGGATACTTAGCTTCAACAATCATAATAATCATAGCACTGCCAAATATTACCAAATATAGCTTAATTATTACATGGATTCTTATTTTAACAATCATAACATACAAAAGGTTTTGGTATACCCAAATTTGCATGCCTAAGACCCCATGTCTAACTATAGTACTATCATAAGAAATAGAATAGTCATGTGGTCAGTTATATGTTTAGGTCAAACCCTCTAGGATTGTAGTACATACATTTGAGTTGACTACAATGCACTTGACTAATATTCTCATACTTGTGTGATGTTCCCATATTTGAGTTAAATACTTTGTATTTGAGTTGTCTACAATGTTGTCGTGTTCCCATGCATGTGTGATGTTTTCTTATCTACAATTCATATATGTTAACTGGACTATGAAATAATATGTTAAAACATAATTTTGAAGGTATTTGTGATAAGAAAAATTCAAAAAATCTATTAGTGATGAACTTGTATGCATTGAAATTGAAAAAAAAGAAATTCAAAGCCTCAAAAATATAAAACAAAAATCAAATCTAAATCTTATTTTACCAATCCCACTACAAACCTCTAAAAGTTGATGTTGGTTTTCTAGTTTTAGAATGTGGATATGACGCGACAGAATAACACTGGACTTGAATAATGATTGACTGATTTTGAATTTTGACATAATTGATTTGCATAATATGTGTGATATCAAATTGATGAAGGAATGACCTCATTAATAGATTTTCCAGGGAAAAATATACTATGAGATTATAATAGTAATGAAAAATTTAGTTAACTAAAGAATATGTGGAGTCAACTCAATTGCGAAAGGGAAAATTGTCATTTTTGAAGTAATGCGGAGATAATGATAAATTATTTAATTCAATATTTGGATAAATGTGCACATCACATTTCCAATCAGAGACTGAGTTGACTGAAGAATGAAGAAGATGTTTCTAAAATGAAAAATATTTAACTACAAACTCAAGATTGAGTTTATAAACTATAACGCCTCGCCATGCAAACCCCATAGGACACAATAACTAATAATAAACGAAACATTTTTTTTTTAAACAACAATTACATTAACCATAATTAAATAATTAATCAGCATTAATATAATCCATATGACATCAACCCAGTCTCATGGGGTTACATGGTGTGCTACTCGAAAATAAACCCAACCAACAACATCGTTAAACATATCCAAATTAAATTAATAATAGAAGTGTGATTAAGAAATGACATAAATATAACATACATTCAATCATAAATAAGATAGATAAAGAAATACATGAATATCATATTATTGCACTACAACTTCCAAGTTCATTATTACATTTGTGGAACATATTTCCACAGATACAACACATTAAGAAACTAGTAATACATTACAAAGATGATTCCCTTGTAATTTAATAGGAAGTGTACATCATAATCCAAAATGATACAATAATGAAGAATTGAATACATAATGTGGTATAATCTTCCTCTGAGTGAAGCTTTGAGACCACAACACCTGACTCCACATTACGATCTCCACCAGGGAACCTAATGGGTGTATAGCATGTTCCACCTGACCTTGTGAACCTGAAGGCCCACCCCCTCATGTAAGGAGTTGACAAGAAAGGACCCACATCCAACAAGGTCAAAATAGAAAAGACTAACACCACCCAACACAAAACCACATAAAAACATAAAAAAACAGCAATAATACTCCAGATGCAACAAGAGAAAGGGAAGACAATAGGGACAGTGGGAGAGTGTCATCACACGGCCTTACATGGATTCACCAAACTACCTAACACTAGGAGCCACCTCCATCTATGGTTAACTAGACATCCTATCTCAAGGTGCCACCCCATAGGGTGACTCATGTAGAGCCACTTACCTTTCACGGAGACAAGGCAGTGACCTTACCAACCAGGTCTTCCCACCCATCCTTAGCCTTTGAGAGCACTAAAGGTATGAGTGAGGCACATGTTTAGTCTTGTTATGAGTTTAACTAACCCAACCCACTAAATTCTTTAATTAGGTTATCACTTGTTAAGGGAACTCTTCCATAGGTTATCCTGTCAGCCACTTTGTGTGTCGACCCCCATGAAGAGCCACTCTCCCTACGGTTACCCAAAACCAAAGTCAAGCAAAGGGGTGTACCTCATAACTCAAAACATAAAGGACATTCTTTAAAAAAACACACGAGGCATGACCATCTCGTGAATACATAATATATCAAAAACCATGAATCAAGGCGATACCACCCATGGACACATCCTCAAGATAAAAAGATAGATATATAAGTACAACAACAAAATTCGCAAATGCACAAATTCCCCTAGAATCTGGAAGTAAGTAAACATCTACCCAAGGATGGAAATAACACATGATTCCTGAAATCTCAAAGTCATCACAAAAACCAACTAAACCAAAATTCCAAACGTAACAATCTATAACTCTTTCTTAAACAAATAGATCATCCAAAAATATTCTCATTTATAAACAAAGCACATTCAATGATACATCGCTCCAATTGAAATAATATCAAAGTTTAACAAATGATTCATACTTTACTAAAATTCTAACACAATTCAACAACTACTTGCCTATGTACATGCTAGGTATGCCATTTAAATAATCAAACAGACAATGAATCCATCTCACTATTAAACGTGTAAAGTAAACTAATGTTTCCAATCAATATAAAACATAACATGATAAACATATTGCATATCAAATAATGAATCCATCATTTCAAAATCAGTCAATACAGTTAAACTACAATTTATATCAGTTATTCCAACTCTCAAATACATTACGAAAATTAAATATTTTAATTAAACTGTGAAAATAAACATATATATATTGTCTATATTTTCATAACTTAATTTGCACAATATAAATTATCTCATCTTATTTCTTTTAACCAAATCAGATTAATTCCTAAATCTAAATTTCCATAATCATTTCTAAATAAGAATTTTATAAAATATTGCTCTAAATCTGAGTTTTATAAAAAAAAATATTTATGTTCATTAATTTCATAAATAAAATCACATTTGCACAACTACGCATATATCTCTAAATTATATATATACATACATATATATATATATATATATATATCTGTCATTACAAATCAATAATTTTAACTATGCTAGAACTACAGGAAAATACCATTTTACAACAGATTTAATAATTCATTATCTCCATCACATAATCAACATATACATATACATATACATATACATATGTATATATATATATATATATATATATATACATTTTTATAATTTAAAAACTCAATAAATATCAATTGAAATGTCTTTGTGCTCATAAAAAAAAATAGAGCAATGCTAAATTCGTAGACCCAAACACACACACACATATATATAAAATAAACGCAGAGGAATATAAACTGTAGTGCCCCTTTATATTGGCTTTCCTTAACATTTGTGTAAGTAGTTTATTGGTGAGGTTTCGTTGTTGATTTCATTATTATGTCATTTGTTGTGTGATTGAAATTATGTGGTAAATTAAATATTTTGAATGACCTTGCTTAATTAGTGTTATTAAATTAAAATTAATTACAAGGTAATTTAAATAAATTTAGAATTAAAATAAATAATTATATAAATCAATATTGTGAAATAGAAAGGATGTCGTTTATTGTTAAATAATTAAATTAAATTGTTTGTTTTAAATTATATCTAATAATGATTGATAATTTTAGTATCATGAGAGTTTAATTATTTAAATGTAGGAAAAGTAATATGATTTTTTAAATAAATAAGGAAGATAATATTTTCGAAGGAGAGGTAAAAGCAAGTTCAATATGAAAAAAGATGATTTCGAGCACATGCGTTGCTTCGAACAGGTTGCAAAAAAAATTTGTCTTTTAAAGTGATAATTACTTGATTTTTGTTCTGGAAAACTAACCCTTTTCTATTTTTTAATATTGATCATTTTTAGAGAAGTTTTTAATATTTTCTTTGATTCCTAGTTTTATTTATTCATTTATGACAAAGCCTATTGCTTCTGTATTATATAGATTTTACCAATGCTATGCTCAATCTCCCTCATATATGATATTATAGTTATATTCACCTTGAACGAAATGGAGAACAAGATCTTCAGTGACACCAAAATTATTATATATTCTTCAGTCCACTCTATTCTCAACATTTTGTTCCAAGGTGTTGGCGCACTGCATATAATAGCTTCTTAGGGTGAAATTTTCAGAGGCGCATATGCCTTACTTTTAACACCGGTCTGTGAGATGCGAATTCATTGATTGATATGTCTTTTGACATTTGATACCATGGATTGCAGATGTCTTATGTCATGTATTTGGAGTTTGATGTTTTGAATATTTTTAAGGCTGCGTATTTATTTTATTATGGTTTAAGTTAGAGAATTCACCTATCTTCACAATTAATTAAGTTAATTATAATTAGTTATGTCAATTTTCATCATAGATAAAATTAGTTAGCTTATATTGTTGAACGAATATTACTTTCCGAGATCACTTGATAAATTGTGAGAGTCGTTGTGGTAGGTAATCTATTAGTGAGTTGGTAAACTAAAGTAAATGAAAAGAGTTCTATTTGCATATAGGTAATTAGAATAATTGTTATGCTTGGTAAGTAGATCATGTTAGAGAATAGGTTAATGGTTTTAGTTAAACTCGGTTAAGTAGAAAGGCTTGGTTTATTTCTTATATAGGTAAATAATCTCTTAATTGAATTAGGGATTAATTGGGGATTATAAGCTTAAGTTAGATAAATGAAGTTGGTTATTAAATTGGGGAAAAGTGCAACGATGTATATATATTTAAATGTATATTGTGATGTTTAAAAAAAAAAGTGAATAAATTATTGAGTTAGATTATCTTTCTTAATGGATGATAATTTCTTTTATAAGTATTCCATAGCTAAAATGTAAATTTCCATGTACTTCCCTGATTGAATAATGGGACTCGATTTCTACTTTGAATTGAATAGTTAAGTAAGTGAAATATATTATCTTTTCAAGGAGGGCTTTGTTCCTAATTGATTTATAGTTGAATTGCTAATAGACGTTGATTTTATGATAATGTTTACTCAGTTGCTTGTAATAAATGAAGTGTTGAGTTCTTTATGAATATGTTTATTTAATTTCTTAAATGACTGTAATGAACGAATAAATAGAACGTAATTTATTGTCTATTATTCCTTATGATAAATACATAGGTTGAACTTGTGCATTTAAAGGTGGATTTTTGATGTACCACTTTTTATGTTTTGTCCTCTTGAGTTATTTCGAGTGGAGAAGATTTTATTCATTGAATTCATGTTGAAATCTCTCGGGAACCCATTTGTTGTTCATTTTCCCATCTTATGTTTGAGTTTATGGGTAGATTGTTTTAGTTGTCTTCCAGAGGCGAGGGGAGTATTTGTTTCTTGGTGAGTTTTGTGTTGGCTTGCTGCCATAGTTACTCTTGTTGGTTGAGTTTATGTGGGTGTTACCATGTTCCTTTGCAATGTTGTGTTGTGGAATGTGTGCGATAAGGTTCATGCCTCACATGTGGTTGTACTTTTCATGTCTTGATTTTATGAGCATGAGGGTACACCCTTGTTCTTTGAGTTTGTGATTTTGAGGTTTTGTTGCTAGTAGGGAGTGTGGCTTCCCACTAGGATGGAACCCTAAGTGGTCTCCTGGGTAACTCTTGTGGAGGTTGAGTTAATCAAGTGATAACCTAATAAATAGTTAGGGGGTGGGTAGTGTTATCCCTTCGAATGTATATCATATTCTAAAGATGCAAAGCAACTATTATGCAACAATGGAAGAACACAAAAGTTACACCTCAAGATTAGCCTAAGGAATGATAACACAAAGAAATAAGATGAAATAAGATTGCAAATGATTATATATTTGTGTTGTTGAATCCCTTGGTTGGCCCTTGATGTTTGAAATCTTGTGTGCTCATTGGATGGCTATGGAGATGGCTAGATGCAAGATGAACAATATGATAAAAAATGAAAATGCTAATAGATAAATGATTTGATTAAATGAGGGAAAATGCTTTCAAATTGAGTAATCAAATTGGTAGCATAAGGGTGCAAATGGATAAGTGTTTTTAAATAACAAAATGGAAAGATTTTGGTATCAAATGCATGAGGTCCCTAAATGAGAGAAAAGAGGGGTTATTTATAGAGGAATTTGAATTCTCTAGAGAATTAAATGGTTGAAATTAAACCAACAAGGCCAAAATGAAGGGCTATGGTGAGTTGAGGACTCACAAGCCCTCACATATTGACATGTGAAATGTGAGATGGCATATGATGTGATAATGTGGAATTGAGGTGGAAGGAAGGTACATGATGTGGAGGAAGGAAAAGTACCTTGGAAAAAGGGATGATGTGACCTCTCAATGATGACATAGGAAAGAGGAGAATCTTGGGTGAATAAAAGTGAATTAAAAATTCACATGATTGGGAAATCTTTTGGATAAGACAAGGTTCTAAAAGGAGAGGTGGAAAGTACCTTGGAGGAATAAAAGTGAATTTAAAATTCACAATGATTGGAGAATCTAATGGATAATACAAGGTTCCCAAAAAGGTGGGAATATGTCACATGTGAGTGATGTGACAAGTTAAATGTTCTAGAAGTCTTTGACACATGTGAAGTGACAAGTCAAATGTTCTAGAATTTGTATGGGAAGAGAAGATTCCTTAGAAGGATAAATGTGAATTAAAAATTCACTTGGGGAAGAGAGGAGTCTTGGGTGAATAAAAAGGAATTAAAAATTCCTTGGGAGATGGGGAGTGTTGACCAAGGTATTTATTAGGCTTAATTGATAAGTGATTAGAAGATGATTAGTGACTAACGAAGGTTAAGAAGCCAACTTGCAAAATTTGGAGGATGTAACATGTCTTAATCAAGGATTAGACATGTGCATATCTCTAATGATGAGATTAGAAGATGGATTACGATTAAGAAAAAGGATGTGACATGTGAGGAATTAAATAAATTTATATTTATTTAATTGATTTGGTGAAAAGAAGAATAAAGGGTAAGGTATTTAATTATTAATTAAATACCTTAGGAATTTAGAAGAATTAAGGGTATTAATTAAATAATAGCGATATTACTTAATTAATGCCAATAAGAGGATATTAGATGAAAAGGGATAAATTTTGGACATATGAAGTGTCCAAATTTAGGTGTCTACATTTTTCCCCTCATTGAGATGGTGTTACGAAGTAGCATCATTTCAAAGAATATTAAAACATAGAACCCGAAAGAAGATGGTTAGATTGGAAAAGATGCCCTAGTCATTCAAAGGAGTGACTTATGAAGGAAAAAAAATGATGAATTTTAGGGATTGAGGATGCCCACTTGAGAGGACATGCGAGTTCAAGAGAACATGGGTGTGCTCTCGAAATGGATGAGATGATGAAAGGGGATATGAGGATGATGATGTAAAGTGATGGATAAGAAAGGATGATAAGCTATGGGAGATGGGGAAGCACAAATGGATGTAAGGAAAAAGGTGATGTTGCCCCAATCAAGCTACAAGGCAAAATGGGTTGATGATGGATGGAGTGTTGTTGATGAGGGAAGGATACATCTCAAAAAAAAATGAGAAGAGGGAAGGATACATCTCGATGATGATAACAATGAAAGTGTTGTTGATGAGGGAAAGATACCTCCCAAAACAACACGAGGATAGGGAAGAATACATCCCGACAAAAGGGTTGTTGATGAGGGAATAATACATCCCGAAACAACATCAAAGGATAGGGAAGGATATATCCCGATGAAAGGGTTGTTGATGAGGGAAGGATACATCTTGAAACAACACCAAAGGATAGGGAATGATACATCTTGATGTTGATGACGATGGTGATGCTTGTAGCAAGGCTGAGAACAAGACCAAGGATGTGATTAGATGATTTGTGGGAGATTGAATGTATGAGGATGGGGGATACGTGTATGATGATGGAATGGAAAATAAAATGCAATCCTAATGCAATTTTCCATCTTCAGAGCACTGATTTTTGCTATAGCATAAGACACCAAGTGCCAGAGTATGAAGAACCAAGGTGGATTAGTGTTTAATGCATAAAAAAAACACAACAGACAAAAAGGATATTCCAACACCCCAAATTCATGAAGACCTTGGTCGGGCTAGGTATTGGAATAACCTCAAGCACAAAGGGATTCTCCAGCATAACACAAGACCGTAGGAATCTTGGTGGGTATTACGCGGGACAACCGAGAAGACAAAAACAAAGAAAATATCAAGATACGCCCTATGTTCACTAGTCAAAGCACACCATGATATGATAGATCAAGACAACCATGACAAGTGATGATAGAGAGCTCAAATGATAAACAAAATCCAAAAGCATCAAAAGATCACAATCAATTTCAAATGTCCTTTTCCATAGGATCAAGAGGATGGATGGGGTTGATGAGTTCTGCTAGGAAGGATGCATCATGTTGAGACCGATGATGGATACTAAACTAAAAGATCGATATGATGCAGGATATTCAAAAACCAATGGGATCTAATGATACAAGTTGATCTTATTTGTGAAGGACCAACTAGATAAGACCATTCTTGATGATACGATACACAACGTGAGATTGACACAAGACCAAAACACCCTAAACATCTAGGGGCTCGAGGGTTGATCAAAAATTAGCTTTGCCTACGTGAAAGCATAGATCCCTCGCAGTTCGATAAAAGACCACGGATAAAAGAAAAAAGAGGATAATGGAGAGCATGATGGAGGATGCAAACCGGTCAAATACCTTAGGGGCAGACAAAATGATTTAGCCTTGCCTACGTGAAAGTGCAAGGGCAATGTAGTTCGACAAAAGACCAACGACAAACAATGGATAAGGGATGATGAGATGACCATGATAGATATGATAAGCCATGATAGGTCATGCACATAGGATGGGTGATACACATAATATGAAGCTCTGGGGTGGGAGAGTTATTCAGATCATTAGAATATGAATTAGGAAGGTGAGACGATGGATAGATATGGGAAATAGATAGGAATGATGAGAGGGAGGCAACAAGGCATTTTATTGCATGGGGATAGCATATAGCTAGATACCAATGACAAGGGTTTATGAGATAGGAGGAAAATAGAAGTAAATGGATGCCTGGATGGGGAGATAGAAAGATGCTAGAATAGGTGGATAGAGGGATAAGGAATTGGAAGGATGGAATGGATTATTGGATGGATAAATGGATGGGAAGATAAGGATGAAAATATGGAAAAGGACTAGTGGATGAGAGTAAAGGAAGATAAGGATTTGGTAGATGGTAGGGATTACGGGATGGATAAATGGATGGGGAGGTAAGGATGGGCAGGATGGGGAGATGGAGAAGATGACTTGGAGGGATGGATGGACGATGTCTCCAAGGACTCTATCATAAATAAGGAGATGCCACCACTCTAGATGTGTCATGCATTATGAGGCAAGATGGATAGCAGGATGGGTCAAAGGTATTGACATGATGGATGGATGATGAAGGTAAATGGACGAAGATAATAAGCATGGATCAAAAAAGTAGATGGGAAGGATATGTGCCAAGAAGTGTCCAAAGCATGTATATATTTTGGCCCCTAGCTAGGTCAATATCACAAGGAAGATGGAGGGACTAGGGTAGATGGGATATGATAGGATGGGGAAGATAGGAAGATGTAGGAGATGGAGGAAAGGAATGCGTAGGTGGATGTTGCCCCCAATTGTTGAAGTAGACCAGATGGGGGATTTATGCATGTTTTCCAGGTTTTCATCATGGTACTTATCCAAGGTGCTTCTTTTCCAAGTTTTTACCATTGGACGAATGATTTTACCTTTACTATTTTCCTTTTTTCGTTATTTTTTTTTGTTTTTTTGTTTTTTTGACTTTTCGGACTTTTCGGACAGAAATACAGATGGAGATGGAGGAGGATATGCATTCGGAAGACATATGATAAAGCATATGAATGAAGGACTCAAGCATCAAGTTCCATATGAGGTAATAAGAGCCCATGTGTAAAGTGACCATTGGATGTTGGTACAATCTTATTATAATGGATGGATTAGGCAAGGAGATGGATCAAAGGGATTGGATGGGGGAGATATGGGGGATAGTGGATGGGGTGTTGGAAATTGTATGGATGGAATGATGGAGTGGATGTGTGATAAGGGAAGGTGTTCACGACCAACATTGGCACATGTGGTAGATGTGAAATGATAGGAGGGTTGATGGATGGAGAATGTGGTGATAATGGAGGTGTTGGGATAGTGAATTTGGGGACATAAGGACTCAAAACATATTTAGGAGATGGAGGATGTGAATTATTAGCTTTGGGAATAGCAACTTTGGATGTCATCACGGATTTTTCATGTGATGACATTGCCTCTTTTTTCTTTGGGATCCACATGGTGTTGATTTTTGCTTTGGTGGGCCTTTGTGGCTGTTTGGATTGATTTGGATTTTGGACCTGATTTTTCTTTTCTGCAACATGTCTTTTGAAGGGGAAATGAGGAGCAGTAGTGTAACATAGATTTATGGAATTACTACATAGATGAGATGGCCAAATCTAATCTAACAAATATTAATCTAAATCAAACACTAAAGAATGAGTAAATGAACAATAAACAATAAACTGAAACAATCTCACCGAATATGCGTCCACTTCTTCGAATTATCTTGATTGTCCTTCTCCATTTTGTTGCATCAATATTCTTTCCCTTAGATTTCCATTATTGATGCAAGCATAACCTATATGTAATGTCTCAACAAAATATCGAAGATTAAGTTTCTTCTCAAAAGTATCGAATTCGGGAGGAGGAATAATGATAATGACAGGTCAATTTATAGATTTTGGATTTGCGAACGATCAGCTTAGATTCTAAAGAGAGATCAACGATCGAGATTGATGAATTTCATGTGATGTGAGCTCTGTATCAGTTAGAATGTGAGTTGGGAATTCTACAGGATAAAGACTAAATTAGAACAATAACTTAATCTTGCATCAGGACTATTCGAAAATAGGAAGAACATGAGTTCAAGATTAAATTAATAATTTAATCTTCAGTTAAGAGTCTTCGAAAATATAAGAAATAGACTTTGAATGGAAAAGATAAAGTTAGAACTCGAAGAATAATTCATTTGAATGCATACATAAATTAATTAATTAATTAAAGATATTTAATTAATAAATGTGTTCATGCATATAAGTTAGAACTAGTTAACTGACTAGTTGTGACGAAGAGGCCTCTCGCAGAGACGATCAGATATCGAATTTGGAGATAACTGGAGGATTTAAATAGATCTCGACTCAGAAGGTGAGTGAATAATTAGTCAACTGAATGATAGAAGAACGTGACATAAACAATTAATAATGAATTAAATGTTAATTTAATTCAACATTCAAAAATTGAAAGACTTAAATTAAATAAATAATAATTATTTATTTAATTGACTGTTGAAAAGGATTAATTCAATAATTAAATAATAAATATTTAAGTATAGTTGAAATATGATAAAGGGGTTAAATTAAATAATAAATTATTCAATTTAGAAAGGGAATTAATTAGTTAGCGACATAATTAAATAAATACGATTTATTTAATTAATCAAAGTTGAAATAAGGGTCATAATGAATTAATTAAAAGGGGTATTTAATTAATAGAGGAAAGATGTGTTAGAAAGGTAATTAAATAATTAACATTATTTAATCATGACCATGGACATTAGAAAATTATGTCGAAAGTGGTACTCGCGGGCCTAGACCAATTTTTGGTGTCTACAAGTAGATTCATGTGGACATTTGGATTTATTCATTTTTTCTTTGGCATCCAAAGTGCTTTTAGTAGCAATGGGATGGGTATGGGGAAATGGATGGTGTGGAGAGGACGTGGATGGAATGATAAAGGTAGGATTTTGACGAGGATGTGTGAATGTAGGATGCGAGATAGCATTCTTGGAGGGGTGCCTTTATTGATCCTGATTAGGAGTTATGAAGTTGGGATTTTTATGATGTGCGCTAGGGATAGGTGGTGGATGGATGAAAGGATGAATAGGATGAGATGGAGGAGGGGATTTTGGGATATAAGGGCCCAAAATGGACTATGTATATGGAGGATGTATGAAGGTTGGTGGAGGGACATAAGGACCCAAAATGGATTTAGAGGATGAAGGAGGAAGATGGACAGTTGTTTTGAGGGAATATAATGGAGGAGGGGGGACGACGACAAATGATTTGGTGGATCGGTGAGAATTAATTCTTGTTCCTTTAGAAGAAGATCATCTAGGATGTACAAAGGTTGTATCGACATCTTTGGAGTGCGAGTCGTGGGAGATATATCCAAGATCGTGGGTGTCTGGATGTTCTTGGACTTGGATGGGCTCTAAAGTACCTTTGTCGTGAAGTCCTAAACCTTTTCCTTGATAGTTCATGTTCTTGAGCATATGATGTAGGGTAGAATGCTTTTTCTTTTTTAAAGCATGATGCAAGTGCATTATTAGGTGAAGGAGGATGAATGGTGCATATAATTTTTTTTTTCTGCAAGGAGACCACCATGGATGAGTGTAATGTTACCGAGGTGATATAAAATTGGTGTTGGGATGATAGGGTTGGGTGGAAATGGAGGATCATGTGATGGGGACGAGGGGATAGCAATGTCCTGATCATGAGGAATGAGTGGGAAGGGATTAGGTGGTATAACAAGATCTGGAACTGGGTAAATAGGTGATAAGGGCTCATGAGAGGGAGTGATTGGATCTTGAGTGCAAAGGGGATCATGGGATGGAGCGGGAGAGATAGTGTGATCTTGATATGGAGTAGATAGGATGGTAAGATCAAGATTCAGGTGAGGAAAGGAATCATGAGATGGGATGGATGGGGGATTGTGATCTTGGGATGGAGTGGATGAGATGGCGAGATCTATGTTTGTGTGCTTTGGATCAAGCCCTTGACATGGCTTAGCATGTGTGGGAGGCACGATGATGGAGGATTGTTGGAGGGACTCCTTAGGTGGGGGAGATTGGAGGATGGAGGATTCATGAAGGTCATGGTATTGAAATTTGGTAATAGTAGGACTAGGAGTGGATTGGATGTCTCTAATAGATTGGGTGGATGGAGATTCAATGGATTCGATGGGTTTGATGGGCTTAACCATTTGGACGGTGTTAGGAATGGCAATGGGAGTAATAGGTGTAGGATGGAGGAGGGCCTCATCACTAGTGATTGTACATGATAGAGTCAGAGGGCATGGTGTCTCTTTTGTCATGAGTCCTTGGAAGACATGTGAAAGGGATGTAAGATTAGGTGGGATGGTGGGAATGGATGGAGGGCTAGGATTAGGGATTGGTGGATTAGGATTAGACATGGGGATGGGAATAGATGGAGGATTAGGGATCGATGGATTAGGATTAGATGTAGAACTAGGAGGAGATGGAGGATTAGGGTTAGGTGAGGGGATGGGAATGGGTGGTGGATTAGGATTATATGTAGAATGAGGAGGATTATGATTAGATGAGTGGATGGGACTAGATGGAGGACTAGGAGTGGTTGGAAGAATAGGTGGGTTAGGTTTAGAGGGAGGATTAAGATATAATGCGGTGAAGGGGGTAGAGACGTAAGAGGATGTAGATGATGAATTAATATAGGAGGATACAGATGTTGGATTAGGTTGGGATGGTGGGTAATAGTAGGAAGATTGGGATGATGGAGGAACTTAGGAAAATGTGGATGATAGATTAGGATGAGAAGATTGGGGTGATGGATAATAGTAGGAAGATGGGGATGATAGATTAGGATGAGAAGATTCAAATGATGGATAATAGTGAGAAGATGTGGATGGGGAGATGTGGGTAGAAGATTCTTGTAGGAGGACATGGATGGAGGATTAGGATAGCAATATGTGGAGGTCGGATTAAGGCAGGGATATTGGGATGGTGGATTGTGATAGGAAGGTGTGGACGTTGGATTAGGATGAGAAGATTGGGATGGTGGATTAGGATGGGAGGATGTGGAAGTTGGATTAGGATGAGAAGATTGGGATGTTGGATTAGGATGGGAGGATGTGGATGTTGGATTAAGATGGGAAGATGTGGATGTTGGAGTTGGATAAGAAGGTGTGGATGTAGGGTAAGGGTGAAAATGTGGATGTTGGATTAGGATAGGAAGGTGTGAATGTAGGATTAGGATGGGCAGACTGGTATGGAGGATTAGGATAGTCGGCATATGTAGATGAAGGATCGAGATAGGAAGATGTCGACATGGGATTATAATAGGGAGGTTTGGATACGAGATTGGGATAAGAAGACATGGATTTTGGATAAGAAGATGATGACAAAGATGCGAGTGAGGAAAATAGTGGATATCCCTTGTCAAAGGTGACATAAAGAGTGTTATATGGTGTGGATGAAGATGTAACAAGATAGATTGGAGGGGGGATTGGATTTCGAAAAGCGATTGGGGAAAGCTTACTAGTGATAATAGTATCAAGGGGATCGATGTCGTATTCCTCTTGATCAAAAATACTTTCATTATCATCATCAATGTAATTAGGGTTTCCCTTAATTACTATTCTTGGTTGAATTAGTGAAGGATTCATGATGTTAGATGGAATGGATACAAATGGAAAAGATGGGAATAGACGATTAGAATGAAAGAATAGATGATGAAAAGATGAATAAGATGGATTGGAAGAAGATGGAGGAAGGGATCTTAAGAAAATATCTCACATGAAGGAAAGCTCAGATTAGGATTGTATTGAAGAATATGATGGGATAGGTTTTGTCGGTCAGATTTAGAAGCTTTTATTGTCTGTTTGCCAACTTTTGTTGCAGAGGGGTGAACTTTCCCTTCCGGGACGGATTTACCCTCACAGAGGGGTGGATTTTCCCTTCACAGAGGGGCAGATTTGCCCTTCACAAAGCGGCATATTTTCCCTTTAGAGGGGCAGATTTTCCCTTCACAAAGAGGTGGATTTTCCCTTCAGAGGGGTGGATTTTCCCTTCACAGAGGGGCAGATTTACCCTTCAGAGGGGCGGATTTTCACTTCACAGAGGGGTGGATTTTCCCTTCAGAGGGGTGGATTTTCCCTTCACAGAGGGGTGGATGTTCCCTTCACAGAAGGATGGATTTTCCCTTCAGAGGGGTGGATTTTCCCATAGAGGGGTAGATTCTCCCTTCACAGAGGGGAAGATTTTCCCTTCACAGAGGGACATATTCGCCCTTCTATCATAGAGGGGTAGATTTTCCCTTTTGCAAGGCAGGTCCGCCCCACTATAGGGAACAGAGGGACAGATTTTCCCCTCTACAGGGAAGGGTCACCCCACTAGAGGGCACATTTGCCCCACTAATTTTGGACTCTCTGAGTGGGTAAACGGGTTGTTAGAATGATGACACGGGTGATTGGAATGGGGTGTTAGATAATCGGCTTGGGGAAATAGATGACCAAAGTGGATGAACAAGCACTCGAAATTGGTAAACGATTGCTTGGAATGGATGAATGACTCTCAGATCGTGGAGATGAAAGCTTGAAACAAGTAAAAGATTGATTAGAACGAATGAAAAACTCTCAAAATGAGGAGATGGATGCTTGGAATGGATGAAAGATTACTCGGAATGAGTAAATGGAGAATCGAGGGGGATGAAAGACTATTTAGAATGAGTGAACAAATGCTCAGAATGGATAAACGACTCTTAGATTGTGGAGACGAAAGCTTGAAATGAGTAAATGATTGATCATAATGGATGAAAAAATGTTGGGATGGGGATCTTGATTCTTGGAATGTATGACAGTTTACTTGTAACGAGGAAATGATGGTTCGAAATGGTCAACGAAATGTATGTAAGTTTGCCTTTTGGTAGAAAATGGGGAAAAATGGATGTGTGGATTAAGTAAATAAGTGCTTGAAATGAAGGGGTGATTGCCTTGACTGAGGGGATGATCACTCAATATGATGAAAAGGCGTTCGAAATGGGGGGACGATTTCTCATAACGTGAAAACAAGCAGACGAGTACTTGAAACGGTTGAACAAACATTGAAAAAGGTTGTTTTCAAGGCAAGTTCGCCCCACTACAAGGCATAGAGGAGCAGATTTTCCCCTCTATAGGGCAGGTCTGCCCCACTACAGGGAAGGTTCACCCTTTTATAGTAAACTACAGGGAAAGTCTGCCCCACTGTAGTAAACTATCAGAAAACAAGGACTTGACTTAGACAGAAAGTGTAAATGGACTAAAGGGTGAATTGTGATGACCGAATGAGAATGAAAATGTTTATATCATAGAAAACGATAGGGTTTTATGTTCCCAACTAGTTTTTGTTTGAATCGGGCAAACAAGCCTAACGATTGCAGGTTCCCCAAATGATGAAATGAGTAATCAAAATGAGAAACATAAGTTTGGACGTTTGAAACGGGTAAACAGATTAATGGAACGGGTGAACATATGCTTTGAATGGTTAAACAAAGACTTGGAATAGTTAAACAGACGCTTGGAATGATTAAAGGGAGGTTCAAAATGATCAAACAGAGGCTTGGAATGGTTAAACAAAGTGAAATTAACTATTCAGGGGGCAGGTCTGCCCCACTACAGGGCAGGTCAAGGAAAGTTTGCCCCATTGCAGTAAACTGTAGGGCAATTCTGCCCCACTGCAGGGAACAAAGACTTGGTTTTGATGAAACCGACTATGGAAAAGGTTTAAAATGACAATAATGAGACTAACTTGTCAAAAGATTTACTAGTTTCTCACAAGAAGACACTTCAAACAAGCACAATCCTATGATTAGTGTTAAGGGTATGGCCAACAAAGGTCTTAATCTATGATTCACAAAGCTTCTAGGGAGTCCTTGATATACTCTTGGTACGTGAGGCCTAGACCGTGAACATGAGCCTGTCACAAGCGTGAGTCAAGAACCCTAGCGAGATAGTGAAGGGCTCAGACCAACTCTTCACATCTATCTAGGTATCACCCTAGCTTCGACACTCCGCTAGACACAATATGACTAGATTAGGGTACAACTTTGGCTCTCCCCCCTTTTTATACCCCATCGGTACACGTGGTTGGGATCGTCCCTCGAGGTGATGAAATCCCCAAGTAGGTCCCTCTAAAAAGAAGGCACTAATCATTTCCAGCTACTCCCCAGGCTCACACGAAGTGCAAGGGGAAAGCGAAAAAAAACTAATGCCCCCTTTGGGTGACACAAAAATAGAGACAATAAGCAGTAAATTTTACTTTCCCCTAATTAAAATATGTGCCTAGATTCACGAAAACAACAAGGAAAGCTTTTAAAATTTGAACAAACGGATGGCCCTGCAAGCAAATGTTAGTTATTTTATCCTTCATTTTATATTAATTACGAAAGTATGCTACAAAATATTAGCAATAAATCAAACTATACCCACAAAAAAAAAAGGTTAGGGGGTTAGAACCTCAAAACAACAAAAAATTGAGACAAAAACGAAACTAAAATGCCTATTTTTACCTTCCAAAATGTCTTGTTTAGGGCATATATGCCCCTCTGCAATAAATTGGAGGGTGTATCTGCACTTTTGTAGTAAATTGGAGGGAAAATCCACCCTTCTCCAGTCAAATGTTAGAAACAGTGTTCAGGATCTGGGAAAATCTGCCCCACTGTAGTTAGATGTCAGAAATAGTGTTCAAAATTAGGGAAAATCCACCCCACTGCAGTCAAATATCAGAAACAGTGTCCAAAATCAGGGAAAATTTTCCCCACTGCATTCAAATATCAGAAACAGTGTTCAAAAGCAGGGAAAATCTACTCCACTGCAGTCAAATGTCAGAAACAGTGTTCAAAATCAAGGCAAATCCACCCCACTACAGTCAAATGTCAGAAACAGTGTTCAAATCAAGGCAAACCTGCCCCACTACAGTCAAATTTTAGAAACAATATTCAAAATCAGGGCAAATTCGCCCCACTGTAGTCAAATGCTAGAAATGGTATGTAAACTACGGAAGATCCACCCCTCTGTAGTAAACTGTTAGAAAATAGAATGTAAACTAGGGTGTATCCGCCCCTCTGTAGTAAATTGTTAGAAAATAGAATGTAAACTAGGGCGTATCCACCCCTCTATAGTAAACTAGAGGGCATATCCCCCCCTCTATAGGGTAAATTTTCCCCTCTATGACCTATTCCTGCAAACAATCTTAATAACAACAAACGTGAAATGAAGGGACCCGTTTGTGGGTCCCACCAAGCGTGCCAGAAATGTGATCCCTTCGAATGTCTATCCTATTCTAAAGATGCAAAAAAACTATTATGCAATAATGAAAGAACACAAAAGGTACACCTCAAGATTAGCCTAAGGAATGATAACACAAAGAAATAAGATGAAATAAGATTGCAAATGATTACACCTTTGTGTTGTTGAATCCCTTGGTTGACCCTTGATGTTTGAAATCTTTTGTGCTCCTTGGATGGCTATGGAGATGAATAAATGCAAGATGAACAATATGATAAAAATGCAAATGCTAATAGCTAAATGACTTGATTAGATGAGCGAAAATGCTTGCAAGTTGAGTAATCAAATTGGTAGCATAAGGAGGTAAATGGCTAAGTGTTTTCAAATAAAAAAATAGAAAGAGTTTGGTATCAAATGCATGAGGTCCCTAAATGAGAGAAAAGAGGGGTATTTATAGAGGAATTTGAATTCTCTAGAGAATTAAATGGTTGAGATTAAACCAACAAGGCCAAGATGAAGGGCTATGGTGAGTTGAGGACTCACAAGCCCTCACATCTTGACATGTGGAATGTGAGATGGCTTAGGATGTGATGATGTGGAAGTGAGGTGGAAGGAAGGTACATGATGTGGAGGAAGGACAAGTACCTTGGAAAATGGATGATGTGACCTCTCAATAATGACATAGGGAAAAGGAGAATCTTGGGTGAATAAGAGAGAATTAAAAATTCACATGATTGGGGAATCTTGTGGATAAGACAAGGTTCCAAAATGAGAGGTGGAGAGTACCTTGGAGGAATAAAAGTGAATTTAAAATTCACAATGATTGGAAGAATCTAGTGGATAAGACAAGGTTCCCAAAAAGGTGGGAATATGTCACATGTGAGTGATGTGACAAGTTAAATGTTCTAGAAATCTTTGGCACATGTGAAGTGACAAGTCAAATGTTTTATAATTTGCATGGGGAAGAGAAGATTCCTTGGAAGGATAAATATGAATTAAAAATTCACATGGGGAAGAGAGGAGTCTTGGGTGAATAAAAAGGAATTAAAAATTCCTTGGGAGATGGGGAGTGTTAAACACGGTACTGATTAGGCTTAACTGATAAGTGATTAGAAGATTATTAGTGACTAATGAAGGTTAAGAAGCCAACTTGCAAAAATTGGAGGATGTGACATGTCTTAATCAAGGATTAGACATGTGCACATCTCTAATGATGAGATTAGAAGATGGATTAAGATTTAGGAAAAGGATGTGACATGTGATGAATTAAATAAATTTCATTTTTATTTAATTCATTTGGTGAAAAGGAGAATAAAGGGTAAGGTATTTAGAAGAATTAAGGGTATTAATTAAATAATAACGATATTACTTAATTAATGCCAATAAGAGGATATTAGATGTAAAGGGATAAATTTGGAAAGATGAAGTGTCCAAATTTAGGTGTCTACATGTAGTATACACACTAACAAAAGATAATGGATGCCTCTCTCATGGTTCAAGTGCTTGTATAGGCTTGGGATGAGACGAGAAGGCCTAGAATGACAATTCAACTACCTTGTCAGCAAGAAAGGTAAGTTGATTCCGCATGTGCAAGAGTGGGGGCCAAGGATTAGTTGAGGTTGCGAGGGTAACCCAGGATGGGGGCCGGTAACCTATGAAGGTCTGCATTGGGTAACCCATGTCGAGCCATGTGATGACACACTACCCTTAGCAAACGGTATGTTTGTAATTTCCTCCCTTGTTATTCTTTACCTCTAGAAGTGATTGTTCTTGTGTTTTTGTCTTATTGCCTTCTGGATTATGGAGTCATGTCAGCTTTGTACATTTGTCTATTTTTATGTTGTGGGCCCTCTTTGTCATCTCTTAGCATGGGGGGTGGGCCTTCGGGTTCACATGGTTGGATGGAACATGCTTTGCACCCATTAGGTTCCCCACCGACAATCGTGATGTTGCGGATATGTACCAATTGCAGTGGTTCCTGAGCTTTCTAGTGTTGGTGACAAATTTGATATTATGACCTATATTTTCTTTATGATGGATCTCATTATGTATTCTATTCATTGTTGTTGTATCATAGTTGTCTGGATGTACTCTTCCCATTGTTATAAGGGAAACAAAATGCAATGTACTACTATATCTTTGGTGTGTTGTATCTATGGAAATATGCTCCACAATTGTAATATTGCACTATGGATTTGTATGTAATATAAAATGATGTATGTATCTGTGTTGGCTCAATTGATCATGAAAGGATGTGTGTTTATCTTTATGCTACCTTGAGTAGTCTATGTTTCTATCGCTTTATTCGCATTTAAGTTATAATGATGTTAATTGGTTGGGAACAAATGTGGGTAATGCAACCATGTAACCCCATGAGACTAGTTAGGCATCTTTATATTGTAATAATATTTTTGTATGATTATTTAGTTGATAGTTATGCATAGTTATTACTTTAAAAAAAAAATCTGCAATTGTTAGTTGTTTGGTTGTCCTATGGGGTGTGTGTGGTGGGGCATTACATAAACTGAGGGTGTGATCCCCTTTTATGGTTGCACACAATAGAATATTGGTTGTTGTCCAACCATTCAAATAGAGAATGTGGACGCCAATGGCATTAAAAAAACAACCACCCCAAAAAATTAAAAAAAACCCTTGAGCAATTCGAAATGGCAACACAAAAATTAGCAAACCTTAATATATATATATATATATATATATATATATATATACATATATAGATAATAGATGCATAAGTAATGGAAACATGGGTATAGCCCAGTGCACAATACCACTTCATAATATAAGAGCCAAAATTCAAAATGCAGCAATGAAATAATAAGGAAGGTCTTTGATACAGATAAATTACAACGTAACTGGCTGGGAAATATCAATGAACGAAACAGATCCAGGGCAAAGACAATTATACAAGAATGAAATGAGTTTCCAGACGCTTTTCTAGCCAAATTCATAAGGCTAAATAATAAATGAATGATGATGGGCTGGAGCAAAGAGGTAGATGAAATAAAAAGATTGCAGATGACTTTTAAACAACAACTAAGACAAACAGATTCACAATATCAACAATTCGAGACAGACCCAAGCTCACAGAGATATCTATATTCTTTGCACAAAATTTCGATAGAAAAATAATATGATTTCATAATTTACATTTCTCTTTTAACAGAAAAGAACAAGCATAATAGATTTGTTTGTTGCTACCTGGAGTCCTTCACCTGATAAATAATCAGAGATGATTTATTGTGTTGAACACTTCCAACGAGCTACGTTCTTCCTCAAATTTCTGAGATCCACAGCTACCGAATCCAATTTCAAATAACCAAATTTCAAGAGAAAAACTTATATTCTTGATATTAATATTTTCAAAAACCAAAGTTACAATTTTTCTAGAAAACTCAAAAATGAATTGCAGAGAGAATTTTCTTTCCTCTGTCTATTTTTTCGAAAAACCACCAAAATAGATATAAAATCCAAAAAAAGTAAAAATCAGAAAGTTGCTATCAATTTCCGATATTTACTCCACATGAAAATAGAGCCACTTGCAATTATTTTCATTTTTTCCAATTTCAAAATAAGCATTTTCACCCAATTTTCATTTCTAACTATTTCTTCAACAATTTAAACAATATAATTTCATGCTAAAATATAATTAGCTTATGGCAATAAATATTATCCAAAATAAATCAATAAAAAATTTAAACTATGCAACATTTAAATTTACAATTTAATATTAAATTAAATACTCCATGTTATAATTAATCCCAATAATAATAATTCCAAATGTTTTAATTACATATCTTATAAACACAACTTATTAATTTACATATATTTAAACTAGATGGTATACCATAAATAATTTAAAATATGTAATATTAATAAGGAAATTAATGTCCACTTAAAATAAATAACATTATCTAACACATTTTATTTTCTAAGAGAATTAATGACATTCACGACAAGTACAATTTAATTATTTAACTGTCATCTTCAAAGAATGTTGTTTAATTGAAACAATTTATTTCATGATATCAAAATAGCCATATTCAAAAAATTTAACAAAAATTGCTAAAACCATGGAAATATATAACTCAAAATAAAATAATACCCACAAGAACGAGGTACAGATAGATGAAATTGACAAACAATGATGAAACAACAGACACAGACAAAGGTAATTTCTTATCAGCTCCCTAACCACATCAAAACCATTGGGTATGTAGGGCGCGCTCAGACACGACAATGCGGGTGGAGTCGACGCTTGGTACCTGTAGTCCTACATAACACCAAATGTTGAAACAACATATACAAATACATATAAAATCATAATCAAACTCACTGTGAAAGAGAATTGCAGTGAGGCAGGGCACTCACAAATGAGCGATGTGACACCGTCCCTCTCACCTGAATCATAAACAGTAATCAAAATCTAAACAACATCATAATTATCATCATAAAGTGATCAATAAAAACAACATAAGCTTAAATATCCAACACATGTGTCCACATATCATAAGCAAAGAATCAAAATTGTCTGCTAACCAAACAACATGATGAAATAGATGTTTATCAAAGTATCAAGTATCCATCAAAACATAACCAATAACCAAACAATATCAACACACACACAAAATAGTATCATAAAAGTATTAGTAACACGAGAGGCACTACATCCTCCCCCCCTAGAACTAGGCTTACTCCTAGAAGCTAGAAAAAAAATAAGGAAAAGATTCTCGGATGTGGGATGCATCCTCCCATGTCGTTGAAGACTCATCAGTAGGGTCCCATTGGACCTGCACCTAATCAATTTCTCTGCCCCTTAGAATGAGCCTCCTGTTCCAAAGAACGACCACAAGTTCCAATGCGATTTTCCCATCCTCGACCTATAAAGCATTCCAATCTAGTACATGAGATATATCAAGAAAATAAGGCCTAAGAACAAAAATGTGGAACACATCATGAATGCGTGATAGGCTAGGCAACAAGGCTAAATGGTAAGCAATGGGCCCAATCCTCTCTAGAACCTCAAATGGAACCATAAAATGAGGTTCCAACTTGGAGCCTTTTTCGTAACGGATAGGGCTCTTTTGTGGACGCATACGAAGAAACACCTAATCACCCACTAAAAATTGACGATCAACCCTATGAGCATCAACATACTTCTTCTGCCTATCCTGAGCCGCTACCAAGTGTTCTCTGATGTGAGAGACTTGATGTTCCATATCCTGTAGCATCTCTGGCCCAAGAAGAACCCTGTCCTCAAGACGGTCACAACTCAAAGGAGTTCAACATAGGCGACCATATAATGCCTGAAATGGTGGCATCTTGATCGAACTATGGTAACTATTATTGTAAGAAAACTCAACCAAGTGCAGATAGTCTTCCCATCGAGACTGTTGATCCATAACATACATATGGAGCATGTCATCGAGAACCCAATTGACCCTCTTAGTCTGTCCATCTGTCTTCGGATGGTAAGCAGAACTGAAGTTCAACTAGGTTCCTAAGGCATGCTGCAATGGTGTCCACAAAGTAGAAGTGAACACTGCATCTCTGTCGGAAATGATTCTTCGTGGGATTCCCTGTAGCCTCACAATATCATCCATGAAAAATTTGGCCATAGACGATGCAGTATAGGATGACTGAATGGGAGAGAAATGTGCCACCTTGGTCAACCTGTCAACAGTGACCATGATAGCATCGTGCCGACGTGAAGACATAGGCAACCGAACAATGAAGTCTATGGATATAATATCCCATTTCCATTCAGGAATGAGGTTGGGTTGTAGAAGACCTGTAGGATGATGGTGCTCTACTTTTACCCTCTAACATTCTAGGCATCTCACCACAAGGTCTGCTATATCTCTCTTCATCCCCACCCAAAAATACAATGAATGAAGATCTGCATACATCTTTTTAACTCCCAGATGAGCTAAATAGGGAGCTCGATGTGCTTCAATCATGATTAGGTTATGAAGACCCTCAATGGAAGGTACATATATGTGATTTGAACATTACAAAAGTCTATCAGACTCAAGAGTATAACTGGAAAATCTTCCCTCCAACACTCTACCCGACTCAATCTCTGACTTCACCTCCTAGAACCAACTGTCTGAAGGAAGTGTTGCAAGAATCTGATCCTTTAAATCCACCTCAAGAGTCACAAGGGATATCTAATTTCGGTGATGGCTTAGAGCATCTGCCACCACATTCTCCTTGCCTTGGATGTAATTTACCTAAAAGTCATACTCACAAAGGAACTCCATCCATCCCCTCTGCCTATCATTAAAATTCGGTTGTGTAAAAATATATTGCAAGCTACGATGATCATTGTGCAGCTTGAACATATGCCCCAACAAGAAATGCCTCCACCTTACCTAAGCATGAACAACGATGGCCAACTCCAAGTCATGTGTAGGGTAATTTAGCTCATGGTCCTTGAGCTTACATGACTCATATGTTATCACCCAATTGTCTTGCATCAAAACAACCCCTAACCCTTCCAAGGACGAATATGTGCAAACCACAAAGTCTCGAGTTGGATCAAGTACAACAAGAATAGGTGCATTGGTCAGATTCTCTTTAAGAGTTTGAAAAGTTGACTGACACTTTTCAGACCAATCATACTTCTTTCCTTTCCTTTGTAGAGAGGTGATGGGATGTGCGACCTTTGAGAACCCCTATACAAACCACTGGTAGTAGCCTGCCAATCCCATAAAGCTGCAATTTTCTGGAACATTTGTGGGAGTAGGCCAATCTATGATAGCTTAGATCTTTGAGGGATCCACGGCAATACCTTCTCCTAAAATAACATGCCCCAAATATTTCAGTTTTGTCTTATAAAATATGCACTTTGCCAAGTTTGCAAACAACTGGTTATCCCTCAAACACTGCAACACCAACTTCAAATTCTCCTCGTGCTCCTCCACAATTCTGGAGTAGATTAGTATGTCATCAAGAAACACAAGAAAAAATCGATCCAAGTAGGTCTGGAAAACACCATTCATTAAGCTCATGAAAACTGAGGGTGCATTTGTTAACCCAAAGGACATGATAGTAAATTCATAATGTTTGTACCAGGTACGAAATGCAATTTTTTGAATATCCTCCTCAGCAATCTGTAATTGATGGTATCCTGATTTGAGTTCAATTTTAGAGAATACCTTCGCTCCCTTGATCTGATCAAATAGATCATCGATTCTTGGCAAGGGGTAGCGATTCTTCACTGTCACTTTGTTCAGCTTTTTGTAATCATTACACAGATGAAGTGAACCATCCTTCTTCTTTATGAATATGACTGGTGGTCCCCAGGGGGAAACACTACGATGGATAAACCCTTTGGCAAGCAATTCTTCCAACTGAAAATGGAGCTCTTGAAGCTCTTGAGTTGTCATCCTATAAGGAGCCTTAGAGACAGGCTCACCTCCCAGAACAAGATAAATTCTGAAGTCAATGTCACACTTAGGTGGCATCCCTAGAATCTCACTTAGAAACACATCAGAAAACTCCTTAAGGAGAGGATAATTATCTAAAGTCACTTCTTGACTCTCCTCCATATCTAGGTCATTAACTGAGATTACAAATAACTAACACCCTTGACATATACACTTCTTCAACTGTATTACAAAGATCATCTGCAAGGAGATAGGCTTTTGAATTCCAACAATTTCAACCTCTCCTCCAAAATCATCCAGACAGACTTATGATGAAAGTCAATTGTTGCCCGATGTGCACTTAGCCAATCCATCCCCAACACGACATCATAAGAACCCATAGGAAGAATTTGAAGATCCACCAAAGTCACAACCAACCCAATTTCCAACCTACATCCTGGAATGAGAGACTCCACCGACACCTTCACCCTAGAAGCCAATTCAACTCACCACTTAATGCCTTGCTTTGCTGCCACCAGATTAGAACACTTAACTACTAAAGGGGAAATAAAGGAATCTAACGCACCAAAATCAAAAAGTATAGAAATATGAGTTCCCTGTAACACACCTGATGCCTCCACCATAGTACCCTAGTGATCATCCTAATGGTTTTCAACCATGGCAAAACATCGATGTGACTTATCAACGTCTCCAACTATCAGCTCTAAAGCCACCGACCTCTGACTAAACCCTGTAGTGCTCCTTTGTGGACACTTTTTGGTAATATGTCCATGTTGACTGCAACTGAAACAACCAGTACCATGGCCAAAACCTTTGAAACCCGTCAGAACATAGACTGTTGATAGCTACCTCGGTTGGGTGCAGATTGTGTTGATTGTGTTGGCTACTCAAAATGGTTACATTGCATTCTCTAGCAATTACAGTTTTTCCATGACTAAAATCTGATGCCCTGTTGATAATGAGAGGACTTACTCTTTGACTAGAACTATTGTTGTTGCTACTGTTTTCCACCCTTAGCGGATGCATATTGACCCCTGGAAGGGCCTGCAACCTGAGATTGCCCACCTCGAGAAACAAAACTAGAAGCAGGTGTACTACCAGTCTGAACTCTTGAGTGGCCTCCTAAAGCCAAGGCCAAATTTTCCTCCACAAGATAAGATTTATCTACATCAACCTCCATAGTCTTTAGCTTCAAGACTTAGATCCCTCCACTAATTCGAGCATTCAGACCCCTGACAGAATGTTGTACAAGCATAGCCTCATCATTACCAATCCTGGTGTACTACTTAATCTCATAAAAGCGATGATCGTACTGCTCTACAAACATTGTTATCTACCTCAAATCATGAGATTAATATGCACGACGCTACCTCTAGTGATCAGATATGAAATGGGCTTTGAATCGCTCCAAAAACAAATCCTAATTCATTGAACCAATGTCAAGGTACAATTCCTACTCTTCCAGTCACCACCATGTGGATGCGAATCCTCTGCGGTGCATGATGGTGCACCTTTCCCTAGTATTGCTGCCATAGGGATGCATAGTCTAGATCAATAAGCCAATTTTCTACCTCCAATCCTCTACCAAAGCCATCAAATGTGGGAGGATGTGCCCTAAGGAGGTCTCTCATATGACTTGCGGCCATAGCATCCTGATCTACCAGTATTTCATTCCTCCTCGGTGATCTCTCTCTCTCTGATCACCCACTACTCTTCCTACCTAGGACCCAAACAACCAAGAACCTCTTCCAACAACTATCGCAATTGCTCACCACCCTGACCCGACTACTCTGGTTTTGGGCCTCCGCCTGTAGGGTTATTCTGGAAACCTTGGTGTTCCTCTTGTTCAGATTCATGGGAGCTCTAAGTTGGTGATTTATGATGGCCAGCTCTGTGACCACCACCACAGCCATAACCATGACCACTTCCCTGACCCCTAGGCATGATTTTGTGCAACGAAAGAGGGAGTACATAAGTTCAAATTTACACAAAAAGGGTTAACATAATGGGATCACTTGACCTATAGTACCCAGTGTTGTTAACCTTGGCTTTGATACCAAGTTGTAATGCCCTGCCATGAAAACCCCATAGGACACAACAACTAACAGTAAACATAACAAAATTTATGTATTTTTGAAACAAAAATTACATTAACCATAATTAAATAATTAATCAACATTAATATAATCCATATGACATCAACCTAGTCCCATGGGGATACATGGTGCGCTACTAAAAAATGAACCCAACCAACAACATCATTAAACATATCCAAATTAAATTAATAATAGAAGCGTGATTAAGAAACAACATAAATATAACATACATTCAATCATAAATAAGATATATAAAGAAATACATGAATATCATATAATTGCATTACAACTTCCAAGTTCATTATTCTATTTGTGGAACATATTTCCACAGATACAACACATTAAGAAACTAGTAATACATTACAATGATGCTTCCCTTATAATAATGGGAAGTGTACATCATAATCCAAAATGATACAATAATGAAGAATTAAATACATAATGTGGTACAATCTTCCTCTGAGTAAAGCTCTGAGACGACAACATTTGTCTTCGCATCATGATCTCCACCAGGGAACCCAATGGGTGTGTAGCACGTTCCACCCGACCTTGTGGACCTGAAGGCCCACCCCTCATGCAAGGAGTTGACAAGAAAGGACCCACATCCAACAAGGTCAAAACATAAAAGACTAGCACCACCCAACACAAAACCACATAAAAACATAAACAACAACAATAATACTCTAGAGGCAATAAGAGAAAGGGAAGATAGTGGGCACAGTGGGAAAGTTCCATCGCATGGCCTTACATGGATTCACTAGACTACCTAACACTAGGAGCCACCTCCATTTATGGTTAGCTAGATAGTTTATCTCAAGGTGTCACCCCATAGGGTGACTCATGCGGAGCCACTTACCTTTCATGGAGACAAGGCAGTGACCTTACCAACCAAGTCCTCCAACCCATCATTAGCCTTTGAGAGAACTAATGGTATGAGTGAGGCACATGTTTAGTCTTGTTATGAGTTTAACTAATCCAACCCACTAGATTCTTTAATTCTAGGTTATCACTTATTAAGGGAACTCTTCCATAGGTTATCCTGGAAGCCACTTTGTGCATGGGCCCCCATGAAGAGCCACTCTCCCTACGGTTACCCAAAACCAAAGTCAAGCAAAGGGATGCACCTCATCACTCAAAACATAAAGGAAATTCATTAAACAAAACACATGAGGCATGACCATCTTGTGAATACATAATATATCAAAAACCATGAATCAAGGCGGTACCACCCATGCACACATCCTCAAGATAAAAAGATAGATATATAAGTACGACAACAAAATTCATAAACGCACAAATTCCCCTAGCCTATGGAAGTAAGTAAACATCTACCCAAGGATGGAAATGACACATGATTCCTGAAATCTCAAAGTCATCACAAAAACCAACTAAACCAAAATTCCAAACATAACAACCTATAACTCTTTCTTAAGTAAATAGATCATCAACAAATATTCTCATTTATAAAAAAATCACATTCAATGATACATCGCTCCAATTGAAATAATGACAAAGTTTATCAAATGATTCATACTTTACAAAAATGCTAACACTGTTCAACAACAACTTGCCTATGTACATGCTAGGTATGCCATTTAAATAATCAAACACACAATGAATCCATCTCACTATTAAACATGTAAAGTAAACTAATGTTTCCAATCAATATAAAACATAACATGATAAACATATTGCATATCAAATAATGAATCCATAATTTCTAAATCAGTCAATACAATTAAACTACAATTTATATCAATCATTCCAACTCTCAAATACATTACGGAAATTAAATATTTTAACTTAAACTATGAAAATAAACATATATATATATTTGACATCAGATTTAATAATTCATTATCTCCATCATAGAATCAACATATATATACATATAAATAAATATACATATGTATATATATATATACATTTTAATAATTTAAAAACTCAATAAATATCAATTGAAACGTCTCTATGCTGATAAAAAAAATAGAGAAATGCAAAATTCGCAAACCCAAACACACACACACACATATAGAATAAACACAAAGGAATATAAACTAAGGGCGTGATCCCTTTTGATGGTTGCACACAATAGCATAGTGGTTTTTGCGCAACCATTCAACTAGAGAATGGGCACACCAATGGCGTTAAAAATACAACCACCCCAGAATTTAAAAAAACCCATGAGCAATTCGAAATGCCAGCACAGAAATTAGCAGACCTTAAATTTATATATATATAATAGATGCATAAGTAATAGAAATGCGGGTAACACCCAACACATAATACCACTTCATAATATAAGAGCTAGAATTTGAAATGCAGCAACAAAATAATAAGGAAGGTCTCTGATACAAAGAAATTACAATGTAACTGGTTGGGAAATATCAATGAACGAAACGAATCCTGGATAAAGAAAATTATACAAGAATGAAATGAGTTTCTAGATGCTTTGCCAGCCAAATTCATAAGGCTAAATAATAAATGAACAATGATGGGCTGGAGAAAAGAGGTACATGAAATAAAAAGATTGCAAATGACTTTTAAACAATAACTAAGACAAACGGATTCACAATATCAATTCAAGACAGACCTAAGCTCACAAAGATATCTATATTCTTTGCAAAAAAAATCGATAGACAAATAATAGGATTTCACAATTTACATTTCTTTTTTAACAAAAAAGAACAAGCATAATAGAGTTTTCTATTGCTACCTGGAGTCCTTCGCCTAATAAATAATCGGAGATGATTTATTGTGTCGAACACTTCCAGCGAGCTACATTCTTCCTCAAATTTCTGAGATCCACACCTATCGAATCCAATTTTGAAGAACCAAATTTTTAGAGCAAAACTAATATTCTTGATATTATTATTTTTGAAAGCCAGAGTTATAATTTCTCCAAAAAACTAAAAAATGAATTGCAGAGAGAATTTGATTTCCTCTGTCCACTTTTTCGAAAAACCACCAAAATGGATATAAAATCCAGAAAAAGTAAAAATCAGAAAGTTGTCATCAATTTCCAAAACTTACTCCACATGAAAATAACCACTTGCAATTAATTTCATTTTTTGCAATTTCAAAATAAGCATTTTCACCCAATTTCCATTTCTAACTATTTTTTCAATAATTTAAACAATATAATTTCATGCTAAAATATAATTAACTCTATGACAACAAATATTATCCAAAATAAATCAAAAACAATTTAAACTATGCAACATTTAAATTTACAATTTAATATTAAATTAAATACTCCATGTTATAATTAATCCCAATAATAATAATTCCAAATGTTTTAATTACATATCTTATAAACATAGCTTATTAATTTAGATATATTTAAATTAGATGGTATACCATAAATAATTTAAAATATGTAATATTAATAAGGCAATTAATATCCACCTAAAATAAATAACATTATCTAGCACATTTTATTTTAAAAAAAATTTAATGACATTCATGACAAGTACAATTTAATTATTTAACTATCCTCTTCAAAGAATATTATTTAACTAAAACAATTTATTTCACGATATCAAAATAGCCATATTCAAAAACTTTAACAAACATTGCTAAAACCATGGAAATATATAACTCGAAATAAAACAATACCCACAAGAACGAGGTACGGATAGATGACATTGACAAACAATGTCAAAACAACGAACACAGATGGGGGTACTTTCTTATCAACTCCCTAACCACATCAAAACCATTGGGTATGTAGGGCGCGCTAAAACCCGACAATGCGGGTGGAGTCAGTGCCTGGTACCTATAGTCCTGCATAACACCAAATTTTGAAACAACATATACAAATACTTATAAACTCATAATCAAACTCACTGTGAAAGAGAATTGCAGTGAGGCAGGGCGCTCACGGATGAGCGATGCGACACTGTCCCTCTCACCTGAATCACAAACAATAATCAAAATCTAAACAACATCATCATCATAAAACGATCAGTAACAACAACATAAGCATAAATATCCAACACATGTGTCCACATATCATAAGCAAAGAAGCAAAATTGTTCGCCAACCAAACAACATGACGAAACAAATGTTTATCAAAGTATCAAGTATGCATCAAAACGTAGCCAGTAACCAAACAGTATCAACACACACATAAAACAGTATCATAAAAGTATTAGTAACACGAGAGGCACTACATAAACAAATATTAAGTTAATTGATTAGCAATGATGGAATTTACTTAAGAGAAAAGAGGATTTAACTAATGAGTGAAAATGAAAATTATTTGAAAGTGGATAATTATCTCACATTTAATTACATAGATAATGGAGATTATTAAATGAATGGTAAATTAATAATGATGTGATAAATGTTAAGTGGTATATGATTGAAGTGATGAATGATTAATGAGGATAAATTAATGTCAACTATTAGGAAGAATAATTTTGTGTCTACATTTTTTCCCTCTTTGAAGCAATATTTGAAGTGGCATTGTTTCAAAGAAAAGAAAATTAGTTGAAAAGAAAAAATAAATAAGATGAATATGAAGGTGATGGCATGCCCTAGTTGGGTTAAAAATGGAAAATTAGAAAAGATGAGATGTTCAATGACCCCTTGAGAGTTTATCTATGCATAAGTTGTATGGGTGATCTTTTGAAAGAAGAGAAGATGAAAGAAGAAATGTCCAATAAAAATTGATAGAAGAAAGATATTAAAACATGGATGCAAGAGAATGATTATGGATGAAATGATGATGATGTCTTATGTTGAATTTGTGTTTAGCCAACCATTATTTAATACAACAATGGATTTTATGCACTAGGGTATATAAGACCAAGGTGATAATATATCCAATGACTGGCTTGATTCTCAAGCAAACAATAAACAATAGGATGCTTGCATGCTTATAAGTCATATAATACTCTTGATGGGTTCGTGATGTGACAAATATCAAACATGACACACAAAAACAATAGACATTTCCCAAGTATATACCATTCAAATCACACCATGATATAAAATTATCATGGTTAACATGAGTGGGCATGGTATGGGTCGAAATATAAATAAAATAAAAAAAGATCAAAAAATCAAAAAGATAAAACAAAGAAAAAGACAAGCAAATCAATTGACGCACAACAATAACATGTTATGCCAAGGTGTGAAAAGAACTAAAGTATGGATTTGTATCACATATACTTTCATGAAGGAAACATCCCATATGAGACAAGCATCTAGTTTTGGGAAGGAAACATCGCATATAAGATTAATTATGGACTAAATATATATTTTCATGATGGAAAAGGATGTGACAACTGTATGTTATTGAGGTTGATGTAGATTTTTAAGGTTTTGTATTAAAAGTGCATGTTTCAAGTGTGTTGATTCGAAGGTTTAAAATCATGTGTCGATGTTTGATGTTTACATTTATTTATAGGGTGGTATATAATATAAGGACCTTGAAAATGTACATTAATGAAAGATACACATGAAAAAGAAAGCACAATATTGTGATGAAAAACATGATTATTCCCTTAGTCAAGATAGAATTTGATTTATTGATTAATGATGATGATAAAATTGTTTAATGGTACACAAAGATAGTTGCTCTTACACATGACATTGGTTTTCCATATTTTCATCATGGTACTTATCCAAAATGTCATAAGAATTATATTCATTAGTGGATGAATTTATTTATCTTTACTTTTTTTTTGTTATTCATGATGCCTTTTTACATGGTTTGCATCATGGTGACTGCCCCAATCTACCATTGTAACATCTTGGTACGCAACCCCGAAGGTAAAGAGCCAAAAGAGTTGAAGATAAAAAAAATTTGAATAGGAAGAATGACATACACATAAAGTAATTACCAATACGATAAAACGACAACAAACATGGTCAATTAAGACCCTAGTACAACTTCAAGGAGAGGAATAAACCACCCTCTAGAGAAAATCCAAACAGGAGCAAACAAGATAGCTCCAAAAATTTGCTCTCGAACTTGCTGCTCTGCGCCAGAACCTGTTGTTCCGGAGCTCACTGCTCTAGAACCTACTGTCGCTACCTGCAAGCTAGCAAACAGAGGTGTCGGTGCTCTGGAACTTGCAATTCTAGAGCTCACTGCTCCAAAACTTGTTGTTTCCCACTGGTCAGCAAACAGAGGGCGTTGGTGCTCTGGAACTTGCAGGTCCAGAGCTCATTGCTCTGGAACCTACTGTTGTTGTCCGTAGGCCAACAAACAGAGGTGTTGGTGCTCTGAAACCTTAGCAGACAATAGCAAGAAGGAATAACACATTTATAGATCTAATTTTTTTGCATGAAAACTAAGGAAAGAAAAGCCATAATAATCATCATCATAATACAAGGGCTTCTAATACCAACACCAGAACCCGTAAACCAATTAGGAACATCACATTTCTTCTCATTAAGTTATATAGTTACATCATCTCTCAAAATAGTACAATATACATAAAAGAATATACAAGAGTACAATGACATAGCCATGAATCAGATACATCAACTAAAAAGGTAAGTACAAAGAGGGAATGTCCCCAACTGGTGCTCCAATAACCTGCACACTGATCCTTAATGGCGGTGGCAATGCCTCCCTACCATGTGGACTCCAAAGAGACCACCCCACTATGCTTGGAGGTAGTCACAAGGCCCAAACAAAATTACGAGGCATGGATAACATATATGGCCAGCACTCACATCAATTATGAAGCAAGCACAAAACACAATGCATAAGGCCAATAACACAACATGGAGATGCTCATACAATACATGTCGGGTACTACTCAAAGCTACTAAGATGCAAGATTATAAAATTATAGATTGGATGAGGAAACTCAATGCCCCACAAATGGATAACTCAACGTCCTACAGGCGGATAGGCCTTCTCAAGTTCATCCTTAGCCTTTTCAAGTGTTGAAGGCCATGCACGAAGAGTCATAAACTATAAACGTTTTATACCATATCTCTTAATCAAATGGGGAACCAAAAGCAAATATGAAACAATGAATAAACCACTAGAATCCTTCATAAAAACTATTTAACACAGCCAAAACACATTGTTGTGAAATCTTTCAAACATCTGATCTCATACACTCACAAACCGATCAAATACATTCAAACAATTCACCGTTTACTTCATAAAGGAACCAATCATATAATCGGTATAAACTTCATTAAATCATCCCATAAAATCACCTTTAAATCAGATAAAATATACCAAGAGGTAGTGGCACAAAACATAGTTTCAACTATTGTTCAAATGCATGCAGAAGAGGTAGAAAAATTCCATACAGGATAAAAGTACCTGGATCTAGAATCGGACAACAACCTAGTTCAGAATCCGATGTTTCAAGATGGATTTCATCTTTAATTTTTAATTTTATGACCCAAAGTAAGCTGTTGTTCAGAAAAAACATCATTTTAAGCATGAGTGGGCAAAAACATGAAAAATGAAAGTGCCTGGATTGAAAACTAGATGAAGACCCAAATGATATATGGACATTTCTAAATGAAATCCACCTTTATTTTGTGTTTATAACAGGTGGCTTAAGAGCACCAAAGAAAAAATGCCATTTTATCAAGTAGGCACAATTTGACCGAAAAAAAAAGTGCTCAAAATTAAAATCTTCCAAAGACCCAGTTGAGGAATGGGCAATTCAAAATAAAATACACTATTATTTTACAAATCTATGACCAAAAATAGGGTGTTGTTCAAAAACGTTATTTTGTCAAGCTGGGCAAAAAGACATGAAAAATGAAAGTGTATGAATTAAAAAACAGACAACAACCCATTTGAGATATGGGGATTTCTACATAGAATCCACACTTATTTTTCATTTGTAATGGGTGGATAAAGAGCATCAATCAAAAACGTGTATCCATAAGTTCGGCAAAACCAAAAAGAAAATAAATAATCACAGAAGTCTGATTTTTTTCTTTCAACCCAATTTAGATTTGGAAAATTCAAAATGAATTTCATCTTTTTTTTCAAAATTCAAGACAGGAGAATAATCTGTTTTAAAAAAATAATCATTGGCAATGAATAGAGTTGTAAATGCACAAAATTCAGCCATATAAAAAAACTACAAGCAGCAAGTTGAATCCAACCCCAACAACTAAAACTCCTCAAATCATTTAAACACATTCTAACATATATTTCTAAAACAAGGATTCAAGGAAAACACAAAATAATACCTCATTTCTACCTCAAATGAAAATGAAAGATAGTTGTGTATAAAACATGGCAAGATTCCAAATTTGAAAAACAAAGTAATGACATGATGTTGAACCTTTGGGGTCATTGCCCACAAATTTCTCCTCACAAATTCTTTTCATTTTTGCTATCCAATTTGTAGGGTTTTCCCCTCTTTCTTCCAAGCAGCAAATTGCATCCTCTTCCCAAAAGAATAATCCCTCAAACAAAGTTTAAAACAAAGAATAAATATCAAAAATCAAGCTACCCCATTTCCTTTTTTTTCATATTTTATATTTTCTCCCAAAACAATAAAATGAAATAAGGCATTTTAATAAACAAGCTATTAACTCTCCAATTTAATTAATTTAAAATCTCTTCATATCCAACATTCACAATAACACACAAAATGATAATTTAAATTCAATCATTAAAACACACGAGCTCCCCAAAATAATTAAATAAGATTATAAGAGCTCATAAAAGGATTAATAAAATCATTTAAAATTTCTAAATGAAATATATCATTCTCTCGAATGATCAATAAAATAATTTAAAATGACATATTTAAACCCTCATGGATCTAACCATTCAAATCTCTCATCAATAAACGCTATAAAATACCATAATGAAACTACGAAAAGATGCCAATGAAAACACACCATAGCACTGACAACCACAATATATAACCACATAGAAGATTCATGAAACCCATAACAAAATACCTCAACAAGGTATACCGGTAAAGCGCATATGACTGAAGGGTGCTCTGAATGTCACCGTTAGATAAGTGGATGGTAAGACAACATTGGAACACTGCACTAATGAGGTACAATGGGCTAGGGTATGAGACATTTTGGCCTGTATGACTACCTCCAGTTACCACCATCGGGGAATAAGAGTACACTCAGGCCTATGAATCCAGGCGGAGTTGATACTCAGTACTTGCATCACTCCAATTACACATCAAAGTACATGTGCATATAACATTTATCATATAGTTTAAACAACATCAATCATCAAGAAGATGGTCATGATATCGTAAGCCTCTCAAAGATGAGTGTTACGACATCATCCCTTCCAGTCCATAATCATACAAAAGCAATTATAACTAGCATGTAATCTAGCATAATACTAATCATGATAACCTATTGCATAATCATCAATGTCTAGTCTCATTATGATAACATTTGGAATGCTAACTCAAAAGTAAAATACCATCTTACCCAGGCTGGAGTTAGAGAGGTGTTACATCCTCCCTCCCTAAGATTTGACTTACTTCTGGAAGTCATGTAAGGTCAATATGCAGCCATGTCACACATTAGTACTCAAAATCTAAAAGTCAACATTAAAAGGTTATACTTCATTCCAAAGATGAGAAATATAATATGCATCATTCATCACTGAACGGATTAGAAAGGACATTTTTTTTTAACATTCACATTTCTAAGAATCATTATCAATATACTAACATATGCCTTACTCATAAGGTCTCAACATGAAACAAAATAACATGGTTAATCTTGCTAACATCAAATGTATCACAATTCTCAAAATAAAAATTTATTTTAACATCTGCATGTATACAATGACAGGCTAAGATACACATTGTTTTCCACTAGAAATAGGGTAAAAAAGATGCATAAGCACTCAATTCTTTCCAAAACACCATTGTTTGCAACAATATTTGTTTCCGACACACTTTCAATTCCATACATTAGAACATATTTGGCATCATTTTCAAAAAAATATAACAATTTACACTTTCTAAAGCATAATAAGCCAATTTTTGAACTTTTTATATGTAACCATATCCAAGATGAAACATGAATTTACACATACATACATACTTACATAACTAGGAATCACATCACAAGACTACACAAGAGTCCATCTAGACACTGGGAAGCAACATACTAATCCATGATACATAATCCATGAGCCAAGAGCCAATATTCATCTCACATAATCCATACCTCACACTCAGTGGCTTGATTGTGTTAGGCCACACACACATGGTGAGACCATTCAATCAAGACCACAATGACTTATCTCTTGTTGTATAAGGTGGTTAGCCTCCAAGAGATAATCACACATAGGTGGGTAGTGGGTCCTAGTTGTATAACAGCCTCACATACCCCCATTCTCAAAGTTCCATGTGTCTATTTCCTCGTATACTCTCAACTGAGTCTAGTTCTCCCATACCCGATGAGGAATCACATTACAACACAAGACCGACATTTGAGAATAACAAGTAGAAAAATAATTTAGCCACCAAAGTTCATAAATAAGTATCAAATAAAGATTCAATTTCAGCAATAAAATGAGAAATGCATGCAATTTCAACACTAAATCAAATGTAACCACAAGAGTTACATGAAAATGAAGATCACAAGTGTGGCTAAACCATCACAATCAAATATAAATAAAGTGTTGGCCTTCACAATCAACAAAAGATCATCAATAACCATAAAGAAAGTCCACAATCTTTGAAATTGCATTGTACAACACTGTGTGACTAGATACTAGCCACCAAACAAGGAAGGAGGGAACAAAATCTGACTATCATAATAGCTCTTCATGTGGTGCGGAGTGAGCACACCAACCACATGGCATGAGGTGTACTCCTCGGCTACACCCCGCATCACGTCATCACGCGACATGGACTCGCCAAGTGGCCCACACACTCTTTGGATGCCTGCATGGGATGTGCACCTCGACCCCATCCCGCATCGCGTCTCAGCACGGCATGGCCATACATCGGCCGGAGAAGGAATGTACTGGTTGTATGCCGCATGGCAGTGTGTATGTGGCTTCACAGAAGTAGGCACGCGCAGAACACAACCTGCATAGCGATACCTCATGGAGAAGGCACACGCAAGTACTCATCGTAGCCAGAGGTATACATGGCTAGGACATATCCATATGCTAACCAACCCAAATACTGTCAAAAGAAAACATGAGTATGTAACATCTCTCCAACTCTAGCATGGGTAAGAAGGTATTTTAATTTTGATTTAGAATTATAAATGTGATCATATTGAGATTAGACATTGATGATTATCATGATCAATTAATATGCTAGATTACATGCTGAGATATCATTTCTTTTGTATGATTATGGATGGGTAGGGATGATTTCGTAACACTCATATCTGAGAGGCTCACGATATCATGATCCTCTTCCTAATGATTGACATGTTTCAGCTATATGATATATGTTTTATGCACATGTACTTTCACATGCAATTGGAGTGATGCAGGTATCGAGTATCGACTCCGCCTGGATTCACAGGCCTGAGCATACTCTTATTCCCCGATGGTGGTAACTGGAGGTAGTCATACAGGCCAAAATTCCCCTACCCTAGCCACTATATCTTATTAGTAGAGTGTTCTCGAGTGATGTCATACCATTCGGTTACCTAACGGTAACGTCCAGAGCACCCTTCGGTCACATATGGTTTACTTGCATGCATTGTTGAGGTATTTTGTTATGGTTTTCGTGAATCTTTATATGGCCATATTTTGGTTGTTAGTGTTTTGACGTGGTTTCATTTATGGTATTTTATTGATTTGAGATTTGAATGGTCTTATTCACGAGATTTTTATATATGTGATTTTAATTGATTTTATTGATCATTCAAGAGAATGATACATTTCATTCAGTGATTTCAAACGATTTTATTAATCGATTTTGTGAGCCCTCATAATTTTATGTAAATCCTATTTGGGGAGCTCGTATATTTTAATATTGGATTTAAATTATTATTTTCTTGGGCATTTGTGAATGTGGTATATGAAGTGATTTTTCTAAACTAATTAAATTGAAGAGATTTAATGGCTTAATTAGTTAAATGTTTTTATTTCATTTTATTAGTTTGAGAGTTGAGTATTTGAAGAAGAAGATTTATTTTTATTTCTTTTTAAAAAAAAGGGAGATTGGGCAACTTTGCCTTTGATATATATTTTGTTTTGAACTTTTTGGGAAAGGATTTTTTTTTTTTTTGGGAAGAGAAGAAAATTGTTGATTTTGCATGGAGGAGAAAACCCCCACAATTTGGGCAGCTGAGTTGGAGAAGAAACATGAAGGGTTTCAGTGAAGAAATTGGTGGGTATTGGATTGTTGAATTCAATGGACCATCTTCTTCTTGCTGCTCCATTTTGGAATCTTGCCATGCCTTGCTAACAAAGCATTTTCTCATTCCACATTTGGGCAGATATGAGGTATTCTTCCATGCTTTCTTTGAATCACTGTTTTAGAAATGTATGTTGGAATGTGTTTAAATGTTTTTGGGAGTTTCAGCTGTTGGGGTTAGATTCAATTTTGCTGCTTGTAGTTTTTTTCATATGGCTGAATTTTTTTGTGCATTTCCAGCTCTATTCTTGGTCAATGACTGTTCTATTTTAAAATAGAGCCATTCTCTTGTTTGGAATTTTGAAAACAAAGATGAAATTCTTTTTGAGGTTGCCAAATCTAAAATGGGTCTATGTTAAATTTGAGTTTCGGGCATTTCCCTTTTCTTTTATGTTTTTCCCAATTTGTTGAGAGTCATTTTTATTTGCTGCTTGAAATCTACTTACTAAAAATTCAAAATGCAAATGGATTTCATGTAGAATTACCCATATCTCAAATGGGTTGTTGTCCGATTTTCAATCCAGACACTTTCATTTTTAATGAATTTTTGTCCATCTTGGCTGAATGACATTTTTGAAAACAGCACCCTGTTCTTGGCCATAAAATTGTGATTTGAAGGTGGATTCTATGTCCACTTTCCCATAACTCAACTGATTTTTTGTGAATTTGATTTCTGGGAACTTTTATTTTTCCATGATTTTCTTGCTCATATGGCCATAATGGCGTTTTATGAAACAACAGTGTCTTTCTGTGTTAAAACCAAAAAATTTAAAGGTGGATTTCAACTAGAAACAACAAAATATGAACTGGGTCTTTGTCTGATTCAAATTTTGGGCACTTTTGATTTTGTATGCATTTCTTGCCCAACTTGGCCAAATGGCATTTTCCAGAACATCACCTCGTTTCTGTTCTAAAATAAAAAAATCGAAGGTGTATTCCAACTTGAAACACCAAGATCTGATCTGGGTCAGGGTTAGAATTTTAATCCGGGCACTTTCTATTTTTAATGAAAATTTTATGCCTTCATTTCCTTATGGTCTTCAGCTATCTAGTGGCTTCTCTTGCAACAATGTTAGCTTGGTTGTCTAATGGTTTCGATGGTGGTTGATGGATTTGTTTTCATTGTTTCATTTTTATTTGGGTCCCTTGTTTGGTTAAATCAGGTGGAGTAAAACAACTTAAGAAAATGAGTCCTCATGCATGGCCTTGAGCGCTTGTAAAAGCTAAGGATGCACTTGAGATAGCCTATCTGTCTACAGGGCGTTGAGTTATCCGCCTGCAGAGCATTGATCTGGGCATGTTTGAGTTCCTTGTTTGTACGAGGGGTGTATTTGACTCCGTGTGATGCCATCCCTTCGAGCACACATGGTGACACTCTATCCGTTTTGCACTCTTGTACCTTGTATCTTATAGTCATGAGTAGTACCCAACATGTATTTTACGAGCATCTTCATGTTGTGTCATTGGTCTTGTGCTTGGTATTTTGGTTTGCTCCATGTCTAATGTGAGTGTTGGCCTTATGTTACCCCTGTCTTGTTGCTTTTGCTTGGGCCTTGTGACTACCTCCGAGCATGGTGGGTTGGTCTCTTTGGAGTCCACATGGTAGGGAGGCATTGCCACTGCCATTGGGGACCGATGTACAGGTTAAGGGAGCACCAGTTAGAGACATTCACTCTCTCTCTCTCTCCTATACTTATTCTATCAGTTGATGTATCTGAATGGCTATGTCATTGTACTCTTGTGTATTTGATTTATCATATCGCACTCATGTACTTGCCTTTGTGTATTCATCTTATCTGATGTTGTATCTTGTTCATGAAAATGTAATTGTAGCCATACTTGTTCCTTATGCATATTGTACTCTCTTGGGATGTAATCATAAATTAAATGAGAAGAGATGTGATGTTTGTTTTGGTTTATGGGCTTTGGAGTTGGTATCGGGCTCGAATATTCTTTGATCATCTTTAAGTTCTTTTTTTTCATTAAATATCATGTTTAAGATAGAATCCTTTGTTGTGTGATTATCCTTTTGGCATTCTGCCCAGGTTCCAGAGCTCCCAGCTCTGGAACTGCAAGTTTCATAGTATCGATGCAGGGAGCTCTAGAACTGTAGGTTTCGTAGCATCGGCGCCCTCTGTTTGTTGTTCAGTTGGCAGAAACAGGTTCTAGAGTAGCGGGCTCCAGGAATAGTAGTTCCGGAGCATCGAGCTCCAGAACTGCCTAGAATAGTAGTTTCAAAGCATCGGGCTCCAAAACTGCCAGGAACTGCAGGTTCCGTAGTATCAGGCTCCAAAACTGCAGGTTCCATAGTATCAGGCTCCAGAATTGCAAGTTCCGGAGCAGAGGAGCAAGTTCTAGAGCAAACCTTTGGATCTGTCCGGTTTGCTTTTGTTTGGATTTTCTCTAGAGAGTGGATTAGCCCCCTACTTTGGGGTGTCCTTTAGGACATATTTGGCCATGTTTGTTGTCATTTTATCTATCAGTAATTAACTTTATGTGTATGTTATTCCTTATGTTTAAAAATATATATATATCTTGTCCTCTTTTGGCTCTTACCCTTCAGGGTTGCGTAGCGAGATGTTACAGAGTATCTCTCTACAAGTGTACAAGGCCCCATTATGCTTATCACACAAGTAGGCTATCATAACACAATCTAATAGTGCACCTTCATGTTTCTATGCACGTGGCATCGTATCCATTGCATCATGTCGAAACACGTGCAGATACGGTATATATATAATGCATATATGAGTATATCAATATGGGGCTACTCGAGTCTCACCTCTCATATGGACGAGGTTGACTCGCTAATCTCAGCTTAATGCCCTTACAGGTGGCCAAGAAATACTAACAAACCAATGTTGTACTAAAAACTATGGGGATACGCTTGCACATATGGATCAAGTACCTTGATCCATCATAAGGGAAAGTAGTGAGTACTTTCCTCAGGATCGGTTGAGCTGAGACTGCTCTACGTCGCACTATGCACATGCTACACACTCTGCCCAAGGAACTTTGTGGCTGCTACTACCCCTTCATGGACTGAAGGACTAGAGAACCAAAAGAAGAGAATCTATGAAACTAACTTTTGGCTACTCTTATATATATAAAAATTTCAACCACACATGGGTTGGCCCCCAATCAGGTAACAAAATACAATCACACATAATGGTATGGTTAATCTCATACCTATGATACAACATATTCCTCATGGATGGGTACACAATATCACCATCCCATGGGCACATGAAGCAAGCACGGGCTATTCACAACACTCAACAAATGCACAAGGAGGTAAAGCACAAGAAGATAATACACACAAACAAAACTTCTTGGCACCCTCACTATCAAACAAACCTTCCAACAACAAGAACTAAGAAACCAAGCAAGGATAATTTTAGGCAACACATGTCACCTGCAACCCACCAACAAGCTAAGGTCCAACATGCCCACCCACAACACAGGATATAGGAAAGTAATCAATTTCAACCTTGGAAGACTCTCAACCAAGGGAATCACTCCAATCCCACAGGATGAGGCAATGCCTAGGAGGCATCATTCCTCCACAACACAAGCCAGGGTTTGGGAAACTCAACCTTCAAAAATGCCATACTAAGGCACTCAAGACAAGAGGTCCTATGACTATCTCGCCACACAAGCACTTGGGACACACACATTAAGCACAGTGCAACCACATGGGATACAACCACACTCAAGAACCATTCAAGGTCCACAACCCTTTACACAACAAAATAACCACACATCAAGAAGGAGACCAATCAAACACACTTTTTAGTAGACTCGAGGGTCTAACTAACCCTCACAAAAGCATTCCTCAATAAGACATGCAAGGGGCAGGAAACAACAAAAATTGTTTCCATCCACCACACACAACACACCAGGAAAGTATCAACCATAAGCAGGGATCCTAGTGCTGCAACATGGGCTCAACCTTTAACTCTTCGTCTGGCTTTGCCCTCTAGGGGCATCCTAAAGGAAACAAGGAACACATCAAAATATATCATCACAAGGGCGACCTATACACCATATTAAGGCATAGAAGTTAATCAACAAGACTATGAAAACAATATAACAAACTCACACCACACACGCCAAACACAACATAACATAGAAGGATTATGTATGCCAGAGCTCCCAGTGTGTGAACATGGGCTTTGATACCAGATGTAACATCCCGCTACACAACCCCGAAGGTTAAGAGCCAAAAAAGGACAAGATAATTTTTTTGAATAGGAAGAATAACATACACATAAAGTAATTACCAATATGATAAAATGACAACAAACATGGCCAATTAAGACCCTAAGTACAACTTCAAGGAGAGGACTAAACCACCCTCTAGAGGAAATACAAATAGGAGCAAACAAGATAGCTCCAAAAATTTGCTCTCAAACTTGTTGCTCTGCTCCGGAACCTATTGTTCCGGAGCTCACTGCTCCAGAACCTATTGTTGCTGCCCACAGGCTAGCAAACAAAGCCGTCGGTGCTCCAAAACCTATTGTTGCCCACTGGTTAGCAAATAGAGGGCGTCGGTGCTCCAGAACTTATAGTTCTGGAGCTCACTGCTCCAGAACCTATTGTTGTTGCCCGCAGGCCAGCAAACAGAGGTGTTGGTGCTTCAAAACCTTAGCAGACAATAGCAAGAAGGAAAAACACATTTATAGATCTAATTTTTTTGCATGAAAACTAAGGAAAGAAAATCCATAATAATCATCATCATAATAAAAGGGATTCCGATACCAACATCAGAACCCGTAAACCAATTATAAACATCACATTTCTTCTCATTAAGTTATATAGTTACATCATCTCTCAAAAGAGTACAATATACGTAAACGAATATACAAGAGTACAATGACATAGCCATGAATCAGATACATCAACTAAAAAGGTAAGTACAAAGAGGGAATGTCTCCAACTGGTGCTCCAATAACCTGCACACTGATCCCCAATGGCGGTGGCAATGCCTCCCTACCATATGGACTCCAAAAAGACCACCCCACCATGCTCGGAGGTAGTCACAAGGCCCAAACAAAATTATGAGGCATGGATAACATATATGGCCAACACTCACATCAATTATGAAGCAAGCATAAAACACAATGCATAAGGCCAATAACACAACATGGAGATGTTCATACAATACATGTCAGGTACTACTCAAGGCTACTAAGATGCAAGATGCATATTAAAGATCGGATGAGGAAAATCAACCATGCCCAAATCAACGCCCTGCAGACAGACAACTCAACATCCTATAGGCGGATAGGCCTTCTCGAGTGCATCCTTAGCCTTTTCAAGTGCTCAAGGCCATGCATGAAGAGTCATAAACTATAAACATTTTACACCGTATCGCTCAATCAAATGGGGAACCAAAAGCAAATATGAAACAATGAATAAACCACTAGAATCCTTCATAAAAGCTATTTAACACAGCCAAACATCTGATCTCATACACTCACAAACCGATCAAATACATTCAAACAATTCACCGTTAACTTCATAAAGGAACCAATCATATAATCGGTATAAACCTCATTAAATCATCCCATAAAATCACCTTTAAATTAGATAAAATATACCAAGAGGCAGTGGCACAAAACATAGTTTCAACTGTTGTTCAAACGCATGCGGAAGAGGCAGAAAAATTCCATGCAAGATAAAAGTACTTGGATCTAGAATTGGACAACAACCCAATTCAGATTTTGATGTTTCCAGATGGATTTCATCTTTAATTTTCAATTTTATGACCCAAAGGTCTTGCTCAGAAAAAACATCATTTTAAGCATGATTGGGCAAAAACATGAAAAATGAAAGTGCCCGGATTGAAAATAAGACGAAGACCTAGATGATATATGGACATTTCTAAATGAAATCCAACTTTATTTTGTGTTTATAACAGGTGGTTTAAGAGAAGCAAAGAAAAAATGCTCTTTTATCAAGTAGGCACAATTTGACCCAAAAAAAAAAGTGCTCAAAATTAAAATCTTCCAAAGACCCAGTTGAGGAATGGGCAAAAAGACATGAAAAATGAAAATGTTTGAATTAAAAAATGGACAACAACCCATTTGAGATATTGGGATTTCTACATAGAATCCATATTTATTTTTCATTTGTAATGGGTGGATAAAGAGCAGCAATCAAAAACACGGATCCACAAGTTGGGCAAAACCAAAAAGAAAATAAATAACCCCAGAAGTTCGATTTTTTGCTTTCAACCCAATTTAGATTTGGAAAATTCAAAATGAATTTCATTTTTGTTTTCAAAATTCAAAACAAGAGAATGGATCTATTTTTAAAAAACAATCATTGACAATGAATAGAGCTGGAAATGCACAAAATTCAACCATATAGAAAAACTACAAGCAGCAAGTTGAATCCAACCCCAACAGCTAAAACTCTTGAAATCATTAAAACACATTCTAACATATATTTCTAAAACAAGGATTCAAGGAAAACACAAAAGAATACCTCATTTCTGCCTCAAATGAAAATAAAGATAGTTGTGTATAAAGCATGGCAAGATCCCAAATTTGAACAGCAAAGCAATGACATGATGTTGAACCTCTGGAGCCATTGCCCACAAATTTCTCCTCACAGATTCTTTTCATTTTTGCTACCCAATTTGTAGGGTTTTCCCCTCTTTCCTCCAAGCAGCAAATTGCATCATCTTCCCAAAAGAATAATCCCTCAAACAAAGTTTAAAACAAAGAATAAATATCAGAAACCAAGCTACCCTATTTCCTTTTTTTTCATATTTTATATTCTCTCTCAAAACAATAAAATGAAAGAAGACATTTTAATAAACAAGCTATTAACTCTCTCCAATTTAATTAATTTAAAATCTCTTCATATCCAACATTCACAATAACACACAAAATGATAATTTAAATCTAATCATTAAAATACACTAGCTCCCCAAAATGATTAAATAAGATTATAAGAGCTCATAAAAGGATTAATAAAATCATTTAAAATTTCTAAATGAAATATATCATTCTCTCGAATGATCAATAAAATAATTTAAAATGACATATTTAAACCCTCATGGATATAACTATTCAAATCTCTCATCAATAAATGCTATAAAATACCATAATGAAACTATGAAAAGATTCCAATGAAAACACACCATAGCACTGACAACCAAAATATATAACTACATAGAAGATTCACGAAACCCATAACAAAATACCTCAACAAGGCATACCGGTAAACCACATATGACCGAAGGGTGCTCTGAACGTTACCGTTAGATAACCGGATGGTAAGACAACACGGGAACACTGCACTAATGAGGTACAATGGGCTAGGGTAGGGGACATTTTGGCCTATATGACTACCTCTAGTTACTACCATTGGGGAATAAGAGTACGTTCAGGCCTGTGAATCCAGGCAGAGTCGATATTTAGTACCTACATCACTCCAATTACACGTCAAAGTACATGTGCATATAACATATATCATATATAGCTGAAACAACATCAATCATTAGGAAGATGGTCATGCTATCATAAGCCTCTCCAAGACGAGTGTTATGACATCATTCCTTCTAGTCCATAATCATACAAAAGCAATTATAACTAGCATGTAATCCAGCATAATACTAATCATGATAACCTATTGCATAATCATCAATGTCTAGTCTCATTATGATAACATTTGGAATGCTAACTCAAAATTAAAATACTATCTTACCCAAGCTGGAGTTAGAGAGGTGTTACAACCATAGAAATGGTTTTCATTAAATGAAAATTTCTCTCTTTACGATTTTTTTGTGGATTTTTTTTGTTCATTTTTTGGGTATTTTCTAGATGGTATTGATGTTTGCATGATCATCAATTGCTCTAGTCCCTTTTATGGTGCTAATGTAAATGTTGGTGTCATGATATGCCAATTATGAGCCCTGTGGAGGAGCTTCCTTGTCAAGATTATAACACTTTATATAACTCATGGACGTTGTTATGATTGTTTCTGATACTAGGATTGGTCTTATTTGAATACCCACATCGTGATAGAGTACCGTGAGATTCATTAAGATAAAATTTTGGTGCCAAGACATGGTGTATTGGTGAAGTGGGATTTTTGGACTTTAAAGATATAAATAGAGTTTATGGAAAGTAAGAAAGAGATGTGTGTGGAATAGAAAGAAAGATTTATTAGTCAAGAGAGAAGTGTTGTCACGTACTGATTTTATCAATTGTTTAATTGCAATTATTAATCATGAGATTTGCATATTTATGTTAGATGATTATTTAAATTGAAATCGAAATTGAAATTGAAATTTAAATGCAAATGAAATGATTTGAAATTCATTATTGTGAAATTTGGGGTTTGTCATTGTTGATGAAAATTTGAGTGCAAGTGAATGCAAGAACAGGTGAACGAGAATAGAGGCGAGAACATTGATCAGGTGGAGTCATTTTAGCCATTAGACGTTAATGAGGATGATGAAATCTCACACACCACTTAGTTAATTATAGTGTATTTTCCGTGATGATTAAATGATTTAAATTTTAATGGTTATTATGACTATGCTTTTGCTTGAACGTAATTGTGAAAAAGAATTTGTTTGTTTTAAATGGAAATTTGATCATTATTGGGAGAAAGTTGTTTTTATTCAAAGAAATACTTCTTTATGTAAATCTTTTATTTTCAGTATAAAATAATAATGCATTTTATTTTAAATTATGGGAATAAACATTTAATTGTGAAAATATAAATATTAAAGAATATCCATATATAGAAATAAATGTTTGAAGAGATATATATTTAAAATTTGTATTTCAATAAAGATAAGTAAATAAGAAATAAATGAAATACGTTTTAAATTTGATATTGAAATCAAAATAGCAGTAAACAAATTGAAAACAACTACTTTTCAATCAATATTTGCATGCAATCACAAATAAAACTCGGAGTTTGGCCATCTTTGCTGAAGATCAAAACTAAAATTGTGGATCGAATTTAATAAAACTCCACCATTTGCATGAATTAGAAAAAGAAGAGAAATTTGTTTTTGGTAGAGACAGGAGATCTAAGCTTAAAGGAGAGTTGTTTTTATTTTAGATACTACGCTGCTCGGTTCCCATGCACCAGGAAAAGAAAGATTTATTTTTGTTTTAGAGAGGAGGCTGGAAACAGTCTATGTTTTTCATTATTTTATCCATTCTCTTTATCCTCTATGCATAGCCAGAGGAAGGGAGGTGATGCACATAGGAAAAAGACAAAGGAGAGAGGGAGTTTTTGAAGAGACTGACTTGTTCATCTCCCAAGCGTTTGAGAAGGACGGTAGGAGAAGTGTGTGGGAGAAGAAGGAAGGAAAGTGTGTGGGTAGAAGGAGGGATGCATCCAAAAAGGGAAGGCAGAATAGAAACCTCCTCCCTCATGCATGGGTGAAGAGAAGAACATAAGGTAGTTCTCCACCACATGCAAACAGTGGGGAAGAATGAAAGAAGGCGCAACCAGAAGGAAGGAGTAGATAGATAGAGAAGGAACGGGGGGTGTGGAGATAGGAAAGAACAACAAAGGAAGAAAAAGAAGAGAATAAAAGAACAACAGGGAAAATTTGACAAAGGAAACAAAACAAACCAGATTCAGGAAACATGTGCAGGTAGATTCAAATGAAAACTGGTTATTTCTCAAATTCACAATCTCATTTAATATCTGAGTTTAATTACTTTCTTCCATTCTTTTATTTTAACTATTGAAAACATATCACTATTTTTATTAAATTTAGGAGAAAGTTAAAACACCAAACTGTGTTTTAATTAGAAAACTATTGAACAACTTGAATAGAAAACTATAAAAAGACAGTAGATTTATTTATTTTTAGGAAATTTTGATTAGTAAATAGAAAAGATGCAAATAGAAAACATATTGTTTTAGATCTATTTAGATTTAGAAAAACTATAGAAAAATTAAAATAGTCAAAGAGATAAAACTTTCAAAACAAAAGAAATAGAAAAGATAGGGAAACTTTTGCAGAATTATCATAGCTGAATGTTTTTGGTTTCAATAAAATTTCCAGAATGATAAGAATAAATAACTTTTGTGTATTTAAATATGCTTGAAAAGTAAGAGTTAAATTTGATAAATCTTTAGGAATGATTCTAAAATTGCCTTCGAAACAGAATTAAATAGGAGGTTTTATGTTTTAGAAAAGATAATATTTTAATGGAAATATGAAAAATAGAAAAGAAAAGAAAGTAAAATTAAAAATATAATTACTTTGAAATGAAACAAATTAGACAAAGATTATATTGAAGTGTAGTTAAATTATATGAGTAAATGAACCGAAAGAATTTGTGCTCATTTATTCATTTCTTGTTTTATATGTACTTAGTTACATACTTGAGATACACCTTCTTTTATTAATTTTGAATATAAACATTATGTTATTTACGATTTTAAATCTGTGAGATTATTGTATTAAAAACCATGTTTGCTTGAATATAAAAGTGCGGTTCATATGTTTGTGAAAGATATTTTTTAGTTTGAATGGAACCATGCATGCTTGATAATTGAATGTGCATGACATGTGTTGGGAAAGTTACCTTCTGGGACGGATGTCGAATATGGGTTTTTAGAGAGCATAGTTTTGCTTTTCCAAAACTACTATTATTTGTTGTGCATGACATTTTACTTGGCCAAGTAACTTAAGGACCATTGAAATAGATGGAATTAAATTAACTCTCTACCATATCCTAGTATCGAACTTGTTTGTTTCTTAAATGAATTAGAAAAATGAAAATGCTTGTGGATTTACTAGTTATACTAGGCATGCACCAGATTCCATCTTGCTTGTCGACTATTTTTTGCTAAGTGATTCATGCAGGGTCGTGTATTCTTTGAATGACTAAAGAATTATGGGGAAGCGTAATCTTCGAGGTTGGGCGGAAAAAGCATCTGATCCTTGTTCTCATCTTCATATTTGAAGATATACAATTGAATTGAAGATCAAATGAAGATTTCTTCATATATCTATTATATTTTATTCGTGTATGATTATTGTAGAGCTTAAGGTGACAGAATGCCTAAGTCTCGAATTATAAATTTCTTTTACAATGAATTTGTATTATTAAATGTCGTGTAAGATGACACGTTTATGAATTAATTGGAAGTATTATGAATCTTATTGTAGACTTTAAGTCGATATTTAGGAATCTTTTGCATTTTATGAAATGTTATTGAATGGAGTTTCGACTTTCTTTGGAATATAAATGAATTTATTTAAGGAATTGTCGATGTTTGGAATTAAAGAGTTTCGCTCTTTAAAATTGTGTGGAAGATAAAAATGTATATTATTGTAGATATGTGAAAAGGAAACAATTACTATTTAAGAGGATTCATGACTATTTGAAGGGTCATTATCTTTGAAAGAATGTATGTCTTCATATAAATTTAAAGATATAAAAGGGAAAAAGAAATATGTGAGGATTGTGGAATAAATGTAATATCATACAAACAAATTTATGAAGAAGAGAAGTGTGTGAGACACATAGATATAGAATTCAAGAACAAGAAGATTTAAGAAGAAGAATATATGTAAATTTATGTATGAAGATTTAATAAAGAGAATATATAGATTTGTGTATGAATATTTAAGAAAGAGAATATATGCAGATTTGTGTGTGAAGATTTTGAAGAGGAGAATATAAAATGAGATAATTTAAGGTTTTTTGTAAAGAATATTTATTCTCAAGAAGACAAGATTCTATTGAAGAGTTTGGTGTCTCATATTGGAGAGGTTGGTGCCCCATATTGACAAGGTCGGTACCTCATATCAAATAGATTGGTATCTCTTGAGTTCTAACTTGGTTCTTAGTTGTGGGGATTGGTGTCTCCGGTGGATTGGTACCTACAAATTTTACAAGTGGGGATTGGTTTCTCCAATGGGTTAGTGCTCATAAATTGTATAAGAGGGGATTGGTGTCTCTTATAGGATGGTGCCTACAAAGATTGTTAAAGAGATTTATATAAAAGGTAATATTTTGTCATGGTTTTCTCTCATAAGGGTTTCCATGTAAATTGTTTGTTCTTCTTATGTTGCATAATTTTTTGATCTTATGTGAACGATATTGTGCAATTGAAATTATTGTGGCCATTACTGTAAAAAATAAAGAATTGTCTTATATTGATTCACCCCCCTCCTCCTCAGTATAATTGTGTGCTCATCACAAGTCCTCAACAATATCAATACACCTAACACATTGCATATTTCACCATGGTCATATAATTCAAAACACATGCTTTAAACTTGGGATATTTTGCATTTTAATTTGCAATGTAGAAAACATCACAAAATTATACAATGACCAAAATTTTGTTTGATATTTATGCTTGATTCAAGTTGGTATCTTTATTCTAATTGTTGTGTGACTATCAATCTTGAATTAGGTAGGAGTCAATGAATTCCAAACAAGTAACACATAACTAATAGACCACATATGGTTGATATAAAAATGGCAAGTTTTATCAACTACGATGAGCAATACAAGGAGTATGAACATTTCAAATAAGCTTACACCAATACAATCATGTAATCATAATTAATTGTTCTTGGTGATTCAACTATTTTTTTAAAGAAAAAGGCATTTGGTGATTCAACTTTTAGTCAAATTTAAATAATTAATTGTGTTCCTAGTTATGATTTTAGTAAAATTTAATGAGCTAGCAGGTTCTAGAACACAAGAAATTCCATCATGGGCTAGAGTAGAATAATCTAGTAAGGATAATCTTTCTTTTAGGTAAAATTTAAAGTTATTTCATTGTTAATTTCATTTAAATTTAATATAAATAAAGATTAGTACCAATGTATCTAAGTGGGACAATGGTCAAAGATAGAGGATGAGCTTAGAGAAGTTCATCATGGTACTCTTTTTTCTATTCAATTTGGTCTAGACTTGATCTAGTATACATTTTTCTACATGTCTAACTTTTTTTATTCTATGCATTTCATTTTTTGTTAGTAATTATAAATTAATGTATATCTTGACCTTATTTTATTTTTATGGTCCATACAAAATGTTAATGGGGTGGCATCGTTGCTAATATGTTTTAATATAACTTGACTCTCATAACAATAGCAAAGAGTCAAGATAATTGATTTAAATTTTACTTGAATTGATATTTTAGAGAACTTTAATTGTATTGATTTAGATGTTAATTTCAAATCTATTATGATTATATATATACATACTATAACACCCCTTGATTTTGCTCTTTTGTTCAGATAGTGTGTGTGTCTTTGTTATGCTTTGTTATTATTTGATCGCTAACATTAGAGCGATGTAGATTTTATATTATGATGTGATGGTACTTTATTTTGATGTTATTGTTATGGTATGATTTTGATTAGCATAATGATTATTTGAATTAATATTGTTATAAGCTCTTCAGTAGGTTATTGATGCTAGATTTGTCGGTTTTGTGACATTGTATTGGTGAAGGGGATGAAATTGCACCACTCACTTGCGAGCGCCCTATGATTTTGTGATTCTCTCTTCACGGTGTGTTCTATTATGATGTATATATGCATGTTCAATATATGCCTTGATTACAAGTTTCCAAGTACAGGACAACAAATCCACCTGGTTTCACAGGTTTGAGCATGTCCATTGCCCAACGGTAATGTTGATTGGGGGATAGTAGCTAGGTTTCCTGTGTCAAGTCACTACCCTAGTCATAGTGTGTCCTCGGTACTAGTTGGATTTGTTTGTTAAATGTTGTTCAATTTTGCCTTGAGATTATTTATGTTCCAAGTTTATAAAAGGAAAATAATGGATTTAAATATTTAAGTTGATTATTAAATTAATTTGGTTTATTATGTTAGAAGGTGCCAATTAATTAATTTAATCTAATTGGTAAAATAATTTAATCTTAGGATTATATTATTTTATTAATTAATTAATTAGTTGAATTAAGTTAAATTAGAAATGCTAAGTATTTTAGAAATTATTAAATGTTTTAATTTTTTTTAAATATCTTGAGGATTAGGTGCAATTTGGTTTTGAAAGATATTTTTCTTTCAACATGTGTTGGAAAATATTTATGAGGGTTGGAAAAATTTATTTATGGGAGAAATTATTGGTTGTAACGTGAACAAGTGAGAAGCTTCTTCACGGAAGAAGGATAGAGGATATTTGGTTGGGAAAAAGTTTTTAGAAATTAAGTTTTGGATGATTGCATGTTGTGGAAATTTTGCAAAAATATAGTCTTAGGAAAGTTTTTGTGTTTTGGAAATTTTAATGTTCTGGAGGAAGCTCTCGTTGATTTGGGAAAAAAAAGCTTGGATTTGTGGAAGAGGTGCTACGTCAATTCACATCTTCACAGGCATTGTATTTCAGGTTCCTCTTTTAATTCTAGTTAGTTTCATATTGGAAAAGCTTCTTAGTTTAGATTACTCTCTGGAAAAGATTGTCTATGCAAGTTTCAAAGCTTTGAGTTTTGTTAAAAATTGTAAATGTCGTATGTGAAATCTTCTGTGAAAATGATATCTTTTGTAGATCGAATTTTTTTTTGGAAACAATTGCAAATTTTAATTTGAGATTATTGTAAACATAGAAGAACCTAGAATAATACAATTACAGATCTAGAAAATTCTTTGTTGGGAAGAAATTTTTCTGTAGAAATTAACTTTTTCAGAAAATTTGCGTGAAATTTTTCCTGTAGAGAATTTACTATTGAATTTGTTGTTGTAGAATAATTACGGTACATATTCCTATAGTTTTGTATCTGGAAAAGGAATTGGAAAACCCTGTGTTGAATATGTGAAATCATTTGTTAAAATTGAGCAAATTTCTTGTAGGTGACCATTTTTTTAAAGTATTTTCCCTACTGAAGCATATGTTTAACAAATTTGTATATATATATATATATACTAAAGTTCATGTTTAAATATTTTATGAGTATTTGGGTTTTCGTCCATATGACGGATGAAAGAATCTGTAGGTTTTTGGCTTCTTTTAAATTTCCTTCAGCGAATTTAGATTCACAGGTGTGAAAATTTAATGAGATTAAATAATGGAAGGGGCGTATGGGGGGTTACCCCACTACTAATCCCCCTAAAGGGAGGTGGACGGTGGAGTCTCCATTGTCGCTTCCCCTAAGGGAGGTTCTCTGTTGGGAAGAAATTCTTCTATAGAAATTAGCTTTTTGGAAAATTTGGTTAAAAGTTTTCCTATAGAGAATTTACTATTGGATTTTTTGTTGTAGAATAATTACAATACATCTTCCTATAGCTTGGTATCTAGAAAAGGAATTGGGAAACCCTGTGTTGAATATGTGAAATCATTTGTTAAAATTGAGCAAATTTCCTGTAGGTGACCATTTTTGAAAAATATTTGCCCTACTGAAGTATACGTTGAACAAATCTATATATATATGTGAGGCCCATCGTCAAATAGACACACATACCTTGTATTTTTTTATCATCCACAAGGTTATGCTTGGACACATTTTACTTTTGCCCCGCATTAGTATGATGGTTGATTATGAACATTAAGTTTAATTGTTAATATGCTTATTATAATATTTATTTTATGAATCATAATTTTATGAGTATTCTAGTTGATCAAACTAATATTTTGAATGTTATGAAGGCTGAAACAATGTGATTTGTGATATCATTTTAATCCAAAAGTGAATTTTAAGTTACCATGCAATGTGATGCATATATGATATTATTTCAATTCAAGACAAATAATTGAATTATTATGCAAGTGACTATAAAAATTGTGATTAATGTTTTAGAGGTGAAATTGGTATTGCTTTAAAATTGTAACAATATAGTGTTTGAATTCTAGAAAGGAAAATACGAACAAAGATTATTGTATGCTTCATCGTATGTATGTGTTTTGATTTACCTCTCTGGATGATTGGACTAATGTTTACATGGAGTGTGTAGGTTAATCTTCCATAGCCATGGACATTGGAGGAAACCAAAAAGACCTTTGTGTTACCCTGTAAAGCCTAACTCAACTGCATGGAGGGGCTAGAGTCTTACATTGTTGTGTTAAATATCTGGTGATGTGCATGTTGGGGGTAAAGGTGTAAATGTTTGAATTGTTTGAAAACAAATGTGATCTCAAAATTGAAAATTCGGATCCCTTGGTTTATGTCACTTTAAAGGGTCATTTATGTCTTAATTTTAGTTAATTCATGCTTTTTAGAGGCCCTAGGTATATACCTAAAGATTGGGGGTTATTTTTAGGCCATACTTTTGACCATGCTTCATTTATGAACCCTCTTGCATTGCTTGTAAAAGGGGTGACGAAAATTGGAGTAAGGGAGTCCATGTGAACACCATGCCTCTTAAATGAGAAGAGGACATGGTGGTTGGGGGGAATTTTTTAGAAGAAAACTGAAAGAAAGTGTTTACTAAGTATTATTCATTCTGGGTTAAGTGTGGAAAAGGAGGGGGAAGAGGAGCTGGAAAAAAATAGAGAAGAGTTGAAGAAGGGATTGAAAAAGCAAGTAACAAACCCCTTCCAAAGTTCAGAGGTAAGATCTTCATCCTACATGTTTTTGTTTGAATATCTGTGTGAAATCTAAGTTGTGTTATGTGTTACCTGGCTATTTGTTGGATTTATTGTTTGTGTTAGTGCATTTGATGTGTGTTGCAATGTTGGGTTGGCTCCCCATTTTAGGCTGTGAGAAACCCATGTAGGGGATGGAGGGGAAGAAATCCCCATGTGGGGCTTATATGAGACTTATATTTTGATTCTGGAAAGATTGTGTGCTTTAGCTATGAGAATAATGGGTATGAGTACCCAAAGGGTAAGAGTACCCTTTTTGTGAAAATTTGGGCATGACAATATATATCAATATATATATAATGAAGTTCATGTTTAAATATTTTATGAGCATTTGGGTTTTCGTCCGTACGGCAGATGAAATAATCTGTAGGTTTTTGGCTTCTTTTAAATTTCATTCAATGAATTTAGATTCACAGGTGTGAAAATTTAATGAGATTAAATAATGGAAGGGGTGTAGGGGGGTTACCCCACCACTGCTCCCCCTAAAGGGAGGTGGATGATGGAGTCTCCACTGTCCCTTCCCCTAATGGAGGCAGATGGTGGAGCTTCCATTGTCCGCACCCCTCAATGGAAGGGGGGGTTGGCGTACAAACAACACCCTCCCCAATACTTGGTATCATACCTTATGTGAATTTGTGTGTTTTTTGATTATTAAGTGGGTTTGTGTAACGCCCTGCCATGCAACCCTAGAGGAAGTTGCATTTAACTACTTAAATAGAATAATTTTTTTTTTAAAAGAACAATTATTAAGCATAAATGAGAGTAAGTTCACTAACTAATGCCAACAACCTCTAAGGTTATGAGACAAAGGTTATATAGAACCTCAACAAAAACATGAATATAAACCATGTCCATTATTTAATTAATGAAATAACACATACATGCCAAGTAAGATAATATTACAACAAGCATAAGAGATAACTTTCAAATACATTAATCCATCATTTAACAATAAGGTTACAACACTCATTCCCCGAATGAGGCAAGTCCAATAAATAGGGTTACAATTACCAATTCCACCTTGATAACAAGAGGGGTAATAATTACAAGAATAACTGAAAAGATAACAAGTAAGAACTGCAACTGAAACCACAAGCTCTCCAACTGGAAGACTCGTCCACACATACAAGGAGAAAACCCAACGGAGTAAGGTTCACGTTCCACCCAACCAAGTGGAACCCAAAGGTCCACCCCTCGTGTTGGGAGATAGTAACTAGGATTTATGTGCCGAGTCGTCACCCTAGTCGTAGTGTGTCGTCAGTCCTAGTATGGTCCAGTTGTGCTATTTTGTTCTAATTGCCTGATTTCAGTTTATTTTGGAAGTTAGAATAATGTTAGAAATGTGATTAAATTATTGAGTAATTTAATTTAATTAATAAATATTTTAATCTTATGGTAGATTTATTTTATTAATTGATTAAGTTATTTATGTGGAAATGAATTACATTATTCTTTTTGGAAATGCATGCATATTTAAGTTGGAATTGGAAATTAGGAAAATGAATTAAAAGTCAATTTAGAAATTTGAAATTTTGAAAATTCAAAAAAAAAAGATATTTCCTATTTTCTATTTTCTGGAATTTATGAGAGTGGTTGTAGGATTTTTGGAAGGAATTTTGCATATGTTTGAATTTCTTCACAAAAATAGAAAAAAATGGAATTTTTGGGGAAAAATTGAAAATAGAAGAGGAAGGTTGCTCAATTTTGTGGGTTTGGACAAAAAGCTCAAGGAATCTGTGGAGTTTAAAAGGGTTTCAAAGCACCAGTAGGATCTTCAACATACTTCAAGAGAATCAGGTTCTCATCTTGTTTAATTGAAATTCGGTTGATTCAATGGTGTTGTGTGAATGGAAAACTAATTGCAATCTTTAATTTGTGTGCAAAATAAATCTGTTTGATAGCTTTGCTTTCTAAATTGGATAAGTTTGTTTAAGGTTGGGAACAAAACTCTTGTTGCAAATTGTTATTTCAATTTTATTTTGTTTTCATTTTGTTCTTCAATTTATTTGAAGTTTCAAACTTGGTTGAATGGCTATTTATATATATATTCATGTATAAATAAATAGGTTTGTGATTTATTTTTATAATTTCATATTATAAGGTTATGCTGGCCATTTTTAAAAAAAAAAAGACCAATAGGAAATTTTGTTTTTCAAAATAAAGGGTTTTGGTTTTTTTTTTAAATAAATAAAATTACAAACAGATGACGTTATTTTTATTTAAAAAAATTAAAAAAAGTGGGGCTCACCCCACTGCTGCTCCCTTGGGAAGCAGCATGGGGGAGCGCGCCAAGCGCAACCCCGTTTGCGGCCTAAGCGGACCGCGTAGAACGTGACCACCAGTGGTGGCCGGCTGCGCTCTATGCAACCCGCGCCACCATGGGTGGTGGCCAGCTCCGCCGCCCACATAGCATCGTTGCCTTTCACCTCCCTCCCCTCCGTCTGGTGGCGTCGCCTCCTACGACCACCACAGTCAACATCCACCGCCGCCTGGTAAACAGCCACGACCAGTGCCAATCTCCGCCCTAATGCAAAATGCACGGAGCCAAAGGTTCGTGCGATCCAACCTTAGGGTTGGCGCCCGAATCGAGGCAGTGCTCTTGGGTTTTTTTTTTTTTTTAAAGAAAAAAATTAATTAAAAATAATAATAAAGTTTTATTTTATTTTATATATTATCATTTTTATAATATATTAATATTATAATTATTATAATATTTGAATATTAAATTTTTTTATTATGATTTGTCATATTGTTAAAATGCATTTAATATTGTAATAATATGATTTATTATATTGTTAAAATACATTCAATATTTTAATATTATGACTATTATAATATTGAAATGTATATGATGGAATGATATTATTCTTTTATAATATTATGAGAAATTTAAACAATAGTATAATATTAATATTAATATTATCAATTTGAAAATGATTAGTTCATTATATTATTATAATATTTAGAGGGGAAGATTGTTTTTTTTAGAAAATGAATTTTATTGAATATGCAATAAATATTTTATTTAAAAATGGAATTTTGCTCTTATCTGCATTATTAAAATACGGGTTAATGTTTTATATATTTAAATGCTACGTGGAAACAAAATGATTTTTAAATGGCGTATTTTAAACCAGTACATTTAACGCATTGGTTACTGAATGCTAGTCAGGAAATGGGTTTAGTGAACCCAAAGTAGATTTGATTCTTCCCTTGTTTTGAGATGTTCGTATGGTCATTTGGGAAATGTGGGTTTTAATGTTTAATCAAGTCTTCCAATTGAGTTTTCAAGTTTGTGGGTTGTCATACTGTGTAGTCAACCTTAGATCATGTAAGACCCCTCCGTTTTGCTCTTTTGATTGAACAATGTTTTGTTTGATTATGTTGTACTTTTTGTTTGCACTTTGATTTAGAAATCAGTTGTTATTTGATCATTATCTATAAAGTTATGTGAAGGGTATATTTTAGTGTGAGGGTGTATTCTTTTGATGTTATTATTATGTCATGCTTTGGATTAGCATAGTAGATAATTGAATTAATGATGTTTATACTTTTAATTATATTAATGATGTTAGATTCATCAGTCAGTGATACTATATTGGTGAAGGGGACGGATCGCATCACTCGCTTGCGAGCGCCTTATGATTCTGTGATTTCTTCTTCACGGTGTGTTTTAATTTTAACATATATATGCATGTGGATATACTCTATATTTGCAGGTTGACAGATACAGGACATCGACTCCACTTGGTTTCACAGGTGAGAGCGTGTCCAATGCCCTACGGTATTTGATTAGGAGATAGTAGCTAGGTTTTCATGCCAAGTCATCACCCTAGTCCTTGTATGTCGTCAGTTGTTTGTCAGGTTGTGTTGTTGTGAATATCGTGCCCTCTCTTCGTTATTTAATTGCAAGTTAGAAAAGTTAAATAAATGGCCTATGTAGTTAAGTTGTTGATTTAATTAATCTGGTTATATTGTGAAAAATGTTATTTTATTTATTGATTAATTTAATGTAATTAATAAAATAATTAAATCTTGGATTAGATTTATTTTATTAATTAATTACATTAATTATGTTGAAATTAAGTTGGAAAATTTGGAAAAGGTTTAAATTTCATTTTTGAAAATTAGAAAATGCAAAAATTGGAAAATAGAAATATTTGGAGATATTTTCCAGAGTTTGACTTTGGGGTAGAAAGATATTTTCATTTTGGCTATTATTTGGTTTTTGGGTAAAATTTTTTTAAAAATGAAAAAAGATGAGAAAAATGGAGAAGGGAAGAAATTTCTGGTTTGGGGGTTTTGGATTTGCATGGAGGAACTAGATTTTGAAGAGGAATCATGGCACCCTTTTTGAATCTATTCAAACTTCTGGAAACCAGGTTCCTTGTGTTAGTGTTTCTTAGATCAGATTAGATAATATATTATTCAGTAGAAATGCAACACATAAGACAATGAACACAGCAGGATACCCTAGGAAAACCCTCCTACTCGAGGGAGAAAAACCCAGCAATGATTCTCTTATATATATATGATAATGACAGAAATCTGCTTACAACACAGCCCAACAATGGCTAAGGATTTCGCACTTTTCCTTGATGCTTAGATACAAATGAATCTGCTCTTCCTTGAAGAACAGTCTGCTGCTATAGGAATGATGATCTGCTGATTAAGTATGAACTTCTTCTATGAATGTGAATTCATCTACTGTTCAAGTATGAGCTTCTTCTAGGACTGCGAATTCTACTCAAATATGAACTCTGCTCTTCATGTAATTGCGAACTTCTGCCTTAATCATAATAGCAAACTTTCTCTTTTGATTTGGATATGTTCAATGACCAAAAGTAACCTTGTATATATATCTTCTTAGCGCCTCTTCATTTAGGTTGGCCATTATACAAATAATGATAAATGAATAAATACAATCTAGGTAGGCTAGTCAACAAGTAAATGATATAACTCAATATAGGGTCGGCCCATGCTTTAGTTGATATTCATTTAATATATTTCTCTTTGGGAAGTGCAGACCGACGCTGTACTAACATCAACACTCCCTCTCAGCTAGGGATGAACTTCCATCTGCACAAGACACATTATATTAGAATGAAAACAAAATAGAATATCACCTCAACGTGATATTAACCATTATGGCTACTCCCATAGATGGTATGAACTCATCACGGATTCCCTCACGTGATGTTGTCATGGAGTCACACACATGACTTCCACCATAGCTTCTCCCAGAGGGTGGAAACAAGGGCTTTCACCTCAACTCTCTCTCATCAGAGAATTGCATTATCAAGGGCTTACACCTCAACTCTCTCTCAACAAAGAATTGCATTATCAAGGGCTTGCACCTCAACTCTCTCTCAGTAGAGAATTGCATTATCAAGGGCTTGCACCTCAACTCTCTCTCAATAGAGAATTGCATTATCAAGGGATTTCACCTCGAACTTCTCTCAAAGAAGAACTCATTAAACAAAGGAACACTGATACTGAGACTCCCTCTCGATCCTGGCTTTAGAGATTGCAAAGAAGACTTCTAGAGATGTACTCCCTCTAGCCACCAACTCAGTCCCTCTAGTGTTTACTCCCTCTTGATCATTTCTTTGGTTGACATGACTTCTTCACAAGATGCCTCAAGCTTTTCATCACTAAGTAATCTCTTATCATCTTCTTCTCCCTAAACCTGTCCAGGAAGCATTTTAGATAGAGATTACTAACAATCCATAATTATCCAAAGAAATATCAAGATTAGAATTGTACAAGTTATATCATGAATGAAATTTTTCCAAAGATCTTATGCTAGTGAACACAACACAATTCAAGAGAATCTACTATCTCTCTTAATTACAAGATCCAAGGAATAAATAAATGATATAACTCAGCAACCAAAGAATACTTATCTTTTTAACTATTCTAATAGGTCCAAATGCTGGACATAGTGTGATACGTTGTACTTGAGCTCAGATCAATCCGTAGCCTTCATAGTTTGAATACAATGATGACCTAAAAGGTACATTGACTTCAAGAGATATCTCCAGCCATCAATGTAGTCCAATGATTGCAAGCTATGATTCCAAGCTTGATCATTTCTTCATTCAGTAAGACTTCGATATTGCTTGATGCTCAGGTTATCTCAATGAAAAAACAATTCATGAACATTATTCAACCATGCAATACTTATTTCATGGATTTCAAAAAATCTCCTGAGTAATAGATAATTAATTCATTAATCATGACATGTCTTTCTTTCAATTTCACAAAAGAGCTAATCTCAGCAAAACAAAAGACAAACTTCACAAATTGGCATGATCCTACTTGCAATGAATAAATCTAAAGAATCTTATTACAGTGATCACTATTTACTAGTCACACATAATCCTAAGTAAATAATGTCAAAATTGCATAACTCAACAAATTGAATTTTACCCTAGAATAGTAAGTGCAAAAAAAAAACAAAGAATACTTATCTCTTAAATATTCAGAAGAGTGGACACCGTATGATATGTTGTTCTTGCGCTTAGTACACAACCTTCACAGCTTGAACATAGGCCCATGACTAGAGTAGAAATTCACTAGAATCATTTTGGGGAGAGATATCAACCACATCCACAAATGAAGCATGCTGATTAGGCCTGGTAGGACAATCCCTCGCATAGTGACCAAATTTTTCACATTTAAAGCATTGAACACGAGAGAGATCCCATTTCTTCTTGAATGCAGGGGCACCATCTGACCCATTATCTCGATTCCTTTTAAAGAATCCTTTCTTCCAAACTTTTCCTTTCTTCGATGAATGAGAGGCGAGGACATGTAACTCTTCATTCTTTGAACTTTGACCAATGCCCCTTGCCGTTAGTCTCGACTCCTCTTGAATGCAGTCAATCCTCAATCGATCAAACTTGGGAAGTTCAGATCTTGCACTGATTCCTTGAATGAACGCCTCCCATGAAAGCGGAAGACCATTGAGAGCAATCATGGTCAAATCCTTGTCATCAACAATATGACCAATGGTAGAGAGTTGATCTCTCAATTCGGAAATCTTCATGAAGTAGGTGATGACAAACTCTTCTTCCGCCATCTTAATATGAAGTAGTTGTTGCTTCAAGGTTAGGGCATGACTGGTGTTGTTGATTTCGTACATCTCTTCCAATGTTTTGAACATCTCCCTTGCAGTATCCAACTTGAAGACAATTGGTACAATATGATCCTTGATGGAATCAACCAATACTTTCTTTGCCCTAGTGTCTTTCTTTCTCCATTGTAGCTTCTCTTCTTCCCCCTCAGGTTCGGGAACTTTTGTTTTCACAAACTCAGCCAAATCATTCTCTTCCAAGGCTAGCATGAACCTGAACCTCCATGATGTGTAGTTCAAGATCCCTTCGAGTCTATCCTTGATTTTTAGACCGTTCACCATCTTGAGAAAATTAGAAGGTAGACTGAAAAGGAACAATGAGGGTTGCAAACTAACAGATCTGAATCTGATCATGATCTTTTTCACACCCGCTCTGATACCATGTTAGTGTTTCTTAGATCAGATTAGATAATATATTATTCAGTAGAAATGCAACACATAAGACAATGAACACAGCAGGATACCCTAGGAAAACCCTCCTACTCGAGGGAGAAAAACCCAGCAATGATTCTCTTATATATATATGATAATGACATAAATTTGCTTACAACACAGCCCAGCAATGGCTAAGGATTTCGCACTTTTCCTTGATGCTTAGATACAAATGAATCTGCTCTTCCTTGAAGAACAGTCTGCAGCTATAGGAATGATGATCTGCTGATTAAGTATGAACTTCTTCTATGAATGCGAATTCATCTGCTGTTCAAGTATGAGCTTCTTCTAGGATTGCGAATTCTACTCAAATATGAACTCTGCTCTTCATGTAATTGTGAACTTCTGCCTTAATCATAATAGCGAACTTTCTCTTTTGATTTGGATATGTTCAATGACCAAAAGTAACCTTGTATATATATCTTCTTGGCGCCTCTTCATTTAGGTCGGCCATTATACAAATAATGATAAATGAATAAATACAATCTGGGTCGGCCAGTCAACAAGTAAATGATATAACTCAATATAGGTTCGGCCCATGCTTTAGTTGATATTCATTTAATATATTTCTCTTTGGGAAGTGCAGACCGACGCTGTACTAACATCAACACCTTGTTTAGTTTAATTTTGATTTTGAAGAAAAACTTAAAGTTTGTTATTCTGTTTGCAAAACCCATGTTGAATCCTTATCAAATTGTAGTCTATGTTTCATGTGGTTGTTCTTCAAATAGAAAATTTATATTCTTAGTTGTAATTGATCATTTTAATTACTATTTGCTCAATTAATTCTGTGAATTCTTGTAAGAAAAATAAAATATCTTGATATATATGTATAAATATATACAAAAATGTATATACATACCTATATATACATATTTTATTTGTGTTTTATTATGAGCTTATGCTATTATTGGTTTAAGTAGAAAAACCCCTCCTTTTAAAATTAATTTTCGAACTTTTTTAGAAAATCTGCAGAAAGAAAGAAAGAAAAAATAAATAATAATAATAAAATAAATAAATAAATAAAAAATAGTTGGTTTTCGGAGGGTTTGGGGGAGGAGTTGTGTGAGGCGCTGCCCCCACCGCCGCCCCCACATAGGGGACGGTTGTGGAGGTAGAGCCTCCACTGCCACCACAACCCCCGCACCAGCCGCGCACCTTGCCTAGGGTTCGGCTGAGTGTAACACAGTCGGCGCCCTTTGGGGAGCCGACTCTGTTACCCACAGTCGGCCCAGGGTTAGGGTCGGCTGAGCAGGTCACCGCCCTACCCAGAAATCATGGCCACCACCCTGTGCGAATGGCATTCGTCGCCTCCCCTCTAAAAATGCATGTGCGGATCCCGAGGAACCCGTGCCCTAATTTCCTTTGGGGTTCTTTCTTTAAAATAAATAAAATATATATTATTTTAATATTATATTTTATATTATTAAATATTGTTAAAAAATAATATTTGATATTATATTTTGTAATGTTAAAATAATGATATATATTAAAAGGTGATTGAATTAGTGGTATGTGTTTTTCTTTTAATTGAGAAAATCTATATCAAAATGTTATGGTCAAATTATGGAATTTCATTTTAGAATAATATAATTGAGTAAAATTTTACATCTAAATGCATTAGTCCAATTATTGTTTCATTTTAAAAAGACAATGTTTTGGAAAGGGAAAAATGGATTTAAGAGTGATATATTTTTATAACGAGATTAAATGTTTTAAAATGATTTATTTCGCAAAGGAGTTGTCGATATTTTGAGATGATATACTTTAAATCGAATGAGTAAAGGTTTATTTTAGTATTATTATTTGCAAACAAATAAGGATTAAATATTTGATTCTAAAATAATAGATGAATTAATGGATTTTAAAGTAATATATGTTTTGAGAAAGGGGAAACAGTTATTTATTTCGAAACAATATTTTCTGAATGGTAGGAATAAATGTTTATTTTATCATTATTGAAAAACAATTAGAGAATGTGACATTTGATTTAATTTCATCTATGTCCAAAAGAAACATTATTTAATTTATATTGTTAATGCGATGAATTACTGCATGTTAAGGAAGAAGTGGATTTAGTGAATCCAAAGTAAATTTTGTTTTTTTCTTCTTGTTCATCTTGATTGTGAATTGCATTCCGCTTTCATTTGCGAAAGTTGAGTTTTAGAGTTTAATAAGTCTTCCAGATGAGTTTTCAGTTATGGGGGTTGTCATCTTGTGATGTCGACTATTTGTTAATTCCCTTGGGTGTGCATGTAGTGATGTCAATGTTGTACCCGGTTTCCACGATCGGAAATGTTTTGTACCTCCTGAGAAAGAAGTGGATTTTGTTATGTGTGTCTCCTTGTCAAGAGCTGTCAGGAGCCGTTTTTGTTATTGTTGTTACCTCCAGTGTTTGGAGATGGTTTTATCTTTGTTGCTCCTGAGAAAGGAGTGGAGTTTGTAATGTGTGATTCCTTGTCAGGAGCTGTCAAGAGCCATTTTATTATTGATGTTACCTCCAGTGTTTGGAGATGGGTTCATCTTTTTCAACTCTTGAGAAAGGAGTGGACGTGTTATCTTGTTTGTTGCACCTTGGTTCCATAGATGTTTGGATGGTGTGTGTGTGTTGTCCAGTAGAAGAGTGGCTTGTAATGGGGGTCGGCACCTGAAGTGGTGTCAAGGATAACTCGTTGTAAGTTATTTAATCAAGTGATAACTAAAACAATACTTAGAATTTTAGGTCTAACTTTTCACTAATCAAGATTTTAATGCCTCACTCATGGACCTAAGTGCTCGGTTAGGCTTGGGATGAGATGGGAAGGCTTGTAATGGCAAGGTCATCTATCTTGTATGTACGAAAGGTATTTGGCTCCGCATGAGTGAGTATGGGGGCCGGGATTCGGTAAAGGTCACCAAGATAACCTTTTCTTGTGGGGGTCGGAGCCTAGGAAGATTCCCAAGGATAACCCATGACGAGCTGTGTGATGACACTCTGTCTAGGACAACAGTCAATTTTGTTTTGTGGGTATGGTTTCTGTAACATACCTAATGTGACCATAGTTGTTTCTTGTTTCTAGTTGGTATGGTTTCCTTAACATACCTTGTGTGACCATAGTTGGTATTCGATTATTATGTGTATGGTTCTCGTAACATACTTGTTTTGCTTTATCTCTGGAAGCAATGTGACCCTGTAGAGTTGTCCTTGTGTGTTACTCGTGATGCTCTTGAGTTGTAATTTTGGTGTACTTATGTCATACGTATGTGGTACTTGGGTTGTACTTGTGAAGTGCTTGTGTTGTACTTGCATGGTAACTGAGTTGTGCTTGAGTTGATTATGTGTAGATCTCATGATGTATTTGTGAGGATCATGTAATTGGTTGTTTCAGTTTGGTTCAGTTTATGTTAACCTGTGTCTAGAGGTAGATGGTCTTGACTAGGATTCCTAGTTACTATCTCCTAGCATGGGGGGTGGGCCTTTGGGTTCCACTTGGTTGGGTGGCATGCACCTAAATCCATTGGGCTATCTTCATGTTCGTGTGGATGAGACTTCCAGTTGGAGAGCTCGTGGGTTTCTATATCAGTTCTTGTTGTATATCATTTCAGTTGATCTTGTATTATTTTACCCCTCTATGTTATCGAGGTGGAAATTGTAATTGTAATCTTTATTTATGGTCTTGCCTCATTCGGGGAATGAGAGTTGTAATTGTAATAATTCTTTATGGATAAATGAGTTTGAAAATTATCTATATGTTTGGATGTAATTTATCTTGTATGGAATGTATGCGTATTTATTATCTTGAGTAGATAAATGTTATGGTTTTTATTCATGTTATTGTTGTGGGTTGTTAAGTAGTTTCAGTCTCGTAACCTTAGGGGATGTTTGCATTGGGAAGCGAACTTGTATAATAATTGTACTTAAACAAAAAAAATTATCCTATTTAAGTAGTTGTTTGCAACATCCTTTAGGGTTGAGTGGTGGGGCATTACAGATCACCTTGGGGTAGTGTGTTTAACCAGTTTGTTCCCCGGTTATCACGAACGGGAGTTTGTGGACTGTATGTCATGGTTAGAGATGTGGTATCCTTATGTCGCACTTGTGTACCCTTGGGTTTTGGAGTTGTTCCACATGTCGTCTTAGAGGAGTGGCTTGTAACGAGGGCCGACACATGAAGTGGTGCCAGGATAACTCATTGTAAATTAGTTAATCCACTGATAACTTAATTAACTGATTAGAGTATCACATAGTATCAAACACTAAATAAGATAATTATTCCTCACTCATGAACACAAGGGCTTGTAAAGACTTGGGTTCAGACGAGAAGGCCTAGAATGGTAAGATCGTTATCTTGTCTCTATGAAAGATAACTGATTCCGCATTGGTTTACATGTGGCGCTGGAAGTCGCTAGAGGTTACAAGGATAACCCGAGATGGGGGCCGGGGCCTAGGAATACTCACTAGGATAACCCATGTAACATTGTGATGACACTTCTCCTAGGTCGACAGTATGTTCACATCAGTGATGCAATTGATTATGTAATTTCTGGAAGCATTGTAACCTTCTGTCAGTGGTCACTGTGTTTATTTCGGTATGGTTATATTAGCCTATGTCTAGAGGTAGACGTCCTCGGATAGAAATTCTTGTTACTATCTCCTAGCACGGGGGGTGGACCTTTGGGTTTCACTTGGTTGGGTGGAACGTGCACCTTACTCTGTTGGGTTTTCTCCTTGCATGTGTGGACGAGTCTTCCAGTTGGAGAGCTCGTGGTTTCAGTTGCAGTTCTTACTTGTTATCTTTTCAGTTATTCTTGTAAATATTACCCCTGTTGTTATCGAGGTGGAATTGGTAATTGTAACCCTATTTATTGGACTTGCCTCATTCGGGGAATGAGTGTTGTAACCTTATTGTTAAATGATGGATTAATGTTTTTAAAAGCTATCTCTTATGCTTGATGTGATATTATCTTACTTGGCATGTATGTGTTATTTCATTAATTAAATAATGGACATGGTTTATATTCATGTTTTTGTTGAGGTTCTATATAACCTTTGTCTCGTAACCTTAGAGGTTGTTGGCATTAGTTAGTGAACTTACTCTCATTTATGCTTAATAATTGTTCTTTTAAAAAAAAAATTATTTTGTTTAAGTAGTTAAATGCAACTTCCTCTAGGGTTGTGTGGCGGGGCATTATAGTTTTAATGATATATATAAATAAATATGTATTTATATATACACATATTATATGTGCATTTAAATATATAGTAATATATGTTTAATGTATATATATATGTGTGTGTGTGTATATATATTTACCTAGTTTATTAATATATGTATATATATTAGTGTATATTATTTTAGAAATTTGTAAGATGTTTTATTTAATATTATTTATATATTTGTGTATGTACAATTATATATGTATATATATAATTATATATATACTTAACTATATATATATTTAAATAGAATATTAAATAGGTGCATGCAGTAGATGCACAGTTGAGGTTTTGTAAAAGATATGTTTTGGGAAGAGAAGAAATTGATATTTTGTTAAAGGTAATCGAGGAATTGAAGTTATAGGTAAATTATATTTTCCTTCTCTATTTGAAAAGAAATTTCATTTAATTAATTTATTTGGGCAATAGCTTAACTGTGAAACACTGAAGGGGAAATTGGATTTAGGAAATCCAAAGAGTAGTTTAATTCCCTGTTTTATTGTCCTTCATATGTAATATCTTTTGATCTCTTTTTGGGGAAATTGTTTAGCAGAATTGGTAAGACTTCTAGCTGTGGTAATTTGTATTTGGGGGGTTGTTGTGTTTTAATTTTCATCCCTTTATATTTCCCTAGGTTAGTGTGTATTGTCATTGTTCGGTAAATCACCCAGTTTCCACGAACGGGGATGTGATGTCATTTGTCTTTGGATGGGGATTGAATATTAGTAGTGTGCTTTAGTTACCTTTGGTTGTGGATTTGTTCCATGTTTTGACAGTAGGAGAGTGATTCTTGATGGGGACTGGGGTCTGGGAAGATCTACTAGGGTAACTCATGCAACCTTGCGGTGACACTCCTCCTATGTCAGCAATATGGTTGGTTCACTGTTGTATCTTATTATTTAACTTTGGAAGCATTTTACACAATGAGTTAGTATTGTACTAGTATTTGTTAAGTTCAGTTATGTGTTAGTCTGTGTCTAGTGGTATATGGTCTTGCCTAGGGAACCTTCTTACTATCTCCTAGCTCAAGGGGTGGGCCTTCGGGTACCACTTGGTTGGGTGGAATGTGTACCTTACTCCATTGGGTTCCCTTGCTTCTTTTCGTGATGGTGAGATCTTCTAGTTGGAGAGTTTGTGGTGGTACCAGTGAATATGTTCCTTTCTTTTAATGTATTGTATCATTTGACACTTCTACTTATATTAATCCTCAATTGTATTCGAGGAGGACTCATATAATTTGTAACACTTATGTATGATCTTCCTCATTCTAGAAATGAGTATTGTAAGCACTATTTGAAAATTAATGTAATCTTTGGATCTTGATGTATTTATATTCTATGTGATGTAATTTTAATGTTTTGAATGTATGTACTGTAAAATTCATAAATAATTAATTATTTACTATGAATGAGTAATTTTTATGTTATAGGATTTAGATGTAACCTTAGTCGTGTGCCTTAGAGGATGTTGTGATAGTGTAGTGCGTCTTTCATGTTAATATTGCACTTTAAAAGAAAAATAAATTTGTACGCTTTAGTAGTAATTGCAACTTCCTCTAGGGTTACGTGGTGGGGTGTTACACATACGATCTTAAATTCTTGTCAATTTTCATACAAGTAATATTAGTTAATTCATCCATGATGAGTCCTTCTTAGTCAATGCAAGAGGCCTCATTGGTTATATATATTTTTTGTAGTAGATAGGTTTTTGTTTGGTAGCCTAGATTGTTTATTTACACATATAATTTTTTCTTAATGTATGCATTTCCTTCTTTTTCAATAATTATCTATTGATTTATATCAATTTTATTTTACTATTATAGTCTATTCCAAAAGCAAGTGATGTGGTGCTTCTACCATCATGCTTTGCTAGGACTCCAATCATCCTAAGATACCACAATTTGTAGAATGACTCTTAGAACAACAAATAGTTGAGGTAATTAAATTGAATTTTATTTTAATTTATAGTTGAAAGAACTTATAGTTGAATATAGTGATTTAGATGTTAATTTTAAAGTTCTAAATTGTAATCAATTTAATTCTTGATTTACTAGTCTAACTTATTTACCACTAAAATAATTAATCAAATTTATGGGTTGACTTGTTATTCAACCAACTTTGCATCCATCAACTAGTAAGCACCGTGGCACCAAGAGGCTGCTTTTTGATGATCCACCATAGATTAAGGATTTACCAAAGACATAGAGTAAAGTGGACCTTTCAGATTTGACAAAGCTATTCTATATGTACAAATTGTATATAGATTTTGGGATGGCATATGTGTATTTTTTAGAACATGTTTTGAGTTGTTATATGTGCCAAATTTGTGTATGTGTACAATTATTCTACACTTATATATATATATGTAATGCCCCATCGTGGAACCCAGAGAATGACACAGAAACCCAACTAACAACTGAACATTTTTTTTTAAATCATATAATAATAACATATGAACATCAACATATACATTCCCATTCTCGAGTTCCACAACTATGCTACTAAAGTAAAACAAATATAACATTGCATCAAGTACTATAAACAAGAAACATGTGAATATGCCATATCAAAATTTCATTACCAAAAGAGATTCATTACAAGTTTAGATACAACAAACAAGATTGTGACAAATCTCAATACATCCAAAGTCAAAATACAATGAATCCTCTTGTCATCATCATGAGTGAATACAATAAAGAAGATGAACAAGTACAACTGACAAACACGTCCACGAGCACATACAACAAACAACTATGTGAACGATGTGAATCCAAGAACCTATCAAGAACAATCTCGTCTTGAGCAACATCACCTACAAAGGGACCCAATGGAAGAAAAGGAACGTTCCTCCCAACCATGTGGTACTCAAAATCCCACCCCTTGTGCTAGGAGATAGTAACAAGACCTCAATTCAAACTGACATCAAAGAAGAGAAAACATATAACACATGGCCGACCAACACATGACAACATGATGACATCAAACCACATGACAACTGACATACTCTGAGAGGCAACGACATAACCACAGGTGACTCTACATAAGAGACCCAAGATATGTACAAGGATAGGTGTGTCATCACATAGTCATAATAGGTTACCCTGGAGAATCTTCCTAGGTTACCGTCCTCAATCTAAGTTACCCTAGCAACCTCTAATGATTTCTAACCCCTAAACGAACTTATGTGGTATCGATACACTTTTTAGAGAAGACAAAGTAATCGATAAGTCATTCCAGGCCATCTCAACCTACTTTAACCTAAACAAGCATTAAAGTACAAGGTGAGGCAAATCAATTATCTGAGTTGTTTAATGTTTACTACCCAACCCCTAAAAGCTTAAAGTTTAGTTATCACTAAATTATCCACTTTTGTAACACCCCGCCACGTAACCCTAGAGGAGTTGCAATTAACTACTCAAACGCACAATTTTTTTGTTTGTTTAAAGTGCAATTAACATGCAAGTTTACTACCCAATGCCAACAACCTCTAAGATTACGAGATTGAGATTACTTTAAAACCCATACATACAACATAATTGAATCCATAACATTTATCTACTTAAGAATTAAGAACACATACATTCCATACATGGTAAATTACATCATAACAATAAGAGATACAATAAGCTTTCATATAACAATAATTTGACAAGAAGATTACATCTCTCATTCCCTGAATGAGGTAGAACCAATAAGAGTGGTTACAAATTACAATCTTCCACCTCGGTTATAAATGAGGGGTAATAAATTACAAGAATCAACTGAAATGAATATAAGCATGTAAAGTAACTGGATCCCACGAGCTCTCCAATTGGAAATATCGTCAACACAAACAAGAAGGAAACCCAACGGAGTAAGGTGCACGTTCCACCCAACCAAGTGGTACCCAAAGGCCCACCCCGTGCTAGGAGATAGTAACAAGGATTCCTAGACAAGACCATCTACCTCTAGACATAGGCTAAAACATAACTGAACTTAATCAAATACAAATACAAATACAACACTATCACAATGGTTACAATGCTTTCAGAGTTAATTAATCAATTGCATCACTAATAAAAAACATACTACTGACTTAGGAGAAGTGTCATCACAATGCTACATGGGATATCCTGGTAAGTCTTGTTAGGCCCCGACCCCCATCTTGGGATCTACTGGAAACCTCTAACGACTCTCAGCCCCTCATGCAAACCAATGCGGAATCAGTTATCTTTTGTAGAGACAAGATAATGATCTTTCCATTCGAGGCCTTCTCATCCCATCCCAAGTCTATACAAGCCCTTGTGTCCATGAGCGAGGCACAATTATTCTTATTAAGTGTTTAATACTACCTATTCCTCTAATAAGTTCATTTACATTATCACTAGATTAACTAACTCACAATGAGTTACACTGGCACCACTTTGTGTGTCGGCCCTCATTGAAAGTCACTCCTCTAAGATAACATGTGGAACAACTCCACATCCCAAGGGTAAACTAGTGTGACTTAAGGATATTAAATCCCTATCCAAAACATAAGGGCAACACATCCCTGTTCATGATAACCGGGTAATTAACTGGATACAAATATACGCACTACCCCCAAGGCAATTCAAAGGTTGACTATCATAATACGACAACCCCAAATATTTAAAAACCCCATTTGGAAGACTTATTGATCCTTCTAGACAATTTTCCCCAAAACGAAAACAAAATAAATTTACATTTAAAAGAGAAATTTAAACAGGAATTAAATCTACTTTTGGATTTCCTAAATCCACTTCCCTTAATGAAATTCAGTAGTTTATTGCCTTAATAAAACTAATTTACTAATGCCTCTTTCAGACAAATGAGGGAATTAAACTATATATTTCAATTCCTTAATTGCTTTTAAATAATAATAAAAAAATAACATTTATTTCTTCTATTCAGAACATATCATTTTAAAAATAACCATTTCTTCTTTTCAAAATAAATCATTCTAAAATCAAATAAATTCATCTATTAAAACATATTACTTTAAAATAAAATATTTGTTCTATTAAAACATATTATTTTAAAATCCTCCAATTGCATTTAAAACATGTCATTATTTAAATCACCAATTAAATATATATATTTAAATCATCAATTAAATATATATATTAAACATTATTATAAAAAAATTCAAAACAATAATATATAATAATATAAATAAACATATATACATAAATATACATACATATATATATATATATATATATACATATAAGTATATTATATATACATACATATATATATATATTTAATATTTAAATATTAAATATTTTAATAGTATAAAAATATAATTTTTTATAAAAAAAATGAATTGAAGAAAAGGTCAATTGCAGATTTTTTTTTGGGAGGCGCACTAAGGAATATTGGGGGGACTGTGTGAATACACAGTCGAACCCCATTTACATGGGGGTGGTTGTGTATTCACACATCCAAACCACAACTGTATGGTGCGGTTGTGAGTGGGGTGTGTTGGGCGTGACCTCCCCCACAGTGCCTCTTGTGGGGGCAGTTGTGGGGTGAGCCCCCAGCGATCCCCAAATTCACATTTTTTTAATTCTTAAAAAAAAAAATAAGAAACCTTGCGGATTTCAAAATCCACCCAATAAAAAAAGGTTTTTTTTGTTTCTTTTAAACAACCATTTCCACCATGAAAAAATATATATAAATAAATAAATAAATATATATATATATATGTATGTATATATATATATATATACTTTTCAATATATATATACAGATTTAATAAATTTACAAAACTAGTTGAGCAAATAATTTCTAGGAATGATCATTTACAGTCATAAGGCCAATTTTTTTTTTGAGAAAAATCATTTGAATACAGAGGTTTCCAGAATTTGATACAAGATTTCACATGGGTTTTTCATCTTAATTCATTTCTGAGTTTCTCAAACAATGATTTACAAACAACATATCAAAACTAAGAATCTTTTCAAAAATGAAATTAATTTAAATAACAAGAACCTGGTTTCCAAATGCTTGAGAGGATGTCAAATGGTGCAAAGATTCCTCCACAGATTCAAGCTTCTTCCAAAAAAATCAACAAAGCATCTCCACAATCAAAATCCAAAACCAAAACCATAATTCCTTCCTCTTTTCTCCTCTTTCTTCCTTCCCTTCATCCTCTTGGACTTTCATGGTTAAAGCCATTAACTCCATAAAAAAAAAAATCTCTTTCAACCACCAACATAAATTTTTGAAAACAAAATAGAAAATATCTTCCAAATTCTTTTTGCATTCAAATCCTCCAAAAAATGCAAAATAAAACATTTTTAATTTTTTAAATAAAATATCTATCAATTCTAAAAATAACTTAATTCAATTCAATTAATTTAATTAATTTAATAAAATAAATATAATCCAAAGATTAAATTATTTTACTAATTAAATTAAATTAATTAATTAATTAATTAACATCATCTAACATAATAAACCAGATTAATTTAATAAACAACTTAAATATTTATTGTCATTTATTTACCTTTTTCATCTTGCAATTAAATAATATCAAGGTGAAATTGAATAACATTAAAGCAACCAAACCCAACTTAAAACCAACAACACACTATGACTAGGGTGATGAATTGATAGGCAAAACCTAGCTACTCTCTCCCAATCAAATACCGTTGGGCAATGGACACGCTCAAACCTATGAATTCAGGTGGAGTTGATATCTTGTACCTGTAAACTTGCAAACAAAGAGTATATCGAACATGCATATATATATCATAATAAAACACACCGTGAAGAGGAAATCATGGAATCGTAGGGTGTTCGCAAGCGAGTGGTACAATTTCGTCCCCTTCACCAATACAGTGTTACAAAACTGACGAATCTAACATCAATAATCTAATCGAAGGCATAAAACAACATTAATTCAAATATCCTCTATGCTAATCTAGAACATTCCATAATGATAACATCAGAATAAAATACCATCACATCAAAATATAACATCACATCACTTTACAATTAGCGATTAAATAGTAACCGAATACCATAGTCAAAGTACTAACAAAAAACAAAACACAACGAAGAAGAACACTGTCTGATCAAAAGAGCAAAAATGGAGGGGTGTTACATCCTCCCTAGAGTCAGGCTTACTCCTGGAAGCCTACGAAAAAATAGGGATAGAGCTCCCTCATTCTAGTTGCATCTTCCCAAGTGGATGATGTATCATCCCTAGGATCCCACTGGATCCTAACCTGATCAATATCTCACACTCGAAGAGCAAGCGTTTTGTGCTTCGTTTCGACCACGAGTTGTAAAGCCAGTTTTCTGTCCTTTACCTATAAACAATTCCAATCAAGGACATGAGAAATATCTAGATGGTACGACTGAAGAATAGAAACATGAAATACATCATGAATACGCGAGAGACTGGGTGATAAAGCAAGCCGATAAGCAACTAGACCAATCTTCTCAAGTATCTCGAAGGGTCATACAAAGTGAGGTGCCAACTTAGAGCCCTTCCCATAATGGATTGGACTCTTTTGTGGATGTACCCACAAGAAGACTCTATCACCAATAGAAAACTGTCGATCCACCCTATGCACATCCGCATACTTCTTATGCCTTTCCTGAACTGCCACCAAATGCTCTCTAATCCGAACCACCTATTGTTCCATATCTTGCGACATCTCAGGACCCAAAATTACTCTATCTTCTAGTCGATCCCAACTCAAGGGAGTGCGACATGGTCGTCCATATAATGCTTGGAATGGAGGCATGCCAATAGAACTCTAGAAACTATTATTATAAGCAAACTCTACCAAATAGAGATAATATTTCCACTGTGTCTGATAGTCCATCACATACATACATAACATATCCTCAATGATCTGATTGACCCTCTCAGTCTGTCCATTTGTCTCTAGGTGATAACTTGAACTGAAGTTCAAATATGTCCCCATCACATATTGTAATGAAATCCAAAGAGTTGAGGTGAACACTAGATCCCTGTCAGAAATAATCCAACGCGGAATACCATGTAACCTCACTATGTCCTCCATGAACACTCTGGCCATGGAAGATGCATTATAGGAAGATCGAATAGGTGAGAAGTGTGCTACCTTTTTCAACCTATCAACTATTACCATAATCGCATCATGTCATCTCGAAGAGTTGGGTAAACCAATAATGAAATCCAATGAGATTATATCCCACTTCCAATCTGGTACTAAATGTGGTTGCAAAATCCTTGTTGGATGCTGATGTTCAGCCTTCACCCACTGACACTCTAGACATCTCGACACATAATCTACAATATTGTGCTTCATTCTTGGCCAGGAATACAACTAAAGCAAATATGCATGCATCTTCTTCACCCCTGGATGAGTTGAATAAGGTGCACGGTGTGCCTCAGTCATAACCAAGGTGCGAATATCACCTGATGAAGGAACGTATATGCGTCTCATGTGCCTCAATATCCCATCTAGATCCATAGAATATTTTGAGTACCTTCCCTCAAGAGGTCTACCTACCTCTATCTCTGTCCTGACCTCCTGATACCAACTATTTGTTGGAAGGGCAAAAAGAATCTGACTCTGCAAATCTACAACAAGAGTCAACTCAGATATCTCATGTCTTCGTCTATTGAGTGCATCTACTATGACATTCTCCTTTCCCTAGATATACTTCACTTCAAAGTCATATTCACAGAGAAACTCCATCGAATGCCTCTACCTAGCATTAAGGTTGGGCTACGTGAAAATATACCGAAGGCTTCTATGATCACTATGCAACTCAAACCTGTGGCCAAGAAGGAAATGTCTCCATCTCGTCAATGCGTGAACAGTTGCCACTAACTCAATATCATGTGTAGGGTAGTTGAGCTCATGATCATTCAGCTTATGTGACTCATATGCAATGACACGACCCTCCTGCATTAACATTCCTCCTAAACCCTCCAAGGATGCATTTGTATAGACTACAAATTCCTCAGTCGGATCAGGTATCACAAGTATTGGTGCACTGGTCATCTTCTCCTTAAGATTCTGAAATGTTGCCTCGCACTACTCTAACCACACAAACCTTTTCCCTTTCCTCTGAAGGGATGTGATAGGATACCCCATCCTCAAAAATCCCTACACAAAACGCATGTAATAACCCGCTAGCCCCATAAAACTATGTATCTCGGCCACATTCATCAGTGCAATCCAATCTAAGATCGCTCGGATCTTTGTAGGATCCACTGAAATACCTTCCCCTGAGATCACATGACCAAGATATTGGACCTCAGTCTTGGAGAATTCACACTTCGACAGGTTGGCATAAAGTTGATTATCCCGTAGGCACTGTAATACTTGCCACAAATGTTCTGCATGCTCTTCCACTGTCCTAGAGTATATCAAAATTTCATCAAGGAACACAAGGACAAATCTATCTAAGTACGTACAAAATACCCCATTCATCAAACTCATGAACATAGAGGGTGCACTCATCAACCCGAATGGTACTACTGTGAACTCATAGTGACCATATCATGTTCGAAACATCATCTTATGTATGTCTAAGTCGAAGATACAAAGTTGATGATATCCCGACTTAAGATCAATTTTCAAAAAGATTGTGGCACCCTTGATTTGATCGAATAGATCATCAATCCTAGGAAGTGGATATCGATTCTTGATAGTCACTTTGTTCAACTGTCGATAATCAATACATAATCGAAGTGAACCGTCCTTCTTCATGAAGATAAATGGTGCTCCCCATGGAGAAACACTGGGTTGAATGAAGCCCTTTTCTAACAACTCCTCAAGCTACAAGCGAAGCTCTTTCATCTCCTGGGTGGTCATATGATAAGGAGCTCATGAAATGGGTTCTGATCTAGGTACAAGGTCTATCTTGAAGCCTATGTTTCTCTGAGGTGGAATCCCTGGAATATTGTTTGCAAAGACATTGGAATACTCCTGAAGAATGGGGTGACTATCGAGAGAAACTTTCTCTTCTCCATCTGCTAAATCCAAATCATCCACTATAATAGCGAATAACTGAGAACTCTGTCGCACACACCTTCTCAACTGCATAACTGATATGAATCTCAAGGAAATCGGCCTCTAAACTCCCACTATCTCTACCTCTCTGCCAGATGCCTGAATGCATCGAATCAACTTACGTTGATAATCTATGACTGCACTATGTGCTTCTAACCAATCCATCCCTATGACAACGTCATAAGAACCCAATGGAATAACTCAGAGGTCCATTGTAGTATGGAGAGGTCCAACCTCCAATCTACACTTTGGTACAAGAGAATGTGATGTGACTTTCACACCCGAGGCTAACTCAACCTGCCACCTATCAACTTGCCTTACTGCCCCCAGTCTACATTGTGTCACGATGGAAGAAGAAATGAAAGAGTTTGACGCTCCAGAATCAAACAAAATGGTAACTGGGTTACCCAACAACATACCAAATGTCTCAACGATGGTAACCTGATGCTTTGCCTGGTGGTTATCAACCACTGTGAAAACATGATGCCCTCTACCTGCATCTCCAACTATCAGCTCAGATTGAAGGGAAAACAGGGATGGATCTATGGACCCAACAGTGTAGAATACATTCCCTTAACACTAATACAACAGGGAAGAAGAGCAAAAGCGGGTTCTAATAGATTCTAAAACTATTGAGATGAATACATGCAACATATAAGAGATTAAAAAAAAAAAGAATTCACAGTCTGACATAGTATTTACGTGGGAAAACCTTTTCAGGTAAAAAACCCACCACACCAAGCAAATGCAATTTTGTATTATAGCAATAAAATATTACATACAAAATTATTTAGTCTTCCCTCTCTGATCAGCTCACAGCAGCATTCAGTTCTTTTCTCACTGTTACAATACTTTCTCTAAGTATACAAATGAAAACGTCTTCACTTACATCGACTTGTAACTCAACCTCTCACCGTCACCTTTTGGTTTACATAAATATAAAAATGTAATCGACTATCAAGTCTTACATTTTCATTCAATGTCCCAACCAATCATAAACTTAGGTTCAAACACCAATCACCCAATCATGCAATCGATCTGATCTAACTGATCTCCTTTCCATCGAGCCACCCAAGCATTCACTTCTTGCCTTAATCGGGTTCATTCTTCAGCTAGAAGTCGTCTTGCAATAACTGTTTTGGCTTTTATCCAATCATGTTGTTGTCTTCAAGCCACGTGTCCTCCATGCATTCCTTGATCATTTTGAATTTTGGTCCAACATAGTTGACCGTGCTCTGAGCTCATTCTTCCTTCTACCACGTCACCGTGGAGTCCATTTGACCCTATCGTGGTAAAGCAGTGAGCTTGAGTCTTCTCTGAGCTCTATCTTACCTCCCCCGCGCTACCGCCAAGCTTGTCATACTAGCTCATGGTAGTGCAATGACAGGCTTTGAAGATAGTTGGCGGTCTCACCGCGCTACCGCGGAGGCCACCAGGCCACCCTGTGGTAGGGCGGTGACCGCCTGGGAGACCGTTGGCGGTCTCACTGCAGCCACCATGGTGAGCCAACTCACTATCTGTGGTGGGGCGATAACCGCCAGGCTCACCATTGGCGGCTTCACCGCGGTGGAGCCATGACCGCCAGGCCATTGCTGGTGGCCACCATGGTCGGACCCTTCACTGCCTATGGTGCAGCGGTGACCGGCGAGGTAGGACGCAAACCACCTACCATTCGTTGTAAGGCGATAATCGCCAAGCCCATCACTGTGGTACCGCCAAGGGATGAAGACACAGCTACGATAAAGCAACTAAGACTAAAATGAAGCATTTCTTGCCAAGTCCATAGTGTTTGAGGCTTAGAACTAGAAGTTGAGACATGATTTTCTCAACAAGCTCCCACTTGGCGAAGACTTCCAGCTCCCTCAAGACTTCAAAAAATCACTGACGGTCGTAGGCCCCAAGGCCCATCGATTTTGCTCACCATCTGAACTTTTCTGTGCTCACTGGCTTTGTCAATGCATCTACAACATTCTTCAAAGTGTCAACCTTTTCAAGACAGACTGTTCCATCTTCCACCATGTCCCTCACGAAGTAATATTGCACATCAATGTGCTTCGTCCTGGCATGGAAAGTCAGGTTCTTTGCCAAACAAATGGCACTTTGACTGTCACAACAAATTGTAATCTGCCCTACATTAAAACCAATGTCTGAACACAAATGACTTAGCCAAACTACATCCTTGCAGGTGTGAGTTGCTTCCATGTACTCTGCCTCTATTATGGATAAAGCAACTATAGCTTGTCGCTTGCTCATTTAACTGATTGCTCCACCATTTAGCATGAATGTGTATCCACTGGTGGATCTCCTGCTGTCAATGTCTCATGCCCAATCAGAATCCACATAGCTCTAAATGTTGAGTGTTCTTTGTGATGCAACCAAACTGCCTTGGTAACACAAAGTATAGTCTGAAGTCCCCTTCAAACATCTAAACACTCTCTTCACAACATCCCAATGTGATCTTTCCATATTTGCCATAAAACGGCTTAGAACTCCAACTGCTTGGGCAATGTCTAGTCTTGTACAGACCATTGCATACATTAAACTGCAAATAGCACTTGCATAGGGCACACTGGTCATGTCCTCCATCACAGTAGCAGATTTTGGACAGTCTTCAACAGATAGTTTTGTTCCTTGCATGACTGGAACAACTAACTGCTTGCAATTGTTCATACCAAATCTCTCTAGAACAATGTTCACATACTTACTCTGACTTACCCAAAGCTTTCTGCTTGTTCTGTCCTTGGTTATCTCCATTCCCAGAATATACCTTGCTGCACCAAGATCTTTCATTTCGAACTTTGCAGACAATTGAGATTTAAGATCAGAAATCAAAGTCTTGATATTTCCTATGAATAACATATCATCCACGTACAGGGTAATAACAAGCACGCAATCATTCTTAGATTTATGATACACACAATGATCATATTTTGATCTTACAAATCTCATAGACAACACAAATGTGTCAAATTTCTGGTACCACATTCTAGGAGACTGCTTCAAACCATACAAATATTTATTTAACTTACAAACCAGATTTTGTTTACCTTTTTCAACAAAATGCTTAGGCTGGGACATATAATTTTATTCCTTCAGCTCACCATGGAGAAACGTTGTCTTCACATCCATTTGCTCAATTTCAAAGTCATACACAACTGCCAATGACAACAAAAATCTGATGGATGCCAACTTTTCTACAGGGGAAAAAATCTCTCCATAATCAATTCCCTCAATTTGGGAAAAACCCTTTGCAACCAACCTTGCCTTATACTTCTCAACACTGCCATCAAGACTAGTCTTCTTTTTGAATATCCACTTATAGCCAATAGACTTTCGCCCTTTAGGCTATGGTATCAAATCCCAAGTTTTATTCTTCTTCAATGAAGCCATCTCTTCATTCATGGCTTCCAACAAAGAATTCAAATCAGTCATGTTGATTGCTTCTTTTACAGTCCTAGGCTCATCAGTGCTAGTAATTAAAGCATAGGCACAGTTCAAATCTAACATTGAGAAACAATACCTTTTAGTTTGTCATTTTTCTCGTGTAGACCTTCTTACAGGCTGAGGTTGTGGTTCTTCATCATCAGAACTCTCAGAGTTGCTTGAACTCTCCTCAGTCTCAGGTAGACCATGCAGCTCTTCCCTTTCTGGAGTTTGGGGGATCTCAGCTGCATCATTTTTCTTTTCTCTGTGATCTATCTCAAGTTGTTGATCACTTACTGAAGGTTTCAACTCATGAAATATCACACTTCTGTTGTAAAAAACCTTCTCAGTAGTAGGGTTCCAAATCTTGTATCCCTTCACACTAACACCATAGCCGATGAGAATACATTTGACAGCCTTGTTATCCAATTTTGATCTCTTTTCATTTGGAACATAAACACATGCCTCACAGCCCAAGACACAAACATGCCTTAGAGAGGGCTTCTTACCAGACCATTCTTCCAAAGGTGTTTTATCAATAAGAGCAAAGAAAGGAGAACGATTTACTAGATAACATGTTGTAGCCTTAGCCCAAAACTTCTACTCCAAACCAGCACTGCTCAACATACTCCTTGCCTTTTCCATCAGCATCATGTTCAACCTTTCAGCAACTCCATTATTCTATGGAGTATAAGGTGTAGTTTTATGCCTTTTAATTCCATGATCAGTGCAATACCTTTCAAAATCTATAGAACAAAACTCACCTCCATTGCCTGTCCTTAAACATTTAATTTTCCTTCTAGTTTGATTCTTTACCAAAGATTTAAATTCTTTAAACCGACTGAACACTTCTGATTTACTATTAAGAAAGTATACAAATGAACTTCTCGAATAGTCATCAATAAAAAAAACATAATATCTAGACTTTGATAACAAAGGAACATTATGTAACGCCTCGCCACGCAACCCTAGAGGAAGTTGCAAACAACTACTTAAACAAACAATTTTTTTTTTGTTTAAGTACAATTAATAAGTAAGTTAACTAGCTAATGCCAACAACCTCTAAGGTTACGAGACAGAGGTTATATAGAACCTCAACAAAAAACATAAATTTAAACCATGCCAATTATTTAAATAATAAATAAACACATACATTCCAATTAAGATGATTTACATCAAGCATAAGAGATAACTTTCAAATTCATTAATCCATTCATTAAACAATAAGGTTACAACACTCATTCCCCGAATGAGGCAAGTCCAATAAATAAGGTTACAATTACAACTTCCACCTCGATAACAAAAGAGGGGTATAAATTACAAGAACAACTGAAATGAAATCAAGCAAGAACTGCAACTTAAACCATGAGCTCTCCAACTAGAAGTCTCGTCCACATGAATATGAAGGAAGCCCAACGGATAAAGGTGCACATTCCACCCAACCAAGTGGAACCCAAAGGTCCATCCCCTGTGCTAGGAGATAGTAACAAGGATTTCTAACCAAGAACATCTACCTCTAGACATAGGCTAACACAATCGAACTGAAATAAATACAATGACAACCCTATCACAAAGGTTACAATGCTTCCAGATTTTACATAATCAACTGCATCACTGATGCGAACATACTGTTGACCTAGGAGAAGTGTCATCACAATGTTACATGGGTTATCCTCGTGATTCTTCCTAGGCCCCGACCCCCATCTCGGGTTATCCTGGTAATCTCTAACGATTTTCGGCCCCTCATATAATCCAATGTGGAATCAGTTACCTTTCGTAGAGACAAGATAACGATCTTTCCATTCTAGGCCTTCTCGTCTCAACCCAAGTCTTAACAATCCCTTGTGTTCCTGAGCGAGGCATGATTATCTTATTAAGTGTTTGATACTATATGATACTCTAATCAGTTAATTAAGTTGTCACTGGATTATCTAACTTACAACGAGTTATCTTGGCACCACTTTGTGTGTCGGCCCTCGTTACAAGCCACTCCTCTAAGACGACACGTGGAACAACTCCACAACGCAAGGGTAAACAAGTGCTACGTAAGGATATCACATCCCTAATCATGACATACAATCAACACACTCTCGTTCATGATAACTGGGGAACAAACTAGTTAAACGCACTACCCAAGGCAATCCAAAGGTTGACTACACAGTACGACAACCCACAAACTTGAAAACCCAACTGGAAGACTTGTCAATGCTAAGACCCACATTTTCGAAATGACAACACGAATAGATCAAAAACAAGGCAAGAATCAAATCTACTTTGGGTTCACTAAACCCATTTCCTCACTAACAATCAGTAATTTATGCATTAGATCAACTGAATTAAATACGCCATTTCAAATAAGGGAGGAATAATACTAATCATTTTATTTCCCCATTAGCATTTAAATACATGAAACATTAACTAGTATATCAAACAAATTAAAAATTCCATGTTTAAATAAAATATTGTTTTCCATATTCAATAAAACCCATTTAAAATCATCCCCATTTAACAATATAATAATATAATGAAATTTCTCATTGTAATATGTTAATATTAAAACATTAATATCATTACTATTATTTAAATACCTTTTTATATTATAAAATCATAATATTATACTATTAAATGCATTTTAATATTATAATAAATTATAATATTAAAATAAAATAAAATATTATTTTTTAAAAAAAATTTAAAAAGACATAAGGCACGTGCCTCGGTTCACACGCCAACCCTTAGGGTTGAATCGTGTGACCTCGGGGCCCATGTGAAAAGATGCAGGGCGTTTTACAAACGTCGGTTGTGGGTTTCATTGGCGATGGCGACGAAATTTGCAAGCGGCAATTCCAAGCGGCGGTTCCAAACGGCGGCCATAGTGAGCGGCATTGGCAGAGATGGTCGAGCGTGGGAGGAGATGGTCGAGCGCAGTGCACTACCGCCACCATCAATGGTGCCGTTGTTGTGCACGGCACAACTGACCAACATTGACGGTGGTCGTTGCACAGTCCATGATGGAGGGAGGGCGTTGTGCATGGCTCCCCCACGCCACTTCCCATGGGGGCAATTGTGGGGTGAGCCCCCAACCCCAATATATATATTTTATTTTCTTTTATTTTTTATTTTTTATTTTTCTTTTCCTTGACTGTATTTTTTTTGAAAATAAAACCGTAAGCCTTAATACAAAAAAAAATAGACTTTTAAAATTTTGAATCTGACAAAATTTTGCCAGCATAACTCTACCAAGTGAAATATATAAAATAATCACACATAAGTGTATATATATATATATATATATATATATATATATATATATATATATATATATATATACATATATCCATTCATCCAAATGAAATTTCAACTAAATGAAGAACAAACAGAATTGAAGTAATAAATTGCATACAAGATTCCATTTAAATTTGAAGTAATCTTTTCATAAAGAGAGAGGTGTTCTACAAATTTGAAAGCAAGAATTTGAATGGTTTTTGTTTGCACACAATCAATATGTTTCAACTGTTTTCCCTTCAACACATATGCCTTTGAATCTCAAAGAAAAACTAAATACAAAAGTAAGAACCTTTTTTTGTTTAAGTTGATAGAAGATCTTGATGGTGCCTTGATTCCCACTTCAGCTCCAAAGATTCCTTAAGCTTTAATCTAAAAACCCACAAAATTGAAAAAAAAATCCTCTTTCTCTTTCAATTTTTCCCCAAAAACTCCATGATCAAACTTGTGAAGAACAAAACAATGATAAGGAAAAAAAAACCTAAAATTCCTTCAACCACCCTCATCAATTCTCCAAAACAAAAAATGCAAATATCTCATTTTTCAATTTTTGAATTTCAATTTTCCTAAATTGACTTTTTAAAACATTTTCTTTTATTTTCAATTTCCAAACCAAATATCCACCAATTTCCAAAATGAATAATCTAATTCATATCAACACCAATAATATAATTAATTAATACAATAAATCTAATATAGGATAAAATTATTTATAATTAAATTAAATTAATTAATAAATTAACTGCAATATAAACTGAAACCAAAGCTAGAAGACGAAATTAGAACAACTTATCCCGACTAACCCCTGATGACACACTATAACTAGGGTGATGACCTGGCACAAAAAACCTAGCTACTATCTCCCAATCGAATGTCGTTGGGCAATGGACACGCTCAAACCTTGGCAACCAGGTGGAGTCGATGTCCTGTACTTGTCAACCTGCGAACAAAGAGTGTATCCACATGCGTTAATATGTCATAAATAAGGCACATCGTGAAGAGGAAATCATGAAATCGCAGGGCACTCGCAAGCGAGTGATGCGATGTCGTCCTCTTCACCTATACAGTAGTATTAACTGATGCATCTAACATAGCAACATAATCAAAAGCATAAAACATCATAAATTAAATATCCACTTATGCTAATTCCAAACATGCCATAATAATCACATAAAAATATAGTATCATCACATCAAGATACATCACGATAAAATAGTGATCAGCTGTAACCAAGTACATAGTCAAAGTACAACACAATACTAAAGCGTAAAAGGGGAAACAACATTGTTCACATAGTAGAGCAAAACGGAGGGGTATTACACATTAACTGGACCAAACACATCAGAATGAACATAATCCAGTATACCAGAATATTTATGAGGACTAGAATAAAAAGAAACACGGTGTTGTTTTCCATAAACACAATGTTCGCAAAAATCGAACTCAAGGTTACAATCATCAAGCCCTTCTACAAGATTTTTATTCTTCAAGGTTTTTAAACATTTTTCACCTATGTGACCCAGTCTATGATGCCATAACATAGTCTTCTTAGCTAGGATTTTTACCTCCAAAGCATTTGCAGACAAAGAAGAGTCTTCATCTTCCTCTAAAGGAGTAGCATTGCTTGAATTTGTAGAGGCACTATTACATTGAATAGGACGTGCATCTAGCTTGTACAGAGTGCCAGTACGAACACCCTTAGCCAGCACCATTACACCTCTAGCCATTTTACATCCTCTACTAGAGAAAGAAACTTCTACACCAGCATCATTTAACTTACTGACAGAAAGAAGATTTCGAGCCAGACCTGGAATGTGTAGTATGCCACCAATCCCTTTGACTCTTCTATCAAGAAATTGAATTCTGACTCTTCCTCTACCAACTATCTCCAGCGTTGAATCACTTGCCAAGTACACCTTTCCACCATCATACTTCTCGTATTTAGAGAACCATTCTCTATGGGACGTCATGTTAAAGGACGCACCTGAATCAACCAGCAAGACATCATCAGATGCCTAAGTTTCCAAGGCTGCAATGAAGGTGTCTGCATCACTTTAAGAAAAGTCATTTTCAGAAGCATTCTTCTTCTTCTCCTCCTTCCAATCCTTTCGAATGTGACCAGGTTGCCCACAGTTCCAGCATTTCACCTTGGACCTTTTACTAAGAGACTTTGATCTCCCTACAGGTTTGGATTTGGACTTCTTATCTTTCTATTTGCCTTTCTCCTTTGGTCTACCTCGAACAACAAGAGCCTCTTTGGCCATCTCTAAGGACTTCCTCTGCATCTCTTCAGACAACAATGAGGCAACAATGTCTTCCATCTTGAAATTAGTGGTAGTACTTCTAATCACCATCACAATATGATCCCAACTATCAGGTAATGAACACAACAAGAGCATGCAATGATCCTCCTCCTTAGTCTTTACACCTACAGATGCCAGCTGAGTAACACTCATATTAAATGAGTTCAAATGGTCTGCAACAGATGCACCTTCTTCCATCTTCAAAGAGTACAACTTCTTCCTCAAGAATAACTTATTTACCAAAGACTTTCCCTGATAAATATCACCAAAATTTTTCCACAATGAAGTTTCAGACTTCTCCTCATGGACGTTAAGGAGTATAGAATCAGCTAGACTCAGTCTGATTAGACCTCTTGCTTTTCTATCAGCAAGGTCCCAATCCTCTTGCTTCCTACTTTGTGGCATAGTTCCAGACACTACAATCCATAGGTCTCTATCCACCAGCAAGTCTTCCACTTTGAGTTTCCATAACTCAAAGTTGTTGTCATTAAACTTTTCAATCTCTACTCTACCTGATGTACTCGCCATCTCAAACAGAAACAAGTTTTAACAATGCAAGACTCCCACTGAAATAGTATTAGCACAAAAAATTGACCTTTTCTCTCAAGGATAACACAACTGGCCAGGCTCTGATACCACTTAAAGGGAAAACAAGGATGGATCAATGGACCCAATAGTTCGGAATACATTCCCTTAACACTAATACAATAGGGAAGAAGAGCAAAACAAAGTTCTAATAGATTCTAAAACTACTGAAATGAATACATGCAGCATATAAGAGATAACAAAAAATAAGCATTCACAGTTTGACACAGTATTTACGTGGGAAAAAAATTTCAGGTAAAAAACCCACCACACCAAGCAAAGACAATTTTGTATTACAGTAATAAAATATTACATACAAAATTATTTTGTCTTCCCTCTCTAATCAGCTCACAACAACATTCAGTTTTTTTCTCACTATTACAATACTTTCTCTAAGTATACAAATGAAAACCTCTTCACTTACATCGACTTGCAACTCAACCTCTCACCGTCACCTTTTGGTTTACATAAATATAAAAATGTAATCGACTATCAAGTCTTACATTTTCATTCAATGTCCCAACCAATTACAAACTTAGGTTCATGCACCAATCGCCCAATCATGCAATCAATCCAATCTAAATGATCTCCTTTGCATCAAGCCACCTAGGCATTCAATTCTTGCCTTAATCGGGTTCATTCTTCAGTTAGAAGTCGGCCTACAATAACTGTTTTGGCTTTTAGCCAATCATGTTGTTGTCTTCAAGCCACATGTCCTCACTGCATTCACTGATCATTTTCACTTTTGGTCCAACTCGGTTGATCAAGCTCCGAGCTCATTCTTCCTTCTACCGCGTCACCGCCAAGTCCATTCAACCCTATTGTGGTAAAGCAGTGAGCTCATCCAAGCTCACCCTTGTCTTTTCTAAGCTCTGTCTTACCTTCCCCATGCTACCATCGAGCTCATCATACTAGCTTGCGGTAGTGTAGTGACCGGCTTTGAAGACAGTTGGTGGTCTCACCGCGCTACCGTGGAGGCCGCCAGGCCACCCCGTGGTAGGGCGGTGATTGCCTGGGAGACCGCTAGCGGTCTCACCGTGGCCACCACTGTGAGCCAACTCACCATCCGTGGTGGGACGGTAACCGCCAGTCTCACCGCGGTGAGTCAACTCACCGCCCGCGGTGGAGCGGTGATCGTCAAGCCACTGCTGGCAGCTTCACTGCGGCCACCATGGTGAATCAACTCACTACCCACGGTGGAGCAGTGACCACCAAGCCACTACTGGCGGCTTCACCACGGCCACCACAGATGGACCCTTCACCACTTGCGATGTGGTAATGACTGGTGAGGTTGGCCGCAAACTGCCTACTGTGACCACCACGGTGAGTAAACTCACCGTGCGCGGTAAGGCGGTAACTGCCAAGCCAATCACCACGGTACCGCCAAGGGATGAAGACACAGCCGTGGTAAAGCAGTTAAGGCTAAAACAAAGCATTTTCCTCCAAGTCCATAGTGTTTGAGGCTTAGAACTGGAAGTTGAGACACAATTTTCTCAACACAGATGTCGTTGGTCCCTATGAAAATCTAGATGTGCCCCTATTAGGACACATTCTAGCTATATGACCATATTGGCCACATGCAAAACATCTAGTATGTCTACCATAGCCCCTACCTCTAGGTGGTGTGCTAGACTGTTGTGCACTACCCCTAAAAGTGGACTGAGACCTCTGTGCTAGCTGCTCAAAGCTGAAGTATTTCATACACCTATAGTTCCTATCCCTCTACCTCTGCTGGAAACCTTTACGTTTCCCTTGTGAAACCTGTTGCTGCTAACCACTTTGTGAAGGTACCTACTAAGCCCTGGGAGGTGCACCTCCCTGAGTCTGACCTCCTTGTGCACTAGACCCTGCTACTGAACTGCTGCTGATCTGAACACCAATTTGGCCTCCCAGTGCCATGGCCAAATTCTCCTCTACTAGATGTGCTTTCTCCACTGTTGTCTCCACGGTTTTGTGTTTGAAAACCCTCACACCTCCGCTAAGATGGGCGTTCAAGCCCCTGAAAAAGTGGTGAACCAACATCCCCTCATCATCTCTTATACCTACAAACTGCTTAAGCTTGTAGAAGCGTTGCTCATACTACTCAACTATCAAGGCTAACTGATGCAAGGCATGAAACTCATTGCCTCGACGCTAACACCAGTGGTCGGATAGGAAATGAGCTCTGAACTGCTCTAGAAAAATCTCTCAAGACACTAAGTTAATATCTATATGGAGCTTTTGCTCCTCCAGCCCCCACCATGTGGATGCGAACCTTCGTAGATGCATGATAGCGCACTACACTTTGGTATTACTACCGTAAGGGTGCATAGAAAATCACCTATCGAGGTCTATAATCCAAGTCTCAGCCTCTAACCCAGTGCCTGCTCCATCATACAAGGGTGGTCGTGCCTTGAGTAAATCTCTCATATACGTCAATGCTACTGCCTTTGTCAAAGATGAAACTTCCCTCTCACCAGGATTACCCTAAACCCTGGCCTGCCTCTGACAAAGGAGCACCAATGCCTCCTCAAGTGCCCTGTACATAGCCTCAATCCCTAGAGGATTATGTTGTCGATCACTACCCCCTAGGGAATTCTGCGATGCATGGTGTTCCTCCTGATCTAGAATATGTGGAACATGAGGAAGAGAGTCATGCTGACTCCCATTGCGACTTCCTACATGGTCGCGTCCTCGCCCTCTAACTCTTTCACATCTGGGAGGCATAATCCTACACAGACACACCAAGGTATTAGGTAAGGTACACAACTTAAAACCTACATGACTAAAACCTTAATGGGTTCATCATAATCCTAGAGAACCTAGTCAAAAATAATCTGACTAGGGACTTTGTAGTCTGTACATATGCATCCTTGGAGGGATTACGAGCAATGTTGATGCAGGAGGGTCGTTTCATTGCATATGAGTCACGGAAGCTCAAGGATCATGAGCTGAACTATCCTACACATGATCTTGAGTTGGCAGCAGTTGTTCATGCATTGACAAGATGGAGAGATTTCCTTCTTGGCCACAGGTTTGAGTTGCATAGTGATCATAGAAGTCTTCAGTATATTTTCACGCAACCCAACCTTAATGCTAGGCAGAGGCGTTGGATGGATTTTCTTTGTGAATATGACTTTGAAGTGAAGTATATCCAGGGAAAGGACAATGTCGTAGTGGATGCACTCAGTAGATGAAGACATGAGATACCCAAGTTAACTCTTGTAGATTTGTGGAGTCGGATTCTTTATGCCCTTCCAGGGGATAGTTGGTATTAGGATGTTAGGACAAAGATAGAGGCAGGTAGACCTCTTGAGGGCATAAACTCAGGATATTCTTTGAATCTAGATGGGATATTGAGGCATATGGGACGCATATACATTCCTTCATCAGGTGATCTTCACACCTTGGTTATGACTGAGGCACATTGTGCACCTTATTCATCCCATCCAAGGGTGAAGAAGATGCATGCAGATCTACATCAATCGTATTCCTGGCCAGGAATGAAGCGCGGTATTCCAGATTATGTGTTGAGATGTCTAGAGTGTCAGTGAGTGAAGGTTGAACACTAGCATCCAGCAGGGCTTTTGCAACCATATTTAGTACCAGAGTGGAAGCGGGATATAATCTCATTGGATTTCATTGTTGGTTTACCCAACTCTTCGATTGATGTAGCACCCCTCCATTTTTTCTGTTTTGATTGGACAGTGTTATTTTTAGTTGTGTTTTATTTTATGTTAGTACTTTGACTATGGTACTCAGTTACTATTTGATCACTAACTGTAAAGCAATGTGATATATTTTGATGTGATGGTATTTTATTCTGATGTTATCATTATGGCATGTTTTAGATTAGCATAGAGGATATTTGAATTAATGTTTTTTTATGCCTTCGATTAGATTATTGATGTTAGATTCATCAGTTTTGTAACACTATATTGGTGAAGGGGATGAAATTGCACCACTCGCTTGCGAGTGCCCTACAATTCCATGATTTCCTCTTCACGGTGTGTTTTATTATGATATATATATATATGCATGTTCGATATACTCTTTGTTTGGAAGTTTACAGGTACAAGACATCGACTCCACCTAGTTTCGCAGGTTTGAGCGTGTTCATTGTCCAACGGTATTTGATTGGGAGATAGTAGCTAGGTTTTCCATGTCAAGTCATCACCCTGGTCATAGTGTGTCATTGGTTTTAAGTTGGATTTGGTTGCTTTAATGTTATTCAATTTCACCTTGATATTATTTAATTGCAAGTTGAAAAAGGTAAATAAATGACATTAAATATTTAAGTTGTTTATTAAATTAATCTGGTTGATTATGTGAGACGATGTTAATTAGTTAATTAATTAATTTAATTTAATTAGTAAAATAATTTTATCTTTGGATTATATTTATTTTATTAAATTAATTGAATTGAATTAAGTTATTTTTAGAATTGATAGATATTTTATTTAAAAAATTGTAAAATGTTTTATTTTGCATTTTTTGAAGGATTTGAATGCAAAAAGAATTTGGAAGATATTTTCCGTTTTGCTATCAAAAATTTATGTTGGTGGTTGAAAGAGATTTTTTTTTTATGATGTTAATGGCTTTAACCATGAAAGTCCAAGAGGAAGAAGGGAAGGAAGAAAGAGGAGAAAAGAGGAAGGAATTCCGGTTTTGGTTTTGGATTTTGATTGTGGAGATGCTTTGTTGATTTTCTTGGAAGGAGCTTGAATCTGTGGAGAAATCTTTGCACCATTTGACATCCTCTCAAGCTTTTGGGAACAAGGTTCTTGTTATTTAAATTAATTTCATTTTTGAAAAGATTCTTAGTTTTGATATGTTGTTTGCAAAATCATTGTTTGAGAAACTCATAAATGAATTAAGATGAAAAACCCATGTGAAATCTTGTATCAAATTCTAGAAACCTTTGTATTCAAATGATTTTTCTCAAAAACAAAATTGGCCTTATGACTGTAAATGATCATTTCTAGAAATTATTTGTTCAACTAGTTTTGTAAATTTATTAAATCTGTATATATATATTGAAAAGTGTATATATATATATATATATAAATATATATTTATATATATATTTATATTTATATATTTATATATATTTATATTTATATATTTATATATATTTATATTTATATATATTTTTTCATGGTGGAAATGATTGTTTAAAAGAAACAAAAAAAACCTTTTTTTATTGTGCAGATTTTGAAATCAGTAGGGTTTCTTAAAAAAAAATTTAAGAAATTAAAAAAAATATATAAAATGTGAATTTGGGGGTCATTGGGGGCTCACCCCATAGCTGCCCCCATGGGAGGTGTTGTGGGGGAGGTTGTGCCCAGTGCGCCCCACTCACAATCGCGCCATATAGTTGGGGTTTTGTTGTGTGAATACACAACCACCCCCTTGTAAATGGGGGTTCGGCTGTGTATTCACACAGTCGCCCCCAATATTCCTTAGCGTGCCTCCCAAAAATAATCCGCGCTTGACCTTTTTTTCAATTCATATTTTTTATAAAAAAATATGATATTTTATATTATATTTTTATACTATTAAAATATTTAATATTTAAATATTAAAAATACATATATAGTATATATATATATTTATATATGTATGTATATATATAAGTATGTAATGACATATACTTATATGTATATATATGTATATTTGTGTATATATGTTTATATATATTATTATATATTATTGTTTTGGAAATGTTTATAATAATGTTTAATATATATATTTAATTGATGATTTAAATATTTAAATATATATATTTAATTGGTGATTTAAATAATGACATGTTTTAAATGCAATTGGAGGATTTTAAAATAATATGTTTTAATAGAACAAATATTTTTTTTTAAAGTAATATGTTTTAACAAATGAATTTATTTGATTTTAGAATGATTTATTTTGAAAAGAAGAAATGGTTATTTTTAAAATGATATGTTCTTAATAGAAGAAGTAAATGTTATTTTATTATTATTATTTAAAAGCAATTAAGGAATTGAAATATATAGTTTAATTCCCTCCTTTGTTTGAAAGAGACATTAGTAAATTAGTTTTATTAAGGCAATAAACTACTAAATTTCATTAAGGGAAGTGGATTTAGGAAATCCAAAAGTAGATTTAATTCTATTTTATAATGTAATTTCCATTCTATTTATCTTTCATTATTTTGAACAAAATAACCAAAGGATACAATTCAACACATTCAAAAATTCCAAGAAGTAAATCAATTGACATATTCAAAATCTCTAATTTATTTGTTTTCCTTATAAACAAATTAACTTAATGATATTTTTAGCTAAGAATGAAATATATATTACAAGTTAACTTCATATCTATATTTCCACATAACTTACCCCTAAATCCTTATCCTTAAATAATTACATGAATTAAGAAAACAAAAAGTAAAATTAATATATGCGCATAAAAAAGAGACATAAAAGCTTAAGAATACTTGTGCAGCTAGTTTAATGTGATCGTAGCACTATATATGTATATAAATATAGAAGGTGCAAAAATAGAAGAACATTTGTATGCAAAATATAACCTTGGTAAATGTGGAAGAATGCTTTATCTAAAATCAAACACATAGAACCTATTCACAATGAATATTACCAACGTACAACCAAAAGAGATTAAGGAACAACAACTAGTTGAAGATAATTACGGAATCTCTTATCAGAGATGGAAAAGCAATGAATGTTTGGAATAGAGGTATTTACCATAGCGAGCAAGCTATAGATCAGTTTGATCACATAGGTGATTATCATAAAGGAATTGTGAACTACCAGCCTACCACATGCAATTCGAATGCATGCCAAGGCGATATGATTGGTGGATCAATCATAATGAATAGTTTGACAAATAGATCTGCACAAAAGTGTTTCATATTATATGCATGCATAAACACAAATAAAGACCCTTCTATAAGTTGCTAGAATAAAACTACAATAATCTTACATGCAATCCTAAAAGCAAAATCAAGATTGTGTTATATTTTAAAACGTGATATTATCAATCTAAGCTAAGGAATAGATTACATGTGTACCGATCGAAATTAGATATAGTTAGTTAAGATATGCACTCAAAGTGTGTGTTTGCAGATAACAGAACCTAAGGTAAATGGAAACACATTCACTAAGATATGACAACAAACTCAAAGCATGAGGAAATGAATAGAGGAAATTTACCGGTCATGCATGTCTCAGAGGGTAAGGAAATTTTATGTATACATGCATGTATTTGGTATGCAAATAAAAGAAAACATCAGTAAATCCAAAGGGCACCAACAATAAGCACAGATTTGGATGAATCGAAGTTGACACAGGAAAAATTCAAGAAATGATGGTGCGCAGATAAAGAATAGTCAAGAGAATGATGAAATACAGATACATGGAGAATATCTAACTTGCACACAACCGTTTCCTTCAAAGGACCACGAAAGAAAAATAAAATGAAGATGTGTGGCTTCATAAACTCACGCTACTATTAGCATTTGGGTTGAGTTGTTTCAAAAAACATGGCGTATGATTGCTAGTCCAAATTGCTTCTAAATTATTTAAATTGACAGATAAAAACTTTAGGCACAAGACCACAAGTTTGAGTAAAGTGGATTTCATAGACAATAAATTGATAGGGAAGAAGCTAGGGTCGGGTGCATGCAAATAAAAATGGACAAGACGCATGACCCAATGATTCACAAATAAATCTATAAACAAAAACTAGTCGGGGTATGAAATCAGTATGGTTTCAACTTATACAAGATTTTTCAAACACCAGATTTCATAAATAACAAGACTATGGATCTTAACTAGATTATGCCTAACTCAATTAAAAACATCCAACGTTTTGAGAGAACGATGCATATTTCTCATTCATAAACAAAGATAGATTCAGAAGAGAGTAACAAAGCATTTCATATATATTCAAAACAATGAATTTATTAAAAATTCCTGCAAAACAATAGTATTCAGAAGAACACATTTATTTAAAATACGTTTGCTAAAAAAATTATTTCCTTAGTAAAATTCCTCTTTGATTTAAATAAAGTTGATCATCAATGTTTCCTTTTCTATTGTTGTGCAGATTTCAAGACAAGATTTCACAACATATCACAAACAAAATACAACAAAGACCCTTGCATGTTTTAATTCAAGAGCAAGCAAGAATTTACAAGAAGAAAACTTGGAAATCTTTTCTAGATTCGAACAACGAACAGGCTAAACCCAATAGTTCATGCAATGGAACCTTCTCAGCACAAGCAAAATCTCTGAATTAGCAATCTCCAAACTTTACAATCAAGAACCTAGAAAAACACAGAGAAAACCCTCTTCCAGAAAAAAAAAATTGTTGTGAAAACAAAAGAAAACTTTTTCTTTCAAAAACAACTGCTGTGAAAAAGAATCCCCTCTATTTTTCATTCATTCCCAATTAAATGCAATTCACACCCTCAACTCACCGATTGCATGCAATTAATCAGCAAGTTACAACTTTCCTAACATCAAGTTCAAAATATAGATATTTTGCAAATTCCATTCACAACAACTTATTCAATTTCAAAAACATCCAAGTTGCACATTCATAGCAATTATATTTAATTATCCTTCCAAAAATATAATATTTTAATAATCTTTAATAAATTAATTCTTCTAACATTTAAAATAAGTGTTCAAATTAAATGTAATCAAACATAACCTTAAATCTAATAATGCAATTAATCACCGTTAAATTCAATACTCATAATTAATCATTTAATTAATTTTAGCAAATCAATATTAAACATGACGAACAAAAAACAATATAACGAAACAACAAATGACATGACAGGATGAACACCAACAGAAACAAATGGGTAACGAACAGTACTCGTTCTTTCCAGAACAATGACTCATGACAAAGGACCAGACACTATCTCCCATCAACAAATTTTCATTGGGCCTTGGCACACTCAGACCTGACGAAGCAAGTGGAGTCGATGCATGTACTTGCAAGTTGCATCAAACTGCACTTTCAACCATATCAACATATATATATATATTAGAAGACACATCGTGAAGAAGAGTCGCATCGTAGGAGGGTACTCATGGATGAGTAATGCTACACTATCTCCTTCACCCGAACTGACATGAATCATTATATCGAACATCAATTTCATCATAATAACATCATTAACATTCGGAAACAACATATACCACAATACACACATTACCATAATAATTTCATCACATGAAATTAACCAGATGATCATAAAGTCAAGTGTATCATCTACAGAGTATAGCAATTAACATAACATCCATGACATAGTGTAATAGTGTAATAAAGTCTCAAAAGTAGCTAAACAACTAACAACCAATCAAAAGTAACTAAAACCATAATGTCATCTGGAGGGACACTACAATATATACATATAATTTCTTATCTACATGTATTCCTAATTTGAAACTTAAAATTTGAATGTATAGTCACTTTAGAATGGTTGAGTTATGAACAATAACATGTTACAAGTTGATTCCTTGTTATATGATTGTTTTTCTTCGTAGAAAGATCATATGTATTTTCCTACCTCAAAAAATAATAATCTTGCTTTCCATGATGGTATTCGTAGTTAGATATAGAATTGTCTTAGAATGACATGTTATCATTTGTCCATCAAATTAATTACTATATATTTCTCTTTTCAAATATCCTAATTAGTAAGAATTAATAAAAAAAATAAGCATAATGGTAATCATATGAAATATATATTTATCATTTCATTTAAATTTATGCTAAAAATATTTGTTTATGTTAAATTAAACTAACCAGTTAGGGTATTGAGAGATCAAATTTTCATCATAAATGTTATGGGTAAAAACTAACTACACTGATATGTTTGGTTGGGTAGGTAAACAAGTAGGTTGCATTCTTGCGACCATTCCTCTTAAACCTTTTGAGATATTTTGGTTAGACAAAGTCTCTCAACAAATGTAACTAGTACTTGCATATATAGGAGGTTCAAGGGAGACACCGATAGGAAATAAGAGGGAAAAAGTAAACGAATTGTAATAACACATAAATCATTTACTTCCAAAATTTGGACTATTAAATTATTGACTAATCCTAATATATATCCACAATATAAAGAGGGTATTTTGTTTCATCACTATCTAAAATTGTTAAATACAAAACATCTTAGTTGTCTTCAATTGCTCTGCCTAAAGATTAATGGGTTCAAATCTTTTCATTAAAAAATAAAGGGTTTGAATCTATAATCTGCTTAAAATAAAAAACATATTTGTATACATTGAACCAGTTTATTATGAATAAAGACCAAGAAAAATATGTTCTAATAACCAGCACAAAATAACAAGAGTTTAAGTTTTTACTAATAACAATTTATAAAGAGTCAAGACCATTGAGAGTAGCTCAAAAAGAACTTTCCAAAAAACTATATAATATGTTATATGTTAAGAGTATGCAAATTCTAGTTGCATGTGGCTGAACTAAATAATTAATAATAAATGATAAATAATGGAATGAAATAAATGTTGGAAAATCTAGATTTTTTGAAATCGAGTGTTATTTGATTATGAAATATTTGCATACAAATTTAAAACATAAAGCAATGCAAATGAGAAAAGAAACCTTGCCATAAAATTGATAAAAAACACTCAAATGAAAATACAATGTACCCATTGAGTTGTCAAATCTATTTATCTAGCTTTTATGTGATAAGTGAGATTTTGGAGGATTTTACCTGATATTTTGAGGCTTTTATCATTAAATGACAACTAGTTTAATGTCAAATCAATATTTATCTGGATTTTATGTGATAAGTGATATTTTGGAGGCTTTAACCTGATATTTTTAAGGCTTTTATCATTAAATGACAACTAAAAAATGGCTAAAACTTATTTTCCAACAACTCAACAATGATTTATAAGTGAGACTAATTTCAAGCTCAAATCTAACTATCGAATAAAAAATACTTATAATAATAAAAATCAATCTGTAATATTTTTATATTTACTTAAATGTTAAAATAACAAGGTGAGAAAACATCAACATCATATTTCTATATCAATTAAATAATGAATCTCCACTTTCCATTTAATATAACTTAGTAATCAACTTTTGTTGATATTTACAATATTGAATAATAGAAAATACAAAACACTCGAACCTGCATTCATTCTCAAATAGCAGCTTGAACAGTGTTTGGCATAGCCAAAGCTACATGGAACTTCTTTTTCCTTTCATGTGGGCACTTACATGCCAAGTCTCGCCTCCATATTCCACGCAACTAAGACATTCATCGCATGTGATTTTTATCCAACTCTCAATTTAGAAAACAACTCCAACCAGGTATTAAGGTTTTTAGACCTTATATACCTTTCTCCCACATTCTAGGACCCTTGGGTCGGGCTTAGAGCATCATTAATGCCATTTTCCAACTTTTAGGACAAATAGCCAAGGCAACATTGCTCAAAATGCTCACAGTGTCCAAGACTTACCCAAACCGCAAGCCCCTAACAAACCTATTTCCAATTCACTCATCAAAAACACTCTTGGGACTTTACATCATAGTCCTTATTCCCTTGGTGGTTGGATAGAACCACCTACAAGCCAAAATTGCAAAGATCTCTCCAAAAGACCTTAAGGTGCTCCTGCACCATTCTCCCCCCTGCAACAAAGAAGTTAAGGAACCTGTGGTGTCAAGAGCTCCTCACTAATTCCATGCTTCTTAAAGTCACTTTCTGCTATCCAAGTAGCCTCTAACTCTAGTTGATGTCTCCACTTCACTAGGTGCTCCATGTATGTCTTGTGCCTAGTCTTCTTCTTCACCCTTGAGTCTAGAATCTTGTCCACTTGTGGTCTGATCTGATCAGGTACCTTGAGTTCATCCACATCCTTACTCACCTTAGCACTATACTATTCCTCATCCATTTCTGGTCCTTTATACTTCACCAAGTCCTTCACATTGAAGATAGGTGAAATGGACATCTCCTTGGGTAACTCCACCTTGTATGCATTGGATCCATACTTAGCCAACACTTTACATGGCCCTATCCTTTTCATCTGCAGCTTACTTGGTATGCCTTTTTTTAGTCTTTCCTTGTTCAAGTATACCATCACCAAATCACCTATTTCAAATTGTAGATCTCTCTTCCCTTCATCTCTTTTAGCCTTCAACTTCTGGTTAGCCTCCATTAATGTCTTCTTTACCTACTCATGAACCTCTCTCATTGACTGAGCAAAATCATAGCATGTCCACTTGATTCCTTCATAACCTTTTAGGTCTCTTAGCTCAAGTACACCCCTTGGATGTAACCCATATACAATTTCAAATGGGCTCTTACCATAGACCTGTTTGTGCTATCATTGTAGGAAAATTCTTCCTGTGAAATGACTTGTTCCCATCCTTGTCCATACTCCTTAGTTAGACACCTCAACAAGTTACCAAGTACCCTATTTATCAAGATTTATGGTGAGCTTCTCCTCTTGAAGTTTCTTCAACACAAGTTCTAGGTGCTTCATATGTTCTTCTTTTGTTTTGCTAAAGATGAGGATATCATCTAAGTAGACTACCACAAAGACTCCTATAAAGTCCTTCAAGACCTCATTCATCACCCTCATAAAAGTGCTAGGTGCATTTGTAAGCCCGAATGGCATTACTAACCACTCATATAACCCCTCTGTGGTTTTAAAAGTTGACTTCCATTCATCTCCCTCTTTCATCCTAATCTGATAGTAGCCACTTTTCAAATCAATCTTGGAGTAGTACTTAGCACCCCCTAAACAGTCCATTAAGTCTTCTATCCTAGGAATAGGAAACCTATATCTAATGGTTATCCTATTTATGGCCCTAGAATCAGTACACATTCTCCACTTATCTCCCTTCTTAGGTGCCAACACCACTGGAACAACACATGGGCTTATGCTTTTCCTGATCAACCCTTGGTCCAAAAGTTCTTGAACTTGCCTTGCTATCTCCTTGTTCTGCTCTGGTGTCATTTTGTATGCAGCCTTGTTAGGCAATGTTGCTCTTGGTACAAAGTCAATTTGATGACTGATTTCCCTCTTAGGTGGTAGTGTAGCTGGTGTGCCTTCACAAATGATATCCTTGAACTGATCCAACAGTTGCTTCACCTCTGCTGTCATAGGTAGCCGACTAGGTGACTCCTCCTCCTTTGGCTTCAACATGATTGCATAGACAACTCCTTCTTCCTCCTTCATGTCTCTTAGGAATTCCTTTCCACTCATCAAAAGTACACTGGATTCTGCCTTTTCCACTATGCCTTCTTGGGGAAAATACTTCGTGGTTAAGCACTTGAGCTAGAGTATACTAGAATGGGTGACCTCCCGGGAAGGCCTAGTGCCTCACCTCTGTGAGCATCACTTAGATGCAATGAGTGCTAACTGGTCCATTCAATATCATTTCAAATTAGTTGCTTTAAACAACTTACAAATTTGCAACTTAAGACTCCTCCAAACTAAGGGATCGATTCAGTGGAACATAGCTCAAAGCGATTCCATGTGTTTCGGTGCAAAAGAGGACTATGTCTAGCATAAACATACCTATTTGGACATGTTGGAACAGTCCACTTGGTCACACAAGTTGCAGAATGAAAGTTGCACCACTCTGCAACTTTGCACTCCTTGCATTTGATGCTTTTTCCATCAAGTGAAAATCCGCCACCACTGGAAAACCACTCCGAGATAGACAAAACCGAGAGAAGTTTTTGTAGACAGGCTCAACACATTCCTATAGGATTAGACAAGAAGTTTCTAAGCATCACGACATCCGAGTAATAGCATGTTGAAGTTTGTAGCCATTTTGCACTTTGGACCCTTAAGGGATCGATCTGGTGGAACATAGCTCAGAGCAATTCCACGTGTTTTGGTGCAAAAGAGGACCATGCCTAGCATAAAAATACCTATTAAGACATGTTGGAATAGTCTTCTTGGTCACACAAGTTGCAGAGCGAAAGTTGCACCACTTTACAACTTTGCACAACTTGAATTTGACACGTTTTCCATCAAGTGAAAATCCGCCACCACGAGAAAACCACTCCAAGATAGCAAAAATTGAGAGAGGTTTTTATAGAGGGATACAACTCCTTTCTGTAGGATTAGATGAGAAGTTTCTAAGTGTCACGGTATCCAAGTAATAACATGCTGAAGTTTGCAGCTATTTTGCACTTTGGACCCTTAAGGGATCGATCCGGTGGAACATAGCTCGGAGTGATTCCACGTGTTTCAGTGTGAAAGAGGACCATGCCTACCATAAACATACCTCTTCAAATATTTTGGAATAGTCCGCTTGGTCACACGAGTTGCAGAGCGAAAGTTGCACCACTTTGCAACTTTGCATAGCTTGAATTTGACACGTTTTCCATCAAGTGAAAATCCGCTGCCACGAGAAAACCACTCCAAGATAGCCAAAATTGAGAGATATTTTTCTAGAGGGGTCCAACATCTTTCTGTAGGATCAGACGAGAAGTTTCTAAGTGTCACGGTATCCAAGTAATAGCATGCTGAAGTTTGCAGCTATTTTGCACTTTGGACCCTTAAGGGATCGATCCGGTGGAACATAGCTCGAAGCGATTCCATGTGTTTTGGTGCGAAAGAGGACTATTCCTAGAATAAAAATACCTATTCAGACATGTTGGAACAGTCCGCTTGGTCACACGAGTTGCAGAGCGAAAGTTGCACCACTTTGCAACTTTGCATAGCTTGAATTTGTCACGTTTTCCATGAAGTGAAAATCTGTCGCCACGAGAAAACCACTCCAAGATAGGAAAAATCGAGAGAGGTTTTTCTAGAGGGGTCCAACGCTTTTCTGTAGGATTAGACGAGAATTTTCTAAGTGTCACGCTATCCAAGTAATAGCATGTTGAAGTTTGCAGCTATTTTGCACTTTGGACCCTTAAGGGATTGATCCGGTGGAACATAGCTCAGAGCGATTCCACGTGTTTCGATGTGAAAGAGGAGCATGCCTAGCATAAAAATACCTATTCGGACGTGTTGGAACAGTCCGCTTGGTCACACGAGTTGTAAAAAAATGTGTACAAATTGTTTACATGACCTTTATATGACCTTTTTCACATTGTTTACATTTCAAAATTCAAAGTTTGCAAATTTTCCTACTCAAAGCATTTACAGAACAAGGTGCTACTACACCAAACATGAACTTCAACCTTACAATATTTGAGTATATCTCATTATGTAATTAAATATTATTACAAGGCCTCTGGCACTTCGTTCTCTCAGATCTTTTACAATGTCACTCATACATTCAAGATTCTCTTTAAATGTCTACATCATAGGTGCTCATCATGAAGTTAACTTCAAATGAGTAACTTGAGATTCCCTCGCTAAGCTTCACATGCTCTCTTATAATGGATTGAAATCAAAATTGAGATTGTCAAAATCATCAAAATAAGTATGTTGCATTGCTTTTTTGGCTAAGATTTTTGATAATGGCTCTTAAATTAGCATTTTCTGCAACGAAAGATCAATCAACCCTTAGTAGTTTACTTACAAATACGCAAAGTAAAAGAGAAAAAGAAAGAGCATCCAAAATGGAAATGAAATAAAAATAGATGGAAGGAACTTATAGATGTTGCATGCAGGCATCAAAATAAGGATGTTGCATTGCTTTTCTGGTTGACATTCTCTTCGATGGCTCATATATCTGCATTTTTTGCAAGGGGACACCAATCACTGTAAAAGAAGATGATAGCATTGGCATCAAACAAATTAATGTGCATACAAGTATAAATTAATAAGAACCAATGTGCATATACTTACAAATTAATCCAACGAACCATCCAGGTCTGCTCTACTTTTTATTGTGTCAAGTATTGCCTCATGGTAAGACTCACGGACCTTCCATAACGTCTTGTTCAAAGGTCTACCCCCATATTTGGTCAAATGAACATTGGATGTCATGACAAGGTTCAAGCAATGAAGAATCTTACGATGCATGTCAAAGTCCTGAAATAGCCAATGTTTAACACTTGAATGTGGGTACCTTCTAAGACATGTTCCAATAACCACAACTGAGCCTGTAGGGTATTTGATGTTTTCTCCATCTATAACTGGGGCCTCCAATTTATTTTTGGTCTCAACACAATGACACAAGTAATAGTCTATTCGCTCTTCATTTTCTTCATCTACAATAACTACATAAACATGCCCTACATTGATATGTGCAAAAAATCTCTTGAAATTTGTCAACATTACAAATACAGTACAAAGTAAGATCTAACGATATGGAATTTCAACAACTAAGAAAGTAGATATATGACCTCGTTGAACTAGATCTGATATGTGGTCAAAGTCAACTGATGATTCTATCTGTGTCAATTCCAATGCCGTCAGAGGGTGATACGTGTGAAGTGGGCTAAGATAACTTGTGAACCATTTGTCAACCCACTCCCCTAACTCACAATCATTCCAGTCTTGCATTGTACATGAAGAACAAAAACATGCCATCTTTCGTGTATCGATACTCCATGAACCTATATTTGAGCTAAGGAAAGAGTGTACCTCACTCAATCCTATTAGTGTACAATAGTCTTCATATGGTGCAATGTTAGTATCATCCATCAACCAAAAAAATCTACGAACTGAAGACGCACCTTCATTACCTAGACCCATCAAAGCATTACACCACTCGATGATTGATTTTGCATCTGTCAACTTTGCACTATCTTTATACTTTAACTCTTCTCGTACTAATTCTCTTTTCATGCATGCTCCTACACCATCATGCTCCCCCTTTCCATGTCCAGCCTCACAAAAGTTCCACATATGTTGAACACCTGTAATGACATGCATCCTACACAACCAGTAGAACATGTGCGAGTTCTTGAACTATGTTGCATAGTTATCAGACCATATTTTATGTTGATCGTATTCTATGCCCCTCTGACCCAAACCACTGTAGAACATCTAGAAGCAACCTTGCACGAACTCTAGAGAATGTGTGTGATCATCACTAATGTAAAAGTGGTACTCCCTCAATACCTTCCTTTGCTCATCTGTACTATCAGATGCATGAATGAATGCTATGTGCACAGATATCAAAATTTGTGTAGAGTTGTAATATTGTGACTACACCTCATGTTGTGGTTGTAGAGTGTAGTTCTCTACAAAGTCAACCATGGATACTATGCTTCCAACTCGAAAGGTTTCCTTGCATAGCTTGAATTACGTGTCCAACCATCGGGCTCTATGGGTATGCCTTGCATACTCAGATAGTATACTGTCATGAAATGTGGTCATAAATTTGTACATTGGAATCTTCTCAATAACCAAATCACACCTTTTTGCTTGAGACCCATCTTTTGTAGCATATGCCACTGTTTTATACTTCCCGAACTCTACTAGTTTTTGTCCCACCTCATCTGTGCTTTCCATATGTTGACATACTAGCATACGCTGGAAGCCACCGCAAGGCTCGCATGAACCATCCAAGCATGTTGTCCTATAGAATATCTGGCCATCCTCTATTTGACATAAATTTTTTTGATAAGAACTCTCTTGAAGATTTTGGTGGGGCTTCTATGCCACAATCCTACAAAACATCGTTAGTATGCAAATCTAAACATATAGAATGATAAACATCGTAATCATTAGAAAATTCAATATGTAGTCTACAACAACAAGTAGTGCGTGTGTGATTTATCTTGACATAAAAAGGTTTAAGCAGTTCAAAAAATATTTGAGAAATACTAATTTGAGGATAATCATTTTCAAATTTCCGAAAAAATTGGGTTTGAGTCATATCCAAAAAATGCTTTGGATGTGGCTCACGATTCCGACTACTGATTCTCCTTCTTACCACATCCCTTTGATTTGGAGATGGCCTTGTGTTATTCTTCCAATACTCTTCAATTAGTGTTCTCAAGGCTTCGACAACTTCTTTATCTTTTCGTGACAGTCTCCCCGAGAATGCCCATAATTCATTTGTATCATTGCCCTCAATTCTTTGTCGCCTTTGAATGGCTCTTGATAAATTTTTTCTACTAATTCCTATTTTTTCACTAGTCTTTCTAATTAGGCGAGCTCTCTTTGTTTGACAACTTACCAAAGTCGATGTAATGACACGTCGGGTGACATTACTATCCTTTGAGCGTGAGGTCTTACCCACACTCTCATAAGCATCCATTAGATTCTTCACAATAGTGTCTTCACTCGATGCATTCGATGTTCTCAACCCAAGAGTCTTCATGATGTTCCTATACTTTACACCCCGCATCATTTCAACAAATAGTTGACATCTTGCAGTCTCATTTAGCCTTTCAAAGAATCGTTCCCAAATCTTATCAACATATCTTCTACAAGTGCGTGTTGAAATCTTACCTTCCTTGTGTTGCAAAATCTCATCATCAATATTAATCAAATACTTTGGTTTTCTACGCAAAATTCTTGGTGGTGTTCTCCTAGGTACATACATCTCAACATTAGGAATTTCATCAATATTTAATTGAGGTGGGCTAGATTTCATACCTTCAATCGAGGGTGGAGAAGAAGACATACCTTGAGGTTCACATGGGAATGATGGCATACCTTCTTCATCAATTTCAAGTGATGATGTACTCTCAACTTGAGATGTGTTGGATGGTGTCCAACAATATTCACTTGCAGTAAATGGTGTCTCTCCATATTAACTTGCAGTAGATGGTGTCTGTCCATATTCACTTGTGCTAGATGGTGTCCCTCCATATTCACTTGTGCTTAATGGTGTCCCTTCATATTCACTTGCCGTAAAGGGTGTGTCTCCAACTACAGTATCTGAATTTGTCTCACGACGATGCTTTCACATTCGTGCCTTTTGTGCTACCAATTCCCATTCTCTTTTTGATGGTTGAGGTTCCTCTACAATCAGGTTGTTTTCATCAATCGTTTCCAATTTCTTCTTTTCAGGATATGCCGCCACCCGAACTCTCTCTTTTTCTTTCAAGGTTTTGTTCTCTTCGTCTGTTAGTTTCCTCTTTGTCTTTTTATTTAGCATGGCAGATAATTTTATCTGTACCATGGTAATGAGACGAATATTAGTTCCTAAAAAATGTATCCATTCAAGATAATTGAAAAATATATGTCATTGAAGGCTTCATTTAAATAATACTTACAATCATCTTGTACAAAAGTAGTCTTTTATTGTTGATGGTTCTAGCCAACCACCAAGGGAATAAGGACTATGATGTAAAGTCCCAATAGTGGTTTTGATGTGTGAGTTAAGGAAAAGTTAGGGTAGTCTAGAGCCTTGAAGTTTGGAGAAGCCTGAATGATGAAATTAGGCAAATTAGTCCATGTAGACTTGGCAATTTGTCCTAAAAGCGGGAAAAGGGCATTAATGATGCTCTAAGCCCGACCCAAGGGTCCTAGCACATGGGAGAAAGGTATATAAGGTCATAAAAACCCTAATCGAGCATGTGGGAAAGCTATTGTATGATTTGGAGTTTTGGAAGGGGAATTTGTGAGTTGGAAGAGTGCAAATTTCATTGAATTGATGTTTTTGTGCCTTCATCCAGTCAAGAATGGATTGAAAGGACCTATCTAATGCTTTGAGTCTTTCAATTGTGTCACTTAATTACTATGTGAAGAATTATATTAGCCATTTAGTTCAATTGCTTTTTGTTTTGCAAGTTTTTAGAGTTTTTGGTTTCATAGCCGGTTCAGGCAAGTTTTTGGAAATAATGATCCCCACTTGAATTATCATGGCAAGGCTAGCATGGCCACTTGGAATCAATTAGGGGACTGTTTTTACAGTGTACATATGGTGTGTGGTGTCTTGGTTTGTAGGGGAGATGGTGAATTCATCAAGAACTAGGTGCAAGTGCATTTTGGCTAGTGGCTTAAAGAGGACAGCAGTAAAGAAAGTTGCTAAATGGACTAGTTTGTGCCAATCAAGAGAAAGAGAGTGTGGGAACATGTATTCCAGACATTTGTGTGCAAGGAGGAGAGCTGAAGAGGTCATTGAAGCCCTCAAAGTTGGAAAAAGGAGCCAGAACCCTAGAAACCCTTGAAAATAGGGGGTATGAGGACAGTCCTATGTACGAATTCCAAAGGGACTAAAAACCTGGTAAATATTGAAGCCTAGGATACCACTAGAAAGAATCTATAAAAATATTTGGGGGTTGTTAAGACCATTTTTGAGAAAAGCCAAGAAAACGGGTTCTAGGAGGCTTAATTGAGCGAAAGGCTACAAGGCCTGAAATTGGGTTTTTCAAAAAAGCAATGGGTACAAGGTGAAAGAATCCTATGAGATGGATCAGTGAGGAGTCAAATCAACAAGGGGATAGTGATAATACCCTTTCGTATCCCCTCGAGAGGTTAGGACACTTTGGGTTAGTGTGGAGCCCAGGGAAGCTTAGTGGTGAATTGAGAGCAATGGTGAAGAATTTGAAATTGGTGGAGAGTCTTATGAGGTGAGAGGGGTTTAGGAGGGATCCCTGAGTAGGGTAGAGAGGAATACCCTAGGAAGACCAGAGAATAGGTCTTGGGAAGACCAAGATTTCTCTCGAAAGATAAGACTCCCCATCAATTGTTGAAGGACTGGTCTATGTAATGAACTTTTGACCTTGTGCAGGGTATTTTGAAGATGTTTGATGCTTTGGAATGGTCTTGGAAGGCCCGGGTATATGAGTTTCTATAAACCCTCCCTCTTTGCATTGAACAATGGGGGTTTTTATATTCGAAGCCTAGTTGAGCTGGTAATGTCCTACGACCTAGAAATTATCTTGTTTTGAGACCTAATTGTCTTTTCATGAATCAAATATTTTGTGAGGGGAAATATTGTTGAATAAGTGTGTCAAGAAAGGTGTTGATTTCTTCCTTTGTACTGCATTAGTTTGTGCAGAGGTATTGGAAGGTGTTTGGACCTTCATAGGAATGGGAGAGGCTTGGAGTTGTCTTAAAGGATGAATTTTGGTGAATGGTTCTGAATTTCTATA